>CM061920.1:81880711-81915138 GCA_031002005.1 Vandiemenella viatica
TAGTTGAAAATATGAATGATGGATTCAGAAAAAAGAGAAAATGTACTGAGAAGGATATGACTATTAGATATTATCGAAATACATCAGAGAACTTTAGTAATTTCTATATTGAATATCCATTAGCTGTGTTATACATCACTGAATATCAAATAACTCTAAAACTTTATTTTAGAGAAGCGCAGAAACATTATAGCTGTGTATTACCCTGTGTTCACATTGCTAGGAGCAGAAGAACTCTCGTTCACACGTGACGTCATTCAGACATCTCCTCTACCAAGAAACAGATGACCTGAAGAACATTCGGCGAGACGCATCGTGAACTGAGGTAACGAAAGTTCATGCACAGGACATGTTTGTGTCAGCTGCTAACAGATGTTGCCACTGTCGTTCGTCCTGAAGTGTACGCTCTGCCCAAGAGGTGGCACGCGAGTCGTGTTCCATCTTATGTAAGTCACAGTAGAAACTGTAGTGAAGTAATGAAGAGTTAACAGCTATTAACATTATAAATTTAATTACGATGGAGACAAAATACCAGGTTTGTATTACACGAATTTTCACTTTTTAATTTGTGGCGTTGTGTTCAGCATATTCCTGGATAATTTCCCTCTATCTTTACTCCTTAACTCTAAAATGATAATTATCACAACCCCTATGCCTGAAATCAGATGCATTAATAACTGTATTTTTCACGACATTTTCATACTTTAAGGGATGGCTGTTTTTTTTTTTCAAACGTTCAACGCTTGTTTCTTAAATTTTCAGATCGTCACATATTCCGTGTCAGAAAAGAATTTTATTTATATTAGTATCAAAATGTCTATCAAGTAATAAATGGAGAACTGTGTTAATTATGTTTAGCAGAGTTACTTTTTCCCACCAATGCGAGGTACGCATATCATTTTCTTTCTGAATTTACTGGGCACGGTACCATAAACCTACAAGTTAGCGTGGAATCCAAACCGCGGAAGCTTTCTGGCGCACATTACATAGTAAGCTGTGTTTGCGATGAAGGTCGGGATAAAGGCGCTTCAAATTTCCCGCCGAGACAGTATGAAAGATTGTTTTAAGTAACTTATTGACACTTAGTATTAAACGGTTATTTGTCAACGAAAACGCAGTGTCGGCTGGATATGTTAAATCTGATGTTTGGATATTTAGTTATTCTACCTATCGTCCTTCAATAGTAAGAAGGAAAAAATGGCCGTATGGCATTATTGGCTCGGTGATCATGTAACGTTACGGTGAATTTTTTAGGGATTTATTTGAGCATTTTTGGGCCATATTAGGCTGTTTTAGGGATGGTGCAATGATTTGAGAAGCTTCAAGGGAAAAAAGCAGTGGAAGAATGGCACCTTGTGAAGGCGACGACGGGGTTGCACAATATCCCGAAATTATGAGATGTTATGACTAGGGGTGAGTTGGGAGAAGCGTGGTTGTCCATCGACGAATGTGAGTGGGAGCGTATGTTCCACCCCCAAGAGAGGAGGGAGAAAACTTGCATTCCTTCAGCTGGAGTGAAACATTATTAGTTTTGTTGTTTGGTAATTGAATTCTGATCAGCGTTTATTGGGGAGTTAGTGATTTGGTAAAGTGGAGGTTAAAACGCGTAAATCACTGAGAAGGTTTAGTAAGGACTCAGAAAAATTGTCTGCATAAATTAAATTCATTATTTTGGTTTTGAAAGCGTTGTGAAAGGCCATACTAACTCCATAACTAGAGACAATTTAGCCAAGCGATTTTAATATTAAATTTTTGTAAGTTTCACGCCCTGTGAAATAGATTTGCATTGAGAAGTGTTGTTTCAGTTAAGTGTGATGTGACAAGTCGTACAATAGGCTGATATAGTCTCGAGAAGACTTATAAAGGAACGAAAATAAATTAGGATAAATTTGAAGGGAAAAATTTTGAATTGAAAACGCTTCCGTAAGTTACAAACAAAAAATTTTCTAATCCTACTGTTGAAACTGTAAATGATAGAAAATTTCAAATTTGGAGTAAATTTGAAACTTTGTCGCAGCGGGAATCTTGTGATAGCCTATCTTCAAATTTAGATATCGGTCGGTGGCTTGTTTGAAAGACAAAATAATTTGAAATAAACTCTTAAAATATTATAAAATTATTATAATTTTTTTTATCGGTACTTAAGAATTAGAAATCTTTACTATTTCCGTGTTGATAATTTGAATTGCTGGAGGCTAAAGTTTTTTCTGATGTTTATGTTGCATCGCCGCTGCCGTCCGTATTTAAGTTTAGCTGCTCCTTCGAAATACACCACTGTCTGCAAGCATTTGAATGCGTCTTGCAGATTGGAGGAAATGGCCCATTACCAAATTGTTGTAATAGTTATAGTCTTACAACCTGTAACGTAGCTGGGCCGCCGGGTTTAACGGAGTTACTTATTTGCCGTTCATGCGCCTTGTGACATATGGTGATTCCCTGATGCACCATTTTTTTATAATAAATAAAGAAACTATACTTGGAATAATTATGTTAAGAAATAATTAATGATTTTTGTATATTTTTAAAAAAAATTATAGTAACGAGTATTTTCACAGACGGTATATGTATAAATTGTACGTCGTTAGAATAATATAAATGTCTTAGTTTTTTTGATTAGTATTAGTATCTTTGATTGTTTGCTTGAAAAAAAAAGAGAAAGGAAAAAAAAAAAAAAACATTGAATGTTAACTAAAAACTTAATGTGTGAATTTGTAATAATTATTACTGAATTGAACTTTAGATATGATTAAAAAGAATTGCTACAAGGTATATTCACCTGGTGTATTAATTTAAAAAGTAACGAGGAGGTTACATATTGGCTACCGCTGCCAGAATCTTACTGGAATCTTCTGATGTGATGATGCAATTATTTATCGCTGAGAAAAGTCTATGAAACAGTATGAAGTACTACATATGTCAACTACTGGAATAACGGAAAACGGAACTTCTGATATGACAACTCGGGTACGTAGCAAAGAAGCGACGTACGGAACAGAGTGACGCAGTAGGCAGGTACTAATTTGTTCTTTGTTTTGGTCCGGGCGTCAACGTGCAACTACTAGAAGGATTGGCAGTTAAAGTGGACAGTTGATTGATAATTATGTTTGCTGTACTGAAATTAAAAAAAAAAACAGAAACTGAACGTATATTTAAATTGTTGAGTTCAATTTTGATTAAGAAACAGATAGTTTTGTGGATTCAAACTGAATTAAAGTCAAATGGTAATGGAAGTACAGTTAAAAAAAAAATTAAAATAAAAAATAGAATTATTGTAAAAGAATTACAGTAAAATGTCTAATGTAGAATTATGTGTCTGTGGAAAACTCGTAATTTAAAAGAAGTAGGCCTAAAAGAAAGGCATTAAACAAAAAAGGAGGAAAATTTATTTTACAAGTAATTAATTATGTGAAATTTATGATTTGTTGTATATGTATGTGCATGTCTGATTTAATTTCAGCACTGTTTTCGAGTGGGTTTGTTCTGTTGTACACTTTTGGTATGTAATGCAGAATTCTCAAAGAATTTGGTAAATGAATTTGGTGTTCTTGGTCTCTCTTGTTGAATTAAGTGGAAATATTAACGTCGTTGCAAACAGATTTTAACCATTGCTGTCAATTGTGCATTTTGATAGAGCAGTCATTGTAGTGTGTTAGCGGACTGATTAATTCCCCATTATAATTTTTTTTGGTGCGGGTTACGTTAAATTTTTTTTTAGGTATGGCAATCAATTGCACCACTTTTGTTAGAACGAATATTCAAAGTGATTTGGAAGATCCGAGTAATATGTCGGGTTGGCAAACGACCAGTACGGGTGTAATTAGTTTTAATATTGGGGATGCGAACAATGGTAGACATGTTCAGATTGAGAATACTAGCAGTCCCAATGTTAATGTCGATCAAAAGGGGGTTGATGAATATTTCGAAAATAGCAGTATTAACAGTAATGACCACACTAACGGGTTAAGTAACGAAAGTAGTATTAATGTGGGGAGAGAAAATTATGAAAGTAGAACGATCTCACCAGAATTATGTCAAACATCAAACACTCGAGAAAGGAGTGGTGATACCCAAATAATAATGTCCCTTTTAATGCAAATGAAAACAGAAATTATGTCAAATCATGAAAAAACCATTCAGAAGATCGCTTTGAGTCAAAAGAAGACAGAAAAAGGATTGCAAGTTATGAGGGATGAACTAAATAAAATTCGGGAGAAATTAGAAGCATGAAGTGGAAGTTAAATTAAACAACTGGAAAGACGACGAAATATCAGAGTTGGCTAAAATCGATCTATGTGAGGACAGTTCTAGAAAGGAGGAAGTTGAGTTTAAAAAATTCAAGCGGCGGAGAAAAACAGTCTAGCAGGAGATATGTTCACAGAGAAAGAAATACATAGGAGTAGTACAGAGTTACCGTTAGGTGTTGATGTAAGAGAAGAAGATATGTCAAGCAGTGATAGTGAAGAATATGAGGATGAAAATGAAGAAAATGACGAAGATGAAGTTAGAATATTTTATATAAGATGTTTCGAAGAAGAAATGAATAATGCAGGTGTATCTCAAAGAAGAAGATGATATAATAAATGGTAGCAATAGTAAAATGAACGTATCTGCAGAGCAAGATAATATCACCGTCGCGACGTATTTTGAATGCAACAAGGTAAGAGGGGACAAGGAATTTTTGGTCCAAGGCACAAAGCCGGATAGCCAGCATCGATTTGAAATGAAATTTTTAAAGGATGGAAGAGAACAATTAATGAAATTGTGCTGTTTCAGGGTAATGGTAGGATTTGTTTATAAGCTACTAACCATCTTTAGTGTTGGCAAAGACGTTTTATTTCCAAAAAGACAGTTGGTTTTTGAGTTTGAGTTTGCAAGGGTAGATTGGAAACGCAGAAAGAAGCATTTTCATTAACTTTGAGGGGCGAGTGAACTCGCTACCTCGTACTGCATACAAATTTATTTTTGGTAAGGGGTCTAAATGCATAGTCCACTCGAATTGCAAATATTTTAAGTTTTATTCCAGTCGACTTTTCATTGATGTTAATGTTCTTACTTGACAGTAACAAGATTGTTCGTATCTTTGTTTTTTTTTTTTAATGTATTCATAAAATTTTGGGGAAAGCAAATTTTAGAGACAATTTTGAGCGGGGGACTATCTGACTATTTTTTAAGGAATATAGTGGACCTAAAATTGTATAAATGTAAATGAGCAATGAAGTGAGAGTGTTTAATGGTCAGCATAAACTGATAAACAATTTTAGTAATGAACGACCTGACAAAAGACAGTGAGATTTATGATTATTAATTATTTTATATTGTGATACTGAATGGTATGTTGTGGGTGAATAATTTTGCTAATGGGTTTGGACATTATTACAGTGCAAACACATTGTAAAATAAAGTGTAATGAACATGTTACAAAAGAAATGAGAATGAAGTGTGATATTGGTACATCTCGGCAAATAAATGCTGTGCTATGGTAATAGAAAAGTAGTTGACAGCATTAATTATGCCTCGATGTGGGGGCATATTGTGACATATGGTTGTTTTATGATGCACCATTTTTTTTATAAATAAAGAAATTATACTTGGAATAATTATGTTAAGAAATAATTAATGATTTTTGAATATTTTTTAAAAAATTTATAGTAACGAGAATTTCCACAGACGGCATATATAAATTGTATGTCGTTTGAATAATATAAATGTCTTAGTTTTTTTGATTAGTGTTAGTATCTTTGATTGTTTGGTTGAAAAAAAAAGAGAAAGGAGAAAAAAAGATTGAATATTAACTAAAAACTTAATGTGTGAATTTGTAATAATTATTACTGAATTGAACTTTAGATATGATTAAAATGAATTGCTGCAAGGTATATTCACCTGGTGTATTAATTTAAAAAGTAACGAGGAGGTTACAGTCTCTGTCGTGGCTACCCTCAGCCCAACCCGGTAGGATTAGCGGTGAATAACGGGATAAAGACGTTTCAAAATCCCCATCGAGACTGGGATTCGAGCCAATGTCCTATCAATCTCCAGTCAGACGCCTTAGCCCCCGAGCCACCAGATCACTTTCTTCAACTGAAGGGTGATAGAAAGCCATAAGTGTTCAATTTACTGAAAGCAACCACAGTCAATTTTTAAACAGCAAGGCTATTCAGAATTCTTCGTTTCGCTACAGTATTTATCATCGGATGCTGAAGTAATCACTGTTGTTTGTTAATTTCCTTCCTGTATCTTTCAAGACTGATGAGGTATTGTGCCTCATGCCAGCCAACGCCTTTATCTGGCAGTTCGTCTTTAGTTGGAGCCCTCTGGTGCTAACTCTCAATTCCAATTGGATGATATCCGTGCGGTAACTTTGACGAGCCTCTGAAGTTTCCTCCCCTCTGGCCACTAGCAAACTTCTTTCATCGAGTTAACGCTCATTGGCAATTTCTTATCTGTCGTGCCATTGAGTGTATTAAAAAGTTTCTCTTGGTAGCCGAATCTCATTTTTATCATCTGTCAAAAGATGGTAAACGTTTCGTTCTTAGGCAGCTGTTTTTTATTTATTTAGTTAGTAATATTATCCAATGAGAACTTAATTTACACATTCAATATTACCAATATCTTATAAGAACTGCTTTAACTAAATAGGGTTGATAACTAAGGATATTTTTTCATTTTGGTATAAAACATTTGGAAACTGATTACAAAAAGTATATTATGTAATTATTCTGCCAAACATTTACATACGATTACAATGAAATTTATAATAATTGAGACTGCTACAAACTCCTAAAATGTTTTAAGACAGTGTTAAACATTACAACTTTCTCAGGAAGTCTCTAATTGACTAACTTTAATAATCGCTACCAAATGTCAAAGTTTTCTATAATTATTGAGGCCGAGAATGTTACATGTAATATTCAGGGGCAATCCTAAAAATAATATCTCATTAGCACATTTTTAATAACTCTCTCTCTCTCTCTCTGTGTGTGTGTGTGTGTGTATGAGTGTGTGGGTGTGTGAGAGAGGTGTCAGTAGGGGGCGACGATTGTCTACTGTGTAAGGTTTAATACAAAGTTAATGGTTGTAATATTTCACTTTGACATTTATCACTTTAGCATTCTTAAATAAATTACATAATGTAGCAACTGAAAAATCCACCTAATTTGAATTTTCCTAATTTATAGGTCTCAGTGGCCTCTCTTATTTATCTTTTCACACAATTTGCTCGAACATTTCAATGGGTTCCCGTAATTTCTTTCTCCGATGACGTTCATACTGTCTCCATTGAGTTTACCTTCAATTATACATTCATTGTTTGTAAGTCTGCATTCCTCTAGTTCCATTAACAGTTTACTGTTTTTTTTTTTTTTAATCGTAAGGATTTTCATGTCTTTTTTGTGCTCTATATCCGAGAGTTTTTGCTGTTTTACTCCTAGCACCGTAATATCACTTTTACCAGCACTTCTCCTAATAACGATCATCCCTTTCATTAATTCATCAGATTCAACTATTTCTTCACTGTTTATGATTTCTGCTTCCTTGCATCTTGTGACGTAACTATTATCTTGCTGCTGACCCTCTGTGTATAGGATCGTGCTATGAATATTGATTGGGTGTGCCAGGATGACTGACACGTGGGTTCTAAAGGGATTAACCTACGATGCCCTATGACTTGCGCCGATGCCCTATGACTTTCTTCACGTATCTTCTGCTCTTGAGCTCTTCTCTCTTGAACCTATCATCTTCTTCTCTTGCGCTAGTAAATAAACATGAGCTTCGAGGGTAACTTGTAACTAGGAGAGGGAGCGGACAACAACGAGCTACTTGAAATGAAACAATGTTTCTGGAAATCACATTTAATCTGCACTGAACCGCAAATCATCTAGAGTTGATGTTGTAGAAATTTAGAGGTATTCCGTAACCCGTAATACTGACCCTAGGGATGAAACTTAGCCCTACAGTTCACAACTAACAGAGTAAGGTAAGGTTGGTGCAGCGAATATCTATCTCCGAGGCCTAGATGTTAACGTGTTGCTCGTCAGTCAAAAAGTGAGAGTGAATAATGTATTCTGTCTTGCTGGAAAAGTATTAGCTTGCATGCTCAGCACTGCGCGTGTAGCTTGCAACCTGAACTGTCGATCGGCAGAAAGTCGAACAACAGGACGTGCTTACTCGACGTCTGGCTGCAGTGAAACTGAGAAAGCTTACATGATTTACATATTAAAATATTATAATAAATGACGTCCCGTAACAATCTAATTTTTCAATCATATATTTAAAATTAAAGGCAATGTTTGAATTATTGTAATTACTTTGAATACTTCGCTAATGAATGGTATTTTAATTTGTATATTACGTAAAATTAATTCGGATGAATGTGTCATATTTTATAAGTGTGGTAAAATAATTAATTAAATGACATTATAATGTAATGTTGCTTTGACAAGTGTATTTGACTAGATTTTCGATAAATTGAATGTTTTCATTTTACTCAATGCAATGTCAAAAACTTTAAAATTCCTTTCAAATTCATTTAAGATTTTTTATATTGCCAAGAAGACTGGAGAATTTTTTAATTGTTTGCAATTATTTGACGTTCTCAACGCGGGTAGCGGTGTCTTTGTCGGTGTCAAGCTTTTTCTGTGTAGCTTACAAAAGGAGTAACTGCAATGGCCTTTTGAAGGAACCATCGCACCATTCACGTAGAGTGATTTCGGGAAACCATGAAAAGAAACTCTGGATGGCCGGACAGTGATTAGAACTTTTCGTCCTCCAGAATGTGAGGCCAGTGAGTTACAGCTCACTCCCCACGCACAGTGGTGATAAGTTTGATATAATTAACTGTGGTACATGTAAGCTCTAAGATTTGCTTTCAACTCTTTTTAAAATGTTTTTATGTACTCGCTTTGGGCTTTGTCTGTCCGGGTGGAATTTAGTAATTGATTTTAAACTAACGTCTCGATCAGCTAGAGACTTGAAATTTTGGCCATAGCTCAGAACTGGATGACAATGCATGAAAATGTGAAAAAAATTGGAAAAGTTGGGAGGAAAATTTGAAAATTCGGGAAAAACTGAAAGTACTCTTTTCTATTGACTGATTTGCCTATTTTTTTTTAATGTTCGTAATAGTTAGTGAAAAATTGGAAAATTTGACCGGAAAATTGGAAAATTCGGAGGAAACTAAAAGTACTCTTTTCTATGGACTGATTTGGCTAATTTTTAATAAATGTTCGCAATAGTCCGAATAAGGTATTTAATTAATGAAAAATTGGAAAAGTTACCCAGAAAATTGGAAAATTCGGAGGAAAATGAAAGTTTTTTTTCTGTGTACCGATTTGGTTAATTTTTCTTAAATGTTTTTAATAGTCCGAATAAAGTTTTTAAACAAAGAAAAATTGGAAAAGTTGACTGGAAAATTCTGGAAAAACTAACACGCTTTGGGCTTTGTCCAGGTGAAGCTAGAGACTTGAAATTTAGACCATAGCTCAGAACTGGGTGACAATGCATGAAAATGTGAAAAAATGTCATAAAAATTTGAAAATTCGGGAAAAACTGAAAGTACTTTTTCTGTGGACTGGTCTGACTAGTTTTTTGAAATGTTCGTAATAGTCGAAATAAGGTTTTTAGTTAGTGAAAAATTGGAAAGGTTGTACCGGAAAATTGGAAAATTTCGAGGAAACTGAAAGTTTTTTTCTCTGTACCGATTTGGCTATTTTTTTTTAAATGTTCGTAATGGTGGCAATAAGGTTTTTAATTGATGAAAAATTGGAAATTCGGAGAAAACTGAAATTCTTTTTTTTTCTGTGCACCTATTTGGCTATTTTTTTTAAATGTTCTTAATAGTCCGCATAACGTTTTTAAAGAAAGAAACATTGCATAAGTTGCCTAGAAAATTCAGGAAAAAACTAACTTGCTTTGAGCTTTGCCTGTCCGGCAAGTAACAGTCGTCGCGTTGCCGCAGCGTGATCCATTCCAAATTTTCACTTACATAATCCTAAAAAGCATAAAGCTTTATAATGTAAAATGTTTTTATAACGGACTAAAAAGTATAAAATAATTTATCTAATCCTTATGAAGGATAAAACCACATACAGATTTCTAACTTCTTCTAAATTGCACTCAGACTTATACTTGGACATTTTTGATAGCTATTAAATTACTGGTAAGATTGATGACGAAAAACATTGGGCACATGCAATACATAACTATAAGAAGTGTAGAGAGTAGCTATTAATGAAAGAAATTACTTATGAGTTCACATTATTTGCGGTGCAATTAAATTGTTAGTAGAGCTTTTAATGCATCAATTATCTGTTGCATGCGCCCAATGTTTTTCGTCATCAATCTGTAATGAATTAAAAGGTACAGTGCCATTAGGCACTAAGTGATCCCACGGTGTGTGTGAATATTGCCGATGCGTCGTGTCAACGAACAGAAACGTGACGGAACTAAAGCGTCCCGATTTACACGCACCTTGGGGGGTGCTGACAACGTCCTACCCAACGTGGACATTAAGCGGATTTATAACCCCCCATAAATAACTGAGACCCGCTTTCTATTTTCGCACGTTTCGGAAAGTTCCCGCCGAAAACTGGCGCAGACTAGCAAAAATAAACCTTAGTGACGTTTCCTAGTAAATGAGTGCTTTATGAGAGTAGGGGAAGACGATCCAGCCAATAGAGAAGCCGCCTCAATTTATTGCCGTGTTGGTGTTTTTTCTTGTCTGTTCTGGGCCAATGATTGACGCTGGTCCTTTGGCGCGGATTGCGGTGATTCGCCAAGAGCCCGACCCGACATCGCAGTACGAGAAGTACAGAGTCTTGCTCGGAGGAGAGGAACGGACGAGGGGATTCTGGTGCAGATCTTCATCTAGTACGGCCGAAGTGATTTTCGCGGAGTACGAGTCGGCAGCTGGGGACGCTGCCATCACGCGGTGCGTTCGAGGAAGCTGAAAGACCGCATGTGGCGCTGGTCTTACCTGGTCGCTGACCTGGGCTGTGAACAATGGTAAAAGCTACGGCCCGGACGGAAGCTCATGCAATCGTTCCACCCAGTAATGACCCTGAGATTTTGCAATGACCCTGAGATTTTGCTCTAACTGTTTGACATTCAATGATATGTAATTGTTAACCTCAGAATAAAAACAAACTTCGTGTTTGCCTAATTTCACAATAATAAATTGTACACCCAATTTTCAATTTTCCTATTCATTATAATAATATTTCATGTGATTAGCTGAAGATTAAGTATGATTTTTGATATTCCAAATTGATAATTTTGCTAATGATAAAACAGTATGACCCAAAAGTAAACGTCCCCAAGGCAGACGTTACAACATGGCACCCTAAACGTGGAGCTATCGAAATATGAATGATTGCAAGAGTTTCTTTGAAACATTGATATTAAATAAATGGTGAAATTTTATTTCAGTGGAAACCAGATGATCCAGTAGAAAATTTTATTTTATGATATATGTGATATGTTAATGATCTGCTATTGAATTATTTTATTTTAGTCCTGCAACGGAGATGGATGCAGTTTGAAAATCATACTATGTGATGTATTGTGTTGATTCATGTTCAAATCGACGTTGAAAAATGATTTTGTTTGTCAATGGTGGAAATATGATGTGATGATTGTCTTTCATTCGATATGTTGTTGTGTTGTTGAAATATGATTTTGGTTTCCTTTCGATTGTGATGTGGTTTTGTCTAATTTTGGTAATGGATCTGTTGAGACGATTTCTCGAGACTGGTGTTTAATGGTAAGATTGTTTCGTCGATTCAGCGTTGAAAAATGGCATGTTTGATTTTTGAATGTCTTCTGGGAAGGCTATTACTTTTTATCTTTTTCGTATCTTGCTTATTCGTGTTTTATGTGTGCTGACGTGTCGACAGAATATTCATTGTGATTTACCTGTGGTATCGGGAGTAAAATTACGTTTGCTGGAAATCATATGTCACGAGAAGTGTTACTGCACGTATGTGTTTTTAAGTTGATGGTTGATTTTAAATTAAAGCGGGCTGACATCTATTTTTGGTTTGATTTCTTTCCATATGATCACTAAGATCTCGCGTTATGCTGAAATTTTTTCTCATTGGTTTTATTGAAACAAATTCCAAAGACTACTGATACGAGATTTATGTGCGCAAAGGTAAATTCTGTGATTGAGTTTTTAATGACTTGCAGGAAATGTGAAGGCTGATCTAGGTTCATTTTCGTTGATACCGTTGTGTGATCGAAATTTCTATTGATTCTGATGATCCAGAAGCTTGTTCAAGTTGTCTATTTTATTTTCCTTGTGGTATTCGCGGAGTGTTCGTGGAGATTGAATTACGGGGGTCGCAAAGATAATTTAAAGGGAGGTTTGACTAACTTTTATGGCGTAAACGATTCTCTAAATAAACACTGATTTCAAATGCGATCGCTAAAAGTTAAATTGAATGCTGCTCCGGAGTGGAAAGGTTATTAAAATGGCACAAAGTTTGAATCAAACGGAGTTAGGAAATCTTGACGGAGCGATGGAAGGAAATCACGTGAATTTGATAGATAACTCCGCGATCGTGAATTTTGAACAAACTCCTAGTGAAGCGGGTAATATAGTTTGCGCTCCCATCAATGTTTCCCGGGACGAGACAACAAACCCATTGCAAAGTAAGCAGGATGTAACTCTAGCGCCTCCGCCTAATGATTTAGTTACTTCTAGCCAGATTTTGCGGATGTTACAACACATTAGCGAACAGCAAGAAAGATTAAATGAGCAAATGAGCGAAAAACTTGCTGCTATTAGCGAACAGCAAGAAAGATTAAATGAGCAAATGAACGAAAAAATGACTGCAATTAGCGAACAGCAAGAAAGATTCAATGAGCAAATGAGCGAAATACTTGAAAAATTTCCTGTCAATAGAGCGGAAACGAATGAAAAAACTAACACAAAATCGGATGCCTTCGGAAAGAAACGGATTGAAATAATGAAACAAGTTAAAGTTGATTTGCGAAAAGAAATGTCGGAAGTTGATGGCTTGAAAAGTAATAGTAATGGTCTGAATGGAATAAGTATAATTCTTCAAGAAAATAAACTGACTGAAGAGGAAAGTTCTAAAGAAATAGGAACCAGAGATATGGATAGAGAATCTAAATCTGACGTGCGCACAATAGAACCAGACAGAAAAGTGGTTGAACTTGAAAGGAAACAGGAAGACCACATGTGTGATGAGCACAGTTTTGCATTTTCAACTACCGAATCAACTAAAATCAGGATGGTGGAGGAAATCAAGTCCATCCGGCAACAGCTATGCACTATCGCACCCAAACCAGGAAAAGGAAAAATCAGAAAAATAAAACCATGGTTATATGGATATGGGGAAAGAGGATATTTGAAATATGTAAAATTTCTGCAAGTGCAAGGCACATTTGATGTGGTGCCAGAAGATTTGAATACTTTGCATATCGGACGGAATGGTAAATGTTGGGATACACTCCAGGTAGAACACCGCAGGGGGTATGGGCTAACGATCCAACAGGCCATTCACAGAGAGCTAAAAGGAATTCTCGAGACGACTGCAGTGCCAGAACATATGTTTAGCCAAAATGTTTGTAGAAATATGGAGACAAGAAGTGACCAACAAAACTGTAACAGATCGTTGATCGTCAAGGAACAGATATGTTTAACGCATCGAATGATTTTTAGTTTCGATGAGTGTGAGAGCACAAATTTTGATTTCGAAAAATGGATTCAAAGGTTACATGGCCGTTTAAAATATTAAATAAGATGACGGAGACATTTTGAAACACCAGATTCATGTAAATGACCGTGCAAGATTTTGGTTTAAGTTTGTTGTAAGTGAAATGTAAATGCAGTACAGATGACGTAGTTTTAAAATTTTGTATTGCTAACTAAGGAAATGCATCAGAATCCGTAGAGGTAATTTTAAATTGATAAAGTAAAGATATTTTACGTCTAAGAATGATATTTTAGTTTGTTTGTAGAAAACATTTCAAACCTATGACGAGCGGCAACAATAATAATACAACCCTAGAGTGAAAAATGAAACGTTGATTGTTTATTAATATAAAACTTCCATACGCAGCAAAAGCTATTATAAAAATAATAATAATAATCCTCGGAGAAATTGTTAGAAGTGAAAGATCGTGTTTGATTACGGTTTCAATTCGAGACGGGTTTGCCAAAATAGTCGCGACGATTGTAAAATCATTAATATTCCGTGTCATTGAGTTGTGGATTAAAATTGGTTGGAGTTTGACCTATTAGAAGAATAAATATTAGCAGTGTGTTGATGTGTTAAAATATTAAGAGCAGAAAGTAATGACGTGTTCACGATAGCGCAGAGTAGATAAAGTTCGTTAAATGTAGATCAAGAAATGATCGTCTATGAAGAGTTTATATAAATGAAACAAAAATATTGCGGACCGTGAAACCGAAGAAGGTATAGGCCAATATTATTGTAATGACGAAAAAAATCGTCAGTTGGAGTTTAGAGGATGACAGATAGTCATCGAACTTAATAGCCGAAGCTAGAATGAACATGTACTTAATAAAATGTGAGTAGGGATCGTTCCAACACGCTAATAATTTTAAGAAGAGGAAATTCGAAACCATGAATAGATGAAACACTAATGACACGAAGTTATTTGAAGAGAAATGGCTAAGGACGTAATCGTTTGTTGATTAAAAATAAAGTGTTAGGTGAACTATGATACGATAAGAAACAAGAAATACTGATGAAACCGCGATGAAAATAAATTACTGCGTATAGAATCAGAGGATATGTTGTAAAACAATAAATTTCCGAATACAGGGAAGAAGATTTAATTAAGAAGTATGAAAATGATGGTTGCCGCTAGAAATATGTCATTACCTTTAAGTCTATGGTTACAAGGGCTTATAAAAAGTAGTAGTAAAAATTAACAATACGAAATAATCACAGGAAATATTATCTAATTACCTATGTGAATAAACCTATCAGTGCGGAAGATGTTGAGGATTAAATATAATTTTTAATCTTATGGAATAAGAGATTTGAAGAGATCGTTTGACAGGAACGGTAAATTTAATAAGTCAAACTTAGCGAATATAGCCGCGAACCGAGCGGCAGACAGCAGTAATCTTTTGTCCAAAAGTCACAATAGGGAAACGACCCGTCGCGCTGTCGAGAACCAGTGTCTCTGCTACCTGCTAGCCTTAGAAAGTGAAAGCGTTCGCAGAATCGCAGGGGGGGTTTGTTTACTCCAGTCAGCTGGCTTGTCAAAGTTGACCAGAGACGCTGTTAATGGAAAACATTCAATAAAATATTATCTATTTTAAATAAATAAATGGAAAAAGATGCCAGTCTGGGAAATTATTTCAACAGAGGTTGTTAAAAAAAAAGGAGGCTGTAATAAAATTTTGTAATTAATTACAAGCATTAGGATTTAAAATGCTAGTATTTAAAATGCTAGTTCATGTCATGTATTGATTTGACAAATATAACTGTTAGGATACTTTTGTGATGAAAAAGTGAATTAATAAGTAATTATAAGAATAATTGTTAAAAAAATTATAGATAATAAATAATTTTGCATATTATAATAATAAAATGATGTAATTTTATTTTAATTGAATATTTTTTTTAAAAAAAGGGCAATCTAAGAAAGATTTAAATTAGTTGTATAGAGAATGATATATGTCATATGCTACTCATAAGATATGTAATATGTAGTTATAAGACATGCTGGATTGTCTCGCGGGTTCACTGAGGAATCAAGTAGGGCACAAGAGTAATTCGTGAAGTACAAAGCTATCACATGTTGTATTAAAATAGGGAACTGAAGATGGGTATATCTTAAGAAGTTTGGTAATGTAACTATTAACAAAGATCACAACAGTTAGAGAATATTAGAACGAACTAATCTCACTCACAAGGAACATTAACCCAATGACCAGAAATAAGTGAAGTTATAGTGAAAAACTGAATTGAAAATTATCCCATAGAATAATTTTCAATTGTACGGGTGATGGGGTAGTTGTAATGAATTAAAAGGTACAGTGCCATTAGGCACTAAGTGATCCCACGGTGTGTGTGAATATTGCCGATGCGTCGTGTCAACGAACAGAAACGTGACGGAACTAAAGCGTCCAGATTTACACGCACCTTGGGGGGTGCTGACAACAGTCCTACTCAACGTGGACATTAAGCGGATTTATAACCCCCATAAATAACTGAGACCCGCTTTCTATTTTCGCACGTTTCGGAAAGTTCCCGCCGAAAACTGGCGCAGACTAGCAAAAATAAACCTTAGTGACGTTTCCTAGTAAATGAGTGCTTTATGAGAGTAGGAGAAGACGATCCAGCCAATAGAGAAGCCGCCTCAATTTATTGCCGTGTTGGTGTTTTTTCTTGTCTGTTCTGGGCCAATGTGACGCTGGTCCTTTGGCGCGGATTGCGGTGATTCGCCAAGAGCCGACCCGACATCGCAGTACGAGAAGTACAGAGTCTTGCTCGGAGGAGAAGACGGACGACGAGGGATTCTGGTGCAGATCTTCATCTAGTACGGCCGAAGTGATTTTCGCGGAGTACGAGTCGGCAGCTGGAGACGCTGCCATCACGCGGTGCGTTCGAGGAAGCTGAAAGACCGCATGTGGCGCTGGTCTTACCTGGTCGCTGACCTGGGCTGTGAACAATGGTAAAAGCTACGGCCCGGACGGAAGCTCATGCAATCGTTCCACCCAGTAATGACCCTGAGATTTTGCAATGACCCTGAGATTTTGCTCTAACTGTTTGACATTCAATGATATGTAATTGTTAACCTCAGAATAAAAACAAACTTCGTGTTTGCCTAATTTCACAATAATAAATTGTACACCCAATTTTCAATTTTCCTATTCATTATAATAATATTTCATGTGATTAGCTGAAGATTAAGTATGATTTTTGATATTCCAAATTGATAATTTTGCTAATGATAAAACAGTATGACCCAAAAGTAAACGTCCCCAAGGCAGACGTTACAAATCTTACTAGTAATTTAATAGCTATCAAAAATGTCCAAGTATAAGTTTGAGTCCAATTTAGAAGAAGTTAGAAATCTGTATATGGTTTTGTCCTTCATAAGGATTAGATAAGTTATTTTATACTTTTTAGTCCGTTATAAAAACATTTTACATTAAAAACATTTTTTATTTTATTATTATTTTTATTTCCTGCGTAAGAGTTTAAAATAATGCAGAGTATAATACACGTATACTAATTTAATTTAATTGTGATGGAGGACATCCAATTTTACCCTTTCGTATACCCGTCTACTTTTGCTCTTTACTATTTCAACTTTAAATTCTTTATGAGTTTTTGGTAAAGTATTCATCATTTCTCTTGATAATCATTCCAGTCCCATTATCTAAGAATGAAAATCTTTCCACACCTTTATGCGTGAAATAGTGTCAGCTTGTGGTCATTGTTATCTTTTCCCTTCCATCCACCTCTCTTAATTCTTGCAGCAATATCTTTCCACGCCTCATCACCAATGAACGCCTTGTACACTCTCATGATTCTTTTCACCCTCCTCATGTCTTCCAATGAATCCCATTCCATGTCCTTTATCATATCAGTTACTGATTGTGTTCTGCCGTAATTTCCAGGGACAAATCTAACAGTCTTTCTTTGCACCTATTCCAACTCCTGTATTTGATACACAGAATGTGGGATTCCATAATACACCGCCATATTCTAGCCATCGTCTAAACAAAGTTTTGTAAACCAATTCCCTTACCTTTTTTGTCCTTCCTCTCATCACTCTTTTTCACAAGTGAAGGATTTTGAAACCTTTCACTCTTACCTGTTCAATGTATCCTTCTCAGACGAGTTTATTATCGAATGGTACTTCAAAGTATTTACATTTCTAGTCTTCACCAATTTTTAAATTTAATCAAACTTGCTATTAAGATTACTCTTTTTTGTAGTTAGCTTTAGTCCACCCAGCTAAATATCCTGTCCAGATCACCCTGCATCTGTTTACAGTCTTCTTCCGCTTTGAACCTATTATATAACATAATGTCATTTGCAAATAATTTAATTTCTAACTGTAAACCATCAATTCAATAAATAACTAGAATAACGAATAGCAGTGGTCCCAATATGCTTCCCTGTGACACTCCCATGTTCATTCCCACTTCTTTTTTTACTGCAATTCCTCCCTTAACGTTTTGCCTTAAATTTTTTAACAATCTTCAACACTGTAAATCACTTTTCCATCAATTCCAATAGTTTTTAGCTTATTTAGCACAATTTTATAGCTACCCCGTCAATAGCCTTTGAAAGCTCTAGTGCCACACTATCAATTTGGCCTCCCTTGTCCATTTAATCGGAAATATCTCGCATATAGACAACCGATCGAGATTCGCAAGAAAATCTTTGCTTAAAACCATGTTGCTGACTTGAAAACCACTTACTTTCCTCACAGAATTTTCTGAAATGGTTGCATATCAATCTTTACATTAATTTACCTATCACTGATGTCAAAACGTATGTAATGTCTGTAATTTTCGACTCTATTTACTCAGGCATGATCTGAGACAGTCATATGGTGAAGAATGCTGTGGTTGTTCTGCTGGCGAAGCGGTTACTTCTTTCGCCAATTCGAAGTTAAACTCAGCAGACAGAGACGAAACCAAAGCTTGTTGGCGGTGGAGTGACCTCACTGCTCGTAAAGTGGCCGGGTGATGTGACGGGTGACTGGCCGGCATTCTCTTAAGAAAACTCCTCGGGTTCCACACAGTCCCAGGAATTCACCGATCTTGCTGTTTAGGCGCCAGGCCGCAATTAAAGGGGTTTAGTCAGTGTGGGTCTGAGAACTTGATTTTTCTCTTTTTGTGTGTATTTGAATAGTAGCTTTAATCACGTATGGTATTTTATTAAAAAAAAAATAACAAAGATCGATGTCGACAGCGGTGGTTTTTTTTTTTTTTTTTTTCCCCGGTGTGTAATTATAACAGTTAATAGTATACGCCATTTGTAATGAAGTGATATGGTGTTTTCACTGTCACGTGCATTTTCAATTTTTTTCTCTCTTTCCTTTTTTCAATTTGTTTTAAAACCAACAGTTGTAAGCACTACTGAGTTAATAGGCTTGCGTTACTCAGAACTTGGGTTCATCTACTTATCAGCTTTCCTAGCAGCAACAAGTCTAAAATGTTTCTCTGTGATGTTTGTAGGCATATTTCTTCCTCATAAATAATTGATTCTTTGCAGTTCTGAGGCTGAAATCAACATTAATAGAAAATACCATCGCAACACGGACAAGATTGAAATTATAGAATTTTTTCCATTTGAAGATCTTAGAATAATATTACGTATCATGAGGTAGAAACTATAAAATACTAAAATACTAGTATTTGTTAATTTCAATTTTGGATCAAAAATAACACTGGTCGGCGCAGAATTCTGAGGGTTGGAAGACAGTCGCATGTAGATTAATATTACTGATAAGACGTGAACGGGCTGCGTTGGGTCTACCTACAAGCTGCGTCAAGGATATTTGATCGAATAAAATAAGGAATTTTGGAAAACCAAGATCACCTCAACAAAATTTAAGACCCGCATTTTTTATTGCTCGCAACCTTCTTGTTATCAAATACGTGCAACTCGTAGTTAACTTAAAGCTATCGAAAACGTTCTGGAACATGAGGGAAGGAACATGGCAGGGATTGAGCTCACAAACAAATTGCAATAATCTTAACCCTGATTAAAGTAAAACAAGTAACCTGTAACAGAACGGGCAGTGGCCGCCTCAATATGACGATTTCATAATGTCTCAAACGATATAGTTAATTACACTACTTGAAACTATATACGTAGTTGTTAAATATGCAGTTCAAATAATTTTGATTGCAGTAAACTCCAAAAGAATTACGAGAGGAAGTTTCAAAGCACCAATATTACCTTGCCATTGACAATGTAATTAGTGCATATCGCCGTCAAACGCGTTACAGATGCCTTTGGTCAAAGAGAGGGGGTTCGACAAAGCATTATGCAGAACAACAAGCGAAATCTAAATCTGCCCGCAGGCTGCTTTTGGGATGATAACGAACTTAGTTGGAACCGTGATCCGCCGTGGCATGTTATGTCTTTGTAATACTAATGGAAATCGAGTCGCACGTTGTGTTACATAAACTGAACAGAGGAGGTTTTTGGGATGCGAGGCCGCAATATCATGCAAATAGTCGAGGAACGAGAACAAAAAGCTTTTCTGGAATATGAAGGGCCTTCAAGCGGAGAAGGTTTTATTGAAAATGCAAAGTGTAGCAGGAAACGCTCTTGGTTTGCTGTTGCTTATTTTCATTTATATTCAGTTGTGTAACGTGGACATCTCGGAAGCATTGCTTGGATTCCCATCTCGTAAAAGAGAAATATCTCTGGCACACACCGCCTGCTCATTTCCTACGGGGTTATCACATTCTACCATTACTCAGACAACAGAAAAAAGATTAGACGGCATTAATTTGTTTTGCGGAGTGGTAAAACAAAGAAGAAATGAAACTACAAGTCTGAAACAATATATCCGATACGATAGACGTTAAAAAACATTAGGGTTATAAAGGAGGCCACCTTTGCGGATGTTCAGTGCTTGACATGCGTGGATGCGGATGTTTTGCATAAACGGATGCGGAGGTAGAAAAATAAATTTATGATTATTCAAATTTTAATATTTTATCAGAAAATAAATTTAAAATCAAAATAAGTATACATTTGATGCCAAATTTTATATTTTTCATATGTCTATTTCCATATAATACTGCAATACTGATTAATTTTTTGCCTCATCTTTTAACAACAAAAAAGTGGGATGATTTCACAAGTGAATTAAATTGTTAACATAACTACGCACGAGTCTAAAAACCAATCTTTGTCATATGACCTTTGCGGAGTTCGTGGCAGTTCTTGGCGTAACTAATTCAAACATAAAACACAAGGCCACGATGATTAAAGAAAGAACAAGGAACCTGTAACACAACGCCATCGCACTTCTCCGTGATAGCTTTTTTTCCTTTATCTTTTAAAGTGAAGCTTTTATTCTATCGCCTCAAATTTTTCCGTTCATCTATCGCATGTCGCATTACAGCCGGTCAGGCATATGCGCACAGATATGACGTGACCTAGTGCGGAGGCCTCATGTCCGTTAACACTAACAAGCGTTAATTCCCGATTTCTCTTAAACGGAGACCCACCAGGCAGAACTGCTTTAGGGTGAGAAACCAGAGGTGACGTGCTATTTACCAGACTTGTTCGTTCTACGATTGAGATTTACACACTGAAAACCTCTCCTAGTCAGTTGAGATCTGTCTGGCGTCGACTACAGTTGAACTGAAGCAAGGTAATCGGCAACTGACGGGTGCTTTCTAATCTTCTCTTCCGAAAACAGAAAGTGTTATTTCTTCGTCCATCTAACGCATGTAGCATTACAGCCGGCCGCGGACTGGGATAAAGTGAAAGGCGCTCGGCAGAGCAGCCAAGGTCAATGTGGCGGCGCCGATAGCTCGCGTCAGTTAACCGTTTAGCATTTACATTCTCACTTATTCGTTCGATTGTATTTATTATGTATTCCGTACTCTAATACATAGATTAAAATTAAAATTTATAGTTGGTTATCTTGTTTACTATTGATTTCCCATTATCATTCCCATTTTCCAATTATTAAGTTAAGATTACGAACGCAATTTTAACACCCTAAATCGAATAATTTTCCGAAAATTTTCAGTTAAATGCTTAAAAATGTTTCTCTTGCTTAAAACCACACAGTTTTTTTTTTGTTATACCTACGCCTTGTCGAAGTCGAGGTGAATAGAGGTGGAAAGGATGCGGGCTAGGAACAGGTAGGAATTTGGCCATGGCCTTTTAAAGGAAGCATTCGCCTGGAAGGATTTGGGGAAACCACGAAAAACCAAAATCTGGATGCTCCGATGGGGATTCGAACCCACGTCCACACGAATGCGATGCCAGAGCGTTACCGTTCACCCACCACGCTTGGTTCCGGGCTCGCCACCCGCCGCTATAGTGGCGTATTCACAGTACGACTTGTAGGACCTACGATGATCTGATTCTTGATAAAGAACTCTTGATGGGCCGTGAAAGGGGTTACAGGACCGCATGCAGGATCTGTTTGATGTTTGACGGGTTCTTGCTGTCTAACAAGCTATGGGTATTGGAGGAATCTTTTGGAGGGAACATCCTACGAGTGTGCGATAAGGACCGATGGTGTGCCGCTAGTAAGTATGAGTGGAAAGGATTGCTTGGAACACTTTGATGGGCCCTTTCTAGTAACGCGAGTGGGTGAGCGCATCCTACGGTAGTTCTCAGAGCCGTGTTAGGGGAGCGTGAGAGAGGGGGGGGGGGTGTCACCGGGTCAATCCTAGCGATGACCTTGGTAGTTCTACACATATGTGCTATAAGTTGGACTGTGAATAGGCCGCTTTGCATTTAAGTTCAATCTTGTAAATTCGTCGCTTAGGTAATAACACTGTTCAGTTCATTATTGCTTTTATTGCAAGACATACAAAAAAAAAACTTTTTTATTAGCTAAACTACAATGGGCAGATTCTCATATAAAAAGAAAAAAATTACATATATTGCAATGTAAACGAAACACCCGCCAAACAACCGAATTAAAAATTACGGATGCGAAAGCGGATGTAGGATTTCTCGTGAAAGTTCCGCACTTGCGGATGCGGATATCCGTTACATCCGTAATTCATGTTTAAAGCTAGTAAATCTTGTGGAACGATCGCAGTTTGTATTACTACCAACTCTGATTGGATTAATTACTAAAAACAATAGTCGTTCATTAGTGCTGGAAACGAATGTTTCTTTGGCAATCACAGTTTTTCCCTCTATTATTGTTGATTGCCCTGAATATTAGATATGGTAACGAAGACGGGGTTGAAGCATAAGACTGCAAATTGTATCGGCCAGGAGGCTGCCTCAGATTGACTGCCTGCGTTGTTTCTGGAGAGCTGTGCAAACTGGGTCACGAGGCTGGCCACTCGCCTCTGGGTGAAGAAGATTTCGGCCCAGTCCACAGTCCTATCCAACCACAAGCTCTCGATCTCCGGCAAAGTCACATTGACGTTAGAGCGCTTTGACCCCAATAATGCGAGGAAAATAAGGAGTGTCTAGTAACTAAATGTTATGAACTATGCTCAGCGTTGTTGTTTGGACAGTGCCGTGAAGTAACTTATCCGCATGGCTAAGTCTTGCCGAGATGGTCTTTTAAGTATCCAGTTGTGAGCTTCATTACATTTGCACCGACATTTAGTATGCCTCGGTTAGGTTATGTGAAGATTATTAACGGTGATCTCTAAATTCCGTTTATGTGGAGACAACACATCATAAGAATAACAACCAAACCAGATTTATGTCTAAATCCATCGAATAGTTTTGCGCGTTTAAGATGCGTTTTGTCTTTAGTCACAAAGCCTTCTGCTAAATGTCTGTCACCTATCACATCTACAAGCCCCAAAGTCCGTCAAAAATGACGGGTTTAACTGAGTGTTATGGTAATTTCCTTCTCTACAGTTACTTAACTAAATAGAATTTTCATTGTCATTTATCGTCCCTCGTGCTGTAGCAAAAAGCTTCAGTTGTCAACTTGGTCCAGGCTACATTTCATCCTAACCACTATCTCCGCTAATATTGCTGATAGAAAAGCAAAGCTTAATCACGCGCAAATTAATACATTCCCTGCATCACATGTCAGTGTCATCATGCGTCGCGAAATAAACTTGATCTCAAATCTTCACAGGTTCTGACACCTTTCTTTCTTAATACTTGTGATGAAGATTGATATTTTAACGGCTGAGACAGCTTACGTCGGCTGAAATAATGATTCCAGTGGGAACGAAGGATGCTAAAAATAAATCTTAACAAATCACGCTATGCCACGTAATATTTAATTGTGGTTTAGGCCACATATATCGCGATCTATTTTGAACTTCTTTCATTCGAACCATGGAATGATTTTAGTAAAAAAAAAAAAATCCTGCCAATATAAACGCAATACATACTTTTCTTTCAGTGTTCTGACAATTCATGTCTTAGGAATTGCTTAATTAAACAGAATAGTTATAAAATAAAATTCAGTGTAATTCCTCGTGCCTTGCGCTGTAGCAAAATGTTTCAGTTTCCATCCGGGTCCAGGTTGCATTTCAGCCTAACTACATACTACGATAAACTTGCCGCCAGGAGAACAATACTTCTATCTCACGCATTTTAATACACGAACTGTATCGCGTTTTAGTGGCAATAATACATCGCGATATAAATTTGATCAAAAATCTTCAAGGGTTTTTACAATTATCTTTTTTGTTATCCGTGTTACAGACCGATATTGAAACGTTTGAATGGCTGACACAGTTGTTGAAATAATAGGCGCAGTAATATTACACAGTAGAAGCAAAGGAAATTAAAGTGAATCTTATAAACTTACAATATGCCACGTAATATTAATTTCAAGTGTAATATAGGATGCACAGATCGGAATTAGTGTGCAACTATTTCCTTTTCAACGAATTAATAATATCAGTAATAGGACACAGTTTAAATTATTTTGAAAAAAATATTCATTCCCTCTGCCGTAACGTCAAATACCAGTTGTAATTCTGAACCATGCTAAGTAAAAATCTAACCAAAACATTCGCTACATTGATGCTCGAAACACAAAGCTTTTATCTTACATATCTATG
Source organism: Vandiemenella viatica (assembly GCA_031002005.1). Lineage (NCBI taxonomy): Eukaryota > Metazoa > Arthropoda > Insecta > Orthoptera > Morabidae > Vandiemenella > Vandiemenella viatica. Next base: position 81,905,433 of record CM061920.1, read on the forward strand.
GACAAAGAATTTAAGAAATACTTCTATATATCAAAAGAATATTACGTAAATATAAGCCTCTAATGATTGATATGTCGACTTTTATTCCAGTGTTCTGTCAGTTAATTTATTCGCGGATGCTTGGAAATGTTATTAAATAACCTCCATTACTAAGAATAATGACGCAAAGCGTGACGTCATTGCAGACAGCATAGATTGACGTCATGCCGTGACAGGTGACAGCTTGCTTATTACACAGACGGAAAAAAAAAATCCCAACACCAAGAAAAAATTATTGTAGAGTAATGAAATTTGGACAATGCATTTGTCAAGTTAACATGTTTAATTGATTAAATTTTCAAGATCACAGGTTAATTTAAGCTCAAGAAAATGCATTTCAAATGTGAAATACTGTTAAATTAATAGCCGGTGTAACCTCCAGAATTTTGAATGCAAGCCTGCAAACGTGAATGCATTGTGTCATACAGGTTTCGAATGTCACTTTGTGGTATGGAGTTCCATGCTTGTTGTACTTGTGCTGTCAATACTGGGACGGTCAGTGCTGGCTGTGGATGATGCTGGAGTTGTCGTCCAATGATATCCCATACGTGTTCAATTGGAGACAGATCTGGTGATCTCGCAGGCCAAGGTAACATGTCGACACTCTGTAGAGCACGTTGCGAGACAACAGCGGTATGAGGGCGAGCGTTATCCTGTTGAAAAACTCCCCCTTGAATGCTGTTCATGAATGGCAGCACTACAGGTTGAATTACCGGACTGACGTACAAATTTGCAGTCAGTGTGTTTGGTATAACCACAAGAGTGCTCCTGCTGTCATAGGAAATTGCTCCCCAGACCATGACTCCAGGTGTAGGTCCAGTGTGTCTAGGCCGCAGACAGTTTGGTTGCAGGCGTTCCCCTGGCCTCCTTCTGACCAACACTCGGCCATCACTGGCACCAAGGCAGAACCTGCTTTCATCAGAAAACACAACAGATCTCCACTCCGTCCTCCAATGAGCTCTGGCTTGACACCACTGGAGTCGCAAACGGCGATGGCTTGTAGTCAGTGGAATGCACGCTACAGGGCTGGAGTCATGGTCTGGGGAGCAATTTCCTATGACAGCAGGAGCACTCTTGTGGTTATACCAAACACACTGACTGCAAATTTGTACGTCAGTCTCGTAATTCAACCTGTAGTGCTGCCATTCATGAACAGCATTCAAGGGGGAGTTTTTCAACAGGATAACGCTCGCCCTCATACCGCTGTTGTCTCGCAACGTGCTCTACAGAGTGTCGACATGTTACCTTGGCCTGCGAGATCACCAGATCTGTCTCCAATTGAACACGTATGGGATATCATTGGACGACAACTCCAGCATCATCCACAGCCAGCACTGACCGTCCCAGTATTGACAGCACAAGTACAACAAGCATGGAACTCCATACCACAAAGTGACATTCGAAACCTGTATGACACAATGCATTCACGTTTGCAGGCTTGCATTCAAAATTCTGGAGGTTACACCGGCTATTAATTTAACAGTATTTCACATTTGAAATGCATTTTCTTGAGCTTAAATTAACCTGTGATCTTGAAAATTTAATCAATTAAACATGTTAACTTGACAAATGCATTGTCCAAATTTCATTACTCTACAATAATTTTTTCTTGGTGTTGGGATTTTTTTTTCCGTCTGTGTATATCACATCTACTCTGTGGTTCGGATAGTACGTTAAACTGTTGACCCAGGCAAGACAGAGGCGGAATGTCATTTCGCAGCCTGGTTCTTCCAGTCAGACGTGTTGCAAACGTTTACATCATTACAACTATGGCGAATAACACAAAAATAAAGTATTACTGCAACACTAAGATGAGAAAGATACATAAAAATCACCGGATATAAATAATTTCAGTGCCGTAGGAGGGAATGAGAAGGAAACGATAAATATAGTTAGGGATATTCAGGAGGAAAGAGAACGAAGTTTTAATGCCTTGTATTCAGTTGAAGGATTCGTAATGGCTATACGTTTATCGACTTCCATTTCACTGGTTGAGATAAAATTTAAACATGTCTGTAGTTGCCGCAATATTGAAAAGCATTGTGGGTAAGCGGTAAAGCTCAGTCATGGAGTTCGGAAAGACGTGGGTTAAAATCACCGGCCAACGAAATTTCCGTTTTCCATGTAAAACCTATCAGTTCTGCCGCACGGTTGGACATATTTAACGTAGTCTGTACAAATACTGGATATAAAATCAACATAGCTTTCGCGTAAGAAACAACTCGTTATTATTACACATATATACAAATATCAGTCTTTTACTTTTAACGACCGTGTCTTATCCTAATTACTACTATCTTACTTTTACGGAAGAGAACATCTTGTGTTAGGATGAGAACTCGTTATGTCATCTTTTTAACTTATTATGATAGCTCTCAGGTTAGAATCTCCTCGTTTCCTAATTTCTGGAATAAAACGTTTGTAAGTCCTTCTCGTGCTATTTATTCTCCTACTTCAAAATATTCGTTGAACAAGCTTCGACCAAATAATCCTTGCGAGTTAAACTGAACACAATTTTACTATCCAACTTTATACTCTGTTTCACAAACCAATTACAATTTTCGCTTATGCGTGACCTTTCTTCCTCGTCCATAATAAACTTTACATAATAGAAGCGGCTTTTCCTCTTACAGTGCAATTAACATAGTCATTATTTCTGCTGCGCCCGCCAGACTACGACCGCATCCCTACGCCATTCTCGACTTACACTGTCTCCATGCTTGACTTAATATTTCATTCTTGCCTTATATATTTATTAATTTGCTACGGCTCTAACGCCAACTGTTACAATTCGCCTTCAAATATGCGTAAAAAATAGCATTAGTACCATATATCTGCAATTCACAAAACATCAAAATAACAACATAATTTTACATTTATTAACTTGTAAGCATGACATATGAGCGCTACACATGGATTCCCGAAACCACTCCAAGTCATGGCCGCGATTGTTCCCTCAAAAGGTTATGTCGGAATTCCTTCCCGTTTTTGTCTCCAATTCTCTACCACCTACCTTGAAGTCAACTAGACACAAAACAGTAAAGAGAAAAAAAAATTGTAATATTGAAGAAGCAATGTGATGCACATTTTATTACAACTCTGTTCGTGTTTAATGAGTATGCGAGGATTAGGATAATCCGGAAGTAGCCAGTTATCTAATCATGGGTCCAAATGAACACGTCGTACCACTGCCTGCTGATAAGATAGATACTACAAACATTTTCAGCGTTCCGTATATGGTGTTCGAGAGGAAAAAAGGGATGGCTCCACACCAGAATAAAAACTACCGATAATTAAAATCCCTCACATTTTTTAAGATCTTATTATTCACGTTTATTGACCAAATGATTAGTTTTGAGAAATCCGAAAAACACGCATAATTAAAACCCACCTAAATAAGAAGTATAATGAAACAAAACAACTAGATTTAGACGTTTAATATTTGTGCTTATTTTGTCGCAAAAGAGGTATGTGATGCTCACTTTGTAACGAATATCACTATATAGGAGTAGCCTACTTCTTGCATAACATTCCTGTTAAATAATCCTTGTAGCATGTTGTTCGTTGTCATATCAGTCGTTATTTCTCTTTCCAGATTCTTCGTACATCGTTTTCACTTTGCTTTGTTCTACTGTTCCTGGAAATCAGCAGGAGCAAAAAGAGTTTCCTGCTCTGCGTTTTTTGTTTGTGTCTTTTTTTTGTATTTAAATAAAGTCCTATGGGGTGCTAGACGGATAATGATATCATTAATTCATGAGAAGGATTTAGGTACCTGTTCTACAGAGACTGCTGCAGTGTCTGTTTGCGTTGTCACAGCAAGTTTCAAATAGCTCAGCGGGCGTCCCTGCAGCTGTTGAAGTGATAGCTGCGTAACACAAATTGATCTGCGCCCACAAATCGTTAATCGTCATTGTTATTATTTGCAGAGAAATTTGCTATAACTGCTGCAAGCGTTCGCCGGTAAGTACAGAATACGTTTGGCAATGATAGCAGACAGTTAGTGACTATTGTTGCCGATTACGAAGCACGGAACTGGATGTCAACAAACTCCCTATTAGCGTTTCTATCAGTTCTACCACACCTGCTGGTGAAAGAAGCCATCCTAATTATGGTAGCGTCCCATATGTATTACACAATTTTGTAGAGTTTTGCCAAAACGTGAATTACAAACTACCTGGAATTGACTGCGCTCAGAAACGAATTCAGTGTAATATTATGTATATTAACAATGAACATTTCATGTAATATTTAAGACCTTTTTCAGTAATCCACTTTATTCTCTGTTCATATTGAACTAAACATGAAATAATAAGTCATGCATCAAAGTTTCATACAAATATACGCGAGTACAAGATGCAGAAATAAACATAAAACTGGCTGTAGCTTGCGACCGCCAAACGATAATGTTTAACATTAGTTAATGTGCCCACAGAGGGCATTTATTATTGTGATATAGTTGGCGGTAATTGCTACTCGCTAGTTTAATCAGTCATTTATTCATTTATTTCCACTGTGAGTGAACAGAAGGTTCATGTGTTTACTGGCCAACCGATAATTATTAACATTGTATTACAATTGTTTAAACCAGCAGGATTTTTAAGAAAACAGTTTGGCAATAATATGCTTACGAAGCCTCTGGTGGCAGTTGTTCTTCCCTGTAGTTTCTAATCTCATTACGAATGTCGTTTAAGAACGAGAAACACACTGCAGATAAATTTGCTAATTCAGAACCGTAGCCATTACTCATGAATAACTAGCTGTTCGAAAAATTACTGCAGAACGCGAATTAATGTATTGAAGAGTGCAGAAAATACCTAAAACGAATAATATTTACGGAAAATCTGGGATCAAGACTCTCAAATCAGAATTTTGAAGGAGATATTAATCCTCAGTGAGGTTTAGATTGATTTGCTTCAAAAGAACACTCATTTCTGCTGCGCATTTAAGGATTACAATCCCGCAGGACATTGGCGTGAATCCCGCGGGACCCAGCCTACGTTATTAAAGTGCTATCAAATTAAATAATAAACGCCTATTTGCTTAATTTATTAATAAGTCGAATTTAATTCTAATTAATGAAAATCAACAGTTGACAACATTTTAGCTACCAAAATAACATAATTAATTTAAAAAAATGTCTTGCTTCTCTCAAGTATACTCTCAGTAATCATAACTATAAGTTATCTCTTATTCATTAAAGTAACTCTGTGTTTTGACGTTTTTATATTTAATTCCTATCGATCGTCATTGGTGAGTGGTTAACGCTCTGGCCTCTCATCTGGCACGACGCCGGTTCGAATCCCCGTCCACTCATCCAGATTGAGGTTTTCCATGGTTTCCCCAAATCACTCTAGGCTGCCTGGATGGTTCCTTTAAAGGGCTATTGCCGAATTCCTTCCCGTTTCTTGCCCCCCCCCCCTAATCCTTTCCAGCGTCTAATGACCTCGACGTCATAAGCATAAAAAAATTCCACTAGTTAAGCAAATAATCAACTATGGCAAATATTCAGTCTTTAATCACATTACATGTCGTACAGGAAATCTCATCAGTTACGTCTACCAATCAAACCGACATTATATAATACTAATAGGAGTAATTACTTATATTATGTTGATGCAAATAAAATTTTAGTTTAGTTTATGATGCGGAATAACTTTAAGAAATTAATACATTGATTGATAAATAAATGTTTGAATTAATTGTATTAGACGTTCGTAGGGTTACTGATAAACAAAAATGAAAGTGCGACAGAGGACTGTCACATCACTTTATTAGAACCACTCATGATCTAGACCGCACTCGAACCGGCGACCCTTGTAACGCGAAGCTACCGGAGCCAGCTACCTAAACGTTAATCTATTAACTTACTATTTAACAAGGAAGACAAAAACACAAACGCGACTCAAATGTCAACTGAAAAGCGGGCCACTACAGAGAGTCGAGCCCGAGTCGGGCCAGTGCGCTACGACGAGGCGACAACGTCGCGCACTCTGAATCACGTCTTCGCTCTATTTTACGAATTGCCGATCTAGTAAATTTGCGAAACAACAGATTGTCACTGATGCGGGATCCCGCTTTCCTGGATTGCAATCCCTAGGCGCATTCTCATATTTGACCGGTGTATTATTGAAAAGAAGGGGTTGAGTATAAAATGATTTGCAAGAGGAGAACCAGCTCTGGTTAGTGCGAAAACACGTTTATCTGGTGGTAGGATTCTTGTGTTAGTGTTTTTGGATGTTAAATGTGTTGAACTTGTTTAGTTTCTGCTAGAACGACAACCTATGTACGCTGTATCATAGTGTACTGTTGGGTAGGGTTAGCGTGGCATTCCCCCCCCCCCTCCCTCGGTCATTAGTATCTCCTCCATCCCTTCCTATCATGTGTTAACCTCTTCCTCTCTACATACCCCTTACAACCCACTACAACCCATGTCCTCGATTATCTGCGTCATATATTCTAAACTCTGTCTTCCTCTACAGTTCTTTCCTTCGGCTGTTCCCTCCACCAACAAATTAACCAATCCTGCATGTCTCAGAATATGACCCACCACCCTATCTCTTCTATTTGTTAGGCTGTTCCACCAACCTATTTCCTCACCCACAATTTACAAAACACATTCATTTCGTACTTTATCAGTCCACTAAATTTTTGGCATCAATCTTTAGCACCACATTTAAAACGCTTCAATTTTTCTACTCTCTAGTATTCCTAAAGTCCCTGCTTCCTTACATTATCAAAAGCTTGTTCTAAATAAACGAAAGTATCTTTGATTTTCTTGGTCCGTACTACAAGTTTTAATTTAACGGCCAGAATCGCTTCTCTTCTACCACAATTTTTTTTTTTAAACCCAAACTGATCTTCACATACTATCTCTTCTATTATACTTTCCGTTGTTATGTATATTATTTTGGTCAGTAATTTTGAACAAGGTGGTATTAGACTTATAGTGCGATAATTCTCACATTTTTGAGCTCACAATTTCTTTGGAAGTGTGAAGATCACACTTTTATTAAAATCAGTTGCAATCTCTCCTGTTTCATAACTTTTTGGAATTAGTGTGAATAATCTTTGAATTCCTTCTTCTCCTAGGGATTTCAGAAGTTCTGCAGGCATCTCAATTCTAACTGCCTTGTTTGATTTCAAATCATTCAAAGCTCTATTAAAGTCTGTCCTCAAAACAGGATCACCTAAGTCATTAATGTCGACCTTAACTTCTCTTTCCAATACTCTGTTGTTCAAATCTGCCTCATCATAGATTTTCTCTATGTATTTCTTCCATCTGTTAGCTCTATCTTCTGAACTTAAAAGAGGTTTTCCATCAGCAGCATTAATGTTTATACCTCTTTTCTTCACGTCTCCAAAATTCTGTTTCCTATATGCCACATCTACTTTACCTACGACCATATCCTTTTCTACTTCTTCACACTTTTCTTGAAGACATTTTTCTTTTGCGTGCTTGGATTTCTATTTATTTGATTTCTGAATTGTCTATATTGCTCTCTTACTCCTTCATCCTGAGCATTTTTGTGCCATCTCCTCTGATCCATAAACTGCAAAAGTGATCCAAGCCTAATGTTTCTTTACTAGTTTTGATTATATCTCTCTTCAATGCATTCTATTCGTTCTCAGGAGAATTCCTTTCATAGTTATTTATTAAACCCACGTTTACCATTTCTACAAATTTTTCCCTCATATTATATTGTTTCAGTTTGTTCACTTCCACTGTTTAGTTTGCATCTTTGCTCTTGAATTTCAGCTCGCACTTTATAAATATCAGTTTGTGGTCTGAGTCTATGTTCGCTCCTGGATATGCTTTACAGTATAGATTCCTAAATCTCTATTTGACCATCATATAATCTAGCTGATATTTACCCGTATCCCTTGAACGTTTTCAGGTGTATACCTTTCGTGTATGATTCCTAAATAGTGTGTTCGCCACGATGAGTTTATATTTTGCACAAAATTTTAACATCCTGCTTCCTCGCTCATTTCTTTCTCCTAGACAAAAACTTCCTATAGTATTTCCTTCTCCCACTACCGCTTTCAAATCATTTAGGTGTCGATAGTTCTAAATTTTTTCCGAACTATAACCTCATGCTCATATATAGAGTTAAAAAGGTTTTCATGGTCTCATGATTGAAATTAAATTTATTGCGATGTTGTAAATAAATCAAAGATCCATTTGATTGTTTTATCTCTGTTTCTCAGTTTAAATATGATGCTATCCCAATAATTCTTTCGGGATCATTGCTACACGATAGCATAAGGCCCGTCAGTTATTAATTAGTACAGGAAACCATATCATTACAAGGTATAAATTACATTCACAACATTTATAGGAAAAGAATATTGCAGTGTAAGTAATCGAATAAGAGGAAAATATGAAGATATAACATTAAATAGAAATATAATATGCGGACACAGCTTGTTGATGTGCGGTAATCTTCAGCAAAGAAACTCATCGAAATAATCAGATTAGCATTGTCTGACATCAAGTAATAACGCAAATCCTTTCTCATGTATATAGGTGATAACGCAGCGGAATCTGATGTTTCTTCTAATGTATGATAGGGCAGATGGGTTTCGTGTCAGGTGGCCCTTCGTTTCTTGTTGGAGCAAATCAAGAACCTTGGAGATAAATCATATTTCATGATTTGCGTGGTAACTGTTGTGTGGTCTCGTAAGTGGAGCGCTTCCCGTATCAGTGGAGCGGTATATAGATTAATGGACGCGCGATCGCAATATCAGAGATTAATACACTGCAGGCTGCAGAGTAATTGAATTAGGTTCAGTGCTCAGATCACACACGTCATCAGTCGACTGTGGAGACCGCAGTGAAATTCAACGCAGCCCACTCCCCAGTTCCGCGGTTTCCTAACGTCAACAGCAGTAAATAGCGCAATAACTCTGCATTTTACCTGTAACTGTGATGCATGGCCGGTGCGAAGGAGTTTTTCTTAATTCCCGTTTCACATAAATTCTTCAGTTAGGCCTTTACTCTCTCTTTATTAGGACCGTCAGAATATTCACCAACATTAACTATGTATACGCTATACAAAACTTTTATGATATATTACAAATAAATCGTTTAAAAAGTTTCATACACCATAACAAAACAAAACTGCGTTGGGGATACCGAGGTAGCCTCGCGTTGTAATGGTCGTTAGTTCGAGTAAGGCTTCTTGCATGGATGGTTTTGATTAAGTGTCTGTGTTATGGCCAATCTGAAATATAAGAAGACGGTTTGAGTAGGTGGTAACAGTTGTTACATGCAAGCGTCCTACTGCTACTTTTTTTTTCAGGTGGCGGTTTACTTTTTTCTATACACGTGAATGCTTATAAGCCAAGTGAAGGCAGCTTCCAGTAACTCTATAGTTAGAAAATCCAATAACACTGAAATGTTACATTTTGTCACTTGCATTCAAGTAACAATATAGTTTTCCACGTTAATAAAACGAACTACAGTTTGTCAACACGGTGAAATGGAAACGTATCAATCATTAACTAGAATTAACTAGTTCCCTTCTTCTGCTCTGCCCAGTGCCATTGTTTAAGATACAGGATAAGGGGATCTGCAGCAAGTAACTATGCCAAGCTTTTACGGGACAAAAGATGTAAAACATATTCGAAGTTTTTTTTGACTAGATTAACATCAACTGAATAAAAT
>CM061920.1:81916138-81977269 GCA_031002005.1 Vandiemenella viatica
TTCCTCAGCACAAACAAGCCTCTGCTTGTACAACTCAGATGTCAGCTCACAGTCTCAACTAAGCATGTTACTTCTTGCATTCACCACTTCAGGTTCAAGGCAGTGAAATTACCACAGAGTAATGACGGTTAACATTATTTTATTGAATACACATCTACACTAGGTCAAAGCCTGCAAACATCTCCCTGTGTCTAGCGCCTCTCACCCTCTCCCACCCCAGTCATGCCAACCCACCGCATACTTAACGGTATCGCTCCTCCAAGGTCAGGCATTCTGTGAACACCTTTAGACCAGCCGGGAGGCTATATGGTCACTCACAAACCTCAGCAGCTCCAGTTCCGGGTGAATCTGCAACTGAGCAATGTATTGGAGACCGTCCTAAATATGCTGGTCAACCTAACCAAGCGGCTTGACCAGATGACCACGGACATCTGCGCTGCAGTGGAGACAGCTTTAGCTACACCCAAATGCAGTTTTAATCTTCATTATGGATACACGACCCCTATTCAATAGCCTCTCTTTCTGCATATGGAATGCCAATGGTATTCATGGTCAGACCGTGAAATTCCGGCAGTTCATTAGGGAACAAACGTAGATCTTTCTCTTGTCACCGAAACCCACCTAAAACCGGGGCTGGAAGCCTCAGTAGCCAACTACTGCTGTTATAGATATGATCATCGAACTGCAAAAGTTGGTGTGGCTATCTATGTCAAGAGAAGCATTCCACAACACGAGATCTACATTCCACCCCTGCAGTACATTGACGCTATCGGCATTGAGGTGACCACGATCGGAGGACCACTGGCCGTAGTTTCTGCCTATCGACCTCCTAGAAGGGAAACGGCAGAGGCTGATTTTAATACATTGGCCAACATGAGAGGCAAGCTATTCATCGGATGCGATCTCAACGAAAAACACACAGATTGAAGCACCAGAGTTACTAACCCTTCAGGCAACATACTAGGTAGCGTCGCCAACAGACACAATATTTGTGTGTGGGGACCTATTACCCAGCTCACCGCGGACGTCCGGATGTTCTCGACGTGGCAGTCACTAAAGGAATCAACGGATTCGTCGCGGTATCCACGCTGAACAGGCTGCCCTCTGACCATTGCCCAGTCATCGTGGAGCTACACTCCAACCTAATCCGAAATGCACAACAAAAGCAGGACTTCAGAAAGACTGACTGGGTCAGATACCGTCAGCTAGTCTCAGCAGCACTAACTGACCGCCCGGCAGAGAATACAGACTATGCTCTGTCCTTCGTCGAGGAGGCATCAACAGCGACGACTCCGAAGTGGTTCCTCACCAAGAACACTTCGCTCCAGTGACCTCACCTCCTAGCAGCTATTCTAAAAAAAAAAAAAAAAAAAAAAAAAAAAAAAAAAAAAAAAAAAAAAAAAAAAAAAAAAACGAGTAGCTAAGGAGTGCAAGCTGACGAGGAACACCGACACGCGTAGACTACTAACCCGTGTCCAGAGAGAATTGAAGGAGTCGCTAGCGGAGCACCGAAGCAGAGAATAGGAGGCTTGTGTTTCGATGCTGACTCCAAGTAACGGGACGCTGTGTTCAGAACCAAGAAATTCAGTAGGCAGCGATCTCGACTCCTGCCCCTACACGGCGGACGCGGTCCAGTCTATCACCCGGCCGATAAGGCAAACCCTCAAGCAGATTCCTTCGAGAGGAACTTTCGGCTATCAGAAGTGGAAATAGACCAATTGCAAGTAGAAGAAGTACATCGCTGCCTAAACACCTATCTGCGGTCTGAGGAAGGTGATGACTGGAAGAGGTTGCGGGCTGCCTTGCCACACTTCACCCAGATAAAGCACCTGGTCATGATCGCGTCTTCAATAGCTGTCTCAGGAATCTACCACCGGAAGCGTCAACCTACTTGGTGGGAATCTTTAACAACATTCATCGCACTCAGCAATTCCCCAATGCTGGAAAAATTCTGAAGTTGTTGCAGTACACAAAAACGGGAAGGACCCGCACCTTCCTCAAAGCTACCGGACAAACAGCCTCCTGCCATCTATAAGCAAAGTCTTTGAGCGGTTATTGCTCAAGAGGTTAAATCATTACATCGAAAGCAACGAGATTATCCCCCATTACCATCTCGGCTTTCGCCGCAATCACTCCACCACGAAACAGCTAATGAGATGAGCATTCAACGAGAAATAATACTGCATCCTGGTGCTTCTGGATATCGCCAGAGCGTTCAACTCTGTGTAACATACAGGTCTGCTACACAAACTATACGAACAAGGCTTCTCAGGCAGACTAGATAAGTTCCTTATGTCATACCTCACTGGGCGCACCTTTTACGTTCGTGTCAACTATGAGGTGAATACTTGCTGGGATACCGCAGGGTTCTGTACTGGGACCAGTGCTCTACGCGCTCTTCACCGCTGGCGTGCCTACCGCGCCCAGAGTTCTTACTTCCACCTACGCCGATGACACGGAATACTACATGGCAAGCAGAAGCTGTGTCATAGCAACTAAGCGTTGCAAGAAGTCCTTCGATCAACTGAAGACTGAGCAAAACGGTGGAGGAGAAACATCAACGCCACAAAAACCCAAGCCATCATAATCAGTAAGAGACGCACCCAAAACCTTCCTCACCTTCAACGAGACGATCCCGTGGAAAAATGAGGTCAAGTACCTCGGAGTCCCTCTTGAACGGCGACTGACTTGGCGAGCCCATATTCAAAACATAAGGAGGAGGGCAAGTGCTAGTCTGCACTGTGCTGAACAGGAACAGCCTTTTGAAGCCCGCCACGGGAGTAAACATCTATATCACCCCGGTAAGACCAATAATGGAATACGCTTGTGCCGTATGGGGCTATGCGGCTGCTTCGCACCTGCGTCGCCTTCAGGTAATACAGAACAGGGCACTAGAACGGGCCCTCCACTTACCGAGCAGATTCCCGACTGCAGTTCTGCACGAGACTACTAACATCCCGCTGCTGACGGAGCGCTTCAGACAGCTGTTTGCAACATTCTACGACCGCGCCCAGAAGACCAGGAACCCGGAAGTTAACTCGCTCGGGCAATACGTTACAGGTATTGACCGTCATAAAAGACCACTCGCATTTCTAAACTAGGAACGCCAACGATAAGCCATACCGAAAGCAAAGTGTTGCTCCTTCTAGATTATGTTGAAGTAAATGTCGAAAGACAAAACACTTCAAAATACTCTGCTTGTGATTAACTGGCAGTAAATGGCGTGGCTATGTGTCTCAACATTTAAATAATAAAGTGACAGGAACACATAGTCTTCCATTCCACAGTCATTAAATTTTAGTAAGGCATGGTTATTAACGTCTCTTTCTTTAGCTTCTCGGAGAAATTGTGTCAATAGCACATTATTTGGTGCCCATATCAAACATTAACCAATTTGCACTCGGTAGAGGTTATGTTTTATTTTATTTTAAAATTCAATTCAATTAGGCAAATAGCTGAAATATTTACAAAAATATTTTCACATTTCAAAACTCGGCAGCATAAAAATGCGAATTAGTTGCAAAGAAATTCCCAGCCATAATATCCACTCTCGGGAGATTTCGACCGTCGGCTTTAGTAAATAGCGGATTCATGATAACAATGGTTTAAACAAAGTTATAACTCAATGTTATAACACTTCTGTCACAGAATAAAATAAACTCAAACGTAGAAACAGTAAACAAAAGTAAATAAAAAAAACCCATAAGATAACGCAGCTCAGTATATCATCTCTTTCCTAATGCATGAGGTCAGACGCTGTGATTGGTGTTTCGTTTGACGCAAAGAGTAGAGTAAATTTATTATAATTATCAGGTTTTATTTATTGATTTAAAAATATAAATCATTATTATTTCACAAAAAAATATGAAATGATGTTTCTGAATTTATAATTTTTTTCTGTATCTTTACATTTAGGTTTCCTTCCACCCATACAAAGGTTTGAAGGCAAAGGGTCCCTGAGACCCTCCAGCAGCTCGCATCCCAGACTTTGCCTGGGAGGGAATATATATATATATATATATATATATATATATATATCGCTTTCGGTCAGGATAGTGCGGAGGTAGATATTTGCGGAAAATCTGACTCCCTTTGTACTAATTAGGGAATATTTCTTGAACGATTTGTGACATGGATGAGACTAGTTTACATCAGTTTACCCAAGAGCCAAGTACCAGTCGAAGATTAGCAAAGCTGTTTTCTTTATGACTTTATGCATCGTTGTTGTCGAGATCATTGGAGGCGAGGGTAAGGCTGTTTGTTATCCATTTTCGTCATTAGAGGAGGGGTCAGGTAACGGGAAGGAATTTGGCCGTGGCCTTTTGAAAGAAGCATCCCGACATTCGCCTGGAGAGATTTGGGGACACCATGGAAAACCGAAATCGGGATGCTCAGACGGGGATTCAAGCCGGCGCGAGTTCCTCCTGAATGCGAAGCCAGAGCGTAACCGCTCACTTGCCACACCCGGTGTTTCTTTTGTAGAGAAAATAATGATTTCTGGTGCTGTGATTCTAAGTCTGCCTCAGTTACTAAAGATAGGGTGAAACTATTGAGGAAATATTATATGCCAACCCCGTGAAGCTACTTGTAACAGCTATCATTGAAATATAGCTATTAGGGAGGTATTGCTTAATCAGGCCAATCATAAGTCCCTTTTTAACATTTCTGCAATTCAGTTGCTAACAGAATCCCACCATTTATCCTTCCTCTACCTTCTGACTTTCTTAGATCTTCAGAAAACAAGAAGTTTTTATTTAGCATCCATTTCGAATTAGATGATACCATGTTGTGTGCGTCGCATCAATTTTTAAGACCCTGGAGAAATCCTTTTATGTGGATCATATAAAACAGTCGAGACATAGGCTAATGCGATGCTCCTCGTATTATTCGATGTTTTAGTACTTCCATGTAGGTAAAATGGGATACGACTGAGTTATATTAAACGTAATGGAAGCACATTAAGACATAAAGGCAGTTATCTGACTGCCCCGGTACAAATTTTGGAGTAGCTCCGAGACACTTAAGTCCAACAGTTCTTTGTTAAAATGCTTTACGATCAACGCTTCAGAAAATTACAAATGATGCATCAGCTTCTTCAAAACTGCGTCGGAAGATTGATCCATGTATTCAGTTATATGATATACTTCCATCTTGTGTACTGACTCGATCACTTCAGGTCAACTACGTTCATACTAAGCGGCTTTTATGAGCTTGTTAAGCGAATTGTGGAAGTATAGAAGCCGTGACTTAGGCAGTTTCCGACAGTAATTTCTCTGCTCGGTAGGTTAATAACGAAATTCATGCTTAGAAATATATGACTCAAAATAAATTAAAAACATCAACACCACTATTTCTCATGTCACAAGTATAATTGTTTTTGTTATGAGAATGAACTTAACTGTTGAAATATGTTAAATACAAAAATTCTATGGTCACTGGTGATTTTTTATCCATGTGTTAGACGTTAGAGGGTGTTTTTTAAACGAAGAAATTTCTTGTGCGGAGATTTTTTCATCATAGATGATAAAACTACTGAAACGATTTATCTTCTTGTTCTGCTTGTAGGTTGATCAGAATTGTAATATCGAAAAAATATTTTTATATATAAAAATCACTCAGATGAGCATATCTTTTTTTTTTTTTAGATTTATATACACAATATATTGTTTACAAGTTGATTTTATTCAAATAAGATACCCTTAAAAGGAATTGACTGCAAACAGCAATGGCTTCAGTGTATCGTAAACCGTGTAATAATCTCCACGATTTTTTTTGTTGTTGATGGAATGTGGCGTTATTTTTTTGAGTATTGTTTCTGTTTTAGTAAAAGTTTCTCTGGAGGATTAAAACCCGCAGTGTTGCAGCGGGGAGTATGCAGTACGGTGCGGTTTGGTAATGGGTGCCCATCTGTCCTGTGGGCGATGCGCCGTCGCTTGAACCGCCGACTTCCCGGCGGAGTCGTTAATCTGCCGGAGTGATGAGCCCCTCTCCAGTCTGCAGTGACTGAATACCCTCCGAGAAGAAGACACAGCAGTCACTTACTTAACACCGCCGCTACTCAGGATTACAAACTGGAAGACGCGTGAATCACAAAACCGTTTGCAATCCTGCTTTTCGTTGGAAAACCTGGATTACAGCAATTAATAAGACTGTACATTTCACCTTAATTTCTGTACTTGTTGGATTTCCAACATATGCGAGACACATGTTCTTCACATATCACACGTCAATATCAACTGCACTGCCAGTTTTTTGTAGCAAATACTTCTGTTGAGTACTTCTTTCGTTCGCCATAATTCGCAGTTAAACTGTATCAGTCATTGTAGAAAAGACAGTCTTTGATAATGACGGTGTATCACTTTACCAGATTCCTATCACATTTTGGTGTTTATAAGGAATATTTAAAAGTTTTTCTGGTCATTTTTATCACGTGCAAATGTCTGATAATATGGAACCAATCCTGAAGGAATGTTTATTCAGATCGAAGGTTGTATGCCACCACCGATAAATTTTGAGAGATTGTACTAAAATCCGTTATCTTTTTACTTTTTGTGGTAGTTTCGAGACCGAGCGGGGTGGTGTAACGGTTAGCGTTCTCGCCTCGCATTCGGGAGGACGGCGGTTCGAATCCCCGTCCGGGCATCCAGATTTGGGTTTTCCATGGTTTCCCAAATCACTCCAGGGAAATGCCGGGATGCTTCCTTCAAAAGGCCATGGCCGAATTCCTTCCCATTCCTTGCCCCCATTCTTGCCCCCTATCCTTTCCCGTCTCTAAACACCTCGATGTTAAAAAGAGACGTAAAGCAGTTAAAAAAAAAGAGTAGTTTCGAGAAAGATTGTTCCTCATTATCGGGTTCTGGAAAGGTTGCTATTATATAAACAGAATTACTTTATCTGAAACTCTGAACAGTAATAGAGTTAAGTTATCCGTTAAATAAATTCATGGTATTAACCGCAACAGATTATTGTGTTTCTGAAGCTCTTCAGTTTTGATAGTTTAGCAAGTAAATATACTACTGTGTCACAGTCCCAAATTAAATTGGCAATATTATATTTAAAACGTCATTCTTAGCAATGTGGTTCTTTAGTCATTAGATGATGATCACAATAATTTATTTTTATTTATGAGACTATTATTTCATGTAGCTGTTTCTAAATTCAGTTTTTTAATTTTTTTTATTATTTTTTTGCTACCTAACATATACACTGATCGGTCAAAACATTATGACCACCTACCTAATAGCCGGTATGTCCACCTTTGCCATGGATAACAGCGGCAAGGCGTCTTGGAAAGGAAGCAATGAGGCCTTGGTAGGTCACTGGAGGGAGTTGGCACCACATCTGCACATACAAGTCCACCTAAATCTCGCAAATTCCGGGGAGGGGGGCGTTGAGCTCTCACGCCACGTTCAATCACATCCCACATGTGTTCTATAGGGATATGATCTGGCGAGTTGGGGGGGCCAGCATATCAATTGCAACCCGCCACTGTGTTCCTCGAACCACTCCATCACACTCCTGGCCTTGTGACGTGGCGCATTATCTTGTTGAAAACTACCACTGCCTTTGGGAATCACGGTCGTCGTGTAGGAGTGTATGTGGTCTGCAACCAATGTACGATACTTATTGGCCGTCATGGTGCCTTGCACGATCTCCCCTGGACCCCTGGATGCCCACGTGAATATTTCCCAAAGCATAATTGAGCCGCTGCCAGTTTGTCTCCATCTCGCAGAACAGGTGTCAAGAAGTTGTAGCCCTGGAAAACGATGGATTCGCACCCTCCCATCGGCATGATCAAGAAAGTATCGGGATTCATCAGACAATGAAACGCTCTGCCACTGCGCCAACGTCCAGTGACGATGATCACGTTCCCATTTCAGTCGTAGTTGCTGATGTCGTGGTGTTAACGTTGGCACATGCATGGGTCGTCTGCTGCGGAGGACCATCGTTAGGAGTGTTTGGTGCACTGTGTTTTTAGACACACTTGTACTATGCCCACCACTAAAGTCTGATGTTAGTTTTGCCACAGTTTACCGCCTGTCCTGTTTTACCAATCTTTCCTGCCTACGGCATCGGACACCTGTAATGAGAGGTGGCCGCCCAAACCCTCGACGCTTGGACGTAGTTTCACCTTGGTTTCGCACTTGTTGAAGACACTCACCACAACACTCCTCTAGCACCCGACAAATCGTGCAGTTTCCGAAATGTTCGTGCCGAGCCTCCGGGCTATCATAATCTGCCCTCGGTCTAACTCAGATAGATTCCACGCCTTCCCCATTCTAAACACGGATAGCACTCTCACTGATACTCCATGCACCGTGCGTGTGTCAGACTGCAGTCATTCCTCGTTAGGTTACGCTGCTATTTCCTGGACGGGTTTATATCGATAGTAGGTAGGTGGTCATAATTTTCTGGCCGACCAGTGTAACTGAATCAAGCCGGTGTGATTGCATGTGTTTTAATTTTCTGATGCCCAATTTATTGTAGCCTAAATCTTTACTATGAATGGATATTATCTTATATCTTTAAACGAGCAATTCTTGTATATATATATTTTGGATCTCGGGAACAGCGCCAATGGATGAAATTTCATATTTAGATAACGTTTTGACTTTTAAGATTATTTAAATAGTGTTCCTCCCTGGAAAAAAAAAAGATTTTACAAAATACGAACAATTTTTTCTCTTGGTATCTCGAAAATGCCTCGAAAACGGCTCTATCGCCATCTCGTAGATGATTCAGGTACCAGGAAGCTAACTAATATTTTTTTCTTTGGTATCAAGTAACTTATATATTTAAATGAATATTTATTGTATGCTAGCTGACTCGAGGGAATACTAGCGCTGAATGTTTAATTGTGAAACATTTCAAAAGAAGATATTTAAAAAGTGGCTTTGTCAGAAGTGAAAACAGATATTTACATAACTTCTTTGAAAAAAATATTGAAAAAGTGGTTATCATTAATTACTACCAGTTGTAATGTAAAACACCTAAAAAGAAGATATTTAAAATTTGGCTTTGTCAGAAGTGATACTTTATTTGACAAAAACTTCTTAGCAGTATAATTCAAGAAAACCTAATAGAAAATCGTCTCAACCTAGTTACTCGAACTTCGCCCAGTGAAGACCCAATTGAAGAAATCCTGACGATTATTCACGATATTTATTTAACCGACTGCAGTTCTTAAGTAAGTAGGAAGTAAATATATTGAATGTATAACAAATATGTAATTAGTGGGGGAAAAGGTGGTTACTGCACTAGCTCTTAAAAAATTCTGGCTACGATCCCGGGTTCAAATCCCGGTGGGATCAAGAACTTTGAAGATTTGTATTTAACCATATGAACTACGGTGAGGAGTTCTGTGTTTGGGATTCTACGTTAAATTGTAGGTTCCAGAGAAAAGGAACTGGCCGTCCTACCGCTGATAGAATTGCTTAATATACTTCTTTCTATCCAATCTAACACTATTATATGAGCAACTCTTGAAAATAGATAAAATGGGGGCTGTACCACATTCGGAACCTCGGCGAAATTAATAGTAACCTGTTGAAATTTGGTTTGATTGTTTCTTCAACATGTCCTCTTCACATTTTGCGCTCTTGCTTTGCGGAAAAGTCGCTAGAAATTTAATTAAAAATGCCGAAATATGAGGCTGAGCAACTGCGAAATGCTATCAGCACTGCAAAAATAACAAAAAAATTATCGGCACAGGGATCATATCAACCTAAACAGTTTCGTTTCGTAATTGATTTCGTGGTTAGGTTGAAATTTAGCCTGGACCAAGAGAAAAATTTTACGCAATTTTGCGTTCTGCGACGTCCATACGAAACGGTGTATTTGTTTACAATGGAAGCATTCTCTGAATTCTCGTTTCTATATAAGATGGCGGGCATCACCGTATTACAACTCGTATAAAAATTGTATATTTGTCAAGTTAAATGCGACTTTTTCCAACGGAGAAAAGCTGAAACGACAAGAAAACATTACAATAAAAGATTAAATCAACATTTTAAGAGTCTATCACTGATTTTTCAACGCTGACGGCATCCAACGGCTGTCATGTTTCGGCATTTTCAATTAAATTCCTGGCAAGTTTTCCGCAAAACGCAAACAGGACATAATGACGAAGCAATTTAAACAAATTTCAACAGGTTAGTACCAATTTCGCGTCGGTTCCGAAGGTGGTGGAGTCCCGATAAAATTAATTTCTCACAAACGTCTCTAAGGATTTTGATGAAATCTTGCATACTGAACAGAAATCGAAAGATGCCGAGCGAAGATCGGTCACCCAGGTACTATTTTTTGATAGCAACACTTCGTCTCATTCTCCGATCCAGTAAATGGATTACATTACTGTCGTCCCAAAGTCAGGTGTAATCGGATGTACTGTCCGTAAAATATTTATAAAATAATTCTACCTTAGAAGGAGGGCGTATTGAGGAAGAATACATTCTAATTTTTATAAAAACGTGTGATGATTTTTAATTTCCAGATATTTTTCGAGGCGAAGAAAAAATATAGTCATTAGTTACAGTTTTAGCTTTCTGATTACATAAGTTCTTAACTGAGTTAGAGGATTAAGTCTCACCATTTTTGGATGAAATATATAGTGAATTTAGGAATACAATGTTTCATACTTCCAGATTTTGAGGAGCTTAATTTTTGGTTCTGAGACATTTCAATTTAATGTTTATCTATTTCCGGTTCTGTCAGAAGACTATGTTACAGCTGGTTGAAAAAGTACGACAGTATTGCCACTGAATAATATGTTTCTTTTGCCGGAAACTAAAGAAGTGAATGATATGTCTTTTAAATTTGTATACTTTCCTATCGCTGGGGTGACGTGATGTACTGAATATTTTTTACCTTAGTGAAAACATTCTCAGGAATTTTAGTAAACTTGCTTGTAAGTTCTCGCATTGTTTTCGAGTAAGCTTTCCATTTTTGTGTTGCGAAAAATTCAAGTAACAGTTCAGAAAAATTCTTTCTATCTCGTGCATTTCACATGTTGATTTTTATAAGTCTTGCATGGTACATAAAGCTTCTTCTTGTCCCTATCCGTTCCGGATGTCGGCAACCATCTTGGCTGTCTTGTTTCTGCTGGTTGATGCTCCGATTAACTCCGTAGTTGTCTTGGAGGCCCATGTTCTCAGATTTTTTAACCAAGAAGTTCTTCTTCTACCAGCACTTCTCTTTCCTGGTATTTTCCCTGAAGAACAGACTGCGCGACTTCATAGCGGCAATCATTCCTCATGATGTGGCCAGGGTACTGAAGCTTCCGTTTTTTTTCGGTGGTCAATATTTCCATATCTTTTTTCATTTTGCGGAGCATTTCAGCATCTGTTGTGTGGTCTGTCCATGGTATTCTCAACATTCTTCGATATAGCTAACCTTTTTCTGATAGTTTCTGCTAATGTCGACGTTTCAACGCCATGCAGCAGGACAGAGACTACATAGCAGCGCAGGAGTCTCTTCTTCGTGGTAATTGATAAATTACGACTTTTAAAAAGATTATTCATTTGATTGAAAGTAGCCCTGGCTATACCATACGTGACTTTACTTCATCAGATGGATCACATTGTCTATTTTCTGTGGTGTCAAGATACGTATACCTTGATAAACGTTCAATGGTCTTCTGGTTAATCATAATATGGCATAGGGAGTTGTTGATTTTGCCAATTACCATTACTTTTGTCTTATTTATATTAATGCCAAGTCCGTATTCGTGGCTGCTTTGTGACACTCTTCCTATAAGATATTGTAAACTTTCCTGATTGTCTGCAAAAATGACTGTGTCATCTGCGTAGCGAATGTTGTTTACCCAGTTTCCATTCAACATTACTACCATCTCAACATCACTCAACGCTTCCCTAAAGATATACTTTGAATAGATATTAAATAATAAGGGGAACAGGATACAACCTTGTCTTCAGGAGTGTTCAGAAAGATGTAAAATTGAAGATTTCGAAATATGTTTTAAAAGAACCATGAAAATGGAAATAATGTTGGAAGGAAGGAGTTTTGTGTAGAAAAAGAGAAAACTGTGATTCATTCATTTGAATAAAATGGACATTATGATTTGTTAATATGATAGCCAATATGCATGCGAGGTTGATAAGTAGGCTGCACTTGATACACGAAGGTGAATTGGATATTGAATAAACTGGATGATTAAATTGAACCAGTCGAGAGACTGGGGATATA
This sequence comes from Vandiemenella viatica, assembly GCA_031002005.1. Taxonomy (NCBI): domain Eukaryota; kingdom Metazoa; phylum Arthropoda; class Insecta; order Orthoptera; family Morabidae; genus Vandiemenella; species Vandiemenella viatica. The sequence continues at coordinate 81,928,343 of CM061920.1, forward strand.
AAAAGAAAATTACTCACCCTCGTCGGTCATTCAACCTCGTACGAATGGAGTTGAAGTAATGAGCTTATTCATTGTTAGTTCAGAGAGTAATAACCTATTCTGTTCCGATTCTGGGGTGTGATGTATATTAACAACGAATAATCGCAAGTAAACTTCACCAGAGATATTATTCCTTCGCAGCCTTCAGCAGTTGGTACTGAACATCGCGAGTGTCTCAACTTTTAATGAGACAGAGACAGAATGGGATACCGGTGCTGTGGCTCATATTTCACAGCTAAAACTCTCGGAACGAGCGGGAACAGGAGAGACGTCGTTTGTATTACTTGTGGACCGTGGTTCCTTTTTGTCGCTCCAAGCTAATTAATCCTCGGCACACCACAACGTTCTATATACACGCTCTCCCTCCAATTCAAAACGCTAACCACGACTCGCAATAGGAGGTGCATACGATCGGTATTCTCACGGATGTAGTAAGAAGCATTCTTTATTAATCTTGCGGAAAATGAAATCGGCTAAATTCTTTGTATCTAGCAGCATAAGTATTCACTTTTGCGATAAGATGTTAGCAAGGATGTTACACAGATTTGTTTGGTGTCCACATTGTGGATTTCCATCGAGAAATCGTAACTATTCCACCATTATCGTTGGTTTTCAATTTATGGGTGACCTTTTTCTTATATAAACCGTTCCCTTTGTTTCTAATCTTCTGAATCAATATGAACTGAATCTCCTCGATTTCTCTTCATTAGAAAAACTTATTGTTTCATGGTGATTATATACGTTGCGAATCAAATATGTTTTTCATACTTCGCAACGTTTAATTTCTTCATTAACTTCCACATTGGTCTACATACCCATGAAATGTGAACACATAAAATGCAAAGCCTGAAATATGAAATTGAATTCTCTGTGGAACAGAGTTTGTACTGATTTTAAGTTATCATTAAATACGTCTCACGTGGTCTTCATGACTTGGTGAGGGGCGTTTTACTGGCTGCACAATCCGATCCTATTCTAATTGCCTCAATATCACCCGTTAATTCTATCGGGTATAGGAGACCCGCATTTTAATGTTGAATCCAAACCACGGAAGCGTTCTGGCGTACTTTATATTACACTGCAAACTGTGCCATAGTTAACGGTTGGGTTGATGGCCTTGAAATCCTCAGCAGAAACCAGGATTCTAACTGAGCACTTTTCGGTATCCAGTCAGATGCCTTAACCACTGAGCCACCAGACCGTTACACATTATCAGGCAAATACGTTTTTTCACATAATAATTTTATGAGTTGTGGTTTAGGGTCTCACTTTTTTTCCCGTCGATCCGGCTAGCCAAAAGTCTAAGTGCCACCGGCCTCTGTTTTTACACAGGTGCTCAATGTGAATAATAAGAGGAGGAGAGGAAGGATTTGTGTCCTGATCGAATTCAAACCGAGTTGTGTGAGTGAAGACTTTCTCGGCGTAATGATACAGTGAAATTCTCTCTGGTGTCGAGACGGATGGTGTTTTATAAACAGGACGTTTCGACAGAAAGCTCTGCTGTCTTGATCAGATTTCAGGTGTCTTCTAGCTGTCGCAAGCTGACTGTCACCACCTAGACTGTCTAAGTGGTGGCAGTCAACTTGCGACAGCTAGAAGACACCTGAAACCTGATGAAGACGGCAAAGCTAGCTGTCGAAACGTCGTGTTTATAAAACACCATCCGTCTGGACACCAGAGAGGATTTCAACAAACCGAGTTTGTTACACCCGGTGAACTTAACCTATCTGTCTGTGAAACGTGTAACTTGGTGTGTTTTGTATGATAAGTTTATTTATGTTTGTGGAATGTATAATTTATGTGGCGGAGATTAGGAGCCATCCCAGCATTCACCTAACTGATTGCGGGGACAAGGACCTGAGCATGTTCCCGTTGTGTCACTCCGATGTAACATGCAGCGCCTTAACGCACCGCGCCACACTGGCGGGTTCCACTGGGATGTTAATAAAGGATATTATTGAAGTGTAATTATTTCAATAATCGTCATTCACGTTCGAACACACAGTAAGTGGGCGAGCGTGGATTCACTGACAGCAGCAGGCAGAAGCCTGAATCGCTGTTAGACCGGGCATACACGTAATGGTTTACCCGTAGGCCTACTGTAGGCCTGAGCAGGCAAACCGGATCGGTATACCTGTACAGAAGACGACGCGGTTGCTTTGGTCAATTAGTGGTGATCCAGTGAAACATAAAACCCAAGAACAACACAAAAAACACAATAAACACGAAAACACAAAAAACACAAAAACACAAAAAACAACAAAACCTTGTGTATAGATTGGCTTCTTAAGAGGAGTGAATAGACCAACAAAAATTACTACAAGAATTAAGTTCAGAGTCAATGGATTGCCATAATTACTTGCGGATGAGCGATGAACTCTACCTAAAATTGCTGTCAGTGGTAACACCTTTAAAACAGGTTATGAGAGCTGCTATTTCTCCCCATGAAAGATTGACAGATTTCTTTCTTCTTCGCTTTACACACGTTAGGCTACTTCTCCAATTGCTATAGATCCGTTCTGATATTATGTGCACAAAATTCACCAGGTGTAGTAAAATAAGTCAAATAAGCTTGGTAAACGTAAAAAATACAAATGCTTTCTGCAAATAAACTGAACTGGAAACACATACGCTCCTGCGAGCACAACTGCTCAGGTTGAAAATATTGTTTTTTTATTCCTCTCCGTCTCCGGTGCAGGTCAATTCGCTGAAATACACGTTAATGTCAACCTATACAGGTGACCTGTACAGGCAAACCTCTCTGTTAACCATAACTCGTATGCCCAACCTTATTCTGTAAGCTGTACGTCGTGTCATGATAACTACTATTTGCTGGCAGAGTTTTGATTGGCTGCGAATTCCGCCTGTTGTGGAAATTGATCCACAGAAGGTCAAAGCGTGCTTCGCACGGGAAAAGAAAAAATATGCTGGAAATAACGGTCATTTAAAGCACCCATGAAGGTGTGAACCGAAACTAGTATTCGAACCTGGGACTTCTTTGCTGTCAATGAAGCCTCTTATCTACTTTCTTCTGAGTACCATGTGAGTCACTGAACAGTTACAGCGGCTAAGTCTCCAACTGATACCACAACTTTAAAATATTATGACTTTGAAGTACAAGTAAATTCAAAACAAGATCTCTCGAGCGAAAAGACAAATCAGCTCACGATGTTACTGCGCGTAGCAGTTGTTCAATACGCTTCCAGCCCCTGACGACACAGTATTTACATTAGGCAAATGCAGTTGGTGAACCTGCTTCATGCAGGTCGCACAAGTGCACGTTAAGAACAGGTGAAGATACGGACTAAAGAAACGAGAAAAAAATTAATGTGTGCCGTACTTAGTGAAAGGAAAACCGAAAATTAGTAGGAAAACAAAGTGAATGTAAAACTGTTAAGAGAGAGAGAATATTTGCCTCGGATTAAAAAGTAGTTTTCTTTTGTTACTAGCTTTTTTTCAGTCAATTTCAGTTATGTATGATGTGACTATTTAGATTCATCAAAATCTCATTAAATTTTGAGAATATAAAACATTTAATCACAACGCCTTTTTGACTGACGAATTGGTGCTTTTTTTTTTTTGGGTGGGTGTTGAGGTGAGTATCACCATTCTTCTGCAAAACTTACACTTGTGTTCTATATGATAAGTTTTGCTAGTGCAAAATTTAGACGGAATCTGAGCACCGTCCCAACATTCGCCTAGGTGATTGTGGGATTTGAAGCTGTGCCCTTTCCTCTTAAGAAAGCCATATCCGAATCCGGTTACAATGGGGGTGTTTACCCATCCACGAGAAAGTCCTGGGCGGACGAAGCTGGATTTGTTTCCTGCTGTCTTACCCAGTGTGATGGTATTGGTAACTGAGTATAGCAGTGATGAAGTCAGTGTTCAGTGTTGAGTTTTGTTTGTGTTGTGGATGAAAGAATGCGGAGTGTGAAACCGATCTCTGCCAATTCAGATCTACTTTTCCACAAGACATCATTATGGTAGCCAAGCGTAACGTCCACATAAGTCGGACCAATCATCGGTAAGTGTTGCCCAGAGGTTTGGGATTTGACAGGAGGACTTTGGTGCACAATTTGGTGATAAGAAATTGATCGCCACCACGTCTCCTACCCTGGGTGGCCAAGTTTTGATGATGAAAATTTCATATACCACAAGCTCTCGAACAAGCTAACATGTGCCAGCGTAGGACCCTGTCAAGATGCCCCAACGATCTAAGTCAACAGGGCGGGTACTGGCACGTTAAATAATATTAAACATGTAAATGCAATGGAAATGCGAAGTAGTTATTTCGATGTGGCTTTAAGTATTGAAGAGTAAATACATTTAGTACTTTTAATATATATTAACTATTAACTGAGAAAATTGAGACATCTCATTAAAGTTTGAGAGATATTATCCTCATTCACTTTTGCTCAGTATTAATTTTATACTTAAAATCTGAAATTGAGGCAAAAGCAGACAGTATTTCTAAGTTTTCAACACTGAAACCTGATGGTACTATGCTTGGTTCAAAATTGAGAATCTATTTTAAAATCTGAATATAAGTCAAGTCAGAATTAATGTTTCAATTAACTAATTTAAATCCTGCTAGTGACGAATCAGAAAACAGTCCTAAGGAATAAAAAATATATTTTGTTAAAAATTTGAGCAGTATACGAATAGCGGTTAGGTTATGCGAAAAATTAATTAGTCTTCGATACGAGAAAAAAGTATCTATGTAGATAAGAATTAAGGTACTAATCAAAGTATTTTTGTTTTTGTTAATAAAGGAACACAGTGGTTTATAAAATTTATGCCAAATATTATTAATCATTCTTGACTATTATAGAAACATTTACTTATTACTAACTTGAGTGTAAAAATTTATTATCGTGAAAGGAAATAAATAATTTGTTGACAGTGAAACTGTAAGACGAAAATAACTTTACACTTAAGGTAAAGATCATTTCTGAATGCATTTTTCGTCGACAATGCAGTTCTTCTTTGGAATGTGACGTAATTTTTGGTTGTCGCTGGTCAGATGACAGGCGTAGTTCGATCGCTTCTTTATACAATTCGCTTGACTTGTTCTACCGCTGCGAAGTTTGACGGCGTTGCTAGGTCGATCACGGAAGATTGATACTCATCGTCGCAGCTGCTGTTATGATGCTCACTGCATGATTTGCCACTGATTAATTCATCCTACCACTGCGGAGGCCCTGAAGACATCGCTCTTTCAATGGCGGAGAAAAAAATCGACGTGACTTTCCTTTTACAAATAGAAAACTGGTTTCCCAATTGTCAGGAAATGTGTTTATACCTGTGCTGTTTATAACTGCTATGAAATATAATACTAAACTTACAATTTCATCAATAAAATCAAGCCTTCTGTTTCCTATTGCTATTATTACTAAATCCTTACAATAATTTTAAGTTAAGATTAGCGACAAACTTTTTAGTATTGAATAACACCGGACTATAAAGTAATCAACTAGTTCCAATAATAATGACTTAATAGCCTTGTAAACAGTAAACTCGTGTGAGTTCCCTATCTGGCTACACAATCCGCGCCTACCGTAGCTGCTCAGCCTAACCTAGTAGTCCTACCGGATGTAGGAAACCTTCAAGTTAACGTGGAATCTGAACCACGGAACCGTTCTAGCGTACTTCACATTACACAACAAGCTGTGCCACAGGTGAAGTTGTGGTTAAGAGACTATGAAAATCCTCGCCGAAACACGAATTCGAAACGAGGACCCTTCGATCTGCATTCAAAAGCTTTAACCACTGAGCCACCAGATTTCTCCTTATAAATAGTAAAACCTTAAAAAAAATTACCTGAAATGAGTGTTTTTACATAAATCCTTTTTTCAGGTCTTACCAAATGTCCTGGAAATCCTCTCTCTGATAGATCTTAGCAACAATGGAAACCCGAAATCAGGTTGGCCGTAGCAGGGATCGAACCAATGTGTTCTCGAATATACACCTGCCAGGACAGATTATTTAAAACTAGGAATACAGTTCTACCCACTAAGCAAGCCAATGAATTTTTTTAGGCACTCTAAAATATATAGTATTACTAAGGACCTAACGTTAAAAAAACCGTTGAACGAATATAGATATACCACAAAATCAGGGTACTGCAACGACTAAGAAATGATACGAAACAACATAAAATAATTTAATTTACCCGGACTGCATAATCGTTGATGTGGATTCGGTGTCAAGAAGGTGAATTTATGTTTCTAGATTCTATTCTCTTTCGCATTTTTATGTTTCTCAGCATCACGTGAACACGTGAATACTAGCATTGTCTTTAGATTTAGAAGTCTTCAGAAATTCCCCAGTCTCGGATACAATGTTTAACGAGGCCAGTTGAAACTGGCGTGTTCGTTTAACGAACCCTGGCACACGAGGTGCCTCTTGCAAATTTCACAGTGAGCGAAGCTCTTAACAGCGGCGCATGCTGTTCTTCAAACGGCCGTCGAATGTGAACTCAGTTCGCGATAATTGGGTCCGTATCCGAGGCCGTTCCCCGCGCCGCCCGGAGAGATATTACGACTGTATTGGGCCAGCGTCCAGGCGGTAAATTCGGAAGTGGCGAGACGCGGGCGGAAGGAGCGCCTACTGTTGACCTGGCCCGTGGCCAGCTGAGCTTCTCGTAACGCAGCCCAGACGCGAATGTTTGCTCAGCAGTCAGCGCTATATTGGAAACATTACGACCCGCTCTGTATGTTCGCTAAGGAAATCGAGCGAGGTTCCGGAATACTAGGCTGCTCAGCAGCAAATGCAATTATTAGTGACTACTGATTACTTTACAGTCGAATATATGTCTTAATGATCGTCTACTGCAAGACAGAAGTAATAAAACAAAAATATGTCAGAATGCCAGAATTAGTAATTATTTTAACGACAAATACGAAAGAAACAAATTCAACATTTAAAAATTGGAAATAAATTATTGAATGACGGAATAAAATAACATCATAAGCCCATTAAGACACAGATATCTAACTCTGAAATGTTAATTCAGTGTTTTTATTATATTTACTATCTGCCCTAAGTAGGAGACGGTTATCACGTCAAATTGTCAACTTGTTTTTGAGGTTTTGAATTAAAAATTTGAATAGATTTGTGAAGTACCATTGCTATTTACTTACAATGCCAAGATAAGGATAGTGCTTGATGATACCACTTGCAAGCCTCTTAACGACGATCCAATTCTGAGGATCGAGAGGAAGACGACGCTTCTTTTGAAGAGAGCTGAATTTACATCTGATGTCATCAAGAGCCTTCGACCTCGTGCCACCAGGCCACCCAGACTCTATGGCCTCCCCAAGATTCACAAGGAAGACGTACCTCTACGCCAGATAGTAAGTGCCATTGGTGGTTCCACATACAGTGTAGCCAAGCACCTGACGGATATACTTAGCCCGTTTGTTGGTAATTGTCCTCATCATATGAAGAACTCGGCCCAATTTGTCATGACGCTCCAAACGATGCGGCTTTCGATAACTGATATCATGGTCAGCTTTGGTATCGTCTCGTTATTTGCCAAGGTTCCTTTGAGAGACACTTTACAACTATTAAGCCGCCTTTTGAACCGAACATCGTCAACATCTTCGAGCTGGTTCTTACTTCCACCTATTTCACCTATGGTGGGAGAGTTTGACAACAGACCGATGGTGTGGCCATGAGATCACCACTGTCGCCTGTGGTGGCCAATCTGTTCATGGAGGAGTTCGAGGATAAGGTAATCGAAAGATCTATCCTTAAGCCGAAATGATTCTTCCGCTATGTAGATGACACATTGGTGGTTTGGCCACATGGCATTCAGAGTCTTTACGAATTCCGGGACCACCTCAACGGAATTCATTCAAATATCCGATTCACATGAAACTAGAGGAGAATGGCAGCCTGCCTTTCCTCGACATTCTTGTCAAACGGAAACCAGACGGAACCCTTTCGCACAGTGTGTACGGGAAACCAACACACACAGAACGCTACTTACATGCCAGCAGTTTCCACCTTCTAGCACAGATGAACACCGTGCTGTACACATTCGTACATAGAGTGAGGGAAATCTCTGATGCTGACAACCTGCCCGTGGAACTTGGACATCTCCACCAGACCTTCAAGAGGAACGAGTATCCTGACCGATTGATAGAACATGCACTTCGGAATAGGCCGAAGAAACGCGCAGTGGAGCCGGATGTTGAGTCACAGGCCTTTATTCGGGCAACATCTCCGGGAAGATAGGCAAGACACTGGCTAGACACGGAATTAAGAGCATATTCCGTCCTCCTGCTAAAATCCGTGACTAGCTCCGACCTGTAAAGGATGATCTGGGGTTAAAGACGCTGGGAGTCTACAGCATACCATGCTGAGCATGAACGCAACATCCGGCTGTTTCAGTTGGAGAAATCTGCAGTCACGCTACATGTAATCGAAAATAGCCACAAATGGACTTCGGCAATGTGAAAGTGTTGGCAAAGTGCTCTTTCAATTGGGATTCAGTTATTAGGGAAGCCACTGAAATACGTCTGAATAATGACATTGTTAACAGAGACTCGGATCTGTGGCTTAAAGATGCCTGGATCCGGCTTGGTCCTTGCTAAGACAACCTCTTTTTAAACAAAAGGACAGAGAGTCATGATTGGAAACCCAGAGTTACGGGTGCAATACGGAGCGCGGTAGGCGGGAAATAGGGAGCGCGGTAGGCGGGAAATACGGCGCGGGGTGGTGGGGAGGGGAGGGGAGGGGCACTACCCTTTAAAAGGACGCTACGGCGCCAGGGACCGATAGCAGTTGTACATCCTCCGAAGAATAAAAACGCAACAATTACATCAGCAGGGGCGAATAGGCCTAGAAGCTGCCTGTAGCACCAACTGACGTCACGGGTAAAACCGTGGCATCACGAACTTCAATAGTTCGTTCGTTCAGAGACTCGCATTGCAGCTCTGTTCGTCACAGTGTGAGCACCAGGCCTGAAAATGGCGGCAGAGCTCGTCGCCGAAAGCTCGTCTTTCACCTACACAATCCGGCAGCGAACCCGCGAAGATTATATTGCAGTGACACGCCGGGAGAGTCTACGTTCACACATTAACTAATAATAGTGGCTACTGGACTCGATGTAAAACACACGTGGTAATAAAACTGTTTTCTCTGTTTTACACGGTAATATATTCAGAAACCGTACTCATTTATGTTCTGGTAATACGAGAATCATCACAACTATTTGAAATATTGTTATACGCTGTTTAAAAGATGGCTCTCCACAATTCTCAGAGGGTTTGTTTCAATTCTTCATTCTTATCGTGTACTTTGACATGTTTTATTTTATCATCGACGTCTAGGATAACTAGGTGCCATGCCTAGCTATCTATTGTTCGGCTTTCTTGCTCGGTTGGTAGATCTGACACCTTTCTGCATTTGTGAGGGCGCTTTTCTTTAATTTTTAATTGCGATAGAGCGCACGTTCTGGTGGCAATTTCCCTTACACCCCAATTTTCCTCCTTTATTGCACGTACCAAACCACATTTACCAGTTACCAATTTCAACTTTAAATAAATTCAAAGTTTTTGATAAATTCTCTTAGAAAATTGTTCTATCCTCTGATCCCCTACCTATGGAAAAAAAAAATCTTTCCACACCCTTGTGCCAGAATCGAGTGCCAGCTTGTGGTGATGGTCATCTTTTCCCTTCTATTGCATTACTTTTAATTATTACACCAATATCTTTCCATGCCCCGTCACCAATACACACCTTGTACTCTCCTATGAGTCTTTACATCCTCTTCCTGTCTCCTAATGAATCCCATTCCAGCTCTTTCATTATATCGGTTACTGATTGTGTTGTCCGGTAATTTCCAGGGACAATTCCAGCAGCTCTTCTTCAGATCCTCTCCAACTCCTGCATTTGATACACCAAATTTGGGTCCCGTATTCCACCACCATATTCAACCAGTAGTCTTACCAATGTTTTGTAATACAATTTATTTACTTCTCTCGTAAATCTCCTCATCACTCTCTACAACAAGTGCAGGATTTTGAAACCTTTTCCTACTGCCTATCTAATGTGTCTTGCCCAGTTGAGCTTGTTATCAAATGTAATGCCAAGATGTTTACATCTCAAGTCTTCAACAAGCTATTCTTTCCGCACCTTATAATCATAACTTGTCTGTCTAGTAAGCAGATTCTTCTTTGCATTTATCTTCATCCCTATTTACCAACCCAGCTAGATATCCTGTAGAGATCAAGCTGTAGCTGTTCAGTCCTCTACCGTTTGGTCCTATTATATAACATTATGTCATTTTAAAACAACATAAGTCCTGATATTAAACCATCAACACAATCATTCATTGGAATAATGAATAGTAATGGTTCCAATACGCTACCATGCGGCACTCCCACTTTCATTTCCACTTCTTTTGATACTGCATTTCCTATCCTAACCCTGTGTTTTCTACCTTTTAAGAATTCTTCTACCCAGCACATCACTTTCTCATCCACTCCAATAGCGTTTATCTTATTTACCACCATTGTATGGCATGCTCTGTCAAATTCCTTTGAAAGATCCAGTATTACCCTATAAATTTGGCTTCCCTTGTCCAATTCATCTGAAATATCTTGTGTTTGTTTCATTTCCGGCTTTGTTGACTTTCGTATACGTTGTCTCTTTTGCTTTAAATATATCACAATATGTCGAAAGCAACTTCTATCGATCACTAAGTTATCTTAAATTGTCTACCACAGAGTATTTCATACGAAATAATATAATTTTGTCTCAATTTCGTGACAAATGAGCGGGGTGTGCTCTCTGAGGGATCTCGGCGTGCACTGAACAGCTGTTTCGTTACCTGGCCAATCAGGTCCTTTCAACCGCTTCGCGACTGAGCGTGGTGAGTGAGCGGTTAACATTCTGGCCTTGCATTCTGGAGGACTCCGGTTCGAATCTTCATCCGGGTACCAAGGTTTGGGTTTTTCATGGTTTCTTCAAATCAATGCAGGCGAATGCCGGGATGTTTCCTTCAAAAGGGCATGATCGAATTCCTTCCCGTTCTTTGTCCCAATCCCATCCCACCTCTACTGACGTCGACAAGGCGTAAAGCCATAAGTAAAAAAAAAGTCATCCGCTCCGTAAGGTGGGAGGGAGACATGCTTGTCCTATTTAAGAATCCTATACCAAATTGTTTTAGTTCCTTAGTGTATCAGTGAAAGTCGTTTTAATTCTGCGATGTTGCCCTAGCATTGAAGACTTATATAGAAAAACTGAAACCGAGGATTAGATGTAAGTCATTAACGGTATCAAACGTTACCCGCCTGTGTGGTTCGCTGCGCTGCGACGAATGAGGGAGGTACAGCGAGGCAGGACACGTATCGGCCATCCTGACTGCGGTTTTTAGGCGGTTCCCCGGCTCCTTCAAGATGTATGATGGGACTGTCCCCAATCTCCGTCTCATAAATTACACATTTCACAGACAAAAAATACGCTTTCACACACAGATCATAGTCACATATTTCGCAGATAGATGTAAACACTTCATTCCCTTTATTAGTACGTAGTACGACCTGGCAGTGGGTTTAAAAAACCTCAGCAATGGAATGCAGCCGTAATGTCAAAGCTCCAAATTTGTCCATCTCAGCGGTGAGTAAAATTCATCAAAGGCTGCTGAATTCTAATGTTAGGAGAAAGGTGATGATGATGAAGCAGAATTCATGGTATCAAACGTCAGTGTTGTTGCATATAGTAACCGGCATACTGGATAGCTACATTGTGCTGGATAGTGAAAGTGATACATTCCATTTCTATCGCTGCTCATATTACAGCAGTCATCTTCCAAATGAATATTCGCCGGTCAAAGCATTTATGACACGGTTATTAACTTAAGAAGAAAGCGAGTTGATGCCTTGTCCTTTGTGTGTGCTGGATGGTACCTATAGTGCCCACCTGCTCTGCCGGGGCTGACACGGCGGCTGACCGCAGCTGCGGCTACGGCCGTCCTCAGTGGACCGGACCGGAATGGCACGCGTGCTGTGCGGTCACTACTGTGCTTGGCGGTGATTGTCTGCGGCCACGTTTGGCATTGGGTCGGCTCACTAATGCTCCTCACGCTTACACGCCTGATGGTCACACAAGAGTCAAGCAATCTATTCGGAGCCATAAATCAAAATCATTTATCTCGTTCCAAGAAGAATTAGTGACAGTAGAATATAAAAGAATAAAACATTTCTACTAGTTTGAAATGAAATGAGTGAGCCAGTTAAGGCACGACAGGCGTATCTTCAAATTGTTCCATTGGCACATAGTTCCAAGTCAGAATGAGAGCTTTAGCGGTTTTCTCTAATCATGCAGGCAGTAAAGAGTGTCTTCTGCAATGTTGTCTATTGGAGAAGTAATTGGGGAGAAAATCGCTACTATAGTACTATATCTACACTACTAGATTACTACTAGCGTTCTCGTCTGCAACTTGGAACTCATGGATTCAGGTCATGGTCTAACCAACCAGTTTCTGGTATTCCCTAATCCCCCGAAATATCTGCAAGAGGAGGCAGGGTAGGTTCATTTACAGATAACGATTCCTTAGTGTAAGCCATGGCCTTATCTTCCAATGAATCGAAGAAATCTCATAAAACATTCGAAAAAAGTGTTGGGTGCGTATACCCATATTTTTTTATGCCTTATATTACCATTTGTTTTATATCTTGCTCAAGCTTTCATACGAACACCATTGCACAGGAACAGTCCCATTCTCCATCAATATGATTTAACTTTCTTATTCTTTAGAATATTTATAACTGATACAGTTATCTCTTTGTGGCAGGTTTTGAACTACAGTGTGCAAAAGAAGACCAATTTGCAGTGATAGGATTGATATCAGAATCCAGACACAACTACAGGCATGAATTAAATTCTTTACTACTTCCAAACTGCTCACGTACACTTTGACTATTAAACCTTCAAGAGAAGAACTTGAATAAAAAAAGTATTAGATGATATGGGGCCAGAAATGCACTTAAAGGTTTGTTTTTTTTTGTGGCCCTGACGATTCTAGTTTCAAGCAGATTAACTCCCTCCTAACGGTTTGGATTTTTTGTTAAATACTTTGCCCATGCAGTGCTAAAAAATCTTAAATGTGAATTATATATTAAATGGGTATTAGTTGATGAGAAGATAAGCCTGTTTAGAGTGACAAAGCACTAATTATCACCAATATACCCTCATAGATTCAATAAATACGAGACATTTTCATCACTTTAAAGTTTATAAATTAATTTATTGTGATAAAAATGAGTATTTTTTAAGGTTTTCAGTTTAGAAAGGTAGCATCAGCCTGGGTAACTCATAAGAGTAAGAGGACTGGTTTTTCTCTCAATGATTCTGGATCTGAAAGAGGCTACTCAGAGCGCAGTGTTGTGAGGTTCTTTTTGTCAGTATCAGTACTCTGTTCAGTAAATGGAATAAAGAAAGCCATTCTTCAGTATCATAAGTTTAAATCAGACTGTGAAAAACTCAGTAAAACAATCTTCTAAAAGATATATATGATCCATCTGGATTTATTTTATTTCAATGACTGAAATTGATTTGCTGTTTATCAGTGATTTTTACTTTGCATTGTGCTTATGTGATATAATGGATTTGTGACTAATTGTAAGTCTTGTTATTTAATGCTTCACTTGCAATAAAGATTAAGCCAAATTCATCTGTTTACTCTCAATGTGTGTGAAAGTATGTCAAATTTGGCTACCCACAGATGAATAATTCCACTTGTTAAATATTATTATTATTATTAAAAACATGTTATCTATTCTATTAGATAAAATATTTGTCCTCTCATCATATTTAACAGATATTATCTATATGTCTACTGAGGTTTCGCCTATATGTCTATCAAAATGAAGGCTGGTGAAAATCAAGACTCTGATTTTTCGACAGCATGTGGAAAGCAAACTCAGGAAAAAATTTTCTAATGGAAAAGTAATATCATTAAAATTATCTCTATCAATAAATATTCCAATTTTTTTTTACTAATTGAAAAGAAATATCACTGAAATAGTAAAAGATTCATTTATTAGGATAATATAGATCTTTAACTAATTTCTTTTCTCATGAATAAGAACTGAATATAACATTGAAACATTGCAAATTTTATCAGAAGTAAATGATATTTTTCAAACACTTTTGATTCTATTTAGAAGAATACGAAATAGTGCCTAACAAGGATCTTTTGAGGTAAAAAGCTAAAAAGTCTGTGTTAGCACAACAGAAAAGCAATTTTTGTAATATCTTGCTCGTACTCTTCTGTCACGTCTGACGGGAGCTTATGCCTGACATGCGTAACATCACAAACTGAGAGGCCAGGTCCTCTCTCTAGGTGGTGTTGGTTGTTGTCCTGTGCCTGCTGTAGGAGTACTAGAGCCTTCTCTCATCCATTGTGTAACAGCTCTGTATACTACGGTCAATCGTTCCGGAGATTTCACTACATGATTAACTCATTTCAAACACACTAATTTTCTAACTTCTCTCACAGACATTTGGGTGCAGAGGATCGTCAATCTTCGCCTTGGCATACTTGGTCAACAAGAACTTATGGACAAAAAAGTGTCACGTTACACCACACTGTTCACGACTTATACGCTAAAAAAATATAGAAATTTTGCAAAGTAAATAGTCCCATAATTCTCATGAAAAACTTTAAATTTTTAATAGTACAATACGGGATATTTTGGGTCAAATTTAATTAATTTATCACAATTCCGTCTGTGTGTTGCACTATTAATTTCCACCAGTGTAGTATTTTTCATACATAATCTACAGTTGATATTATACTCTGGGTGAAAGACAAGAGTGTTCATACATACACATGTGTTGAATTTTTTATTTATTTTTTAATTTTTTTTCCAGCGTAATTTGGTATTAACTTAGACGTCTTATTCTTGCTATTAGTTACTATTTTCCACAGAGGTTTATAATAACGTAGAAGTGAATATGGGTGTTGAAATTACCTTTATTATTTTTATCTTTGATAAGGTTATTTTTTATCGTTCTTACTATTATTTGACCTCCTCTTTAATTCATACCATGAAACTCACTGTAATATCTTAATTCCTTTGAGAAAAATGAACCTACTTTGTCGTGTTCATTAGACTATAAGCTGTTTGTGTTTTCTCTTCGATTCAGTAACTTAAATCTTTGATGCCTTTGCGATTTAAAACGAATATACTATTGAGATCAAATTGTTTGATCTTTGACTAAGATAATTGATCTTATCCTGCTGAATGCTTGTTTACGTAATACGATTACGTCTCCAGTGAGGCGGGGATTATCCCCGTGGCCTCTGACCGTCTGTACAGCTAATGAGGTACGCAACTCTATTCGAAAGGTCGTTCTGTCCGGGCATTGTGTACGCAATTTGAGACCTGTTGTTATTGTTAGTTACCTGCAGCGCACTGCCACCTATAATGGCGAAAAACAGCAAAAAAACTATTTAACTTTTAAATTCTATTTCTTGTCGCCCATTTCCTGGGATTGCTCTAATGAATAATCTTGTTGAAAAGAATAGAAAAACTTAATGATATAGTAATAATCCTGCTACATTCAATGAATGAAATTAACAATGTGGTAGGTACTGTAGACTTTTATTCCGAACTTAGTTTTTGCAAACAGCTCGTCTAATCATTTATGGTTTATATTTCAGTCACGACAGTACAATTTTTATTTTCGGAGTGGTTAACAAAAATTGTTTTTAAATAATATTTTCAAAGCATAGGGTATTCACTAAAAGATTTTATCTGCTTGGAAATGTTTTAAAAAAAAATACCTATCGTATGACTCAAAGACCACTGTGTTCATAGGACCATTTTTTTTCCAGCGAAAATTAATTGTCTGTAATTAAATGTAAACACAGGAGTTCATAATGAGACGTTTGTGTTACCTTTATCAAGCAGGTTATTAACGAAAAGCTGCGATGGTTCGTTCAAACGCCATAGCCGAATTCCTTCCCATTACTTTTCAATCCTCCCTCTCTTAAAAACACCATGTCGACGATAAAACCAAAATAGAAAGAATTAACTAAAAATAGTTGAAGTGAAGTTGATTCAATATTTCTTGTTATTACTTCTGGTATTACTTTAATTGCAGCCAGTTAACAACATGAAGATGAGTGTAGTTGATAAGATTTAGTCCATTAGGAAACTACATCATCTGTTTACATGACTCCAAATGTTATTACCTAAAAAAAAACCACAAGTGAACAGGTAAATAATAAAATGGGGTTTGATGGAGTCTCCACAGGAATGAATTGTTACCAACCTACGCATATACGAGGTATCTGAAATTACCCTGAAAATATCTAGCACAAGCACCAAGTGCTCCATTAATATTGTTACAGCGGCGAACACGCGTGTAAAATATTAGTGGCATTGATTATATAACTAAACCGACGTTATTTGTAAAAGTACATTTTAACAATAATGAAATTAAAAATAACTGAAACATGTGAACTTTATTTAATGTGGCTATTATTGCGTAGGAGGACCATAACGGAAGATTTTAACTAATTATTTTGTTGCAACAGTAATTTTTGTAAACCTTTGCGAGTTATTTCAAGAGATGTATATGGGGTAAATAATTAATTTATGGTAATTGGGTAAATTATTCTCTTAGATTTCGCTGCAGGTTTTCATTTGTGTGATGAGGACGTATGTGCGTCCGCTTTGTGATGCCCGGAACTACGAAAGCCTTTGGAAACGTTGTCATGTATGGAGCATAATTATCTATTCGTTAATTCTTTTTTTTTTTTAGCTTATAGCTTTACGCCTCGTCGACGGCTAAGGTCATTAGAGACGGGATGGGCCTGGGGACAAGGAATTCGGCCATGCCATTTTTGAAGGAAGAATACCGGCATTTGCCTGGAGTGATTTGGGGAAACCATGGAAATCCCAAATCTGGATGCCCGGACGGGGATTCGAACCCGCGTCCTCCCGAATGCGATACCAGAACGTTAAACGTTCACCCACCACGCTCGGTTCTATTCGTTAAGCGTTACTTTCGGAATCAGAGTCTGGCCATTTGGTGTCCTCCTAGACTCGCCTATCTACACGGCTGTCAAAATTCAATTTTTCTCTGACGTATGTGCCGCTGCGTTGACTTTTTATGCCTTTAAATGGAAGAAAAATATCAGCCTTGAAGGGGCGAGGCCAAAGGTTAGACTGCCTGCCAGTGTGGCTAACGATGTGATTTCCATTTACGTTTTTGTTAGTTGGTCCAACCGAAAAAATGTACACTGATTGCCCGCGGACTTTTCCATCCTGTTTACTTGTATTCTGGCAACAAATAGTAATTACAAAATGAGGACCTTTGCGTCACATTACAAGCCACAAATGTTGCTTGAGGATACGAATATAAACTCTGACTGACTTATTTTGGCTCTGTGGTGTGATTGGAATTGGAGAAAGTAATGATGTTTGGTATGGTCAGCAGAATAAGAAACAGAAGTCACAAAAGAACAAGATGGTTCAACACAATAAAAAACGAAAACGGAACAAGGTATAAAACTACTAAAAATGAAGTGCAGTACTAGAAAGTGAAGAGAGTGACAATACATAGAATATCCAATGATCTGCTAACACTTGATGCTAAACACTATTTTATATAATAAAATGCTACTTTGGTCATCGGGTACGTAGCTCTTACGTCACCCATCCGGCCTTCGTTGCAGGGGTAACAACGGCCAGAGATGTTACTATCAAATCAACTTTGTTTATTAACAGTCTATTCGGTTAAACAACTGCGAAGAAACGAATTACCAGAAAACTGCAAGAAAAAAAGAATTTTGTTTAAATAAAATTATTAATTATTAGTGCCTTTTTGTTTCTTTACACTTTATGTGGGTGGTTCCTTTATATTCTGTGTCTATAGATATATCAGACAAAAGTTTTCATTTTCGAAAAGCAGTATTAACGGAAGGTTTATTAGATTGAAAATAAGACTGGGCCAGAATGACAACTGGCATTCGTGCTCAAAGCAGAGGGAGTAAGTAATTTAAGTTTTAAGTCGCATTTAACCTTTTTAACTATATGCATGACTTAGTACTTTTAGCTTTTAGCTTCAACTGTCAGTATTCACACTAGGCAATTATTTTCATAACATCAGCTTCTGACAAATAGCACTCGCCCTCGGTTTTTATTTCGCGATAAATAATACCATCGGCAGGTAGTTTTATCGTCTCCTCCATTACATCGCACAAGTATTATTGATGTATATGAGAAACAACACATGTGTTATCATGATTCCACGTACCTCACTTGGGTCGGAAATGATAACTCACCGTCGAGGACTGCACAGAGTGTTTTACCCGTTAAAACGTCGGCAACCAAGTTGCGTATTTGTCTTGAAATGCTGTAGCTATGAAGTTTTATAAGTAGCCTAGTATGATGAAGATGGTCAACAGATTTCTTAAAAGTAAATAAATCTGTATCAACCCGAGATCGCTAATCGATAATACAAATCAAGTCGTGAATTAAAAGTGCAAGTTGTGTCTCTCAGCTACTGCTTTTCCTGAACCCATGCTGGTTTAATAGCCCCCCCCCCCTCATTCATCTAAATATTCAATTTAACTTTAATTGCAATCAGTATGTTCAAATTAATGTATATCCCGATGTAAATACAGGTCTATACCAAAAGTAGTAGGATTGATTTAAAAAAAAACATTATTGAAGATATATTTACAATTCCTTAATCCTCTTCGAAATAGCACCCTTAGGCAGCTACACACCAAAAATTACGCTGCTGCCATTGGCCGTACGCCTTCTGGAAGTCAGATTCGGGGACGCTGTTGAGAACCCTCATCGATGCTGCTTGAACGTCCTGAATCGAGTCAAACAGCTGTCCCTTCAGCTGCCTTTTCATCAGTGGGAATATTAAAAAAAAAACTCAGTTGGAGCCAGATTGGGACTGTAGGCGGGGTGCAGCAACGTTACAACGCCGAATCGGGCGAAAAGTTTCCTTCCACGTCCTCCCGTCCAACGAAGGCTCGCATGAGCAAATCAAAGATCAAGACAATGCTGATCGTGTTTTCTGACCATCGTGGGGTGATTCATAAGGAGTTCGTTTCCCCTATGGAAACTGACAATTCTAACTTTTACCTGCAAGTGCCTGCGAGACCGAGTGAATCGCGTCCGACCAATCATCTACGCCGACTGGACTCTGCATCACGACAATGCGCCGT
The DNA here is from genome assembly GCA_031002005.1 of Vandiemenella viatica. Classification (NCBI taxonomy): domain Eukaryota; kingdom Metazoa; phylum Arthropoda; class Insecta; order Orthoptera; family Morabidae; genus Vandiemenella; species Vandiemenella viatica. The sequence continues at coordinate 81,947,592 of CM061920.1, forward strand.
GCCCAGCGCGCCGTCATGAGGCAATTGTTGGCCCGAATTGACATTTCCGCGTTGCTGTACCCCGCCTACAGTCCTGATTTGGCTCCATCTAACTTTTCTTCCTCACACGGATGAAAAAGCAGCTGAAGGGACAGCGGTTTGACTCAATCCAGGACGTTCAAGCAGCATCGACGAGGGCTCTCAACAGTGTCCCCGAAACTGACTTCCAGAAGGCGTACGGCCAATGGCAGCAGCGTAATTTTTGGTGTGTAGCTGCCTAAGGGTGCTATTTCGAAGAGGATTAAAGAATTGTAAAGATATCTTCGATAACTTTTTTTTTTTTAAAAATCAGTCCTACTACTTTTGGTATATACCATGTATTGGAGACATATAAATGACGGTCATTAGAACGTATTCAGCCTTCGAGGCAGAAGCTGATACATAACTGGTAATACAGAATTGTAAAATTACCACAATTATTAACTTCTGGCTGGATTAAAACCAGGTTGGCGACGAAATGCATTGTTGTGTAACATTACATCAGTAATTTTATTCTCTCCTCGAAGATAATACAACTTTTGTCATTAATAATTTCTTGGTGCTCTTTGAACTGTGCGTTTAAATACCTACCATAGACCTTTTGTAAAGAAAATATACAAATTAATGTAGACAACAATATCAAATGAATCACGGAACCTTTTGTTTTAAAATCATTCTCCTTTTTTGAAAATGTCTAATTTGTCGTAACATTTGATGAAACACGTTGCATGTACCGCTAAGTTACTTGGTGTTCTGTACAGTTATATGGTGAATACTATGAAATTCAGCGGATAAGAGATTACTGGCTATAAGGATTTAACCCTGCACCTGATTCCTGGTGGTAACGTCAGACGGAGTTGCGTTAGGGAGGACACGGACTCGGTCCGACCAACCCAGGTTTCGGCTTTCTATCCTTTTCCCACATTATTTCAGATGAATTACAGGATAATTCATTTTACAAACGCCATAGCTGATTCTTTTGAATTCCTTGTTTACCAATCACTCCTAGCTCGCTAGATCAGCCCATCGAAGAGCATTAAAGCTCTGATTACAAAAATCTCAGTTTGCATTTAAATAATGTGGAGAGGAGGGGGGGGGGGAGAGAGTAGAATTACTACCGCAAGAGTTAACGTCTATCTTTACCTAAATAGCAAGAGAAAGCACAAATACTGTTTGTTACTTAAAATTTTGTTCCATCTGCATGGTTTTACGCCTTGTCGACGTCGAGGGTCATTAAAGGCAGGAAACGGACTGCGAACAAGGAACGGGAAGGAATTCAGCCATGGCCTTTTGAAGGAAGCATCCAGGCATTCAGCCTGGATTGATTTGGTGAAACCATGGAAAACCCAAATCTGGATGCCCAGACGGGGATTCGAACCGGCGTCCTTCCGAATACAAGGCCAGAGCGTTGGTGAGTGAATCTTCTGTTCAGTACTTAACTGCTACAAAAGGTGTCTGACTTTAGCTTTATTGAAGCAAAAAGTCCATGCTGCCCACCTGTGGTTTGACTAAGTTCCTCTGGGCCATCGCAGGAAGTTCTGTCCCTCCAGCCACAGTGGTCCGGTATGGTTGTTACTGTCCAGCCTCCATGTTCAGTCGGTAAATACGACACCTTATCAACGAGCTTAACTAGTTCCCCATTAATTACCAGTGCTGTGAATAACCAAGTTTGGGTAAAATAAAGAAACAAAATTATTTGTTTTTAATACGCATAGCATAGTGGTATGTGGTATTTAGTTTTGATTATTGTGTTAAAACGTGGGAATGAACCAAATTGCTTTTTTTCAATATGTCAAAATTGTTGCAATATGTGCCGTCTAAATTAAAGAGCAGTATTTGAAAATATTGTGGCAGCCAACTTAATTAAAGTGTAATTTCGAGAGTTTGATTTTTAATTTCGACATGGGGGTGCTAATTTTGTTTAAAAATTTTAGATATCTGTTTTTCATTTAACTGTAATAAGGTTTAACATTTTTTACGTGAATTTTGTTGTTTGCTGTTTATTAACAGTCCAGAAACGTATTTCAACGCTTTTGAGAGCTCCCGAAACCTTACTGTGCCTACAATGTTACGATAATCGCAGCTAAGTGACTTGCTCACGCTCTGAATAAATCTGACAGTGGCTATTTCAGTGCGTGCCTCAATAATCTTCGGAGAAGTTTAATGTATTTTTTCTAAGGTGTCTTTCTGGGTTCGTGATTTGAAGCTACCTATACAATTTGTGAAGAAGTCTTTAGTACTCTCGTGGGTAGTTATACTCACTTTCCGAACACAAGAAGTTGAAATTATTCAAATATTTATGGGTTCATAGCAGTTGTTCTGAAAGGTTTTGCAACCCATCTGCACATCCAAGTGGGTTTATTCAACTCTAACTGCATCCCTCTGTCACAATTTTTCGAAATTTAATTTTATCGATCTGGAAAAGGTCTTAAACAATTGTAGGTAGTAGTGTAAGGGACCGAGCGTGATTTTCGTTACCTTCTCAATCGTGTCCTTTCTCCTGTCATGCGTGTGTTGGAAGAAATTTTAATTTCTCTCCCCCCTCCCCCACCCTTCCATTCGGCGAGAAACGTGCAAGTTTATAAGGTTTGTATGATAACTGTGTTTTTGTTTGTAAATTGTATAGTTTATGTGGAAAAGATTGGGAACTGTCCTATCTTTTGCCTAGACGATTGCGGAAAACCGCCTGAAACCCAATCAGGATGTCTGGTAGTCTGGGACCGAGGCTCGAACATGGACTCGTTGCACCTTCCCGATCTAGTTTGGGGCGCCTTAACTCATGAGCCATATTAGATGGTAACTGTTGGCATATATAATTATTTCTTTGAAACTTTCTCTATCGAACGTCGTTTACCTTGTTGTCCTCTTTTACGTGATTTTGAGTAGTCGTAGTTTCAAAAAGGACATTTTTCATGAGGCTTTAAATTGTGGATTTCTACCCAGTACCGGAGATTCGTATGCGCGTGTCAGGTCTAATGGGGGAAGGTGTAGCCACTGGATTGTTCTCCGTTTCACTCAGTTAGCCTGTTGCATTGATAAAAGTAGTCGTGAGGGACTGCTTCCCGGAAGCCGTGGAGCAACAAACAAGCACTTGAAAGTCTGGGTGGCGGGGGGTCAGATAACAAGCGTCGCTTCTTATCTGGCGGCAGCGAATTGATCAGCTACACAGTGGCGCTCGCTCGCTACCAGACGGCTGGCACACGCCACGTATTCAGTAAAACAATTAATATCTAAACCTCCATATACTATACAAAAGGTTCCAAAATCTTTTGGTCCCACTTCCTCCATTAGTCAAAAGAATAGTTCCCATGCTTCTCCCCCCCCCCCCCCTCACCCAGCACAATTTTGTTTTTAATATGGTAAATACCTACTGCCTTAGCACTATCAATGATATCTCAAAGGAAACTGATTAATTATGTGATGTTGGAATACAGGTTTTCAATTGTAACAGGTGGCGATGGAGACATAGTACATGCAACGGTATAAAGCTGGAGTGTTTTCCTACCCTCTCCCCTCTTATCCTCCTCGCCCCTTCTTATCCCCCCCCCCAGGATTTTGATTGTTATTAGCAACTCAACCGTGTTTTAGCAATCTGTAACTTTACTGAATTTACCTGATAGTTTCCCTTGCAAATTATTATTTTTAAATTATTGCTGATATCAGAGTTCGTCAAAGTCAATATATTTTAATGAGCCAACTGGTTTACAAAACTATGGACACACAATTTATCTAATATGGTGGTGTAGTGTGGTATCCACATTTTGGACATAAAATACAATACTCGAAGCGGATGTAAAGGAGGGCAGCTAGATTTGTCTGAGATGTTACCGTAGGATACAGTCAGTAATATAATCTAAGGAGCTGGATTGGGATTCACTGAACGTGAGGAGGAGAGTGAAGAGAGTGCTGCGAGTGTACTGTAAAAGGCGAATATACGAGGTGTGATAAGAATGTAACGAGTTTTTTTTCAGAAAGTATTTATTTAATCTTCAATTCTTATCCCACTTCTTTCAAGGTAGTCCTCCTTTGATATTATGCACTTATGCCAACGTAGTTTCCAGTTTGAGAAACACTGCTGGAACGCCTCTTAGGTATGGTCTTCAGCTTGGTCCGAGATTTCGCCTTTACCTCATCTATTGGTGAAAAAATTTGCTTTTGGTGTTTTTTGCGTCTGGAAAATAGGAAAAAATTTCAGTGTGTTCTGTCTGGAGAATGGTTTGATTGCGGTATCCCAGCGATGTATTTCGGCAAGAACTACTGGATAAGAAAAGCAGTACGCAGCGTGCGTTATCGTGGTGCAAAATCCACGAGTTGTCTCTCCAAAGTTTGATCGACATTGTCTCATGCAAATTGCACAAAACTTCTAGGTAGTACTCTTATTTCTTCAGCAACGTCTCTAATAGTAATTCTTCCATCAGTAACACAATCTGTATATTTTCTTCTACGTTCATGTCACTGATTGACGTGTTGGGACGTCCAGATATCGCATTCCTCATCGATGACTTCTCAACATTCCTAAAAGTGTTTGTATCATTCTAAGTTCGTGTTTGTGGTATAGTATCGTCGCATAAGATATTCTTTAATATTCTGAATGCTTCACTGCACTTATTTCCGTTTTTAATTACAAAATTTTCACACAAACCTTCTGATCCTCTATTTTTCCGCACAGAAAGTCACTAAACTCATTCGCGTGCCAAACAAAAATTAAACATCTCATCTACCCAACAATTATCACCATCCTTACTGTCTTCGAGACAACACACACAATCAAATCGATAAACAAGATACGCGTGAAGCAACTTCTAAATTCTCGTTACTTTTTCATCACACCTCGTATATGATGTGATGACACTTGGAACGATGTTGGTAGAAGAATTAAGAGTACTGCATTGAAAGAAAGAGGACCATGGCCACAAGATGGCATCAGATTTCAGGAGTAAGGGAGCTGTAAAAGTTTCTTTTGTAGGTAACAGAGGCAGGGATTGTAGTAAATTAGTAGGGAAAGTGAAGAATTCATGATAATTTCAAATTACGAAGTTCTTAATAATCGTTACGATAATATTTTATCGACTTAATAAATAGTGTTTTTGTTTATTAAATTTTGGGTTATATCTGTTCCTCGATATTAAAATGTAAGATTCTTGGACTTCCAAAGTTAATTTTACTATTTTTTGAATGATTTTTGACAAGAGGATATATCACAGAAACGTAACATTTCTTCCTCTTTCAGGATATTGTATGAAATGCTTAATTTCAACACATGGCTCAATAGCGCCGTTCCTTGAAAATGGCTAATTCTGAGTAGTCATATGCTGAGTTTCATGAATAATTAAAGCTCATTTATGTTTTCAGTGCCGATAATTGTTACGGAATATTCGCATGTTGGTGGTGCGAACTACAACTTCAACTCTTCAACGTAGTTTGCTAATCGAGTACTAAGTATTCAAGTGCTTTTATTAACCATTTCATTTCCTTGCAAGATAAAGAATAATGGTATAATTCTTTTAGGTCTCATAATTACGCAAGTCCTGATAAATTATGAAATGAATTTGACTCCTTTCGGCTAACGTAAACCATTTTAAATAAACTACTTAATAGACGGGGCGTTCTGGTAGCTCAAATATTACATATTTACATTAATGTATCTTACTTGATAAACTTTGAACATTGAGTCTTACTGTAGCTCAGTTTCACTGATTCCCAGAACCGTTCAAGCTCTCGGCTCAGTTCTTTTCTTGGCTGCTGGATGAAGCGCATATCTGCTGAATATTGCCTGCTGTAGCCCAGCGTAAATTCTAACACTTTTTTATTTTATTTTACAAGAACATTTTTTTAATCAAATTTGGTTGTCAATATGGCATTATTACATGCAGGACTCTAGCAAAATTGTTCTTATACGTGTTTAGTCTCAGTGTTCTATGATGTTCTCCTATTAAGTAATGCCAGTAGTCTTCCAGTTTTGCCCCGAGGAAGGGCAAAACTGGAAGACTCTGTATATTATTCGCATTGCATGGGTGTATATACCCACTTAAGCAAGCATATTAATTAGCCTAAGTAATGACTGCGATAATTAGATACACAGTCATGTTTGTTCTTTTGTAGATCATTCCCTATTCAAAATTTCATTCTTTGTTCAAAGGATTTCATGATTGGTATCAACAAAGAATCATATTTTGAAACTCTTTTATACTTATTCATATACTGTCATATTTCTCGTAGAATTTGTTATAGAATTATCCTTCTGTTTGCATTTGAGAATTTTGCTTTTTTAAACGTATGTTACTCGTAGAATAGAAAGGCTTTTTTAGTGAAAGGTGTTGTTGTGGAAATAATGTTTTTTTTCCATTACTATTTACTATGGCGTCTGATGTTTGAAGTCAATGGTTCGATAAGTAGTAATGGCAGCCTCTCTACGCCGTTAGTGGTGAAACACGTATTGTCCGTCCCATTCAGAACCGGTCAGTCGGTGGCGGAACCCAATGAATAAAACGTTAGCACATAAAAGCCACGTTACGAGCAGTAGAGGACCAACAAAGCAACCAAAACATTAAAAAGGTCGGGTCTGTTGACCTCCTTTCTTTATCTGGCTAGACTGAAACAACTGAGTACTTTTTGTTTGCGTTTTGGTTGGTGAACCATTGCGGTATTCGTCTAGCTTCGTTTCGCGAACCAAATGAGGTTTTTGTTGTCTTATTGTTGGCCAAATTAGAAATCATGTTCTCATGAAATCGTTGTCATTATGCGTAGGAGTTTCATCTCTAATGAAGAAATCTTTGAAGCGTTTGCAGCTATCCTAGTGTGGTACAGTCTAATATGTACTTCAATAATTTTTAAAATCAAAATCTGTTGGATATTTAATTGATAACTTTTAGTAACAGTGCCTTTTAATGGTTTAAAGCAGTGATGTCAGAGATACGGCCCGCGGGCCGCATCCGGCCCCCGCACCTTATCAATACGGCCCGCGATCGCGATAACTTTGATATGATTTTTAACAACCGTATATTATATACTATACAATTAAATAAATAAAATGTTATATTAATTCGGTACATTTTTTTATTTGAATCTGGCCCGCCTACACATTCTAAATTTAATATACGGCCCTCTGCAAAATTGAGTTTAACACCTATGGTTTAAAGGATTTAGCCAGTGAAAGTTCGTTTTAAATTGTGCGCATCGAATATGTTTGGTTTGTTGCTCTCCGGAAGTTTTGAGCCAACGGAAAAAAACAGATTTACCATTTTCAGTCAGTGACTACCCATAAGCACGTGTTAACGTTTTACTTGTGAGTCTTAATTAAAACATCTTATTGTACTCTACAACTTGGGTCTAAACCGGCCTTTCAATTCATTTCTGAAGAAGCAATGATTTTTATTTTTATTTTTACAGCCAAGTCATTCCATTCATTTCTTGTTCTTGCATTCACATGTAACTTAATCTTCCGTTTATTGTGGGAACATTTTGAAAACAATTGTTCACCAGACTATTTTGGTAACCAGTCCCATGGACTTGAGAAATGGATGTACAGTGAAAATAAACGTCTATGAAAGATTTAGTGTTTGATTAAGATTGATGCTCTATGCTAACGACAGCTTTATTTTCTTCATTGTTTTTAATTAGGGTCTAATTAACTCGTTCGGCTTTTAGTGAATCGCGAAGTAATAATAATACTAATAATAAATAAACAACCGAATCACCTACATTTTTCTCCCATCGAAGTGAGTTTATGTTAAAAGTTGCTTTGTTTAAACAGTATATCCTTCAGCGATATATTGTTTGCTCCGTAAATCTTGTCCAAATACGACTGATAAACCACTGAAGCACTCTTCCTCATCGTTGTCGCTACAAGAAATGCTGAGGCATCAAACAGTAGGCAAAGTTACATCTGAATGCAATAATAAGAAGTGACTGGAGAGTGGCTTGTCTTAGAAAATGGAAAATCGCAGAATGATTTGCTTGCGGCAGCTCGAAGGTGACGGTGGGCGGAATTACGAGTCAGGTTTAACCGAAAGTATTTTAAAGCAAAGCAATTTCTTTCTGTTTAGTTTGGAAAGCAAAAAGGTAGCAAATGCTTCTGAGATGTCACTGACTGAGGATGGTGGAACTAGCTCAAAGCTACATAGCAATGAAGAACCAAAAATATACGTATTAACAGTTTACAATATATCTCTGGTAAAAGCTGCTATTTTATACTGCTTTTTTATTTATTACAAAGCGTCATCAGTTAAACGCTTTACTCGTTGTGAATCATAAATACAACTCATGAGCGAAACATAGTTTAAATGGAAATAATTTTATCAATAGCAAAAATTGTCTTCCGTCGACAAGCCTAATATCAAATGTTGGCCAATTGGCCAAAGACTTAAAAAGAAATTTTGGCTATACTATTTTAAACAGGAATAGTGGGAACGCCATAAGGGGAAGTGTTAACGAATTGAAATAAACCTCTATAGATTGTCTTTGGAAATGAAGTGCGTGGAAAATGTGTGAAGAAATTGCAGATAAAGGAATTGTGGAGAAATAAGTGTGTAATACTACAAAAAACTATGGGATGCTGGTTCACGTTTAAAAATTTTGAGACATACGGGATTGGAATAGGTCGGTTTTGTATTGAGGTTAGAGCAGAGAAGTGGCCACAAAGATCGTAATGTATGTTTGGGGAGGTAGTAAGAGCACAGACAGTGGTAGCAGTTTAGCGATTCGCAGGAAGTAGCTTTGGTTTATTTTTTGCGTGGCGTTTCCACGCTGCCGCAGAACACCTTGGCGGTCTGTTCACGTGTTTACGAGCTGCTCCGTGGGAGACCCGCTACTCGCTTCCCGTCTTTACTGCTGGGATTATGTTTCTTTTTGGTAGAGCTGTAAGCACCGGTACTGCGTGTCAGTGATATTTGTGCCTTCTGTGCCCCGAACAAGTCGCTCTCGTGTATCCTGCTTCGTCAAACGCAGTGCCACTCAAGGAGACCCACGATGGAACCTGTCAGCAGTCACGAAACCAAAGTCGCAGCCAATTAGCGATATTACTATTTCTATGTCCAATTTTTTTTCCGTACATTATTATCAGATTTTCAAAACGAAGTAGAATGACGATGAATTGTGGAGGCAATCTCGAAGGTATCTACTTCCTGTCTACATAGAGAGGTAGTACGCGATCATGGATTCTCAAGATTGTACGAGAAATGATAATCTACGACCCTGTAAATGAAAGTTGCTATATATTCACCTCCAAGATCCCCACTTATTGGCGAAGAGGTTCCTGTCTGTCCTTAGTTTCTTAAAAGGTTATTTAGGGTTATCATTGTTGTTGAGCACTAAACTTAAGAGTCATACCATGATAAGGAGACCACAATGGAATGTGAAACTAGGAGCCACGCCCATTCAGTCATTTTTATTTAAGTTATTTCAGAAAATTTCAATACCGTAATTACCTTTTTTTCATTCCCTGGGCATATATCTTACCTGGTATTAATTTTCCACGTTACAAAGATTTTAATTTTCCATTATATCTCATTTTTTAATTTTCTTGATTATCAGTTCCTTTACAGAGTTAAATTTCTTTCATAAATTGTTTTTATAAGATGATAGCCATAATATTTTTTATATATAAATTTCAGTTCCAAATTAAAATACACGAATCAGTTCATTTACAACATACGCCTTGTACGTACTGTTGGTGATGGGGCTTGGAATGATATTGGTCGAAGAAGGAATAGTGCATGGAAGGGAAAATATGATCATGACCACAGGCTGGTACTCGATTTCATGCATAAGGGAGTAAGGATTGCAATCCCGCAGTGTTTTCAATCCCGCGGGCTCCGCGCGGGATTTGCGCCAATCCCGCGGGATCCGTGCGGGATTGGTACAAACAGTTTTTTAACGCATATATTTTAAACATAGTTACTTAAAACGTTAATAAATTAAATAATAACTAAATTAATAAATAATTTTTAATATTAAATGATAAAAATTAACAGTTAACAATATTTTTATTGGCAAAATAACATTAAACATTTTAGCGTGTCTTAAGTGTATTTCGAGGTTTTACATTTTTGTTTTTTAATCTAAAGCAATTTTTAAATAAATAATAAAAACGGAAATTATTGAGTCTTAGGTAATATTATGTGCCTTACAATATGTACATCACATAGGTTTAAAAAAATGGTTTGCTTAATGGCCAAGTTACCGGAGTTTTTTTTTTTTTTTTTTTTTTTAAATTCTAAATAAACGTTTCGTTACACCGAGAAAAGCATTCCATTACACAAAGTGAAATGAATATACTCTGTAAAGTGTAGACTTGGCTCAGAACCAGATCTCATAACTCATAACTTTTTGTCACTGCACAAGCACGAGACTTGGCCTTTTTTTTGCGTGATTCATTATTATATCTCCTGATTCCTTGATTGATATTACAGTTGATTCAATGTTATTAAAAGAAACTACTCACCAACACGTAAACTGTCAAGTATTTCAGATTTACTTATGTGGCGCAACGTCGTTTTTAGAGTGGAAATTATTATTTTTTACTAAGAAAGGAGACTTTCTTGGCGAATGATTGCAGTGAAGTCCTCATGGGCTGTATCTCCGGATTTCATTGCAAACACACGAAATTACACACGTGAGGAAGACAGCGGAGGCAGCCGTCGAAGTATGGTGTTCCTACAACACAATTCGTCGATACACCCGTGAAAGTTTCATTATACCTTTAGTCGAAATAATAACAAGGAGAAGAGGGATTAATCGAAAGCCTGAGCGGCACATCTAAGCAGGTGGCTTTCGTCAAAGAAACGCATTGATGCAGTGGCCAAAACAACAATAAGTCAATGGATATACAATTTCCTTTCGATAGCTGTTAAATAAATAGGTACGCGATCGTTAAAATTACGATAACATTAGTTTCATATCAACGAATAATAAAATTTTCAGCCGCAAATTAGGAAATTGTCACAATTACTTTATCTGCAAATACAGAAAATGGGAATAATGAAACCGTGAATAAAAAGCTGTAACCTTGTAGTTCAGATAACGTGTGCGACACTTAAAAAATAATAATATAGTTAGAAAATCGTACTAAATACGCACCATAACTCAAATTAAAGAAATTTGTACTCGAAACAAACGTAAGTTTTGATGAATACGTAAAAGTGTATTTATTTAATTACGAATGACGGACGTTGACAAAAACAAACGCTTGTTCACATGAGTCAAATGCCAACTGGAAGGGTACAGGCAAACAGTGCAAAATATCCAACAGAGACCGAGTGTGGCAGCGAGTCACGCAGACGGAGATGCGTTTCCGCCGGATTTTGCGGATCCGCTTAATTTTGTGCGGGATCCGCCAGACTGTCTAATGATGCGGGATCCCGCGGGATTGCGGGATCCCGCTTTGTTGGATTGCAATCCCTATAAGGGAGTGGGAAAATTCTCTTTGTTGGGTTAGGGGATCAAGGATTGACAGAAAGTGACGAATAATTTTCCAAAAATGTTGAAGGAATTTAAAAGTAAAATTCTTAAATCGCAAAAGTAGATGGGGGAGGTATTTAACACTCAAGTTATATAATTAAAAAGAAATTAAATTAAATTAAATTAAGTTAATTAATTAAAATAAGGTAATTATATAATTAAGTGAGTTTTCACCGGAGCATATTCTCCATCGCTATTAAATTAATAATAATAACAATAGGAAAACACATCACCATATTTATTCTTCACTTCTGATTTTTTCCGCATTCGCCTCTTATTAATTTGAAATAACAGTTTTCACTCTCTAATTTAGAATTTCTACTTGCAGTCGTTTGTCTATTGACCTTCCTATCTTTGAAAGATGTAGAACAACTTATCGTTGACTTGTGAACAATTCTTACACTTGTCAAAATATTTATTTGAGAATATTGCTCAGTAGAGGATGAGAATACATGAAAAAATCACTGGTTGTGAGTAGAAAGTAATGGTCTAATGTGGTCACATGTTGTTTAAAATTAATAATGTTATACGGTGTTAATCCGTTTTTTCATGCATTATTTTTGTTTCTAAAATTTGAAATTAATTACGAAGAAGAGACATAACGTTTAATGAGTACTATTTAATTCAAAAAAATGAAATATGTGAAAATGTATGTTTTATATTACTATTCATAATAACAATACATTACGCCAACACTTTGTGGTTTTAAAAATAAAATTCAGAGATGAACTGATTCGGATATTTTTAAAGGCAAATATCCAGAATTTGGGAACTTACGTTTATAAAAAATAAACATATTGTGGATATTATCTAAGCAAAAAATTTTATGAAAGAAATTTAACTCCCTAAAGGAACTAATAATCAAGAAAAATTAAAAAATGAGATATAAGAGAAAATCCAAATCTTTCTAACGTGGAAAATAAATAGTACTTATGACTTGGACGGTATAACATAAAACTAGCGTTGTATCCATGGGATTAAAAAAATGGAGAATTACGATATCGAAATTTCTGAAATAAAAATGACTGAATAGGAGTGATGTTCGTCGCATGTGGCTCATAAATCTACATTCCATAGTGATCTCCTCGTCATGGCGATGTCTCTTAAGTTTAGTCCACAACACTGAAAACCTTTTAAGAAACTAGGCAAAGGCAAGAACCTCTTCGGCCAATAAGTAGTGATCTCGGAGGCGAATAGATGGCTACTTTCCTTTGCAGGATCGCAGATTCTCATTTCTGGTACAACCTTGAGAATCCATAATCGCGCACATTCTCTCTGTGTAGACGGGAAGTAGATATTCTACCTTTGAGATTGTCTGTTCTTGCATTAACATGATAGCAGTGCGTCAGTCCCATAGTATATCTGAAAACACACAGAGAGAGACGGAACATTAATATTGTCACAGGGTCAATGTCGACGGTCGGCGAGGGACACCACGCTTTGAATTGTTTTCAACTTGTTTCTCTAAAAGTCTCGTTGCCGTGATATGAATTTCACCTTTCTTTCTTACTCCCGTGAGTGCCACGAAAAATTTTATATTACCATCAGGCATAATTGTTTTTATGTTTTGTTGGGGCTAGAGAGGCGATTCTAAGTTTCCTTTGAATTCGAAAGATCACTTATTTCTGATTTCATTTTTCCTGACTGTAACACTTCATCGACGTTGCAAGGGCTTATTACTTGTTCAGTTAAACGTTAAAATAAATTGTTCAGTTCTGTAAAATCTAAACATGTAATTTTTTCTGTCGGAGAATGTATGAAATATTGCAAATACTACCAACGTGGCAGATTAATAGATAAATACAAAATGAATTCTGCTAAGAAATTTCTATACTGATTACAGAATTCACCAACACTTCCTTGTAAATATTACTGTTATTTTTATTGTCGAAGGCTTGACTGTAGTTTTGTCAATACCGGTTTCAAATTAAGGCACGCTGTTGCCTTCAAATGATTTTATGTATACACGTGGTCTGAAGTATTTCTATGCATTAAATAAATGTTTAAAGTATTTTACATACTTAAAAATGTAATCCACATATAATTCTGCTTACATGTTATGAATTTTAAGTCTTCACTTTTAAGTTTTGAATTGTTTTAAACATTAGACTACATGACAATATTGAAAGAAAATAACTTACGTTCAGACATTCAATCATGCAAAGATTTCGAATCATATGTTTGTGAAGAAAGAGCTTTAAACGGATGCATCTGGAAATCATTTTATTTTCACTTCTGAGCAAAACACGTCTGCTGCAGTGAAAGAAACATGATTCAATGGTTAAATGACAATTTATCTATTTCAGTAACAACTAATTGGGTATTATTTTTCCTACGATACAATCCATTAACGATTCTGCCATTAAATGCCAGTTTCTGTCCAACTATTCATTTTCACAGCATCTGAAAAGATTTTTTTTAATCTTTTGTGTAGCTTAAGGTATTGGCCCTAAAATGTAATTATTATTTTACTTGTTATAATATTTAATACAAAATGTAAAATGATACATGGTTAACGGTTTTAAAACGAAAATGATTATCTATGATCAGTGAAAGAAGTTATGTAGTGATTATTGTTTTAGAAATGAGAGAATGGAGATTATCTTTGCGGGATATGGCGTAGACTGAAGATCGACTTAAGACTGATTTCACGAGATTTATCTGCATTATTTGAATTCCAAAAACTTGACACTGAGTTGACTATAAGAAATAAGTACAGAAATGAATAATACGATTTTGTGAATAGCATATAAGCATATTTGTCTATGTATTGATGATTTTTTCACATGTTTTTCAATTGTTATAAAACGAAATTTCAATGCAGATAAATAAGTAAAGAATACGTTGATTTTCTCTGTTGGTATAAAAAAGTTGAGAGTGTCGTTCAAGTTGTTAGGGTCTTCGGTGGTTTAATTAATATACTGATTAATTAAGAATAATTCACCAGAAGGTTATATTGAAGATGTTTGTTTATTTTTCAAAATAACAAGTCAGCGATATTTGTCACAAGTAAAGATACAATCCAGAGATACTAGCGCAGTCTTTGGCAAATGCTAAGTGAATCTTTATAAAACTGACTGTAAACTCAACTGTGAACTAACTGTAAAATCAACTATAAACTAACTGTCCTTCTCCCGAATTCTTTTATATAGGCTCTATAGAAATTTCGAGAATTCTTCAAAAGCTTCCGCCCGATATTTTTCGAACATTAACAATTACTCAAACAATTAAAAATATTAAAAACAATCGGAATTAATACAAAATGACTTAACATCATTACAAAATGGTCAGAAATGGAAATTAGAGATACTTAAAAACAAAATTATCCTGTAGACATCGTAACTTGCATTAATACTTGGAATTACACACATTTAAGCAATTCTCTTGCATTATTCTGTTCTTAAACATATTAAATGGCATTTAAATAATTTCCTTTCATAAAACAAAGTCTATATACACTGATTTACAAAAAAATTACAAAACAAACATAACAGATCATATTCAAGCAAACTTTGGCTCACTACGAATACTTCATAAAATACAATTCTATTTACAGGTCAAGTCTGAGGGCTGTTACAAAGTGATAAGAATGCTTTCTTTCATGTTTGACAATATTAAAGGTAATATGAGGACAAATTCCAAAGGCGGCTGAAAATGGCCGTCTGAATGAACATCAAGATCAGTTAGTTGATTTCTTGTCGGCTGCAAGGATACAAATGTGGGACATTATACTCGCATTCTTCATAATAGTAGTCGAATAGTCATAATGTTTATAGGAATTTTACCGTTATACTTTGGTATATAGATTATATTTAATTCCTGTTAGCATTTCGTACTTAACATATCGAAATGATAACAAAAATTATTCCATATGGCATCGTGAAGTCAAGGTAATTCGATTTTTCTTTGATTCGGGTCATCATTGTACTTACGCTGCTAACCGCAAATTTTTATCAACCTGTAGGACTGTTTTACGCTTACTATCCTTGAGTAAAACAGTTTTAAAGCTGTATTACTAGGTTTGAGTAAACCACATTATGATTTTATTTACGAGGTAATATGCATTGATGCCTACCACCCTGATTCAGGTGGTTACGGCACCGTGATTGAGTGCGGTGCCTGACACGCGGTTAGAAGGTTTAAGTCCTGGTTTTTCATCTTCAGGACTTGACAGGCAGTTTAGGAAAGGTTGCGATGAACATTTCCTAATCACCAGAGGGCGTACCATAGTCCTGGGTTAAATCACATATCTCTCCGCAGTGCGTGTTGATTGAGAGCAAACATCAATGTTGATGGTGATTCGTTCGTCTAATGGGGACGTTAAGCTTATACCACTGTGAAAGTGATACGCACACCTGAAAGAACAATCGAATAATTAATAAAATATACTTGAGTGTATGGTACTCTCGTGGAGGAATGGAGGATGCTGGGTAGCAAAAGGCGACGGAAATTGGCCATACAGAGTTACGTTCTGTCAAGTCTAGCTGAGGCGCTTTTTAGTCAAAAACTTACAGCCCAAGAGAATGTCATCTACCGCTATTGGGTTGTAAGAGTCCGGAGGACATTTTGAATGGAACATGAAATGAGCAGCAGACATTCAAAACAATTTATTGCAACGCACAGTGCTTCGAGTATTTTACAGAAATCTTATTAGTGGAGAGGGAGAACAAGAAAGTGTTAACTGAGTGAATGTGAGGGAAAAGGGCTAGCAATTAAGGGAATCTTGTGGCTGTAAAAACACCAATGTTGAAAAATTTCGGCGTTTAAGTGGTCTATCACGTGGGACGTTAATTTGCGACATACACTGATTGGAGAGCGGCGCCGGGGAAGAGGACGTCCCGAACTTTCCTCATGGAAGATAAAAGGGAAGAAGAGCACTTTTTCTGGTGGCTTGATTTCGAGGCTTGATGTTGTAACATCGTCTCCTGACTTTGTCTCGATACGTCGTGTCGTGACTTGCCAGTGGTTGTGACTCCTGCTGCGGGATTCTAACAGCTGCTGTCTCACAAGTCTTCACGCAGATCATCTCGAAGAACCGGATACGATTCATCGCCTGAACAACTTTTCATATTGAACCCACTGGCGCCCAAAGTATCATATTAATTAATTTGTAGCAATCACAATTTAATCCAAGAAATTAGTAAAGTGCTAATAATTAAATCATAATCACCCTTGATAAAGTAAAACCGGTGTTTTTCAGAAGAGTTCGTCTGTGTCGAATTTCGCCCTCTCGCATCCTTCGTGCTGCATTCACTCTCAATGCAAATAACAAACTGCACTGAACATATACAAATTAAAGACATCTACACAAAACAATAACACGTACATATACTTCTGTCGCGTAAAAGTGGGTGAAAAGATTTATTTTATGAGACGGAAAGAGTGAGTGCTGAGTAAATGGGGATAGAACAAGCATCAGTTCAAATGTTGGGCCTGGCGTGCTGGTCAGTCTAACTATCGTCCTTAGAAGGCTACCCAGATGAGTGGTATCCCCTTCCGCATCAATACCGTAAGTTTCGCTAACGAAATTTCACAGATTGTATTAGCACTAAATTCCACTATTTGCTGATTACATTGGTTTAGGTTCATAATGGCCTTATGCTTAAACTGATATCACTCCTAAGAAATGCCGATTACATCACAGTTTAAGAATCAGAAAATTCCATCACACTATATACATGTAGGATACTCAGGGGCATGGTGAAATCGATATAAAATTTTAAATGTTTTAGATGCATGCATAATGACAGTACAATTTCATTGAAGTTAATATTAACTGTGTGTTCTATTAACTTCTAATTAAGCGCTCGTGATAGTTATTAAAACGTTTATAATTGTACATATGAATATTATCCTTTTTAGAAATTTTTAAGAATTTATGTTCATTGAGTACTGATAAAAAATCTGCTGGGAAACTATTACTGAAATGACTTGTTTCACTGTACCAGACAAGTGGTTTAGTGATTTCTGGGGAATCCTAAAAGTCAAGAAATACCAAGACAAGTTTTTCATCTGCGTCAGCATTCCAAAAACTATATATAGACCAATTACTGACTTGCGCTACTATTCCGAACAATTAAAAAAAGTGAAATTCTGAGGCATTCTATCACAGCTAATACACTTCAATGGTATTCTGTTCACCAAACTGAGTCCGTGTTTCGTTCATCCGTTTTAAGGATATTATTTATTCAAGTTTGCAATACATCACTCAAACCGCTATCAAATTAACGGGCTGACGCACTGTATTGATCGTGACAGAAACAGCAAATGAATTTATTATCAAACGTTTGAAATGATGAATACGAGATAGCGAAATGCTTCAAACAATTACTAATTTATATAAACACTCCTGTGTTATTTTTTTTCGAAATTAGAATTTGTGAATATTTATTATTTCAGTTGTTAAGAACTCTTTCAGTGACAATCTGTTTTAAAATTTCGGGTTCTTCATTAGAGTAAGGGGAAAAGACAGGAATAACAGCCATACCGCTTAAAAAGCTAATTATTGTTTTTTTTTCATTTTGCCTCTTGCCAAATAATGATGACCCTTGCGCTGGGTGTATATACCGCAACCGTCATAGTTGAATGAAATTTCGTATTGTTTTCCTTACGTTACCTTAAGAACTGAATTTATTAAAATTCGACGAAATACAATAACACGATAGCAATAATTAAACAGCAGAAATAAAGTCCGAAACAGACGCAACAGAAGAAGTAACAAAGTTCTGTAATTTAGGAAGAGATACGGTCACAGCGTTCAGAAATTAGTTGAACGATTGATGGTTAAGACTGTACCGACTGAATCTAAGACAATATAAAAGTCAGATTAGAACTAACAAAACGTATTTCAAAGAAAATAAGATTTTGCTATCAACCATTGACGTAGTCATAGAAATAAATTCCTTTAACTGGTTTTTAGAAATAAAAATACTCTTTTGAAATTAAACTTGCCCAATGGGAGAAGAAAGAAAGTGAAAATTGAGGAATTTTATTCTGGTGCTATGAAAAGTTATTCAATTTTAATGGAATTCAGAAAGTTGGAGTGTAAATGCCTAGAAAAATAAAATACATTAACGTTTAATATTTTGAAAAGAGGAGATAGTATCGAAGATCAGATCTAGTGACGAGATGGATCAGTTATTGTCTTTAAGCAACGCGCGCTGAAGTGAATAACTATTTGCGAAGGATTAGAGTTTCTGAAGCACATATTTAAAGACATATGTTGGAATGCGTGCGTGGAATCAAAAAATTAGATTAAATAAGTTTTTAACGAATTAAGTTATCTGATGAATGATGGTATTGCATCCGTAATCACAGTTCTTAGTAATTAAAATCGTTTAACTTATTTAACTTTGTATCTGAGGGAGAAGTGAAACTATGGATTGTAAATTTGTATAATTATTTTCGGAATGAGTGTTGTTTGGATGGATGAAAGTGTTGCAAATAGACAGAATACTTGTTGTAATTTGTTTAAAAGTATGAGATTAGTGTGCATGGTATATTAATTAAAAGACTGTAATTGTGAAAGCTTTTGCTAGTAGACCTAAATAAGTTTTGAATAAGATTTTGGCTATTCAGAATTGTCTAAATCTTTGTTAGATGCTTAATTACTTGTAAATATCTTTTACGTTCACTTAAATATGTAAGTTTTAATTTTTTTTGATTGTTTTTGTAACTGCTGGCATATTTATAGTTCCCTTGAAATTTCTGTAACGCATATATAAGCTCCAGATAATCGCGCAAACTTTCAATCGTTCTAAGACGGAATTCTGTGATATTTAATATTGTAATATGCTTTAAATCATCGGAAAGTATATGTTTACGAATGTTTTTCTGAAGTGCTTCCTACGAATTAAAAGTACAGTAGAAGGTTTATCGACAGTGTTGTTATTCTTGAAGTTACCTGTCATTGAAAATTTCAAGAAGTTTAGTAACAGACTTTAGTAAATGTTTAAATGACTTCATGACCGAAAAAAACCTGTATAAAGTAAACCAGTATAAAGCACTAAGTTCTGAGTCATTTTACATGGCGACCGTGAACAACGCTTTAAAAAAAAAACTACAGGTTTTCTTATTTTGTCGCAGTAAGAGGATCTGCAGCTAAAGCACATTACATTTGGCAATGGAGTAAGTTAAACTAGAGATTGTTCCATATTAACTAATAGAAACTACCAAAGGGTAGCTTATAGAGTAAGATTCTGATATCAATTGCTGCCGTCGTCATTAGTTTGCAGACAATTTGAAGAGTTTCGTGGAGTTGGTGAACTGGGCGACCACTTAAAACCCGACCACGATTGCAAAAACGACGATTGGAAGCGACCCAAGCAGTTTTTTTCAACAGTTGAATGCCAGCCAGATGACGAAAAGTGGTAATTTCTTGGGTCCAGGATAGAAGAAACCAGCGAAATTGATATCGACGTGGTCTGTAAGCGAAGAGGGTGCAGTAGAAAGGTGCGGTAAAAATAAAAAGAGAATGAAAAGGTAGTAATTGGTGATAAGAGTGTCTTTAAGAGACGTCAAAATCTATCGGAACAACAAACCGTGTGTGATAAGTATACAGGTGACTGTTTTTGTGTTTTGGCTTGTGTTGGTTAAGTCATTTTTCTTTAGTCTTGTTTTATTACTTTCCACTAATTAGTTACTTAGTTAACATGGAAGGTCAGGATTTGAAAGACTTTTTAGAAACCTTGCAATGCGGTTAGGTGTTGACTTCAGTGACAAATTTTTTGATTTGAGGGTAGCAAATAACAGAAAATTTTGTAGCATTAATAATAAATTTTCTAGTATTTCTGATTGATTTTATAAAATTAAGAATAAATTGAGGCATTATAATGCCATTAAGTTTTTTTTCGGATAAAACGGGATAATGATGATAAGTTCTCTTGTATGATGGAAAAATTTTGAAATTTTTTGGAATGAAGTTGATGGGAAAGTTGATGGACACCTTCAGGTGTCCAGTTCTAAGATTGATAACTTGAATTCATTAAAACCATCCCCATTTTTGCAGAGTTAACAAACGAACGTTATGGTATCAAATAATATAAATAAATTTAAGTACAAAATATGAAAAAAGCTAACTGTAAACAGATGGAGAACATGTAAGAGTAAACACTGTTTCAGAATGTTTGCCATAGTCATGTGGCACAAAAAAAGAAAATTTTTCTAATGGCTTTACGCATCGTCGAGGTCGAGGTGATTAGAGGTGGAAAAAGACTGGGGACAGGGAACTGGAAGGAATTCGGCCATGGCCTTATGGATGAACCATGCTGGTATGCGCCTGGAGTGATTTGGGGGAAACCATGGAAAATCAAAATCTGGATAGCCGGAATGAGTGTGGTGGTGTAACGGTTAGCGTTCTGACTTCGCATTCGGGAGAACGCCGGTTCGAATCCCCGTCCGGGCATCCCAAATCACTCCGGGCAAATGCCGGGATGCTTCCTTCAAAAAGCCATTGCTGAATTCCTTCCCATTCTTTCCCCGTCTCTAAAAATCTCGCTGTTAAGAGACGTCAAGCAGTTAAAAAAAAATAATAAAAAACAAAAACAAAAAAAAACAAAAAAAAAAACTGGATGGCCGGACGGGGATACGAACCCGCGTCATCTCCAATGCGAGGGCGGAGCGTTACCGCTCACTCACCATGCTAGGTCCAAAAAAAGAAAAAAAAGTATTCCAAAGTCAGGCATTCATAAGCACACATATCCTGAGGAAATAAGTGGAACACATAAACCTCTCCTAAACCATAGGATTAACATGTCCAATGTCATAATGTAAAATAAATTTTCGTTTTATAAAATGTTGTGCATGTTCTGTTATATAAAAAGAAAGTAACCACACTTTTGTGTGAACCTAACTCTAATTCGTAATTTCCAATCGTCTGTGTTGCTAAACATACTGAGTCGCAGACGGTGTCGTTCGTCTGCGGCTATTTCTTCTTTCCAGCTGCTCACCTTCATCCTTTTTTCCCGCGAACCCGCGCCTTGCACCAGCTGCGAAACGGCTTTCAATTATGCTAACGGCCTTCCCGCCGATCGGCCCGGGCGCTCCGCTGAATGCTGCCTGCCGTGTTTCAAGGCAGGCAGCTCGCGTGGCTGGCGGGTAATCTAGTTGCAGTGGCGGTAATCAGCAAGAGTGGTCCTCTCCTGTAGGGCCATCGGCAGACGTCGGCGACGATTAGGGAGCACCCAAAAGGGCCCAAAGGCCACTCAGGCCACACACACGGGAACTTTGAAAAGAAAGCGAAAAGGCCGTCACCAGCGGGCTTAAACATCACATCGGATGCGTCTCCAGTGTCGAGGTATAGGCGATTCGTACGCTGTACTACTCGCAGCTACGATAAATAAGTGAAACACATTGGATAGCTTTAAAAAAAATTATTAATTTATTTTTCTTATATTCAGTCGTTTGCCACTGCTTGTATCAATAGCCTCAAGCACATCTAGCAAACTTGTTGTTGGAGTTTCATTCGTTCTTTAATAAAGAGCAGTATTCAATATAAAATTTAAAATGGAACATAGTGTTTTATCTGAAATACTAACTATGGAAGTGTTTCACATGAAGGAAGCTGTGCCACATTCCAGGAAAAGGTTGAACACTTTTGAAAGTCTCAGATCAATCGGGGTTTTGAATCTGGGATCTTCTCGATCATCTTTCACAGACAATATACCAGTCATTATCGGAGAATAAGTTCGTTGTGCAGATTAAAGTTTAAAAATTATCAAATGTCTTGAAGTCGTGGAAGTAGGAGTTCTGTTATTAAGTGTAGGAATATTGTTACATGCACGCCAACATGTGCTTACTTACTTTACGTGTCCGGACTGTTTCCGATTGTGTTTTCCCAGAAACTAGCTGCTTGGATCGCTTTATCATTGGCTAAGAACAGGTCTTCATCTTGGCACGTGAAACCCATGTCTCTGCACTCGAGGAGATGTTCTGGTGTCTGAATGTAGCCGCAGTCACACTTGTTGTCAGCCGTGTATCCCTTCTTTTTCATATTGCTCCTGCACCTTGATACTCCTGTTCTAAGTCTGTTCAAAGTCTTCCATTTCTCGTACGGCAGGTTCCACCCGGGGGCCAGTTCTCGTTGGGCCCTAAATCTTGAAGGTTTGGGAAGCACCTCCTCCTCCAATAAAAAAAATTCTTTCTGTTTTAATTTGTGTATATTATATAATCTGTTGTAAAAGTGTAAATAATAACTTATATATGAAACATGAATCCTGTCTGAGGGATTTCAGTAGATTTTTCGCCACGGACTTGTTTAAGATATAATTTTATTTAATGTATTATTACAGCTTTGTGAGCTGCAATCGGTTGTTTGCGTGAGGACTAATCCTAGGGTATGTACTCTTCTTACTGTAGCGGCACACACAACAACTAAGGCCACATAATAATAATGATTCCGTGTAGTCGTAATGATTTGCTGACAGGGTTTCTATTAGCTGCACATTCCGCCCCTGCCGTAGCGGTCAAAAACGAATCCGGTGTTCCTACCGGGTATAAGGAACTATAGGGAACCTACAGTTTAACGTAGAATCCGAAGCACGGAATCATCTGGGGTACTTCATATTACACACAAGATGTGCCAGAGGTGATGGTCGGGTGAAGAGCCTATGAAAATCCCCGCCGAGACAGGGAGCTTTAGCTTCCCACCGTTGTAACCAGGCTTTCCCAATTGTAGTTGTACGTTTCGTTGATGATTTTACGAAACTTTTACTGGACTTAAGGCTTTCCCTGTGTGCTAGATGTCTTTCCTCCTTTCCTTGTTTGCTGCTATTTTTCTTCTAACAGATTTCACCTTGATTGTTCCTGGAAACCGCTCAAAAACTTCAATCAGTATTGCCGGTACGTGGAAATCAGGACCCATAGTTCCGTTCTACATCTCCGAGCCAATGTGGTGCCGCCTTAAAGGGGGTAGCTACTCTGGCAAGTCTTTGATCTAATACCACTTCAACCTGCTTTTAAAGTCTGAAAAGTGTCGTGCGGGTATAAACAAAAGTGTGATAGACTGAAAATAATGCTTTGATGACATCAAACTATGACCGTGTTTACGACGGGTGTACAGTTTTAAATTGTGATCAATTTCCATGATAATATTGTTCCGTAAATTCTTCATTATTCTAAATGCAGTGGTTTGCGCACCCCTTGGGAAAAATCTATTTTAATTGTAGATGATCCTGTTCCCGCTATTGTTGTTCGTTTTCGAAATACTGTTGGCCATCTTGGAAAACTTATTGTTCGTTGGGTATTAGGTATTTCTGGGTCGTGGATGGTAGTCGGTCGACTGAAAATGTTATGTAGAAGGAAGGAGAATTCGCCCTCCTATCTGGCATTCGGAAGCATGGGGGGTCAAGTCCCGTCAGGCCATCCAGACTGCGGTACAATAGACTTGTTTATATACACAGTTCAGTCACATTAATGTGACCACTCTCAAAAACCAGAATAACCACCTTTGGCAGAGCGGACCATTGCGAGGCGTGCAGGAAGAGAGGCAACTAGGTTTCTGAAGGTGTTCACTGGGATGTTGAGCCATGCCGACTCCAGTGCCGTTGCCAGCTGCGCTAGATTAGGCAGTTGAAGATCCATGGCGCGAACAACCCAATCGAGGTGGTCCCACAGATTCTCGATTGGGTTTAAATCCGATGAGTTTCCTGGCCAGGGGAGTAAGGTAAACTCATCCTGGTGCTCTGCGAGCTGTATGACACTTCACATTGTCCTTCTGGTAGATGCCATCATTCTGAGGAAAAATTATTCGCATGTAGGGATGGACATGGTCCGAAAGGACGAATACGTACTTGTGCTGATCCATCGTGCCTTCCACAGTCATGAGTTCACCCAGTGAATGCCAGGAAAACATTCCCCAAACCATAATGCTTCCTCCTCCACCCTGGATCCTTCCGGCAATTGTTACAGGGTGTTGCTTTCAAACGTTTCACGCCGTATACGCCAACGTCCATTCGATGGAGCATAAAACGTGATTCATCGGAAAAAGCCACCTGTCGCCACTCTGTGGACGTCCAGTTGCGGTACTGGCGTGCAAAATCCAGCCTTCGTCGCCGATGAACAGTAGTCAGCATAGGTTCATTAACCAGGCGTCTGCTGCGGAGGTCCATGCGCAGCAACGTTCACTGAACCGTTGTTGAGGATACACTCTTGGTCAGTGGCGTAGCTAGGTCAACAAGGGCCCCGGTGCAAAAAAATTATTTTGGGCCCTCAGGCCAGATGGGCCACTTTTTTTTTGCTTTGTGTTGCTGGTAATGGCCCCCCTGAGCTGAAGATGGGGCCCTTGAGTTGTGCTTAGGGGCCCTCTGAGCAGTGGTTGGTGGCCCCCCTGAGCTGAGCAGTGAGAGGGCCCTTAGTGAGGGGCTTCCTGTGTCTCGGGGGTAGCCCCTTGGTTCATCTGGGCGGTCAGTTGCACGTCTATTGTCGAACGCATCTCCTTAGCCTTCGTTCGCCTCTGTCATCTATAGCCCGTGGTGCACCATATGTTCCACGCCGCTGATTTTGAATAGTGCCATTTTGCCATGCACGGTATACTTTCACCACGGCGGCACGTGAACAGTTCACAAAATTAGCCGTTTCCGAAATGCTTCCATCCTTGGCCCGAAAGCCATAATCATGCCCTTTTGGACGTCCGATAAATCGCTACGTTTCAACATTACTCCAACGATTGAAATGCTTTCCGATGCCCTAGGACATACCTTTATAGTATTTGTCAGTTAACGTATGTAATGCGAAAAGCAAATTCTGTTTCGTTCTGGCCTCGAATTCGGGTGGAAGCAGGGTCGAATCCCCGTCTGGTCATCCTAATTTCGTTTTTCCATGGTTTCCCGAAATCACTCCAGGAGAATGCGTGGATGGTTCCTTCAAAATTTCATGGCCGAATTCCTTTCCGTTCCTTGATCCCACTTCTTTCCTGCCTCTAGTGATGACAACGAGGCATAAAGCAGAAAAAAAAAAATAGGATGTTGTATACTTTACTCGAGGCGTCATCGAAAAATTTAATGAAGAAGATGGTGTATCTTCGACTACTTGTTATTTTCTTCGACACCTTAATGCAAAAAACTGTTAGACGAATTTGATGGGTCCTCAAATAATATGCAGCTCGTGGTACCAACGGTAAAATAGGGTATCTTTCATTTTTACGTGGCGTCGAAATGCTGGGAAATTACGATAAAAGTGCAAACAAATTAGTATCCACTAAGATAAATTATTTCTCGCAGTCATATTATTTATTTATTTAGATAAAAATAATATGTATTGTTCGGTGTAGGAACACCCTGGAAGCGGATTTTACTGCACTTGCCTCTATTAGGGGCAAGGTTCTGTTCGGAGGCGACTTCAACGCGAAGCACCCCGACTGGAACAGCAGGGTCCGAAATGTGGCAGGCATCACTACGGAGGCTCGCCAACACTAGACATGCATGTCTGGGGTCCGGATGAGCCGACACACTACCCTGTGGGTAGAGGTAGAGCACACCCGGACGTCCTAGACATTGTAGTCACCAGGGCACTGACAGGCCTTGTCACTGGTCGAACCGTTAACCAGCTGTCCTCCGACCACTGTCCCGTGACATTGGAAGTGGACGCAGGTGAATGGCAAGACTCGCGCCCAGCATCCCATGACCTCCGTAAGACCAACTGGAGAAGCTTCAAGCAGTCGCTGTCCTCCTCACTGGCTGACCAGCGAGTAGAGGACTTGAACGCGGCGATCAGGGCCTTGAGGAAATGGTGGAGGAGGCTATATCAGTCTCCACCCCGCTTCACTCAAGGAGACTACCAACACTCAACTTGCCGCCCCACCTTCTTGCTGCCATCAGGCATAAGAACAGGGTTGCAAGGGAGTGGAAGCTGACCCACAGCCCCGACACCAGAAGACTCCTAAACCGCCTTCAGAAGCAACTGAAAGCGGATCTGACCCACCACAGGAACCGACTATGGGACGCCCGAGTTTCGGCGCTCACCCCAGACGACGGGACCTTGTGGGCCCAGACCCGCAGCTTCACAAGGCGGAAGCGGAGAATCCCCCCCCTGGAAGGTACAAACGGTCCCATCCATCGACCAGAAGGCAAAGCAAATGCCTTGGCCGATGGATTCGAGCGCAACTTCCGTCCCTCCGAAACGCATGCAGATGACCAGGTTCTGAGAGAGACCGAAGACCGTCTGCGCGTTTTCCTCCAAGCTGACGACGGAGACGAGGAGATAGACCCCATCTCCCCTGAGGAAGTGGCCAGCTGTCTTGCAAGGCTCCGGCCAAACAAGGCTCCTGGCCACGACGGGATCGGGAACAGATGCCTGAGGAATCTGCCACCTGAAGCCCACGGGTTTCTGGCAGACATCTTCAACCGCATCTTGCGGACAGGGGTCTTCCCGCAACGGTGGAACATGCTGAAATAGTAGCTATCCACAAGAGCGGGAAGAACCCCTGTCTCCCCCAGAGTTACAGGCCCATCAGTCTCCTACCGTCGATCAGCAAAGTCTTTGAGAGGCTGCTACTGAAGAGGATGCAATCCTTCATCAGATAGCAGTCTCCCCAACCACCAGTTCGGTTTCCGCAATGGACACTCGACCACCCAACAGGTGCTCCGCATTGTGGAAACAGCAACCCATGCCTTCGCCCACAAAGAGTACTGCGCTATGGTGTCCTTGGACGTAGCGCGTGCCTTTGACTCGGTCTGGCATTCTGGGTTGTTACTGAAGCTTTACCAGCAGGGCTTCTCGGGGCCACTGGTAAAGCTTATCCGGTCCTACCTGCTTGGCCGCACCTTCCACGTGAAGGTGGACGGAGTCAAGTCAGGTATCAGAAACATCCTTGCAGGTGTCCCCCAGGGGTCAGTCCTAGGCCCCGTCCTGTACACTCTGTACACGGCCGACGTTCCGACGGCGGATCGTGTACAGACAGCTACATACGCGGATGACACGGCTTACATCACTCGTAGCAGGAGTAAGGCCGTCGCCACCGCTCGACTGCAAGGAGTCCTCCAGAAGACGGAGGCCTGGGCTAGGAGGTGGCGCATTGACGTCAATCCTACCAAAACCCAGGCCATCGTTTTCACGAGGAAGTACGGCCCACGCAACCGCGGCCAACCGGCCCGGTTGCTGAGGCTGAACGGATCCGACATTCCCTGGAGTACCTCTCTGAGATACCTCGGGGTAATGCTGGACTCCAAGCTCACCTGGCGTGCGCACATCAACGATGTGCGTCGAAGGACCAGCGCCAGGCTAAACGAGCTTTACCCCCTCCTGAACAGGAACAGTGCACTGTCACCGTCCCTGGGAGTGCGCATATATCTCACTCTGGTCAGGCCACTCCTCGAGTACGCCTGTCCAGTGTGGGGATATGCCGCTCACACCCACCTGCAACGACTGCAGGTAGTCCAAAACGGGCACTTAAACGTGCCCTCCACCTCCCCCACCGTTTCCCGACAGCGGCTCTTCATGAAGCCACCGGCATCATGCCCCTAAGAGACCGCTTCCGAGTGCTGGCCACTGCCTTCTACAAGAAGGCGGAAACCAGCACTAATCCGTTGATCAGCGTGCTTGGCCGGTACGAAATTCGTCCCGGCCGACACAGAAGACCACTGGATCTGACAGTTTAGACACAAGACGCCCCAACAAATATGACAACAATGACTAGCCAACTGTGACGACAAACCCACGTAATGTTATACCCCATCACTAATCCCCGCGGAGGAAATGTCGAAAGACAACAACCTCCAGCATACTCTGTTCTTTTTTGTTACAGGAAGAACGTGATTGGCTCGGGCGGCGGCGGCGGGGTGTTTAACCTAGATGGGAGAAATTATAAAAACAAAAATCGGTATTTTAAAATAAAATTTAATTATGAATTACCGCAAATATTCTTGATCACCAGTTATTTAACTCATTTGGGAGGGTTGCGATTCCTTTAGTTTTTTACAGTATTTGTTACGTTGTTGACTATGTGTTGTCAAATTGTCTGTGCGAGTAACTTCAGTCTAAGGTGTAACTTCATCCCAGTTAAACTTTGGACAGCAACTAAAAGAAAACAAATGAACAAAATTACGGGCAACAGCTTATTTAATAATAATGCGTTTTTCGGTACTTGGTGGCGTTATTACTCCACTCTTCAAAGCTGACAATCAATAAACAGAAATCGGCAATTTCTGAGAAACAGAAAGATGTTAATTAATAAATTCGAGTGACACAAGTTCATTATAAGCTTCAATACGCATCTGTCTTATCGTCAAACGTAATCTGTTTATCATACCGGGTAAACGGGAATCCGAACCACGGAATGTCTGAGAGTCATCACATCAATATTGCTAAGTTTCCCCGGGGGAAGAGTAGTCTTGAGGTCGGTAAAAATTCTGAGTGCAACTGCGATTTGAACAGAGAACTTTTTCAATTTATAGACATCTATAGTTGTATACGACTGAGCCACAAGGTTTTGACAGAAAAAGAAATAACATCGTCCTTGGTATTTATTTACCTTATTCGGCATTAATTAAACTGAAAATATGAAGCCGTTCACAGTTTCAGACAAGAATATTTATCTTTTTTTATTTAACTAACAAATGTATCTCTTTCCCAATTTCTGAAAATACTAAGTTTAAGATACATAAATATCTTTCTGGATAACGTGTTTTATATTTATTTTCCACGCCTCCTATCTCTCTCTCTCTCTCTCTATAGTAGGAGGGGATAGCCGATTCTGGGACAAAAGATCTTAAGCCGGCCCCGAAAGAGACTCCACTCGTCCGCGTGACGTCACAGTTGGATGGCGGGAAATTCTAATGGACCAATGGCGGCCAAGGTCGTATGACGTCACACGTTAGTTCCTTGGCCGACCGCACAGATGGTGGCAGCAGTCGGGCTTGCGCATACGTTAGTTCCTCGACCGGCCGCACAGATGGCACCATCTCCCAAGGGCTTAATTTCTTTGGACGCAGACATTCCACACCGCCCACCCAAGCCCTGAGGCAATGGCTATTTCTGATCTGGAATGCGCGCTCTGTGAAATGTGTACACTGTTTCAACACACCTACAGAAATTCCCACTCGACTGTTTGCTTAAACATTAAGCGTTGCGAAATGTGTACTCTTCGCGTCGTCTACCAGTTGTGCAAGCGGTATCTCTTGTGTAAGCGCGGAGTGAAATGCTCCATACGACGCTATAAAAGGAGCGCCCGTGTCTAGCTCTTGCTCTGTACCGTGCGAACCTTGCAGTGT
>CM061920.1:81978269-82079624 GCA_031002005.1 Vandiemenella viatica
ATTCCGTCGTAGGCAAAGCTAATTCTAAACTACGTTTTATAGGTCGTATTTTGAGAAGCTGCAATGCTCATACAAAGGAAATAGCGTACAAAACACTAGTGCGTCCGCATTTGGAATACTGTTGTGCAATTTGGGATCCGTATCGCAAGGGATTGATTGACACGTTAGAGAAAGTACAGAGGAGAGCCGCTCGATTCGTGACCGCTAGTTACAGTCCTTATGTGACTGTCACAGAGCTGATACGTGGGTTGGGCTGGGATTGTTTGGCGGACAGACGACGTCGTTTTCGTTTAAATTCGTTAGAGAATATGCGAAAATCTCTAATTTACGAGTGCAACGAAATACTTCTTCCGCCAACCTATTTGGGTCGCAATGACAGAAGGGATAAGATTCGAGAGATAAGATGCCGTACTGATACAT
Source organism: Vandiemenella viatica (assembly GCA_031002005.1). Classification (NCBI taxonomy): domain Eukaryota; kingdom Metazoa; phylum Arthropoda; class Insecta; order Orthoptera; family Morabidae; genus Vandiemenella; species Vandiemenella viatica. The sequence continues at coordinate 81,978,690 of CM061920.1, forward strand.
TTATGTATTCTTTCTTTCCTCGTTCTATTCGGGATTGGAATACTCTAAAATAGGATTGGTGCTTAGCACCCTCTGCCACCCACAGTAATTGTGAATTGCAGAGTATAGATGTAGATGTAGATTTTCTGTGGGGTGTATGAACAGTATGATGTATGATACTGCTGTAATCTTGTCGTACGATCCTTAGCTCATAATCTCTCATATTTGACCACGCATGGATTTCTGTACGCTGGATGATAGTTCCGTTCAGAAGTTTCTAGTTAAAGTTTTGAACTCCTTTTGTAATTTAATGAAAAATGTGATGTTCTTGTTTGGCTTACTGACAAAATGTGGAGCTCACATTAATCACCAATCTGTTCTCAAATATCGACGCCCTTCAGCTATATAGATATTTTAAAGATTATGGCTGCAATTCTGAATAGCGTCCTATGGGCTAGTTACAACATTAACTACGATACGTGGGATTTAAGAGCCGCCATTTGCTTACAAACCATGTAAAGGCTTTGTGTATTCTATTGATGAAACGACTATTGTCACAGTGAAATACAGTCCAAATATCCGCATAGGTGATAAAAAGAGACCATCTTAAACCGTAATCAAGATGAGCGGAACATTGGGGAGTAATAGCTTGTACATTCGTATTTATCTTCCTCTGTTATGGGGCTGTCCTCAAACACTCATGCAAGCTAAGTCTTGATCTTGAATGCTGTAGATCTTGGAGTGCAGTCTCCCAACTAGTCGAACATATGTCGATCTAATATAGAGAAGGTGTGTAAGGCACTATTTCGAATTACATATATCGTCGTATCTTGACGGGGTATGATACAAATTTCATTCTTTCGATACTATCTAATTGATTTCTGATATTCTTTTGGAGGTTTTCCTGAACACTTTAGCAAAAGTAAGAACAAACTAAAATACAAAAATCAGATAAAGATTTTCGGTTATGTGCTCGTAACAAGTTACCATTTTTATTTTTTTACTCCGGTATTTAATTATTTATGTATGCACTGATTCGTTTTGAAAGGGTGTCATAAAACTTTTATACACTCTCCTGAGGCAAGCTGGCACATAACTGGTCATTGGTATCTTGAATACTGGCACTGGGAAGGAGTTGACGTCCTAGATGTTCCCACACAAGTTCTATCAGCGACAGATCTGGGAATCTTGCTGGCCACAAGAGTACGTCGACGTCGCGCAGACAGTTCTTAGAGATACGTGCCACGTGTAGATCAGCATTGTCCTGTTGAAAAATGGCGCCACGATACTATCGCATGAAGGATAACATATGAGCACGCAGGAAGTCCGTAAAATATCGTTGTGCCGAGGGACTATGTTTTGCGCCATATTACCGTATGGTGGATGGCAAAATGACAGTGTCCGATCCTGTGTAGAAGAATTGTCAGTTGTAACTGGTAAACGAGATTAGATGGCATCGTATACGGATTAAATTCACTGGTCATCACTCTCATACCATGTAACGTAGCAATCATGGAATGTAGAAGTTTAAAACTTATCAGAGACCACCTGCTATCTCCTAGTAGCAGGATTAAATGTCTCTTATAATGTCACAAAATATGCAATATGAACCTAGAGGATTGGCAAGCTAGTCTGGTTACGTTACGAGTTGGGTATGATGCGCAGGATCGGGACTAATCGTTAGCAGAGCAGCGCGACTACTGGTCTCATCTTCGTGACATGTGCTGCTCTTCATTCACTATGGCGTGTTATTTTACTCAAGATTACATGGTTTCATCGGTCAAGCTAGAACACAATTGGCTATAGGTGTACACCAGAAATTTCTATGGAAAATATAGCCACAAATATTGAGGAATTATAAAGGAATAACTCAACATTTATTTCGTATATTTGGGATACAAATCACACGTTGTGCAGCTGAACTTCATCAAATTAGATGCTGGAATATATTTTGCTAGAAAGTAATTTTAAATCATTATAAAGACACACAAGAAACGATGTAGATATAAGTTCGACTCAAGATTGATGTAAAGTTAGCTAAATCGATTACGTAACAACTGATCTCCATTAAAATAATGTATTGTTTTTTCGAGTTTAAGCTTTATGAAAAACTTATTTGTGATACAACGAAAATGATTTTTAATGTCATGATTTCGACTATGTCTTATTCTAATTCTATAATAATTTGTTATTATTACAGTTCTCTTAATGCATACAGTAACAATAATACCCTAAAGTTTATGAACTATACAAACACTCGGTCAAGATATGCTTCCAAGTTGTAGCTTGCTGACTCGAAATGCCATTTGTAATTGAGTGCCACCTTCCCCCAAGGTGTCACTGCGAACCGAGCTAGGCGAGCTCGACTTGGTTAAGTAGTGGTGAATTATCTATTGCGAATAAAGTAATCCCTGCATTTTTTTTGGTGGCGGGGTGGGGGGGGGGGGGGGGGGGGGGGGGGGGGAGGGGTGGATCTTCTTCTATAGATTCGACCCTCGCGACAATTGCGTCGCAAACCGGTCAGGACAATCACGTTCTGAGATTTTTGTTATACATATATATTGGTGAGGATCTATGATCTTGGATGTAGTCTTCTCGGGAGACTAGCCGAGTAAGTAAGATGTTTCCACACGATATTTCGGCGATCTTTGATTGGGAGATCTGACCCCGTAATATACCATCCTGATTTCGGTTTTCCATAGTTTCCCGAAATTACTCCAGGCGAATGCCGGAACTGTTCCTCTTATAAGCCATGGCCGAACTCCTAACCGTTCCTATATCCTATCCTCTTCTTTTGGGCAGAGCAATCTGTGGGGCCCTGGGAAAAATAGATATATATATAAAAATAAAATAAAAAGGTGCCGTAATATAATTTACTATACTCGTAACTTAAGTGTTGGCTATTATACAAGGTAGGAACTTTGCTGCTATCCACATTTAGCCTCTGTCGTGCGACCTTCTCAGGTTAGGGCAAGCAGTAGCCTCGGCGGGGGCACTTGTAATTCTTCGTCGGCGCAGACACACGGATTGTTGCTAAACGCTTCCGACTATTAAGCGCGCTCAAATCCAACTGCCAGTCTGCAAATGTAATTCAACGCTTTTCATCCGGAGGCATTCTGGTCCAATAAGACTGAAGCCATCCATAGAGGTAGGAAGAGAAGAAAGACGAAGAATATTATCGAAATAACTAGATTTTCGGTTTCATTGGCTTGCTGATGCTTCACGGTAATATTTGCACAGATCTTCAAAAAATATCGAAGCTTCCTTCTAAAAGCTGTCGGGAAAAAACAAAGAATAATCGCTAGAAGTACCTGGATATTACGACGACGACGCGCCCTAAAGCCACAACAACTGGATATTACGACACCCACGATCTAAAAACAGTTGCTAACATGGTGAATTATCACAATGCACTACATGTTACTCATGTCGACACTCCGCTTGCTGTGATCATCAATCTCTTTCTGTCAAATAAAATTGGCTTCAGTGTGTAACAGTATCACCGTGCTCGCCAAACCAAGGTGCGTATCTAAGTATGCATGTATGTATTGTATAGTTCATTGTCAGGCCTTCAACCGGAGAGCCTGTCAGATAGATCTGTCACGTGATGTAAAGTCAGAGACTAACTTCGAAATGTCGCATCTACTTGTCACGCTCATCTGATGGCGTGCCCGAGAACGTTTTGTAATTGTTTCTTTTGTTTCTCATTTCGAGCTGCCTATACGTAAGCTCCCTATTTTATCATTATTATCGTAGTGGTTCTATTTGGTATTCAGAAGTAATATTTGTGCATCGTCTGTACTAAAATTACAGAGTCAATAAAAGGACACTATTCAACAGCGCGATAAAATGCTGTAAATTTGCAGTCAATTTGCAGACCATATATAATTTTGTCTAAATACTTCTCCTGCTTATAGTGGCAGACCTCTATTGGTCCAGTCTTGATGCTTATCAATGTTTCAATTTCAAGACATTGTATTTTAAATAGAAGTTTCGGAATTGATTCGTCAGTGTGGCTCAGTGCACTGAGGCACCCCACAGTAGATCGGAGAGGTTCAACGGGACAGGTCACTAGCTACATTTTTTAGGCCCTTTTCCACAGCCGTCAGAGGGAATAACGGGACGGTCGCCAATATCCGCCTCACAAATTGCACATTTCACAAGGAAAAAAAAAAAAATCTCTCATCACACACAGGACATAGCTACATATTTCACAGACTGGTGGCAACACTTCATTTTCTCCATTAGTATGTAGTACGAACTGGCAGCAAGTATAAAATTCTTGGCGTCATCCATGACATGCGGCCGTAAAACCATAGCTCCCAATCTGACCATGCCAGGGATGAGTCATACTCCGATATTTTAACTGAATAATCTCTCATAAATTGCATTAAGCCAAATTATACACATGAAATTATTTAAATGTAACGTTGTATACCTGAGGGGAGGAGATTTTCGTTATGTTACAACACATTGTTTTTTAAGCAAAGAGTATCCGCTCATGTTTCTCATACATCATAACCTTAAGTGCCTTTTACCTTTCTTTTTAAACTTAAGAAGCAATTCAAATTTATGTAAATAGTTATTTAACTTCGCAATTAATTTAGAATCCTTAGTCACTTTTCCATGAGTCGAGTTTCTGAAACTGTACACCAGAACAAAAAAATATAACACTGTTATCCTCAATGTTCTTTGCCATTTTTCCGAAAATAAAAAAGAAATTGGCACGTATCAGCCTGAAATCATAGATTAAATATTCCTCTAAATGGATTGATACGCTTTAGGGAACTGTAAATATTTTGTTTACTCTTTGGACACTCGAACAAATTGAACTATTAGATATGATAATTCGCAATTGATTTCCTGTTGTTGTCTGGGTATTTTGACCTTATAATGGTCAACGTCTGCTCAAAATCCTTTCACCTTTCTCAGCCTTTGCTTACTTGATGTATCACACGTAAAATACTACTCCAAACCGTCTCTCGTTACAAATACAACTTACTTTAGCTCTTATATATTCCTCTGTATCCTCCAAGCTAATACGAGCGTTACACGACGACTAATGTGGCTTTTCATGCCACATTTTGTATTATTAGGAGGGCCTATTTCCTTTTACCTGAAAAGGAAGATGTTCAGTCTGCCAGTAAAGGCCCCTGCCAGGCAGACCTCACACACAACGCGCCTGCACGCCGGGATACATATACGACTCCAAACAGGCGCAGAGACATCAAAACAAACCAGGAAAACAAATAGAATCATCTAGAAGCTAAGTGGGACTATTTCTTACAGAGGTCGCCGTACTACCACACAACGGAATTCCTGCGCCAGGCCGCCTATATAAGCGTAGCCGGCCGCTCCACCGCCAGTTCCGGCCTGACCGCGGAACCAGCTTCAACTACAGAAGACCACCGGAAGTTCGCGAGAAGTAGAAGCCGTCTCTCTCTACCCCGGATCAGGACCAGGCTAAATTTCTCGACGGTCATCCGCTAACTGTACCACATTTGTTATTGTTTACCAGTGTTTTGTGTACATAGTAATAAACCTCAAGGAACCATTAAGTGTAGTTCACTTCAGTGGCGACAAGGTTGGGATAAGAACTCTCGACCATCATGGCTACGCCAGCAGCACCTACGGAATGGCAACAGTTCCTCCAAGGACTTCTACATCAGTTCTTCGAATCTCAGAGACAACTGATTGCGGAAGTCAGGAATCTCCGCCAACCCACGGCCCCGCCTCCGTTCCCAGCATTCAACGACGACGTCGAAGAATGGGAGACCTACGAGAAGCGCATAAAACAACACTTCGCAATTCATCACATATCCAAAGAAGAAGACCAGCGTGCATATTTCCTTTCCTGGAACCAATCAAAGATGTATGTCTTGCTCACCAAACTTCAGCCACAAGACCCCGACACCCTCACCTTCACGACCATCTGTACGACACTGAATGCATACTACAGACGCCGGTACCATGTCGTCGCGGCCCGCGTCGAATTCTATCAATGCCGGAAGAAGCCCGATCAGACGTATCGCCAGTGGGCGGCCGAACTCCAAGGCCTTAGCAGAAAATGTAAGTTTCAAACTCGTTGTTCCCACGAATCCTACGCCGACGACATGGTGCGTGATCACATCATACAGGCTGCACCAGATGCCGCACTCCGGCATGACGCCCTCAAGTTAGAGGACCCATCCCTGGAGCAGGTCATCGAACTTGCCTACAAATTCGAAATATCTACGGCCGCAGATCGCCGCCTGGAGTCCTGGGCGGATGTGGCCGCAATCCGAACCGACGTAGAGGACACACAGGACGTCGCCGCCATCCAGAGCTCCCAGTCGCGCTCCTCCCGACACCACAACCGGGGACCGCTTCCTCAGAAGGACATCGAACCGGCCCGTTCCGGCAGGGGCACCAAGTCTCGGCAGCAGCAGCGGATCCCGCAGCGCCGACGCCGCAGCCCGCTCCGCCTACCCTCCTGCCCCGCCTGTTATTCAGCACATGAGAGGGAAAATTGTCCGGATCGTTGGGCTGAATGCTCACGTTGCGGCAAGGAAGGACACCTGGCGTCCGTCTGCCGCACCAACACCACCAATGCCAATCCCGGCTCTCGCCGCCCAGGGTCTTACCAAGACAGGTTGAGCGGCGCACCTATGGATATCAATCAGGTAGACACTTCCACAGCATCCAAACTTTTTATTGACGTTACGGTCAATGGCAAGCCCCTGCGCCTACAAGTCGACACAGGAGCAGCAGTCTCATTGCTTAATTATACTACTTATGTGCAAATTGGCTCGCCCCCCCTCTCGCCGGCCCCCAAGCGCCTCCTGACATACAACAAACAGGAAATAGCACTCCTGGGACAGTTCACAGCAAACGTCATGTATAAGTCTGTACATCGTTCAGTCCCCTTTTTAGTAGTTAACAGTTCTCTCACAGCAGACTTATTTGGACTGGACGCTTTCCGCTTATTCGGATTTTCAATTGAGGATAACATACACCTCGTATCTCAGCATGTTCCTTTTCCTGAAGTGGACGCCCTTTGCACCGAGTTTCAGGACCTGTTCTCACCAGGCGTCGGCTGTGCAAAGGACTTCGAAGCATCACTCCAACTCCGGCCGGACGTACGGCCTCGATACTTCCGGGCACGCCAGGTACCCGTAGCGCTTCAACAACCACTTCAGGAAGAACTTCAACGTCTCCAAGACGAAGGGATCCTCCAGCCGGTGCGGTTCAGCCCCTGGGCCACGCCGTTGGTCATAGTTCAGAAGCCAGGACGCCGCTTACGTCTCTGTGGTGACTTTAAGACCACCGTCAACCCGCATCTGCTGGTAGACGACTATCCACTTCCGAGACCGGACGACCTCTTCCGTAAACTAGCAGGAGGTACCTACTTTACAAAAATTGACCTGGCAGAAGCATACCTTCAAATCCCTTTGGATATCCAGTCCCGACAATACACAGTCATCAACACTCCCTCTGGCCTCTTCCAACTCAACCGGCTCATGTTCGGCTTGGCCAGTGCTCCAGCGATTTTTCAACGGTATCTCGAACAACTTCTCCAGGATATTCCGGGATGCATCAACTATCTCGACGACATAGTCGTCACGGGACCCTCCGCTGCCGAACACATGACCAACCTCCGCCTACTCTTCCTCCGCCTCCGTGCAGCAGGATTAAAATGCAACCTTTCCAAGTGTCAATTTTTTCAACAATCCATTTCCTACCTGGGTCACATCATCGCTCAGGAAGGCATCTCCCCAGCATTTTCCTATGTGGACGCTATTTCCAACTTACCTCGGCCTCAGGATCTACATCAGTTGAAATCTTTTTTAGGCAAGATTTCATACTACAGAAAATTTATACCCTCAGCAGCACAAGTGGCAGCACCCCTGTACCACCTCTGTCGCAAGAATGTCCCGTTCCGTTGGACCCCAGCTTGCGAGACCGCATTCCACACCCTTAAACAGCAGCTCAAGTCCGCAGCATGCCTCATGCCATACACTCCAAACCTCCCCTTGATACTTGCCACAGATGCATCCGATTACGGTGTGGGGGCAGTTCTGTCTCATAAATTACCAGATGGCACGGAACGCCCCGTAGCCTACATCTCCAAAGCCCTATCGGCTGCTCAGCTTAAATATTCTCAAATCGAGAAAGAGGCGCTAGCTATTGTTTTTGCCTGCTCCAAATTCTATTCCCTTTTATATGGGATTTCTTTTCATCTCATTACCGACCACAAGCCACTCCTATCACTATTTGATCCGTCCACACGTCTGCCTACCAAAACATCCCACCGCATCCAGCGTTGGGCACTATTCCTGTCCCAGTTCAGATATACCATGCATTTCCGTACCACCTCCAGGCATGCCAATGCAGACGCCTTATCCAGACTACCGCAGGGACCAGACCTTGCCTTCGACAAGTCGGAACTTCTGGTGTTCCAGATCGACGATGACATACAAGAAGCACTGAAGACATTTCCAGTCACGGCCTCAAAAGTCGCGGCAGCCACAGGGGAGGACCCCCTCCTCCGTGTCATCCGACACCACATCCAACACGGGTGGCAAACACGTTCCCCTCCACGCCATCATCAAGACCTCAAGTTCTACTACTCCATCCGCCACCAGCTCTCAGTAGTAGAGGGAGTGCTCCTCCGCACAGAACCAAATTCCACCCCGAGGGTCGTCGTTCCGAGATCCCTACAACCGACAATCCTCCAAACTCTCCACCAAGGACACTGGGGAATTGCCCGCACCAAATCCCTTGCCAGACGCCATGTATTCTGGATCGGCCTTACCACGGATGTCACGAAGATGGTGCGGCGCTGTACCATCTGTGCCCAACAACTGCCCCGCCCCCCTCAAAAGTTCCTTTCCTGGCCGGCACCGTCCGGACCCTGGGAACGCATTCACCTCGACTTCGCTGGCCCATTCCTAGGCCACCAGTGGCTCCTAGTGACGGATGCCTTTTCCCACTTCCCATATGTCGTCCGTTGCTCCACAATCACCACAGAGGTCACCATTTCAGCCCTCACGAAGATCTTTTCCATCGAAGGATTACCATACGCTATCGTCACAGATAACGGACCGCAATTTCGAAGTCGGGAATTCCTATCCTTCTGTACCGCCAACAATATCCAACACCTCCTCACCCCGCCCTTCCACCCCCAATCTAACGGGGAGGCGGAACGGCTAGTCAGAACATTCAAAACCCAAATGACCAAATACACCACAAGTCACAAACTCGAAGAGGCATTGACACTCTTCCTCAGTTCCTATCGAACCACTCCAGTGGGGGCCAAAAGCCCGGCGGAATTGCTACATGGCCGCCAACCTCGCACTCTCCTCCATCTCCTCTTACCCCCGCCCAAAGTACAGGTACCTTCGGGCCCATTCCGTTTCACCCCGGGCTCCCTAGTCTGGGCCCGCGGGTTTGGCTCCCGGGCCGGTTGGCTTCCGGGGGTCATCCAGCGGCCCCGGGGCCGCCAACTGTTCGACGTCAGCCTGGATGGCCGGATAGTGCGACGCCATCGAAACCAACTACGTCCCCGCTACCCCACGGCACCGTCCTCTTCCACCACGGCACGGCCATCCACTTCTTCCTCTCCTTCCCTGCCACCTCCACCACTCCTGCCGTCTAACCGTTGCTCAGGGACAGTTACAGCGCCACCAACGACGCCACAACCTGTCGGTCGCTCCGACACCCTTCAGCCGCAGCCTCTCGACCACCTGCGGGGACCATCTTCAGCGCCCCCCGTACAGCCCCCGGCCATCGACGCCGACGAACCGATGCCGTTAGCTCCACAAGTACCTCCACCACAACCTGCACCACGACGCAGGTCGGCACGCATCGCCAGGGGAACAGCTCCGTACTCCCCTGGAGGTAGCCTTCATAGTCTGCTCCAGGGCGCCGCGGCAGACGACCTCGCAGACGTCGCAGACATCGCTTCCCCCCCTCCCCCCCCGGGAGGGAGGTATGTTCAGTCTGCCAGTAAAGGCCCCTGCCAGGCAGACCTCACACACAACGCGCCTGCACGCCGGGATACATATACGACTCCAAACAGGCGCAGAGACATCAAAACAAACCAGGAAAACAAATAGAATCATCTAGAAGCTAAGTGGGACTATTTCTTACAGAGGTCGCCGTACTACCACACAACGGAATTCCTGCGCCAGGCCGCCTATATAAGCGTAGCCGGCCGCTCCACCGCCAGTTCCGGCCTGACCGCGGAACCAGCTTCAACTACAGAAGACCACCGGAAGTTCGCGAGAAGTAGAAGCCGTCTCTCTACCCCGGATCAGGACCAGGCTAAATTTCTCGACGGTCATCCGCTAACTGTACCACATTTGTTATTGTTTACCAGTGTTTTGTGTACATAGTAATAAACCTCAAGGAACCATTAAGTGTAGTTCACTTCAGAAGAATTTATCTTTCTTTCTCTTATTTACGTGAAGAGATTAATCGTATTTTTTGACCACAATAATCATTTCGAGTTTCACTTCAACACGCATTTATTATACTGCCTCACATGCAATACACTGCACACATTTTTTAATGCAATTATATCCCTCTTCTTGGCCGCAGCCGTAACAGTCTTTATACAACTCGTCTTTCTAACAGCTAAAAGTACAACTATTTAATATAACAATGAAGCTCATCTCTTGCCGCTTCCATTACACATCCCTTTCCTGTTCATCCTTTCTGTTGCTTTACAAAACATATCCTTGACATAGGACCTCTTGTGGCCCGATGTTTACCTTGCTGCCAAGGATGTTCTAAAATAGTACTTTTATTGTTAATATTTATGACAGTTAATACATATAATTAGATACGTCTACTTAAAGACGTGCAACTTTGCGTAATGTATGTCCTTTATAACCTCTGTCTTCTTTTGCTACTGATACGTATTCTCACAGGTATATGGAGTTATATTTTGAAATGATTGGCAAACATTTATTTTAAACATTCACCTTAGTTTAGTTTCAAGCGATAAATTGACAAAGAATGTCCAAAAATAGATATAATTCCTAATTTTGGGAACTATTAACAAACCGGTGCGGCAATGGGCGTTTACGGTGGGGCTTAGTTGTGAAAGCAAGTTGTTCATAGATGAAATAATGTAATCAATTCGAGTTTTCGATCCCAAAGAGGTCGTTTAATAATAGTGATATCCACTTTCCCAAAAAAAATTAATGGGGTTGAAAATATAATTTAACTGATAGAAACACAGCAAGTTAGTTAAAAACCAAACATGTTCAATATTTAGTATTAAATCTGACGAATCGTGCACAGTAACTGTATGGTCACAGGTCACTGAAGAGCGGAGTCTGTTTCCTTGTTGGTGGCGGTAGCGTCGCCGTACGCCTCCAGTTAAGCTCATTTCCAGGTCGACCGAATGACGTGTGGCGAGATTACTTGTAACCAGATTAGTTCCCAGCGGCTGCTGCCCCGTAACAGACGTTGAAAACATAATACCAACTGCAAATCAAACCGGAGCTACACTCCAATGCGTTACAAAGTAATTTTGACACAAATGCTGCGGGATGGGTTTGTTATTTAATTTAATTGTGATGGTGCTCATGGGACAGTAGGATTTTCGCTATTTCATGATTCTCTTTACTTTCGATCGAGAGTTTGGATGAGCGGTAACGCTCTGGCCTTGCATTTGGGAGAAGGCGGAATCGAATCCCAATCCGGCCATCCAGATTTTGTTTTCCATGGTTTCCCCAAATCACTGCAGTCGATTGAGGAGTTGGTTCCTTCAAAGGCCATGGTCGAATTCCTTCCCGTTTCATGCCCCTAGTCCTATTCTGCCTCCGATGAAGTCGAAGTCTACGAGAAGGAAAAGCAACAAAGAATCTTGAATTAATTAACTGCACTATCATCACCCAACTACTTTTGCCTTTAAGAGTTTTTTTTCAATGTTTCCTGTTAATTTTTCAACATGTCTTTTGATATTTTATGGCATCACCTATCTGCCTTAACTACAGACGAAACTTTTCCCACGGAGAGTTGAGGGTGAGCGGTTAACGCTCTGGCCTCGCATTCGGGAGGACGCCGGTTCGAATCCCCGTCCGGGCATCCAGATTTGGGTTTTACGTGGTTTCCCCAAATCACTCAAGGCGAATGCCGGGATGCTTCCTTCAATAGTCCATGGCGGAATTCCTTCTCGTTCTTTGTCCCCAGTCCCATCCCACCTCTAATGACCTAAACGTCGACGAGGCGTAAAACCATTAGTAAAAAAATCGAATTACAGCTTGTGGTAATGGTCATATTTTCACTTTTATGCACTAGTCCTAATTCTTCTCAAATATTCCTCCAAATCTCTTCATCAGTATACGCCTTGCACGCTCACGGCACTTTCTTCCACTCCTCCTGTCTTCCAATAAAGCTCATCTCGTTTGTCATATCAGTTACTGACTGTGTTCTGTGGTAATTTCTCCAATGAAATCCAGCTACCCTTTTTTGCACCTCTTCCAATTCCTGTATTTCATACCCAAAATGCGGATGCCCTCATCATCCTCTGCAGTGAATGAAGTATTTTGAAGCCTGCCCTACCACCTGTCTAAAGCATTCTGTCCAAATGTTATGGAAAGATATTTTCATTTAACATTTTCAAGTCCACTCCTCCACCACCCTATTACCACAAAAAAAAAAAAAAAAAAAAAAAATATATATATATATATATTTTACGCGATCAGCTGAATCTTCTTGGCAGTTGTCTTCATTCGATGTCGACTTGTCCTGCTAGATACACTATCACACTATCCAGATCTGCCTTTTCCAACTGACACTCATCAGCCGTTGTAATAATCGTATTGCATAGCATTGTGCCTACAGCAAACACTAACTTTTGGCACTGGTTGTAATATTATCTGCCAAACCCAAATTTCCTGTTTATTCAAATCAACCTAACTACTGAAGCCATCTAAACATGTGGAAAAATTAATATCCAGTTTTCCAATACGAAGATTGATCTCTTACACAACAAACTACCTCGAGTTATTCCCATCTTCACTTCCACATGTTTTCATACTACATTTTATATCTTAACGCTTTGATTACTACCATTTAAGATTTTTTCTATCCACTAAGTCACTTTTTTTTAATAACACCAGTGGTTTCTACCTTATTTACCATCATTTTATAACTCACACCGTCAAGCGCACCTGGAGAGATCCAGTGGTACATTTCAAACTTGATCTCCCTTGTACATTATGTTCGCAATGTCTCATCCGCAGCATACAAAGCGAGATTCACAAAAATATTCACGTCTTAACTCATGTTGCCGTTTTTTAAACAAATTTTTTTCCTTACAGCCATTTCTGATGAGGTTGCACATCAATCTCTCCACCAACCTCCCTTTAATTGCTGTCAAACTAGTAGACCTGTAATTTTCAACCTTATTCGTCTCATGTCCTTTATGAACCGGTACTACTGTCGCACTTTCACAATGCTCTGGTAAGCAGCGAGTCTGCAGACTCATTTTAAGTACTATTTCAAGGCATGGTACAGTTATCGTTCCCAACTATGTTTAATTCATCTGTAGTAATATTATCCACTCCGGTCCCTTTATATTTTTTTTAGCCTTTTTAATGCTTCATAGTATCTTCATAATCCATTTCCAATTTTTTCATCTGCTCATTTCTACTTATGTGGAATAGCTCTTCTTCTCCAATTCCTGAATGACATACCGAAATTGTCTCATTAGACCAGTTACTAAATATCTCTGCTTTCTACAAAATTATTGTTAACAGTTTTTATTTCCCTGCCCACAGCTCTCTATATATCTCCCATTCAAATCTGATTTTTAACATAGCAATAGGAATTTCTAGAAGCTTCATGGAGTGCTCTACCTGAAACCATGACATTATTCATAAACCATTCTTTAGCTTTCCTCTTTGCGGTTATTAACTTCTTGTTTAATTGTTCCAAGTGTTCCATATTTCCTTGCTTTCTCTTAACTCTGTTGTGAGATCTTTAGCATTTTTATCTGATTATTATAGAATGTAGGTTCTTATCTCCTTGAACGCTTCCTACCTCGTCTCTGGTACGCTGGTGCTCTCCTTCAACAAACGGAACCTGTAACTGAAATATCCATTGAAAACATTAAATATATCTGTGAGCCTTTCAATTTAATAAATTTAGGTCTCAGACTAATGTACGGATTTTATCCATCATGTAAAATATATACTACATGTTTTTTCCAATCTAGTGGCATATTTTTGTACTCACAATGCAGTGATTTCATTTTAATGGAGGAAATCAAAGATTTGGTTTCTCTTTTCTTCAACTTTACAGCACATGTGTGCCATGTTTGGGGCCATCTATCGGCAGTTCTTCCTCCATTTTTATTTTGTGCGATAACTATTCCTGTAACTTCCAGTTTCTATAATCGCATTTCACTCTTTATGTCTCTATGTGCTTCCTAATAGCTTTGGTAGAGTTTGTAACATGTTCTTGTAAACTTTTTTTTAACACTTTCATTGATAATACTGCTCTGGTATATGATGATGTTTTCATGATGCATTTGTAAGAGATATGTGAGTGAAGAAATTGAATTCCAGTGTGGGTCGAAAAAAGTTCAAACAAAATGTATTTGATTTCAAAGGGACATCACACGATTGATGTCGTTTCTGATAGCTTAAGGTGTAGAAAAAATACGAGATTCGTGCAATAAGCTCGTAACCTGACACTGATACACATGATTTAAAAAAAAATATTTATGGTCTATTTTTAAACATTGTCTGATCTGAGTACCACCATTTCTGTCAACGATATACCATAAAAGGAGTTTTCAAGGATGTGCAAAAAGGAAATAGCTTACTGTATATAACACCATGAACTGACTTGAAATGGGTACCAGGTAGATAGGGTATAAGGCTATAGAGACCATGGTGGCCCGAGTGGTGAGAGATTGACAAAACTAATTAGAGAGTGCAAATAGAAAAGGATCCAGCTCGAGTATAGATCTGCGATCTGACTGAGATATTAGTGATACGAGGATGCATTATGTTTACTCTGTTTTAAGCTGCAGCACAGCACGAATACGGTACTGAACAAGATATACAAAGCTATTTACAAAGGATTTATGCTAAAGAAAGAGGTGAAATGCAAGATAAATTAATACTGACAAAGTGACTGGTTATGGTGACTGCCTAGAAATAACTATATTACGCGAACAGCGAGCGAGGCTGCGGTCTCCGGGCGCTTGTCTCGCCTTATTTACCTCAGACTTTGGAAAAAGTGAATGAAACTAGATCCCTGTCGAGGATGTATTATTCAGAATCAGTGATTTCATCACCTAACAATACACATGCAGTAGAGACAACCTGTTGGACGTTGTCCACCTGGTGCTTTATAAGGTTCGCATACAACGGCTGCCGCCGTTTGCGGACGAAATCGACACCTGATGACTCCTACAATTGCCGCCGACTGTGATCGGAACAGTGGAGTTCCTTGGGTACAGTTGAGGCTGCTGCAAGCGGGAGACCTCTGAGTTAACTCATTGACTCCCTCACAACTCCCCTCGCATCCACTACCCGGCTACGCCCCGCCAGGGAGACTGACTTGGAAGAATTACCCTCCCTTTCGGGGAGGCCGGACTCCTCCCGGAGGAGGAAGCGCTTTTAGCCACTGGGAATGGTGCCCAGTGCCCACGGGGATCCACGTGGAGGCAGCGCCGCCGCGGTCAGGGCGAAGATGGACCCTGGCCGTTTCATGGCGTCCGTATAGTGCGCCGAATGACGCTGAGCACAAGTGGCCAGGACCCGGCTGGTACGGGCCGCGCACTACAGAGCCCTGCAAGCAGGGTTCGATTCCAGCAGGCTGTTGTCGTCTTCTTCTGTTCTGTTGTCAACTTATTCTGTTCTTGGCCTTCTTGTCTTCTTCTTGCGTCATCTCTTGCTCTGTCTCAGCGTTGGTGGCCGCGCCTGATGTCGCTTCTTTCAAATGCCTCTTTGGCAATGGCACTTAGAGCTGCGTACTTTTCTTTTGTGCTGACTGCGTCCTGCCACCACTCGTCCCGCGTTAGGTCGATGATGCCGGCTAGTGCAAGCCTGGCGTCTTCATTTAGGTTACATTCCCTCACCATATGATTAGTATGTTCTTCTTGTCCGCATTCACAGTGTGGGCTGGTTTCTAGTCCACGGTTGTGTAGTACACTTCTTAGCTTGTGCCCAGTGATGAGGTACGCTGTGATCGGAACAGAGAGAAAAGCACGGGGTTTTAGCATCCACATCCCACCACGGTTCATGTGATGGAGAGGACAGTGGTAGTTAAATCAGGATTCACGCTTATACTCTCATCTGTGCTACTTCGAACGTCAACTGGATGGCTCCAAATCACCGGTCGATACCTATCACCTAGATTCCTACTGGTGCAACCTCGCAGCTCTCGATTCATTCTTAGGAGATACAGGATACATCGTGGAGTGATACCTGAAACTAAAATTCACCACTTGCAACCGCAAATATGCTCTTCTTTTATTTCTCTTCGATAGCCATTCGCAGTTAACTGAGATCGCCTTCCATTTTTCAGTAAACCTATAAGCCATACTTCATCAGAATCCGAAGTTACGTATATACATCATCAATTTCATTGCACAAGGAACAAACATGCTTGACCTTCTTTGCCGGTTGGAAATTCTTAACCTGTCCAAGTACTCTGTCAAAACGCCCTCCGATATTGTTGTTGAAGTGTTTGTTATCAGTTCAGTCTGATGAACTGTCAAAGTTCTGTCGGTGATCACCAACTGATGTGTGACCGAGCGTGGTGGGTGAACGGTTAGCACTCTTGCCTCGCATTCGGGAGGGCATCCAGATTTGGATTTTCCATGATTTCCCCAAATCACTCCAGGCGAATGTCGGGATGCTTCATTCAAAAGGCCATGGTCGAATTCCTTCCCGTTCCATACCTCCAGTCCTTTCCCGCCTCTAATGACCTCGACGTCGACGAGGCATAAGTCTATATATATAAATCAAACAGATGTATCTTGTGCACTTATCGTCAGTAATTATCTTCCACTACCCTCCCTGTTTTTGGATCATCTTCAATGTTAGTTATTCCCCGTTTAAACGCGCACTTATTTTATTGAACTAATTTCCTAATAATCGTCCTTTGGCGATATTTGTTTCTTGCACAAATGTATAAACGCAACACAAATTTCGTTGTTCTACAATCTAGATTAAATCTAAACTTCATTACCTTTCAATATCTGTAACAAAATAATGGTTCGTTCCAGGATTTTTTGATGTTGGGTAGTATCCTTTAATATCTTTGGATTTGTTCTGAATTTAGCTTGCCACAACTGATGTAATCTCGTCAAGGCATGAACTTTCTTCTGTTCACCATTCGGTTCGACTCGGTCATGCGAGGCTTCTCGAGTCTCTTTCCAGCTATATTCGATTTTTATATTGGGATTTTGTTGAATAAAGGCAGAGATTGTTTATTTTCAACTTCAGCATTATACGATTGTTTCATAGCTTGGTATCAATATTTCAAACTTGAAAGTGACAGATCCTGACATTGCTTTACACGGTCAGAAGCTATAACGGGAGATGTAATGGATTCCGATATTTTTGATAGGGCTTAATTCGTCGTCATTAAGCGTGGTGTTGATTGGGGACAAGGAACGTAAAGGACATCGTTCATGGCATTTTGATTGTACCACCCGTATTTGACTGTACTGACTTCGGGAAACCACGGAAAACCGAAATCTGGATAGTCGGGGCGAGGAGATGAAACCGCGTGACTCCGAATGCCAGACTCGGTGAAACCGAAAAGCGGCGCGCCTACAGTGTAACGCCAATGTCTCTTGTTCATGTAACAAGCTCTTTTACCTTTAAGAGCTCAGAGGTATTATTGGTAATGGATGATGAATTCGGAACTCTATTACGAGACTAAATCCTCCAAATCTGTTAACATCGTGTTTTGGGATTATGTAGACTGCCTCAAGTATAGAAACAATTTTGAAGACGTGTTCACGCCTTTACACTGTTTGGAAGGAAGGGGTGAAAATTAAAAAAAAATCTTGGTGGCTTCAGCTCTCTTCTTTGTGATATAATGCATTAATCGAAGTTAAGCAAACTTACTAACGTTTATCGCATACCATGGTTAAGGCACAACTGAGCGGTTTATTTGCGGATGTATCTCCCTTTTGGGGCGGGGGAAAAGGAACAAATGTTGACATAGGAACTTATTATTCCAAGATAGAAATACTTGTTAGTGTGAACATGTTGCGTTTGCTCACATCACGTTAGCGAGAATTGTGGTATACTGCCAGGATGTGTCATTATTTTTTTATTTTTTTTTACCTGACGTTCACTATGCAGATTAATAACCGTTGAGTGTATTCGAATAGGTCTTCCAGGATCTAAACAGTCTTTCTCAAACTTATTGATCGTTGGTTACTTAACATCTGTGATATCTAGAACAAGTGCACGATACAAGTAGTATGATACATATGGCGAAATATTTTTAGAAATATTTGCAGTGCACTGGAAATATACGACTGGAGTTGCTGGCAAGGCATTGAACTCGTGATTTTGGATTTCATGAAGTTCACGGATGATTTGACTTCTGTGACATCGGGTTCAAGGCCGGTCTATATAATAATCATATATAGCCTATTATTGTATTTTAAGTTTTAAGATTTGTTATACAAGCAGTGCAAAGTGCAGCTTAAATTTGCCGACACATTGTTTATCAAACCAGTTGGAATTTCGACTCAGTATTGGAAAACTTGCACGTGTAGGGAATCAGCAATTCAGTAGTCTAGAGGTCTGCTGGGCAGTCAAAGCGATCAGTTCATTCTCACCTGCATTCGATCTTCAGTTCACTCCTTTGCCTCGGAGTGGCCCGGTGACAGTGCTCACTCACTTACCATTAATTACCGCTTATTTCACTTACCAAGACTTCTGTAAATTCAGTCGAACATGTCTAGCAGTGTGTGTAGCAGATGTTATTTGGGAGGCTATTAAAATGTAGAGAAAGTGGGTTGCAGCTTTATCTTAAGAAATAAACAGGAACTTTTCATTAATGCAACTGTTTTATTTTTACGCCGCAGTTAGTCAACCTTCCTAGTTCAAAATATCCCATGTGCACCCACAGCTTACAGGTTGCCGCACCTTAGCGGGTGGTGTCAGAAAACCTGATATATGCAATAGATACAACGATCACAAGCTGAAGATAGGTGGTAGAAGAGGTTAGCGCAAGTCTTAGATCGTATCCCAAACCCCTGATCCATTACATTAGGTGAGCGCCCTATAAATTTCTCTCTACCCTTACACCTAATCTCGAATCAGGATACTTGTTCCAAATCGCCTAATTGTTTCAGAGCTGCGTAAAGCACTGGAAACTTGGAGTATTACATTGATTCTCCTGGTAATCTGTGGTATGATTTTTTTTACTGGTCTATGATCATGTTGGACCCGCTAAAGTCACAAAACAAGTCGCATATAAGTGACACAGCTAAGGGTTCTGAGTTACTAGCGTTCAGCTTGCTGTATTTAACAAAGCCATCTGCTGATAATTACAATTTCCACTGACTGTTATTTAATGATATACACCTGAAGTAAGTGGGATGCAATTGAAGATCTTCGAACTTTGCTAAAGAAAATTCGAAGAGTACCTATTCCAACAGTTTCAATTGCTTTAGAAATCATGATATAGAGTTCTGGTAAAGCTGCTGGTGCTGGTCAAGATACCCGAACATTCCACTGAGTGATCACTTGGTATTCAGCTCAAAGCCGCCAAAGTATTCGCAGAGAGAGGGAGAGAAAAAAAATTAGATTTAGAAATCTCTGTGAGTGGATTTTTTATTCATCGCGGTTCAGACATTAAAAAAAAAAATACGCATGTAGAGAAACAAATCAAAATATTATTGGGTTCTTACCATACAGAGTGCAATACATAAGAGATTTGTTGTTGTTACACCCTAATTGTATAAACTAAGAAATGGCTTCTTCTATCAGTTTGCGCATTTGTAAGCTATGCCCACCACAACATGAGTTCGCCTGAGTTTTGTGGAATCGGTGTAAGCCACTGAATAGCGAAGGAAGAAGGTGTTGGAGTAGAGGGAGACAGAGGTATTCCTTGCTCTGTTGAATGACGTCAAATATTAAACTTTGAATGAAATGCAAACTTTTGCGAAACAAAGTGTATTGTTAAATAAACTCTTCTCGGGCTTCCAGCCGCGTAAAGGTTTTATATACAACGCCGTGAAAAACATCGATCTTACAAAAGTGTATTGTTGTTGACGCATGAGTCTGGGGATATGCGATGCACTCAGATATGGTTTAAAAGGGCATTCAAGCGAAAAGAAATAGTATCAATTAACTCACATTTTTCCACATAGTTTATCCCAAAACAAAATATTTACAGGTATTTCTTTCTTTCTTTTTTTCTGTCATCAACCTTTCAACTGGTTTGATGCATTCTTCATCCCTTCCTATCTTGCGCTAACCTCTTTATCTCAACATACCCGTTACACCCACGTCCTGAATTATTTGCGTCATATTTCTAATATCTGTCGACCTCTACAGTTCTTACACTACCTTACACTGTTCCCTGCACCAATAAACTAACCAATCCTGCATGTCTCAAAATATGACCTAGCATCCCGTCTTTTCTTTCTGTAAGCTTCTTCCACAAACTTCTTTCCTCAGCCATCGATTCCCAAACTCGTTCATTTCGTACTTTATCTGTCCACTTAACTTTCATCATCATTCTAGAGCATATATGGGCAACCCCCGGCCTCCGGGCCGGATCCGGACTTCCACCAGCTTCAATCCGGCCCGCGAGAGATTCAGAAATTTCAAATAAGCTTCAAACTCAAGTCTCTCATTAATTTTCATTTGATTTTTCTATCTGTTTTTGTTAATTTGCTTTTTGTATGTTTGATTATGCTATTTTAATTCCAATAAATAAAAAAATACGTGAATTTTTATTGCCTTTTTATTCACTACTACCTACTTCTTTCTTACCTACGGCCCGCGGCCTGATTAAGTCCCGAAATTACGCAATCAGCTAAGCAAAGGTTGCCCATACCTGTTCTAGAGTATCACATTTCAAATGTTTCAATTTTCCATCTTTCTGGTATTCCTAAGGTCCATGCTTCGCTAACATGAAGTGCTATGCTCCACACATAGAATTTTAAAAAAAAGTTCTTTCTAAGTCCTAGATCAATATTTGAAAGTAAAAGATTTCTCTTTTCATTAAGACCCTTTTCGTTATGTGCCATTTTAATAAAGTGCCGAGACAAATCAGCAAGCATGCACGTAGATAGTCGTTGTGTTTGTTATGTCGAAACTTGGCGTTAATTTTTCCGCAGTCTGCCATCCGGGCATCTGGATTTGGGTTTTCCATGATTTCCCCAAATCACTCCAGGCGAATATCGGGATGCTTCCTTTAAAAGGCCATGACCGAATTCCTTCGCGTTTCTTGTCCCCAGTTCCATCTCACTTCTAATGACCTCGACGTCGACGAGACGTAAAGCCATAAGTAAAAAAAATGTAATAATCATCGGGAAGATTTTGTTGAATGTGTAAGGCAACAAGTTCCCAATTTCATTTTTTGTTCTGTCTTTTTAAGAATTACAACCACAAATCCAGTATAGCATAACGCTAATGGAAGCGCCAAAGCAGTGTGAAAACAATTACATTGAGTACCTGAATGAAGCATTTAAACCTTAGTGTAACAGAATGCGAACCGAGTCACATATCACTGAACCATCTCATTCGTTAAGCATTAAGATACGGTTTACTCTATTAAAGTATTTAATGTCACCCATACAGTCAACTAGGACAAGGTTGAAGTTTTGTCTTCCATAAACACTGAACAATAAGATCTCGTTTTATCGGATTCTACAGAAATAAATAAGCTAATTTCATTAGAATGCCTGTATGCACATCTAGATAGCGGTTTCACCGCAGTATAATGCCGCGACAGATCTTTCAAAGGGCATGATGGAATTACTTCCCGTTCCTTACCGCAAATCCTATCCCGACCCTAATGACATCGTCATCGACGAATCGTAGATCCCAAAAAAAGTATCTTGCCTGATTGGCCTCGTAATAGGATTTCCGTGAAAGTAATTCCAAACAACTATTTGCGTAAGACTAAACACTGTAAGCCAAGAAATAATAATAATTAATAGTATCTTTCTTGTAAATGATAAGTACAGAAATGAAAAAAAATTCATGAGAAGTGTTATGTTGTTAGTAACGTTTTAGTTCGCTGAGTCCCGTTTCTGAGGGGAAATGCAGAGAGGAAAAAGCATTATAATATCAGGCTATAATATCAGGCTCTAATATCAGGCTCGATTTAAATCCCTGTAAATGATTGACCTGAAAAATATCTGAAAAAAAACCTTACTTCTCACTGAGCAACAAAACTATTCGAAGGAATGTAATATTAGTTTCTATTGTCAAAGATCAAGTTTTTAACGATTCCTAAACTACAAAAATCACGGTAGAATGTTTCCTCAATATGCAGCTCTCCCAGTCTTTTTAACAGCAAGAACCAAAGATAAGAGTGATTGCATGCATACAGTAGACATTTTGCGTAGGATTGTTGGAAGAAAGAGTGTAGCAGCATTTTTGAATATAACTATGAAACTTCACAGTGGCTGCTACTTGAATCGAGCGTGTGGTATTTGGTCTGCAGAGGAAATGAGCTATGCCTAAAGGAGGACTCTGAAATTTCTAGACCTTAGAAGACCGAATTTGTAACTTGAAAACTGTTTTCATTTTACAACATAATCTCAAATTAAGTTCAATACATTTATATTATAGTGTTATTCTCGGGTATGTGAATAACCTTTCGAAAACATTGCAAAATACCTGGCTGATGCTGAGTATTTTTCGGGGAACTTTCATATTCGATTCAGATGCGATAGCTGCTGAAGAATATTGTATTCTAGAATTCGAAGAGATCAAAACGACCAATGATTCCGTGTAGACTGCTTCACTTGTGTATTGCGGGCGTGCATATCTCGACAGGCGCTACGTCCCGCAGATCGGTTGACCAGGGACTGGAGCCCTACGCAGCATCGGATCATGAGAAGCCCTTCAAGTCCCCATCCCGCACGCTCAAATAATTAATAAGAAGCCCTTGACATGGTGAGGTGGTGGTGTGCAACCTGTGGTTGCTTCAATTAGCCGACAGCAGCCCCTGCAGAAAAAAAAAGAAATAATAAACTCTCAGCCTAAAACTGGTTGGTCCAGGGGAGCACAGTTCATTGGCGACTTTGCTGGTGGACAGTGTGTAGTTCCGATCTCTTCAGCTACTCAGACTGTTTTGGAAATGCGTTTTTCGTGTCGATTTAAGGTTTGTAGTATTCATTAACAGATAAGCTAATCATTTTGTTACTTTTAGCAATTGTTTCGTCTGAACGCTTAAAATTCAAATCTCAATCCGAGATAGTGCTGATGTGATTTAAGTAACGGATAATTAAATAATTTTAGCTGATAATATCAAAGATAGGTTAACAATACGAAAAGTACCGAATGCTGAATTTCGTGTTTTAATATGACTTCGCCATGAGTTGTTCCTATACGCACACAGTTTAATGAACAATACAATTAACTTACGAATGTTATAATGTTTTATTATCTTTTTTTTTGGAAGATTTGTGGAAGCTGAAACTTTGGTAAAGACGCATGAAATGTACGTAATCTATCGAATTCGTAACCATCGAAGTGAATACGCGGAGGTTAAAAATTGTTATTACTTTCGGCGTGACTTTATATTATATTTTATAGTTGGTATATAAGTACAATATAGACATACTGACATTAAAGTATAATGATTTCGTGTTTTTTCCTTCATTAGCACCATGTTTAAAAGAGGTTCCATATTTCTTTTTTAACTTTTAAAATGATTATTTTTTTTTACTTCGCTGAGACTGCTCGAGAGTTACGTATTTCTGACTTCAGTTATTAGATATCAGTGCTTAATTTGCTGTAATAATCTAAAAAGCATTTCCCTCCTAAAAGTCTTCATATTAACGTTCACTGAGAATTTGTGAAAACATTAAACAAATAACTACTTCCAGAAAATACTTTACCTTACTGATCGTAAAGGTGTATGATAGTTGATGTAAAATTTATTTGTTTGAAAAATCATTTCGGCCTTAACCAATGATATATAAACGTAAAATATGTTGTAAGCAGAGCATTTTTATCGATCTGTATTAATTCGGCTGGTTTGCAGAGAGCCTTCATTTCTTCTGCCTGGTTCACACACTCTGATCACTGTCATCCTTTACGTTTCTTCGGGACCACTGAATCCTGTCGCACCGATTTAACTTCTGTTTATAATATACTTGCACGTAAACCTTTCTGTGTGCAAAATTTTCCAGCTGTATTAATTTTGTATTTTATTGACTCATTTAATATTTCACATTTTACTGCACTGTCATATTTTCTGATCTTGAAATTATTCAAGCTTTACGTACATAAGATGCTATGCAATGGAATTTAATTTATGGCTTCTGACAATACATGATACTTATATGATCTTTTTTTCAAGAAAACTATTTTTGATAATAGTTATGAGACTTTAATTTTTTCCCTTGTTCTTATTTGTGCTGTAATTTTATCACCAAATTGTCAAAATTATCTTACTAGTTTTGTTCCATTGGTTTCAACTTTTTATATTTTCGCTATTGTTATTGCGAGAACTGAGAATTTTGTGTGGCATAATGTTCCTAAGAATTTTTCTGGAGCCGTACTCGTAACATGCTATATTTTGACCTATATTTCATGATCAACATTATCCTTGTTTTGTTCAAATTCCTCTAAAAATAATTTGTTCATGCAAATGTATGTTTTTTTCAGCTAGAGCAATAATAAAATTTAATAGATGAAGCATTCTTATTCACTTTCTTCCGACTTTCCCCGACAAACGAATTTTTCTATCACTTGCTTATTTCCGACCACTATATACATACTACATGTGCTTATATAGACTGTATCCCTAACCATTTTTTAATATAAAGTTATATGCGATTGAACTTTTATTTTATTTTTGCCGTATATGTTTCAATACAATTTTCAGAGCATCTTTAGTGGCTTACGTGACTCAATTCCATGTTATAAGAGTCATGGTTTTCCTTTTAGGTGGTTTGACTCTGGAAACATGAAATAGAATTACATGTGCCGTCGCAGATGCTCTGTAAATTGGAGTGAAACGCGATCAGCAAAAGTAAAATAAAATTCAATTGCATTGGCATAACATTAAATTGATTAACTTGCATTTGAGGAAATGGCCTACAGTGTTCAGTTGTATACTCCTAACGCTTAACTTTCGTAATCAGAGGTTTAGGTAATGAGAAACCAAATTTTCTTTTTACTGTGGGTATTACGCAAAAATATTGGTTTACACATAATTTTAGTTGGAATTTTGTTCTGGAAGGTCACTGTCGTGACGTAGTGCACAGTAATTATGGATTAATAACAGATTCTGTGTGTGTGATAAATATGTAATTTGTGACCTAGAGTTGTGCCTTGTGGGTAGGTTTGGCTGATGTGTGTGTGTGTTGTGCGCAGAGGGCCGGCGCGATGGACGGCTGCTACGTGCCCAACAACCCCCAGTTTGGGCTGTCGGAGGCGGCGGTGTGGAGCCTGGACGACATGGGCTCTTTCTCACTGCCCGCCCTAGACCTGGACCCTCTGCCCAGCCTGCTGCCCTTCAGCCCCGCAGCCTACAAGTGAGTGCTTACTTATCGCTCATCTCGGTCAATATCAACGTTACTAACGTGTAAAAACGACGGTAAATAGTGCCTTTCTTTTATTACAAATCGAAATGGCCATATTGCTAAGTTGATGAGCAGTACTTTAAATTGCTTTGCACATAGATTGTTCGTACTATACTATGAAGGTTAATTTTCAGAAAACTTATAGTATGTAGGTTGGTTAAATTTTTGAGTTTACTACTTTCAGGACCTAATTTATACTTTTAACAATATCTGGGAATATGTTGTAGAGACAGAAACTTTCAGTCCTCTATGGAAAATTGAAAGTGATTGCATCATTTGATAATAGCTCCTAAAAAGAAATGTAACTTAGTGGTATCAACAGGTATTCATTGTTTCTTCGTATGTGGTCATATATGCATCAGTTTCGTTTCATGTCGTCTGCCAAAAGTTGGAACAGTGGTGTTTTTGATTGGATGTTACTGTTTATTAATTGCAGGAGGAATTTAAATGCTGAACCGACACAAAACTTATTCCTGTTTATAAAGAAAAATTTTTGTTTATTTCCAATGCAGACAAGGGTGTAGATTTTTTGTTTAAAAAAGAAGGTAATTTTACTAAGTTTATTGAAATTAAACATTTCTAAGGAAATTTCTTTGATCTATTATACATTCAATAATAAGACCCAACTCTAAGATGAAACAACCATCTCTTGTGTTTGCACGGAATTTGGTATTCCGATAGTAGTTTCCTTCCATAAACTGAATTGTTGAACGAGAGCTTGCAGCCAACAGATTTCAGGTAGAATCTGATAACATCTTCTCATTCGAAAGTACATGATTTTATATCCATCGATAAATTACAATTTAAGTTTAGCGAACTGGTATGGTTGACTTCTAAGAGTCGCGGATTATTAAAAATCAATATCGCTTTTATTCGTTAGACAGATTTCCGTAATTTTTAGAATAAAAGCATTGATTGACTAATATTTCGTAAATCATTAGTTGCTACATGATGTAACACAAATAATTTACTTCGATTTGAAATAATTACCTTCTTCTGTTGCTATGAACGATAGCATGTGATTTATAACAATTATCTAGTTTGGATTTTAAAAACGGTAACTATAGCGAAAGAACGATTTTAAATGAAGAAAACTCATTTCTCTGTAGACATCAGTCTGAATAAAGAAAGAAGAATGAAATTTTCCTTCCATCTCTGTCGCCTTTATAACAGATCGAAACACACAATCTGCATCTACACATAATTTTCAGCTACATTTACATTTAGGTCTGGTGGTGGATAAAGTTACTCAAGGGTATCAGTTCTGACAGTAGAAGAAATATAACAGATAATTGAATATTAAGGATTATAGTTATCGGCACCAGTTGGTTACCCGCAGCACAGGTATTATAGAACATAAAAATTTCAGGAAATCCTTCGTAATTTAATGTTTTTGTGAAGTATCATAACTCCCTTCCACCAAAAATTACTAAACCTCGGAAAACCCTTTTCACAGGAGAGAAAGGAAACATCATTAGCTAGACTTAAAAGGTATTCGGTACAAAGGCGAGCATCAAGAAAGAAGTAGTTATAAGCGCTCCATAGTGAGCCTGAATCAGTAATAATAAATCATAAAAGATAGCTAAATCCAAGAAACGTCCCTTCAATAGATCTGAAATTTAAAAATGTTATTTCGTTTGTTTTACTGAGATAACAAATATTTTGATACCTCTAATTGATATCAAATCCACATAGCTATTTTTCATTTTATATGTTATTTCATACGGTTTCATACGTAACGTGTATCCTATCCATTATAAAAAAAAAAATGATGCAGTGTCACTTCATTTCATTTGATATATTGGCGTAGTAATGTCTAGATTTTCTGGTAATTTGTTTTATTATTAGCGTTTATTAAAACAGAATAAATGGTTCTAACTAGCTCACGCGCATTAACCAGAAATTATTGAAAAGGTAAGTTTTGAAATGATCACCCAGGTAACTCTAGGATTGCCAAAATAAACTTTCCCGTGGTATTACCTACAGGTTGGAATAGTTTCAAGTTTCTGTTCATTAAATCTCTATCGTGGCAGAAATCCGAACCACGGAACATATTACCAGTTGTGGAGATCATGTTTAACGTCTCTAAATGTTCTTGGTTGGACGGGGGACCAATAGTTTTCAAGGCAAACGCGTTAACATTGAGCCAACTGACCTCACAGAGTATTACAGTATTAAATCATTCAAACTTGATCAGATCATTATATCGTATATCTGTTCGGAATGATGTAACTGCTCTCAATGTGTGGTAACATATATGTTGGAGAATAGTCTCAATGAGAAATCAGATGGCCAGTGGTTAAGTAACGTAATTGGCTTTAGGGAGGTCTCCATGTTCGATTACTGACTCTGGATGTAAGTTTTACATACTCTTAAATTGAACTTTCACTTTGGGAACGCTTTGATTTATGTAAGGAACGTACGCTAGGCCAACTCGTGGTTCGGATTCCACGTTAAACTGTAGGGTCCCTGAACGATTAGAGGCTTAAATTAAGCCACAACAGAGGTGGAATGCGCAGCAGAAGGCAATCATACTGCTACGGCCACACGCGATTTGTTTATTTAACAGAAGAAGTGATTAATTTCTATTTTGGAAGTATATTAGTAACAAGGAAACTTAACCAGTTTTTGCTAAAAGGAAAAAAAACCAGTTGATTGAATATTTATAGCTTATGAATTTCAAAATTTTAGATACTGAACTTAACTATTTCTGTACTAAGCACAACGAAAAATAAATTGGTATCATACTTATACTTTTTAATTTCGTGGAAAACTATTAGAGATAAAAAAAAATAGTGAAATCATTGTTGCATCATAACTGCTATTTTTGTAAAAGTCCTACCGTAAAACCAATTGTTCTGCTTCTCCTTTTTTACCGTAAAATAAAATATCGACATTAAATCGTTGAAGACTAAACTGAACGCACTGTAATAAATGGTTTCATTCTGTTTGTTGTTGGTTTGGCTCCACGATGTGTCTACATCTGAATATTAGTGGGTGAAGCATTAGAGTGACTATTTTTACAAACATTGTATGAATTTTCCACAGCTATTGTCTTGTAAATGTTCTTGACTGTGCAATAATTGAGTAACCAATCCAACAGAACAGTAATGGCATTTTCTCCCTCTTAAGTAATGTATAATAAGTGATAGGTTTCCAAAGGGAAAATTATCCAAGTATGAGCAAAGAGCAACGTATACTGCAAGAAAATAAACATCTCTTCAAAGGTTCTCGTACTTCCAGTTTCCTATAATTCATCAAGAGATTATTACCTCCTCTTAAGTTTAATCCACGAAATCTCCCCACTTTTTTTTATTTTCCATCACCTATATCCATTTAATTTCTGACAAATATAAGTAATCTGAGGATTTACCTGAAGTATTAAAAGAATGTAATTTTTGTTATCTGTTGACAATTGACATTTCTTACTTTATCTGCCCACTTAATTTTCAACATTCTTCTGTAGCACCACATTTCTAATGCTTCAATTTTCTCTCTTTCTGGTATTCCTTAAGTCCGTGCTTCGCTACCATTAAGTGCTGTGTTCCAAACATAGTGTTTTAAAAAGTTCTTTCTAAATCCTAGATCAATATTTGGAACTCAAAGATTTCTCTTTTTCAAGCTATTCTGTTTTTAACATCATTCCTGCCTCGGCCGTCGGTTGTAATTTTGCTTCCCAAGTAGCAGAATTCACTTACTTCTCCTATTGCATCCGATCCTATTTTTATATTTAATCTACTGTGATTGGTATCATTTATGCTACATTTCATCACTTTTGTCTTGCTTTGATTTATATTCAGCCCAAAATCTCCCTTCAGTATTTTGTTCATACATTTCAGTAACTTCTCAATATCCTCAGCCCGTTCTGCTAAACAAAACAATGTGATCAGCAAATCGTAGCATACTGATTTTTTTTCATGAACACTTATGCCACAAGAAATTTTTTATTTTATTTCCTTTATTGCTTCTTCTACAAACTAGTTGAATATTAGGGGGGATAAACAACAACCTTGTCTCACACCCTTTTTGACTGATGCTTGTCTCTCATGATTCTCTACTTTTATTGCAGCTACTTGATTTTAATATAGTTTATTAAGTATTCTTCTATCTCGATACTTTAGACCTAACTTCTTTAAAATTTTGAATATATTCTCCAACATAACATCAAAAGCTTTTCCTAATTCAATAAATGCCATAAAAGTATTTTTTTTTTTTTTGATCCGCCCTTCAAGTATTAATCTTAAAGACAGAATTGCTTCCCTTGTAGCACGGTTTTTCCTAAACCCAAACTGATCTTCACCTACTATCTCTTCTACTATCCTTTCAATTCTTCTGGATATTATTCTGTTCAGTAATTTTGAAGCATATGATGTTAGTTTAATGGCGCGATTATTCTCACATTTGTCGGCTTGTGCTTTCTTCGGTAGTGTGAAGATGATATTTGTATTAAAATCAGTTGGAATTTCTCCTGTTTCATAACTTCTTTGATATCAGCTTTAATAATCTTTTGATTCCTTCTTCACCTAGGGACTTAAGAAGTTCTGCAGGAATGTCATCAATTCCAGCTGCCATTTTTCTTTCGAGTCATTCAGGTCCCTGTAATAATGTTTCTTAATGTATTCTTTCCACCGGTTAGTTCTATCGTCTGAGCTTAAAAGAGGTTTCCCATCGGTAGCTTTAATGTTTACACCTCTTTTCTTCACTCCCCAAAATTTTGTTTCATCTTCCTATATGCAACATCTACTTTACTTATGACCTTTTCCTTATCTACTTCTTCACGCTTTTCTTGTAACCATTTCTCTTTTACTTTTTTTGCATTTCGTGTTTATTTTGTTTCTAAATGGCCTGTATTGTTCTCTTCCTGCTTCATCCTTAGAATTTTTGTGCCTTCTCCTCTGATCTATCAGCTCCAAAATTTCTTTTGTGATCCAAGATTTTCGTGCGGATTATTCCCTAATGCCTAATGTTTCTTTACCACCTTTGATTATTTCGGTCTTTAATGCATTCCATTCGTCCTCGTTTGAGCTCCTTTCAGAGTTACTTCTTAGACCTAAGCAAATTTTTCTCTCTTGCTAGATTGTTTCAGTTTATTCACTCCAAGTCTGTTCTGCTTATATTGGTTCCTTATTCGCTTGAATTTTAGCCTGAATTTGATTACTATCAAATTATGATCAGAGCCTATGTCTCCTCCAGGTTACACTTTCAATCTAGAGCTTGATTCCTGAATCTCTGTTTGATATAGTCTAGCTGATAACTGCCTGTATCCCCAGGACGTTTCCAGGTGTATATTATTCTTGCATGGTTCTTAAGCAATATCTTTCACAGAATTCCAACAATCTGCTACCTCGCTCATTTCTTTCTCCTAAACGAAAACTTCCTACAGTATTCTTCTTTTTCCCATGTCTCACTATCGCATTCCAATCACCCATGTTTGTTAGATTTTCTTCCTCCTTCACATATAGGATTAATTCTTCAATTTCGCCATATATTTTCTCTATTTCTTCCTCATATTCCTGTGACGTTGGCAAATTTACTTGAAACAACGTGGTTTGGGCGGGTTTAGTTTCTAACCTTATCAAAATAATCCTGTCACTAAACTGTTCATAATAACTCATTCGTTACCCTACTCTCTTATTTATTAGAAAACCTACGCCAGTAACTCCACTGACAGCTATTGTGTTTATTCCATGTTTCCCAGCCCACAAATCTTGTGCATCCTTCCACTTAATCTCATTTATCCCGATGAAATCTAACTTAAGTCGTTCCATCTCCCTTTTTAAGTTTTCTAACCTACCTGCCCTATTCAGATTTCTAACATTCCACGGTCCGACTCGTAGAACGTTTTTATCCATTCTGATGACTCCTCCATGACTAGTCCCCAGACGGAGATCCGATTTGGTCTATTTTACCTCCCTAATATGTTACCAAGGAAGAAGCCAGAATGATATATGTTATTTGAGAGTATTACGTGTCCTCGGGATACGCTTTGGATCATTAATGCAGTAGTTTCCCGTTTCCTTCTGCATCCCATTGCCGCTGATCATTTCTGATTCATCCGCCTGTAGGAGCCGTTCTCAAACCCAAGGAAAATAGGGTGCCAGGGACCGTTCCCCGCTCTGCCGCCCTCCTTTAGGAGGTCATTGGAAAGCAGTGAGTGACTCCTTATACCGGGAATCTTTCAGATGTCAGAGACTAGTCCGTGAAAACATGGTACGCCACGTGAAGGAGAGGTTGACATTTTGTTGGAAGAGACTAATATAGTCTCTCCCAAACCCTTACACTCCGTTAATCAATTAAAGAAGGAAAAACTCGTACTTTATTACGCATTCAGATTGCGTTTTCTTACTTTGAACTGCTTATCATTCCCGTTACTCATAGGCACGGGGGGTAATAGAGAATAAGGTGATGAACTTTCCTTGACTCCATGTTGACCTCAGTCGCCATTACGTACTTCGAAAGCTTATGATCTCATACAAATATGAACGATTCTCCTCTCGTTCTCTCACTATCTAACATTTTATACTGTTAAATTTTTGTTGTTCCTTTTTATGGTTCGCTATCTTCAGACTGAAAGACA
Organism: Vandiemenella viatica; assembly: GCA_031002005.1. NCBI lineage: Eukaryota > Metazoa > Arthropoda > Insecta > Orthoptera > Morabidae > Vandiemenella > Vandiemenella viatica. The sequence goes on from CM061920.1 coordinate 82,011,002, forward strand.
AAACCTTTATAGAATCACTCAAGTGACCATCTGACACGGCCTCATAACTTCCGAATCGATTATAAAAATCACTGAGTTAAAAGTAAAGGGGAAATCAGTGGAGGCGGTGGGGTATCTGCTGTGATAAAATTTTGTTATTGGCCTCCACTGCAAATGTTTGGATGAGTTTCCTTCCACAATTTCCATGAGCTCTTGGTGAAAAACTATAGAAACTTATTTCCCTCTTTTATTCCGAAATCACTGATTTATTGTTGTATGTAGCCTACTAAAGGATTCTTGAAAAATTTAATCTTCTTCGACCTTATGGTTTTCAAAAATAACTTTTTAATTTAAAAAAATCGATCCTTCAGTAGAAACTTAGTTTAGTTAAAAAAGACATATATTATTCAATAGGGAATCGTATAATTTGGATAGTAATTATATTGTAGAAGTACTTTTAAAAAACGTCTGACACTTATTAAGGTTCTTTGGGTGGTTTAAATTCTGCATTAATTAATTAAAAAAGTCCACCAAGCAAATTATGTGAAGATGTTTGTTTATTTTGATCCAAACAACAAGTCAGCGATATTCACAAGCATAGTTGTTACAATCCAAAGATGCAATACTGACTTACTAACTGAATACTTGAATTGAATCGAAAACTGAATGAAAACTAACTTCTCTGTCCAGGCGATCTGTTTATATAGAGTCTATCGAAATTACGAGAATTCTTCAAAGGCATCCGCCCGATATTTCTCGATCATTAACAATCACTCAAACAATCAAACATATTAAAAACAATCGGAATTGATACAAAATTAATTAATAACATTACAAAATGATCAGAAATGGTAATTAGAGATACTTAAATACAAAATTATTTACAGAAATCCTTTCAAATGGTGGAAAATTGTCCTGTAGACATCGTAACTTACATTAATACATGGAATTACAAACTTTTAAGAAATTCTCTTGCATCATTCGGTTCTTAAACATATTAAATGGTCTTTAAATAATTTTCTTACCTAAAACAAAGTCTATATACACTTATTTACAAGAAATTACAAGACAAACATACCAAATCACTTTCAAGCAAACTTTAGCTCACTACAAATACTTCATACAGTACAATGCTATTCAAAATTCAGGTATAAGGGCTGTTACACACTGTCTAAGATCAACTATATTTTCTAAAGTATTTTTGTTTGTTTGATTTGTATAAACCACCTTAAAGACGATTTCACAAAGCAAATAATGAACCGATTTAAAACTGGCTGGTAATTTTTTTAATGAATTTAAGTTTATTCATGATCTTTATACGGAACCCTAAATGTTCTTGAGCAACTAATACTTGACGGGTTCTTTTTTATGTTGAACAAAATCGCGTAGGTGTTTACTCTGAAGCAACTTCTATGATGTGCTATATGATTCATTGTCAACACAAAGGTCTTTGGAGGAACAATGAAATATTATTATTTACTCTTGTTTGATTTTACTAGTGTTTTCTGTTCCAAGGTGCAAAGTGACAAAAAGAGATGTTCACATTTCTCACGAGGTTTTAATTGCTCGCTACAACAAATATTCAGTGAAAAGAAGGCAAACCACTCCTGAAAAAGATTCTGATCCATGCGAGACTGGATGCATGTCACTTTTGAGTTGAGCAGTGTTTGCAAGAATCATTTAATGTACTGGCCGGAGATTGTATAAAACATTATACAATTTTGGAAGTCTTTGAATGTACTGTTCATGTCTTCAGCTTAACTTATTTCTCAGATCTTCGTTCATTTCATGCTAATTAACAAAATTATACTCTGCCAAATTTCAGAGCTAACCAGATATACAGAAAAATCGCAATAACTTTATTCAGACAATGTAATAGAGACGAACGTAAATATAATCCTTTTTATAACTTGTTAGTAGATGTATCCTACGCAAATTCCTTAAGGTATAAACACTTTCAGATTCGAAGATTAAGTAACTTAATCGAATCTGCGACACTGACTGAACAGTGTTCCGAAATTGGCACTTCTATAATCTTCTCTCTGCGTTGACCGGTTGAACTACCGGTTTTAGCTATATATGTATATATGGTTAGCATATTTTTCATTTCTGACATATCTTGATTTGTGTATGTATATTACACTGCAACGTTACCTTGTTTTGGACTCCTCTTTTCAAACTGCAGATCCCCTTTAATCGCAGGTTTGTTGGAAATTTTGGGTGGCGAGAACAATTGCGAATCCAATTTAAACTCTACCACATTGCCGACCAAACTACAATTAGGGTCCTCCCGGCAAATTATTGAACACATATTATTTATTAATTTACTGCCCTTGTGTTATCACACCTTGACTATTCACTGGATCTGTTGAGAGGATGGATTTTGCACGGACAATCTTAATAGAAACCAAAAACCTGACTATTCTTGATATAAAAATATTTTAAAGGGTACATAGTCGTTTAGATTAGTTCAGTTTGAATGTTTAAACGCAATGAATGTAGTAAGCCAACGTTTTGGGTCAATTATTACAAAGTGTACCCGATCACATCACAGTAAATTCTGCGATTATTTTCATTTTTTCAAGCACTTATTCGTGCGAAGGAGAATTTTAAGTTCCTGTTGCAATAAAAACAAAGTATCGTAGCAAACTTGATATAGTCAATGATTTACATTGTGTAATATCAGACAGAGAATAGGAAATCTTTTAAAAAGAAATGCTCATACTTTCCATTTATTTATTTTATCTTGGATACTTCTTTTCGTTAAATTTAAGGTTTTTATTTTTTATTTTTTTCAGAAAACTTAAAATTTGTTATTTTATAAGCTATGAAAATAAATACTATTCGATTTAATACTGCTATTTGACTTTTGTGGTGGAGGCGGCGGAAGCGTGGGATTGTTTTGTTTTGACCGAAGGGAACGTGGTAAGACCTCTGAATTAGAGCTACTACTTCCTCAAGATTCACTAATCTCTCAGCCCATGTGTTATCTCAAAGCCTGATAACTTTCGTCCCAAGCTAAACCTAAGGCAGGCGTCAATTATCCACTAGAAAAAATACTTACTTTGGCCCTGTTGATTACTCTGTAGTTACTCACGTTATTGCAGAATTCATAGTTGATAGATTATTTTATGTGATGGACTAAATTAAATTCGTGTGATCGGAATGTCCTCAAGACAGAGTTCCTTATCAGGTTGCGCAATACGCCTCTATCTTAGCCGACTAGACTAATCCGGCAAACCTGCTTGGTATATGGAACCTACAGGAAGCGTTTTGGGTATTTCACATTAAATACGAGTTAGAGCTTATTGTCGGGTTAAGAGCGTATGAAAATCCTCGCCGAGACAGGTATTCGAACCGGGAACCTGTCGATCTCCAGTCAGATGCCTTAACCATGAAGCCAGCCGGTGGCTACGTGGTCACAGTAGACCAACCGTTACCGAAAGTCGCAAAAGTAATTTTTATTATGGAAGGAACATAAACAATATTTCCTCTATGTTTTGAAATGAACTATTATGTCAACCCGAATACAAAGATATGACAAAAAACGATGATAATTTATCAATATTGTTCGTTTATAGGAGAAAATTCGGTAATATAATTTAGTTTAGTCTATTCGTTGAGCAATATCACCGTTTTGGGAGCGTCCATAAACTACGTAGCTCCATTTCAGCCCTCCTGTGAACCCACTCCCTCCCACGCAGTCTGACGTGGCTTTTGCCTCTAACCCCCCCCCCCTCCCCCGCAGTCCCTGCGTGGTACTTAGCTTTTATCCCCATTGACTCCAGAAGATATTTTGTACTGTTTTCTCTTGTCAGACTACCGGATGATCGTAAATTACATACAGAGATAATTAAGTGACGGAAATAAGTATCCATATGCTGTTGTGTGTTCTGTGGCTTATTTTAAGTGTGACAAACAATATAAATGAAAAGCTATGTGGCTCGTCTCGGCTTGGAAACCTTTCTCCCCCTCTCCATTCCCTCTAACCTCTCCCCTCCTCCCCACGAAGCCCAGGGTAGCTTTCTAATCAACCCCTCCCTATCTAGACCGAGCAACGTAGTTTATTGAGCTTTTGAGACAACATATGACGCCATTACAAACTTCTGGTTGTATAAAACTGTCACCGTCTGAAATCGTGGGAGAAAAAGACAGATGTCCTGCTCATCAAACTGCGGTTCAATCGGGATCACTTGGCTATTTCTGTGTCCTGGAAGAAATCGTCAAAGTTTTTCAATTTGGCAAATCAAGCAGTTCAAGCTGAAAAAGACCTATTTATGGGTCAAAAAATCCTGTCAGCAGAAAATTGTTGTGTTTTATTCTCGTTACTGGAGGTATTCTCTTCCATAATACTGATTTGTTGAGATTTTAAAGGGAAAAATTTACTTGTCGACAACGTTTTCATTTCAAGAACCCGAAATATGGCGTAAAAAAATTTCCAACGGATACACAATTCTGAAAAGTCCAGATATCTCTCCTTCCTCGCCTTTAAACATATGGTTGAGAATAACAACTTGCGCAAAGAGTCTGCAAGAATTGTAAATAATGTGTGAATGTTTTTGATGTTTAGTCAATATTTATTACGCCACGAATGGAGTGTAGCGTTGCGTCTGATGTCGACAGAACGGAGAAGCACCCTCACGACATGGCGGACGTGTTGCTGTCGCTAAAGCACGAAGTGGTGCACCCTGGCCAGACGGGAGGTCCACTTTCCCCAAGACTACCAGGGCAACCCGCAGGGATCTCTCCCGCCTCGGCGTACCAGGGACCCAGCCTCTCCTATACTGTACACCCGCACCAGGTCAGTACGCGTCGCCTAGCGATTTGGCCTTCCACGCTCAACAGTGAGAGCGAGTTGCGATTTCTGGTGTGTGGTGTCGACAGATGCTGTCCCCTGGCGGCGGCTACGGCAGCAGTCAGTTCTGTGACCAGGGAGGATTCTGCCAGAGTGCGACGGGTCCACAGCAGCACAACATGTTCCCCAGCATGAGCGTCAACGTCTCCATGAACATGACCATGCATGGCTATCCACCGCCTGACAACATGGCCTGTTCGCAGGTAAGGAGCTTACCAATCTCTCGTTCCAAACACCCCAGCCGTATATAGCCATACTGGTTTTATTCCATTTATGAAGCTAAAGTTTTATCCAACGGATATCATAGAACTGTCTGTGGAAGGGGTCCTCTTTCTTTCCGGGACTTCGGAACTCGATAATGTTATTGACATAGCGAGCTTAAGCCCAGGCATCTTACCACACTCATGTGAAAGTATGCTGAGTCAGCTTGTGGTACAGTTTCTGCTACACAGCGTCCAGATTAAATCTTTGTCTCAGCCGGGAAATGAACAATGGTCGCTTGGTTTCTGGCCATTGCATCACAGTTCTGCAGCCATAAATTCGGTTATACCAACTTGCTATATTAATTGAATTGGATGTATACAGAGAGTAATAGAATTTATGGTAATTTTTCAAAGCTTTGGGCTAAGCTGTAATTAGTACCTGCAAATAATTACAAGTCCAGCTTTAAACTTTCGATTCATCTGACAGTCAAGTTATTGCTAAATTCCTCAAATGCAATGACTTTGTGCATTTTCTGACGTAATTACATAGCAAGAATGAAATAAGCATGCTTCAGTGTTGCCTGCAGTGGATAAAGAATGATTCACGCTGGCAAAGAACATCTTCCTGATGCTTTTTAATGGTAGATGTATTTAAAATAAGCTGTTAAGAATTAGAAATCATGAATTGCTCAGGCTATTGAATTTGTGGCAGGAGTGTTGAAAATACGATATGGAATGGATTCTTTTGTGTACTGCTTTCTGATCTAGACTTGTGGAATTGATACTACCACTGTGTATTCACCGATGGACCAATGCCTTCATCGTGATGTAGGCAAACATAAGATGCAACTCACTTTGTTCAAACGTAGTCATGATGCTTACGTATTTCCGTTTCATTACAATTTAGTTCTCTAAAAAATGATGATAATCTGAAATATGAAGGAATGTTAAACTTATTTTTCCCTTCGCCAAATGATAAAAAACAACAATATCAATATTTAGGCAGATTGTAGGACTCGAACACACACAACATTATTCCGTCTGATTTCATACGTAATATCTTCATTTCCAAACTTGTAATTACATATCCTGAAACTACCATACAGTTTATAACCCAACTTGGAACCACGTGAAACTACAATGACGTTAAAATGCCTTCGCAGTCTCCCTGCTTACAACGGCTTTAAGTGGGCACAGTCACGCTTTATCTTGATAGTAAACGAAATTTTTCTTCAGTCAGTGGTCTCTTCGGACCTTCCTCTGAAACTTTTGACAGGCCAGAAAAGATCCCAAAAACTAATAAATTAAAATAATAAGAGTTAAACAATCACCACTTAAAGTTTAACGCACAATTTCTTTTATGGATTAAACTCGTCGACAGTTATAACATTAAATTTCATTCAGAAGATTTAACGCAACGAAATTTCACCAGGTAAAGACACTTCTGTTCCGACTAGATAAAAATATCTTAAATGAACCATTTACTCGATATTTTCTCGCCTTTCGTCCATCGTCAAAGTTGTATTTCAATTAACTTACCTCACGTACACAACAACAAAAAAAGGTTAGTCTTTCTTCATGTTTAGTAGGAATGAAACCAATAAAAACTATAGACAAGTAGAGACAAACAAAATGGAAATGGTTCTAAAAATGTGCACGTTAATTATGATTTTATTATTCAACTTATGACTAACTTAAAGTAATTAATTCTACGTCGTCAACAGTGAAACAAGCACAAATATTTTGGTCAAAACCTCAATGAAGACATGACACTAAGAGTTTGGGCCCATACACTGTGTCTAATGAACGTGTATTTATACAGCAAAGGTTACTACTGCCTGATTATGGATGGCTTTTAAGTCTTATGAAACGAATTTTTTATTTAAAAATTTGTAAAGTCTTCAAAATTACATAAAACATCATGCTTACATTACATTAAGTTATATCATCAGAAATGGTGAGTTAATGTGAAACAGAGAACTATCCGCAGGTGAGTTCCTCTGCGGAACTGCGGAAAGCAGGTGTTTGGATCAATACTATGACACACTGGGCCCTGACGTAGCAAGTCGTCATAGCAACGCACAAAATGGTTGCTAAGAAACACGGCGAATCCTTTAATCGACACCATCATACTTCCTAGGATTTCTTTCGATATAAAATCTTTTGGAGAAAGTTAATTGGAGTATTACGGACATATTTCATTGTATACTTGCTGTACTGCTTATCCGTGCTTCGAAAATTCATTTGGAAAAGAAATATCTTTGATTTAAATGGATATAATTTAAACTATTCAATTAAAATTATTTAATTTAGTAATAACTTAATTGCATTTTACTAAACATCAAGAAGTATACTGGTATAGCAATTAGTCTTCTTTACTAATTTTTCTGCATATCTGATCGTTACTTGAATTAGTAACAGTAATTCACTATTTAAAATCGCATTATGTGCTTTCAAGTAGAATTGAAATAAGTTAGTTTCATTTCTTACAGTAATAGTTTATACTAACATCTAATCTCACTTCATTTTATCTGCAAACTATCTCAAAGAATACCTAATTTTTATCCTCTCTATAAGATGTACTGCGTTCTTTCAAAATTTAGATTCGGATATTTCAGAGTATCTTCGCGATTTAATATATGAGAAAACTACTTTTGAATTTAAGTATCTTTATGTATGCCTGTCACTGACAAACTTTATTATATACGGTATATCCACTACCGATTGTCAAGTAGCCACAAAATTTCTAATTTATTTGCCTAGAAATCTATCACCGATTTGACTAGCTCCTGAAACTTTAAATTAAGCTTCTTAACAATGTTTTTCTTTAGTACGTGTGTTAATGGAATTACCAAGTGATTAGTCGATCCTGTATGATTCAGACATGGATGAATAAAGAATAATTCTGTTTGTTAACAATCGTCTTTCATTTGTTCTAATTGTTAGATCAGTTTATAATAAGTTCTTTTTTGGTGATTTGCAACAAAGAAAATCGGTGTGCGGCGATACGATTTTTGCTGTCTGAAGGTGTGCCTGGTCGATGGTTCTTGAGGACGTTGTGTATGGTGTGGAGAAAGTCTGTTATCACACGCATGTTAACAATATTTTTGTCTATGAAATAATACACTACACATGTTTATTTGTGTCAAATGAGTAAACAAACACATCATTGATGTTTCCTAAAGAAGGATAAAAAAAAGTAGATGGAACGAGACGTGATTTCATCATGGATTCATTCAGCTCTGATGCAGATTGCATGCGCGGTTCGTAGCTTAGCATAACGTACTGCATTTAAAAAAATTGCGTATAAAATGTTTTTGTCAGAATCACAGTGTATTGGAAAGCAATTAAATAGAATTAGCTTGAAGTATCTGTCTTTTTTTTATAAAAGTTTATTTTGAAGTTCAGATATTTTACACTCAAATTCATAGTAGAAAGCCAAAATGTTCAGTTTTATGAATGTTAAGACATGCTACTATTTATAAGGTGGTATTTGTCAGTAAACACGATACCTGATATTATAATAATTCTATTTGATGGAGTCATCATTTTGGTTGTTATTCCTATCAGATTTACTTATTTTGAGCGTAGGATACTTATAACCCCAATTTATTACTTAAATTTTATTACCTAACAACGTAATAATCAACTAAATTTATCATAAACAAGTAGTATGGTTGCATTTGTTGCTGAGAAATTCATTATAGGCCTATACTTAGATTACATAGGTTTACGCTATTACATTTTTATAAACGTTGTCGCCCACGAAAGCTAGCAGTTGCAAATAAAGAAAGCAGATTAAACTCCAGTTATAACATCAAATAACATTCACGTATATTTCTGCTTGATCGATAGTCAGTGAGTTTACGCTTTATCAGCGAGGAAAAAGGTTAATCAAATCAGATGTATTGCGAAATCATGGACAAATTCGATGGCACATTACTACCCTTTTGCTTCATACAGATGATTTTACACTTATTTCTTCACAATCACTCAACAAACGGTATATTTGTGTTGATTCTCTGAATGGATTATTATTCACTTTGCATAGCAGTTCCACACAATAAATTACAGTTTCTGGAATTGATTGTAAACGAACATAAATTCTGGGTAACATTTTGGATGTCCCAACTACTTTATAAAAGGTATTTACAGGTAAATAAGTTGATTGCTACGGTTTTAATATCTTTCCAAAAGCAACTTAGCACATTCATGTTGGTGCTGAAGCCGCACATAGGAAGAAGATTCGCTGGGAACATTTATAAAATTTTATACTTGGTTACTGATAAAATTGGCCGGAGTTTTTATCCGCAGTCTATAGCCGGATTAGGTCACTAAAAAGTTATTTTTTAAATTTTTTTTTATTTATTTTTTTTATATATATATATATATAAAAGCTGATGGATCTGTTGAGTTTTTGCTTCTGGAAAATACCAATTCAACATTGTGCTTCTATAGAAGTCCATTAAGTCAATTTTAATTTCTCTTCCATACTTGTTTGGCTGAACACCAAAAAATCTTATCCAAAACGTGTTTCTTACTCTTTTTTAAGGCTCAGGTTGTAAACGTATATGATGGTAGATGTAGGTAAAACTTTGAGAAGCCTCAATAAAAATATTGATTATTGTTTCACTCATTCTCTCGCATAAATTTTTCTTGCAGTAAAATGCAGAGCTTACGTGTTGCTTAAACAGAAAAAAAAAAAAAAATATGTTCCCTGGGAACAAAGTTAAAACAATGATATTTTTAAGTGTTTAGAAAACTAATGGTTTCGTAGATTTATTTAGGACAAAAAATAATGTTGACAACATGCTGGACTTATTTTGCGAAAACGTGGTTGTAGAAAGCTAGGAGCGCATCACTCTAAATGATTATTTTGTTTCTTTATTTATTAGGTGCAAGATGTGGTCTCACAGTACTTGCTTTTGTCTTAATAGAGCAAATAGAAAATCAAAACTGGTGAACAAAGATAAGAAACCAATTGAAAAGAATAACGATTTGCATTATCATTAACAAGTGTGGTCACTTTTGACAGCCACAAGTGTTTCTAATCACAGTGGCTTGCTGAAATTCTTACTGTCGATGTTGCGTATTTGAGTCACTGTGAAGAGCAGAGTGTAATGGGTGACTTTGTGCTGTGGCAGATGCAGTGGACGCCGGGCCCGAACCCGTCGCCCGTGTACCCGCAGACGGCGCAGGCTCTACTGAGTCCTCAGGGGTACGGCGGGGGCGCCACCTACTCCTTCACCGCCGACTTCCGACCGCCGCAAGTGGCGGGTGGGCAGCAGGGACAGCCGCCTGGGATCACTCAGCAGGCGCAGCAGGTAGCAGCTCAATGCACGTAATCAACACAAATATCAAGAATCTCAAAGATCTATTACTATTACACCAGTTAAACTCATTTCACCCAGTATTTCACAACAATAGGTGTTGCTCCAAGCAGATCGTCTTCGTTACAGGACGATGAGTGTATAATAGAGCACAAATTTCATGGTTTGGTCCTCACCAAACTCACACTTATTATAGGTAGCGTCAATATAATCCCATTTCACTAGATTTACCTTGTATCTGTCCATTCCTGTCCGCATGCGATGTAAGGTCCTTCAGATGCTCCAATCGTATGCATTCCCAGGTGGCAAGTACTCCGCAGCTGGCTCTCCGAAGACTGTTATTTGACAACGCTGTGAGAAGCTATCGGGCGATCTCTGGGTAACAGTATAACGCCAACCAAATCTTTCACACCAAAAATATCAGCGTTTGAGCCCCTTATCAGTGTCATTGTTAAAGATCTATTAATAATGGGTAATACTGTCAGCTTGCCAGAAAAGTTACTGAAGAATGCGTAAGGCAGTTGAAGACAATTCAGGACTGCTAAATCGAAAATAATATCCCACGAGGTCCTTGGTATAGAAAAAAAAAAAAAAAATGGGGGAGAGTCCAGACACAGAATCGCCATAAGGGGCTGCTGGTGCCCTTGCAGAGATGAAATTCTGTCATATGATCACGATTGTGGTTTTTAGGCTGTTTTTCGTGATTACGAGACAGATCCCCACTTGCCAAATACAAAGATCAAACTTTAACAAATTTTACATATTAGCAGAGGAATGGCGACAGTCACGTTTCGCACCGTAGATTGTCTTTAACGCCTTACATGTCCTGAGATGATAACCCCATAAAAATTAAATACCTACAATAAGACAGACTGAGAAGGAGGAGAGACAAAGGATGGAGGCAACAGTTTTGGAACCAACTTATCATTCCTTTGGCCAACAATGACGTTCTTGCTTTGCGACACAACACAAACAATGCCAACCTGTTTCGTAGTATGGTTGTGACAGGCTGCAGTGCGCAAATTCAAGCATGACCACAAACATTCTCCTTGATGACACTTAGCTTCGTTCTCTCAACTACACGTTTAAGTTTTTTTTTTAAATCGTAAGTAAGAGAACATTTTTACTTTAAAATAAAACAGCTTTGATACAGACCAAAATTTACTTAGGGATACACATTTCCTACACAACCAATCATTTAAAACAAATCCGGGTGGCACAGCCATTAACAACATACAAGCATACATAAAAATATGTGCATTGTCTAATTAATAAGATAAAACTAAAGTTAATAAGCAAAATTATAGTAACTGTTCTAAAAATAACAGTAATAAAATTAATTAATGCTTACCCGTTAATATAGCCAGTTATGAACAGATTCAGTTGATACACAAGACTTATTGCTGTTGACAGTTGCCTAAGAGATAAAATTTGTAAGAACGCTTACACAATGGAAATCTTTCTAAACAATTTTACCCTATTTTTCATTCCCATAAACGTTGTTTAGGTTTTCAATTATGGATGGACTATAAGCACGAAAGCTGCAGAATTTTTTTTATCTATAATTTTTTAATAGTTTATTATCTTTAAGACTATGGTTGCGGTAGTGAAGTGTTTTATACTGTCTGTTACAAAGACAAAAAAACAGTTATTCATTAAATAGAGTGCTGCGTAATTGACACGGATTTAATACCTATACATTTCACGTTGCACGTTCCACTTATCTTTGAACCTACTGGGCTTGTAACTAATTCTGTTATCATGTGGTGTTGTAAATACAGAGGATGTGCAGTACATTTCCTCTACTACAGATAAATTTTTTTGTTACAGGGAATTAACTGGAGTTTTGAAAATTAATTTAATTTAATGAGCACGTATTATTTTTCTACAGAACATCATTTGCTGTTGTTAGAGACTTCGCAGTGAGGAGGGGTGCGGTGACTAACGTATCTGAAGGTCCTCCGGTCAAATCACGGTTTTTCTGGCATTCACATGCGCCACAAACTTGTTTATTGTCTCTAGAATTCATATCTGAACGTCACGTCCGATATGAAACTTACACCTCGAGTGGTGGTGTAACGGCTAGCGTTCTTGCATCGCATTCGTGAGGACGGCGGTTCGAATCCCCGTCCGGGCATCCAAATTTGGGGTTTCCATGGTTTCCCAAATCACTCCAGGCACTGTATCGTGGAGATTCAGACGCCAGGTTCGAATCATGGTCCCCGCGTACCGACCGTATTGATTGCGGTATTTAGGCAGTTTTCAACGAATCATATTATCGAGTGCTGGGACAGGGAACCAATCTCCACCAATTACATATTTCATAAACTGAAATACACTTATCGTATAGAACACAAAAAGTTACAGGTTTCTCAAAGAGATGGCAACGCAGACTTTCCTCCTGTAGCTAAGCAAGCCGATTTTAACAAGCCCGGCAGCATCAAGTCTTTCTCCCTTCTCATGATTCACATTGGCCACCGCTGTACAACGGAGAGTTGGTGGCACTTGGTCATTAGATAACTCGATATAGGGGGATAAAATCATACATTTATGAATTATTCGCCACTAAGTAGATTAAAGCATTTGGGAATGAAGCTAATATATGCTATTTCAGGAATCATCGAGAAATTAGAAGTTTATTTTACCATTACTTCCTATCTTACTTCCTTTTCCATACACCTTTACCTATATATTTGTTTGGAATTGAATAGGGTCAAGTATTCATCCTTGAAGTAAACTGGATATAACATTTCCTCTTTCTTGGTTACTGACTCACTAATATATACAAGTATTTCTTGCTTGTTGTTGACAGTAACTGTTTCAGCGTGTTGCTGGATTGTCATACTAAGTGGTTGACTAATGTTACTGAGATGGTGTGAGTGGAGAGCTGGGTGTTGAGTGTGCGGCTGGTTGCCGGCAGGTGGTGAGCGGGATGTCGCCGCTGCCCGGCCTGCCGACGCCCGACATGGCGTCGCCGTCGGCCAGGGTGTCCGTGGGCGTGGCGCCCCGCGCGTCGCCGCGACGCTACCCGCCCCCCTCCAACAAGATGGCCGCCGCCATGACGCTGTCCGCTGCCGTCTCCCCGCCGCAGCCCCAGCTCCCACTCGACGAGGTGCGATAAAAACTCTATCTTTCATGGCTAAACAGATCTTTGTCGCTGCAGGTACGTCATACAAGGTGTTTAGAAGGGGTAGTCACATAAATAGTGCGCAGAAAATAGCGGACAAATGTGTTAACTTTCAAGCTGAAACCTTTTAAGGAACAGACAAATCGTATTCAAATTTCACACTTAAACATATGTTTACTGAGTTCAGTAAAATAGTGTCCGAATTTTTTTTCGCGTAGTTTACTGCAAGAATATTATACATTGAAGAAAACATCGATTACCCCAAAAAACTCAGACAAAGGCAGTTCTGTGTTTGAGATAGGTAAATGGGTTTCAAATGTCCATCGTGAGAGGTGGGTGTGCATCCAGATTTTGAGTTTCTAGTGTACCCCCAAATCAATCCAGGCGAATGCTGGGACGCTTCCTTCAAAAGGCCATGGCCATATTCCTTCCTGCTCCTTGTTCTTAATCCTTTCCCGTCTCTAATGAACTCGACCTCAACGAGCCACAAAGCCATAAAAAAGGAAAAAATCAAATGTATTTGCAACTTTGTGTTACTTCCATTATATCTGCGAAATATTTATTTACCTGCGTTTGAAGTAATACTAAGCAGATTTGTAGTGACTCAGTGTCATTTTCGAAATGAAGATTATGAATCATAGTTTACTGTATTTAAAACAGTTTACTCCATCTGTCTGAGGGCAGTAACCTGTGTCTGTTTATTATCTCCCTAGCAGTCTCTCTCCCCATATTGTTTTATTAAAAACGTGGACAGGGAATTCGAGGCTCTTAACTGACACACACACACATACACACACACACGAACACACACATACGAACACACACACACACACACACACACACACACGCACGCACAAAGTTACAACAAAAACCTCAGTTAATGCAGCTTACTGCCACAGTGGGTTATGAGTTTGAATAGGGTGAATTAAATTAAACTGTGTGGTCCGAAAATTTGTGAAAGTTGATAAGCTGCTCTCTGTGAGTTGTTGTTACTTAATTAACTAGTCCTTAGATTTACAGGTTTTTAGTCAGGGCTCCAGGCGATTAAAACTTTCACCAAAGTTTGATACTTAATTTCTATAGCTGTTTAGTGACAAGGTAGTTGTTGAGATGACAACACCGCTGATACATCTTTTATTTAAATCTTCACAACACATACACGGACAAGGTGCCACCTTCTTACAAAAATTCTAAATCACAATACGAATATAACAGACAAATTCATGCTAGCAAAGGTTTAAGCGAACTCGGCAGCATACGATCCCGGGAGATTAAATAGGCGGTATAGAGTTTTCGAGACAACATTACAAGCACCACCCGACTCTTCCGGATAGCTCCAAACGATGGAAATAATAAAAAAGCAATCAGACCCTATACAAAATTATTTATAATCAAGAAGAAACATTTTAAAATGAAAATTAAAACTATTTACAGTTATTTAAACATAAAACTGACAATTTTAAACACTTCCACATACCCGAAAATCATTCTTACAACACTACAACGTACATCATCATAATCATCATGAGTATACTGTCCTAATGCAGGTTTCACATGGCTGCTGCCCATGCTCTCCTGTCTTTTTTCCTTCTCGTCATGTCCATGTAGTTTCGGTTTTCTGTGTTCTTGTACCTCGTTCTTTCTCTTACTCTCTTCTCACAAACTAGTCCTTCCAATGCGTCTTTTAGCAACCACTCCCCTCTCAGCAAGTGTCTCATACAGTTCTTATTTCGTTTTTTTTAATGATTTGAACTAGTTTCTTCCTTATACCAACTCTTTCCAGAACTTCGACATTAGTAGCTTATCCTCTCTATTCTCCTCCATAACCACATCTCAAACGGTTCAATCCGTTTTTCATCTTCTTGCCTCATTGTCATCGTCTCTACTCCCTTGAAGAGCCATATCGCATACAAACATTTTCCTCAGGACTGAGCATGACGGGTGAGTGATTCGCATTCGGGAGGACGCCAGTTTGAATCCCCGTCCGGGGCATCCAGATTTGGGTTTTTCATGGTTTCCCAAATCATTCCGGGCGAATGCCGGGATGCTTCCTTCAAAAGGCCTTTAATGACCTCGACGTCGACAAAAAACTTTTCCTCAACGTTTTGTCCACTTTTCCAGTTAATAATCGCCTCTTCCTTTTAAACGCTTCATCGGTGATTGTACGGCTTACACAACGTTCATAATGGCAGTCTTTTAATTCAAATTTCAACACTATAGCTTATCGTATTAAACACTTTCTTTCGATCAAAACAATACTCATTCATACGAAAAATATACAAATTTATCAATGGCTATATCTCTCAAAGACCAATTGAAAGATTAATTCATACAACTGAAATTAATAGGAGAGCAGTAACAACGTGGATTCATTTACCGGTCCGGCCATCTAGATTTCGGTTTTTCATGATTCTCCGAAATCACTCCAGGTGAATGCAAAATCAGTCCCTCCAAACATACATGACTGAATTCATTGCTGTTAATGTAAGAAAGATATAGAATTAATTATAACATGTCTCATAGTTGTACAGCGAAGATAAGGTTGTAGTGTGGTCCAGTGTTTATTGCTGATATCATTACTAATTTATTTGCGATGGAACACACGCTTCGGTAGCAATTCACTTAGTCATCTAACTACTCCTTTTTATTTTACTTTTTTATCTTATTTAATTTGAGTGTTAAATTCCTCCCCCATCTAATTCCGGGATTTAAGAATTTTAATTTTAAAATTCTTCAGCGTTTTTGGTAAATTATTCATCACTTCATTTGGAATTTGTCCAATCCCTGACACCGTTACCCACAAAAGAAAAATTTCCCACTCCATTATGTATGAAATCGAGCCCAAGCTTGTGGACATGGTCGTCTTTCCCCTTTCCACGCACTATTCCTATTTCGTCTACCAATATCTTTCCAAGCCCCATCACCATCATATGACACATTCCCTAGGACTCTCTTCACGCTCCTCCTGTCTTCTGATGACTATCGATCCAGCTCCTTTATTATACCAGTTACTGACTGGATCCTGCAATAATTTCCACAACCAAATCTAGCTGTTTCACGCTATCCAACTCTCGTATATGATAACCAAAATGTGAGTCTCATACTACACCACCATATTCAACCAATTCATCTGACCAATAGTTTTGTAACCCAATTCCCTAACTTCTCTGATACGTCCCCTCATCACTGTCATCAGTTGAGTTTATTATCAAACTTTATTCAAGATATTTCCACTTCGAACTTCAACAAGCAATTCTGTCCCCATCCTATAACTGTAAACATTTTTTTTTAAAAATCTGTGTACCTAATAAGCTGACTATTCTTGCTATATATTTTCATTCCATGCTGACCTAACCATTTGGATATTTTATCCAGATGACTCTGCAACTGTTTACAGTCTTCTACTGTTTTGATCCTATTATGTACCATTGTGTCAGTCAGCAAACAACCTAAATTCTGACCTGTAGTCCATTAACACAATCATTCATTAGCATAATGAACAGCAACGGTCCCAATACACTACCCTGTGGTACTCCCATATTTACTTCCACCTCCATTGGATAATTTATTTCCTATTCTAACACTTTGCTTTCTGGCTCTTAAAAATTCCTCTACCCAGAAAGTAACTTTTTCATGCAATCCAATAGATTTCAGTTTATTTAAAACCTATTTTATGGCTCACTCTGTCAAATGCCTTAGATCTAGTGCCACACTGTTAACTTGGTTTCCATTGTCCAATTAATCTAAAATATCTTTCATATAGGCCCACCATTCACATGAATATCCTTGACCAAACCTCATTTTGAATGATGTGGAAACCTGTTTCTTCCCACACAGACATTTCGGATATGGTTGAATTATTAATCTCTCCATCATTTTTCCTTTCACAGATCTCAAACAAATAGGCCTATAATTTTCAACATATTTGCCACGTCTCTTATGACCAGTACTACTATCGCTCTTTTCCAGTTCTCTGGTAGGCAGGAAGACACAGAGACGCATTTTAAATGAAATTTCAGGGTAAGGTACAATATTGTATCCAACAATTTTTAATACAACTGTAGTAATATTATAGTACACCAGTCCCTTTGCGTTTTTTTCATTCATAATTTACTGAGAATCTATTTCAAATTTTGTAGTTTCCTCATTTATACTTATAGGGATACTCCTTTGATTTATTTTCTCCCATCACAGGATTATAATCCCTAGTGGTTTTATTGAACCAGTCACTCAATATCTCCGCCATTTAAAATCCTCAGTGACTTTTACTCCATTTTAATCTATAATCGTCTGAATACCTTCCCTTCAGTTTTATAACATAGAGAAATTTCTAGGTTCATCGTTCAGTGCTCTCCCTGTACCAATAATATTCTTCATAACCCCATCTTTAGCTTCTCTCTTTGCTATTATTAATTGATTGTTTAATTATTTGAAGTATTCCCTACTGCCCTCCTGTCACTTAACTGTGTTGTGTTCCCGTCTCATTAACCTTTTGCATCTATGTTATTCTTCCAGTAGGTGAGAACACCTTATCTTTCTCTAGTAAACAAAGTAGTTGGCTGAAACATCGCTGTCTCCACCAGGAAGCAAACAACTATGCAGTAGGCCGGAATACCTCAGCCCCTTAGAAGGCTTGAGCCTCTTATCTTCTACCTGTAAACAAACAGCTATGCATTAGACCAGTTTAAAACAGTTCTGTAATAGATCTGAACGCTACAACTTCCACCAGGTAACAAACAAACTGTGAAATAGACTGGACCTGTAATGCTCTTTGGGTGAGAGCTGATGATGTAATGAAAATTTTGTAGGGTGCCGTATGTGATGTGCTACGTTAAAAATTGATTGATTATGCAGAATAACTCTTAATATTTAATACGATTTCATATCCAATGAAATTTAAATGCCAATTATATTGAATTATACTGAAAGCAATGAAACAAAACCATGAGTATCATACCCATGTGGGAGCCATAACGATAAAAATTAATGAAATATCCAACACAGAACAGTATCCAACAACAATTGATAGTTGAAAGGATTTACGGATTCTAAAGGCATGACCTAATTGCCCCCAAATATCCACCTTAACTACTTGAAAAGCCAAATTATACTAATGGTCAAAGCCTGAGAAACATGAGACTCTCTCTCGACATAACACTCGTTGAATTAATACAACACTTGAGCGGGTCAATAAGATAGCGCGAGCTATCTAGGACCAATTTACTGGGTGGGTTGAGCTCGTAGCAGGGTGGATTGCTGTAGGCACGTGGAGGCGCGTGGAGGCACGTGGAGGCTTGTAGTGGCGTCGTTCGTTGGCGTACGTGTGAATCCGTCGTTGAGGTTGCAGCATCTGTTGGCCTCGTGTATCGATCCGTCTAATCCAAACACTTAATATTGTCAGAATAAATTTCTTACGTGGATAACTTACATAAAATCACTGTTGATGAATAAATCAAATAACTATCTGAGGCTTACCGTGAGTTTTGAGGCAATAAGATGTTATGAAGCAAGACAATAGATTATGATTCAGACAGAAGGAATCGATGTGCTTCACAAGTCAATGGCGACGAAAAAGTGAGCTACTACATTTTTCTGACTGTTTGAAGGAAAGCAATATGACAGTACGTCCTTTTAATGATACAGGAGAGAGGCACATAGTGCGCTCAAGAGGTCGCTATTACAGGTTAGCCCATCACAAGCGAACTGGCATGTGATGTCATTATTCAGCTTGTACGCGACTGGTGCGAGCATATATCTGGTGTACTTATGGGAACATACATATGTCTCGCTCATATCTTCAACCAAAGATTCTCTAAGTGCAGCTGTAAACTAAAGTCGTAAGTGTGTAGTGTTTACTGTTTGCTAGACCATAATAGGACTTTTTTTCGCTTATGGCTTTACGCCTCGTCGACGTCGAGGTCATTAAAGGCTGGAGAGGACTGGGAGAATGGAACAGGAAAGGAATTTGACCGTCAACTTCTAAGGAGCCTATCCCGACATTCACCTGGAGTGGTATCGGGAAAGCATGGACAACCAAAATCTGGATCGCCGGACGGTGAATCGAACGCGCGTCCTGCAGAATGCGAGGCCAAAGCATTACCTCTTGCCCATCACACTCGTCCCGTAGTAGGGTCGAACGCCTCACCAGTAAACAAACAGTTGTGATGTAGGCTTAGTAGGCTGAAATGCTTCAGTTGTGCAAAGTAAACACGCAATATACAGTAACCACAATCCCAAAACCTCGTGATATATAGGATCATATCAGCTTTCAGCAGTAAACAAATATTTGCGCAGTATATATCAGCATCCTAGTAGGCCGAAACATTTCATGCTCTACGAGTAAAAAAACAACTGTGCAGTAGGCCGGAATACTTCAGCTTCCATCAGTAAACAAACAGCCGCGTAGTCAATCGTCGCCGGCTAATTTGTATTGGCAGAAACGACTGATCATTGGGTTAACAATGTGCTTCGTCTTATAACGTCTCAGCTAACTGCCTAATGAATTAACACCATCTGATAATGCAATGGATCCAAAAGCAGAACGTCATAAATCAAAGACAAAAACGTCTTATAAGTATTTATCAAGCAGGTGTCTGCAGCGTAGGGTCTATAGTACTAGCTCCGAGTGCCGAAGGTCCCCGGTTCGAGTCCGGCCGCGGGCATGGGAGTTTAAGTATTGTGTCTGTCCGTCCTGTTGTGTGTATAACTGGTTGGAAAAATGTATACTGGAAGAAACTGAAGCCACTTTATCACACATAATCGTTGTTGAATTGGCTGTGTGGCCTCAGATGCCAGAAGGAAAACAAAAAACAAAAAAAAGTAACTATCAATGTGTTGCTACTAATTAATTTATCTGTCTACCATCTGTTATAAGAGACGATTCGGTAAACGTAGTATCTAACTGAAGTATACTTATACAGCGCAAATCGTACATTTGGCAATACCATGCGCAGTGTTTGAAGACTCGAGACCGTGAGGTCAGGAATTACAGTGAAGTTTTCTTCTGTTGCAGTCGCAGCGGCCGAACCTGTGCCGCATCTGCGGCAAGACGTACGCGCGGCCGAGCACGCTCAAGACGCACCTGCGCACGCACTCCGGCGAGAAGCCGTACCGCTGCGGCGACTGCCACAAGTCGTTCAGCCAGGCGGCCAACCTGACGGCGCACGTGCGGACGCACTCCGGCGAGAAGCCGTTCCGCTGCGCCATCTGCGACCGCCGCTTCTCGCAGTCCTCGTCGGTCACCACGCACATGCGCACGCACTCCGGCGAGCGCCCGTACCGCTGCAGGCTCTGCCGCAAGGCCTTCTCCGACTCGAGCACGCTCACCAAGCACCTGCGCATCCACTCGGGCGAGAAGCCGTACCAGTGCAAGCTGTGCCTGCTGCGCTTCTCGCAGTCCGGCAACCTCAACAGGCACATGCGGGTGCACGGCGGGGCCGCGGGCGTGCCCGGCATGTCTGCCTGACGAATACCTTGCTGGTGAGGGCTGCCGCAGTGCCTCGTCGAGATCTCCTTCGGCGACGGCAGGCTCTGAACCGGGAAGACTAAAAATCAACGATGAAAAGTGTGATATCGTAGTCTAACGCAAACCCACTTGTGTCGTTTAGTAGATGGAGGACTGAAAGCTTCCGTCAGGTTGAGTATTTGGAAGTATGTACGCGGTGAGAATATTCTAGTTCGCTTTAAAAACTTCGAAAATTATGTGAATGCTTCAGTTTAAAGCGTGTACACGTAGTTTACGTATGTTTATGTTCTGTTGCCAAAGATACTGTTTGAAATCAGTTCATTATGATGTGACCCTCCGACAGCGGGAAGAAATTACGTCAACCTTAGTATTATTTCTGGTGATTACGAGCCAAAATAAAACCCCTGTTGCAATAATAGCTCTCTCCAGAGTTCAACAAAATATCATTTAAAAGAAAACGTTGTTGGTCAAGCTGACGATGATGTTCAGTCAGTTTGCCAAGGACAGGATTCAGAATATGGCAGGCACTTATACCGCCTGTCTGAAGATTTCCAAAAACTTATGCATTTATCTGCCTATTGTTCTGACACAGTCGAACGGGTTTGAACCTAAAAACCTAGATACAGGAAGAGCTAACGAATTATTCTATAACTTCTTGAAAACAAATGGTTATTTATTTTAATACATGGGGCTAACAGAGAGCTTTCGCTTCAGCTATCTCGAATAAAAAAGCTAAAACTTCAAGGTAACGTGTCAGTGTTCTTAAACAATAATAATAATGATTCCAAATTAACTAAAGAGAAGATGAAAAAGTACGGGCATAGTCTAAAGTTTTCACGAATTTTTCACTAGTTATGGAGTTATCTAAACCGGTTTTTATACAATCGAAGAGGAGAAATGTAGCGTGCTAGACAGATAAGGAAGGTGTATTCATGCTTCTGATATTCGACGAAGTTCTTGCATGATGAAAAGGCAACGCGCAATATAATAAAACTAACCAGCACTTTATTGACTCTAAAAAAGGGACCTAATCGCGGTTAGGCTACCAAAAGTATGGCATAAGAAACCAAAAATATACTGTTTGTAAATATTTCCTTTCCTTCAGGGCTTCACAGCTTGTAGATTCATAGCTCAATAGAGCGGGAAGAAAGCGGAGGGATTCGGCCATGATCACTTGTACGAACCATCTCGGCAATCACCTGGGGTGATTTTGGGAAACCACACGAAGCGGAAATATGAGTTTCTGGAACGAGGATCGAAGCCACTTCCTCCGAAATCTCAGGTCAAAACTTTAACCCACCATACTCAGTTTAAGTGCTACAGACGAAGATTCAAAAGTACCTAACGTATTTGGTAGCGAAACATTCCAGAAATTAAATACAAACAGACTAAATCAATTCTATCATCCACCTAAATGACTTTAATCACAGGGGAACATTAAAACAGAAAACGAATTGAATCTTCTGTGCTTGAATTTGACAAAACCTGAAAACTGATGTGTGAAAATAACATAATAATTAAGTGGCAATGCCACACTTTGACCATCATCTACACAAGTGAATGAATTAATCGTATAGTCAGGTGGTTGTTTATGAAACACAGAAAAGAGGTTGAGCAGATTTTATTAAAAAGACACATTACGCCGTGAAGAGATTATTGGCGATTCATCGAACTGAACATGTTATGAGAGCCATATTTCTGAAATTCATGCCAAAGTTTTCTGGTAGCTATTAGAAATTGTAACGTAGTGGAACAGAAAAACACTGAATTGTACGACGATGTGGTCAATATTTACCCGCAGATTAAACATGGTAGTAGCATACAAAATAATTATTTCAGAACAAGATGGGCTCGTAAGCATCGTCAACCCGTCAAGAAGCTTTCCGTACTCGAAATAAATTAGATGAATGAAACATTGTTGCAGATATGTTAAACGAAACTGTACATCAACATCGAATACAAGACAATGAAGGCACCACTAGTGCAGTAGATTTTCCCTCTACTCACGAATTCTTTACAGTTAGTTAAGAGTATCGTCTCAGTCGTTTCCCTGGATGTACAAATATATATATATATATAATTCTCAGAATGTGATATTTTGTCATATAGGCAGTCGTTATTGATCTCAAAAATATTAAATTTTCAAGGCAGTAAAAACAAAGTGTATTCTAGAGCACCGCATATATAAAGAAAGAGTGATTATCTGTTAGAAGGTGACTGCATTCTCAAACAACGCTAAAATTTAGTAACTTTTAAAAATATTTCGTCGAAGTGATTCTAAACGAAATTTTCGTAATTTGTTAACTGGAGTGGCAGGTGCTCTGACAAAAGTACTTAACATGCTTAGAAAACTTAGAGTAAGTACCCAGCTGATTTCAGAATTATGTCTTATCCGCTAGCAGACAAAGTTAAAAATTCCTATGTTTAATACAGATCAAAATTAAATTTGTGTTGTTCAATTTGCAGCTGAATATTTACTGTAAACCAAAGACAGTTGCGTCTGGCCAAAGAAAAGTAACAATAACTTGTGAATGTCAACACGTTCAATGTATAATCTAGTCATATTTATATTTATATTTCTTGTATAATTCTGATGTGTTTTATATAATATATTGCAAATAAAAATCTGTCATTTATTTTTCCCTGTGTTTCACCTTTATCAGGAATTAGTTAAGAATAGTTGTGTCATATTTACTTAATAATCGTATTTAGTGATTGTCGGGTTTATGTAGCGATTCTGCTTAGTGTTTCTGCGCTTTAGACATTTAGCAATTATTCGGCGGAAAGTACGTTCTCTTCGCTTAATTATACGGACGCATTTCGCCTTGCTTCGATACATAAATCTAATTTTAAATGAATTGTAAATACGTTTAATAATTAGAAGAGATATAAATGTTTCCTTTTTTTTGTTCCAACTAACTTTAATTCAGTTAAATGTTAAACAGTCTTTACCGGCAACAACAGCAAAATTAAAAACGGTTAAGATAGGAATTCCTTAACCTTTCTTTAGTTGCAAGATTCTCATTGGAACTCGTAGTTATGTTTTTACTTCACACCACAACAGCCATTCTTCAGCGAAGTAACGAGTAAGCATTTACGTTTCCTGATAGTGATGCATTCGCCGTCTGCTGTTTGGAACTACAATTAAGGAATATTTAAAGCACAAAAGGGAATAGTAAAATATTCATGTACAATATGTATTTCAGGGGGAACCCTTTTCATTCCGCTGCTCCCAGAGAACAAACAAAATTCCAAGGAATTTACTCAAGTATACTCGAGAACGTGGAATAACTAATATTAGGATCATCACAAACCCCTCGAGATTATTCTGTAATCCAGAATCACAAGTGATAAAGTATGAATAATTGATAGAGGGATTACCACATGACATGCAAAAATTCGAGTTGGCCTTGCTTTATCCAATGAGCATCTGGAAGTAGACATGTCTAACAATACAGTAATAGACTTGTATTTCATTTTAAACTTTGCAATTATTTGTTTGTAAATGATTAAATTAAAGTAAATTACAATGGAGCGCATGCTCCGGTGGCAATTTCCTTAAACACCCATCTTCGCCCTTTTCTGGATCCACCTCCATTTACTCTTTACAATTCTTTCAACGTTTTTGGTAAATTATTCACCATTTCTCATGGTAACTTATCCCAATCCCTGACACCCTTACCTAAATAAAGAATCTTCCTACACCCTTGTGCCCGAAATCGATTGCCAGCTTGTGGTCATGGCATTTTTTCCCTTCCATGCATTACTTTCAATTCATACACCAATATCTTTCCATGCCTCATCAGAAATATACGCCTTGTATACTTCCATGACCCTTTTCACCCTCCTTCCGTCTTCCAATGAGTCCCATTCCAGCTCTTTTATCATATCTGTTACTGATTGTGTTCTGCGATCATTTCCATAAACAAATCTAGCGGGCCTTCTTTGCACCTTCCCCAACTCCTTTATTTGATACTCAAAATGTGGGTCCCATATTACACCACCATATTCGAGCAATGGTCTGACCAAAGTTTTGTAACCCAATTCCTTTACTTCTCTCGTACATCCCCTCATCACCCTCTCCAACAAATACAGAATTTTGAAACCTTTTCCAATATGATCTGACCAGTTAAGCTTTTTATCAAATTTAATCCCAAGATATTTACATTTCAAGTCTTCAATAAGCAATTGTTTCCCCACCTTATAATCATAACAAACCTTTAGTCTTTTATTTGTGTATCTAATAATTTGACTCTTCTTTGCATTTATCTTCATCCCATGTTTACCAACCCAGCTAGATATACTGTCCAGATCACTCTGCAACTGTTTACAATCCTCTATCGTTTTGATCCTTTTATACAGCATTATGTCATCTGCAAACAATCAAATTTCTGATAGTAAACAATCAACACAATTATTCATTAGAATAATAAATAGCAATGGTCCCAATACGCTACCCTGCGGCACTCCCATTTTTACTTCCACTTCTTTTGATACCGCATTTCCTACCCTAACTTTCTGTTTTCTACCTTTTAAAAATTCTTCTATCCAGCAAATCACTTTCTGATCCACTCAATAGATTTTACCTTATTTATTACCATTTTATGGCTCACTCTGTCAAAAGCCTTTGAAAGATCTAGTGCTCCACTATCAATTTGACCTACCTTTTCCATTTCATCCGAAATATCTTGTATATATCCCAAAAACTGAGAATCACATGAATATCCTTTCCTAAAGCCATGTTGCCTGCTTGAAAACCACTTACGCTCCTCACATATATTTGTGATGTGGTTGCATATCAATCTCTCCATTACTTTACCTACCACTGACGTCAAGCCAATTGGCCTATAATTTTCGACCCTATTTCTCACCACTCCTTTATGTACCGGCACTACTATCACGCTTGTCCAATCTTCTGTTAAGCAGAAAGATATAAGATTTGTTGCTATTTTAATAAATTATATATTCAGTAAAAACGTTTATTTTTCATATCTTCATACTGAATACCTTACAATAACTCCAAATAACAATACAACGATATTTTCTTCCAGCAGAACCTCTCTTTTCTGCCATAAAAACTGCTTGGCAACCCAACAACCACAGATGCTCCGTCTCCCCAACAGCCACTCAAATAATAACTGTATAACAGGCACAGATCATATTTTAAAAAAAAAATGTATAATCAAAGTGAAGAAACTTCGTTTCCTTACAAAGTATCAAGACTCAATTTAAATAATATTTAAAGATAAGGTACAATGTCACATCCTGATATTTTTAAGACATCTGTAGTAATATTATCTACACCAGCCCCTTTATGTTTTCTCAGCTTTCTTAGTTCCTTCATGACATCCTGAGGATGAATTTCAGATTTTATGTTCTGCTCATTTCTAATTGTTTTGTTAATCTCGTTATCCGATTCAGAACCACCTGTTTCTGATTCACTGTCCCTAATGCTCTCACTAAACCAGTTACTTAAAATCCTCCGTAACTTCTTGTCCATCTTTATCTAACACTAGCCTCGTACCCGCGACTTCATACGCGTGGATTAAGAATTTTTTTGCCAGAATTAAATATAAAAAGTTGTTGGTATTGAAGGATTGGTCCCAAACAATATCGAGTCGGCATAATATGACAGGAAAGCTATCACTATATCATTCTACCGTCGAACCTGCCTCTTGAAGAGAATCAATTTCCAACATATTTCTGTCACTATTAGATAAGATTTCAAAATTTCGTGACTACAACTGTTAATCATACTGGAAAAAATATCCTGTGCCCTTCATACAGCTTTCCTTATAAAATTCCATCACAACGATATAGCCATATAGTCGTCAAAACGTAACAAAAAGACGGAGACTTACTTCCGTATTTATATTAGTATTACTGTTTTACAGTTTTTAATAATGTGAGGTAGTTTATTGCAGAAACCCGTCAACTGAATTTTTTTAAATTTTTTTTTGAAGAATGTAAACGAAATAAAATGGAAATACAAGCAACATTTGTTTTGAGAAGACATTAAGTATTCATCTAATTTTTTTAAGCCAAAAAGCTCTATTCAAATAAAAGATATTAAGTTTTTTTATGTTTTACCGAAAATCTAAAAAAGTTCACTTTAGCGGGTTTCTGAAATAAACGATTCAATTCCACACGATGTGGTAAAGTGGGAATGTTTTCCATGTTTTCTT
Organism: Vandiemenella viatica; assembly: GCA_031002005.1. Classification (NCBI taxonomy): domain Eukaryota; kingdom Metazoa; phylum Arthropoda; class Insecta; order Orthoptera; family Morabidae; genus Vandiemenella; species Vandiemenella viatica. The sequence continues at coordinate 82,038,146 of CM061920.1, forward strand.
GCGTGAATGAATTTTTGAATTCGGTGTTAAATACGGTCGCCTTGTCGTGGTTGTCTTTAACCTCCCGTCCGTCTTTTATTAGAACTGGCTTATTGTTCCCACTACAACTAACTTTTTTTTATATACGACCAAAATTTCTTAGGGTTTTTGGCGTGGCTCTTAGAGAGAGAATTTTCACGAAAGTTATTAAATGCCTCACGCATCGCATTCTTAACACGTCCCCTTATCTCCTCTAACTTATCTAAATCAGTCCGATGCATCGTCCTTTTTGATCGTGCATGTATCTTCCTTTGCTTCTTGAGTAACCTTTTAACCTCCCGTGTGTACCATGGAGGATCGTTCTCTTCCCTGATTGTCCGTTTCGGTATATGCAAGTTCATACCTTCCCCGAGTATATATAGGAATCGATGCCACCTCTCTTAAACGGTGCTACTAAGAAGGTGTGGTAATTATGCCTCAAATACGCTCTAAAACACTCTTTTGAAGCCTTTTCGAATATGTAAACGATCCTCTCTTATCTCTTTCTGCGCGTGGTTGTTAGTTTTACTGTAGCAATTACAGCTTTGTAATCACTTATACCTGCGGTGGTACAAATATCCGTGAATAGTTCGGGCCTATTTGTAACAACTATATCTAAAATATTTTCGTTACCGTTGAGGCATCGCGTTGGTTCAGTTACGAGCTGTTCTAGATGGTGATCTGAGAAGAGGTCTAGAATGATTTCGCAATCTGCTTTATCACTGCCCCCAGTAACGTGAACGTAATTAGTCCAGTCGATATCTGGCAAGTTAGAGTCACCTCCTAGCATTATTGCATGGTCCGGAAATTGCCGTGCTACATTATTTACATTATTTCTCAACGCCTCGGCGATATTTATGCTTGCATCGGGTGGACGATAGAACGAGCCTATCACAAGTTTTGTCCTAGCTACGTTGAGCTTGATCCATATGATTTCGCAGACAGTATGGACATCTATTTCGCTACATGGGAGGTACTTACTAACAGCTATAAATACACCACCTCCTTGGGAATGCAACCTATCCTTACGGAAAATGTTCATGTTACTATTAAAAATTTCGGCGGAACTTATATCCGGTTTTAGCCAACTTTCTGTGCCTATTACGATATCAGCATCTGTACTATGAAATAAACGTCATTATAACACTGAGAAAAAATACTGACTATTTGAATGGTCACACCCCTAGTACAAATTAAGAACGTAATATTTATTATAAAATAATGAACCGAGGTCTCCAGAATAAAAAGAAAAAGTGAATATTATACTGCATTTCGAGCTTAATCACCTGAATTAGCGTGTAATTGAGGTATTGTACCCTGGCCGCGTAGGGCGGTTTTGAGAAAATAAATAATGACCCCATTTTGACGATTTATGATCCAGGGTCACACCTGCGTCCATGAAAAGGGGTCGACACTCATTAGTATACAATTCACGACCCGTAACTTGGGTTAAGAAGTGGCACGTGGTACCGGTCTCATTTGCATATTATTTATGACACCATTAAGACGTTTCAGTACCAGGTGGCCCTTTGGGTTGGGGTTCTGCTGTGACGTGGGTGGTCCCGAGCGTAGCCTCATTAGCATATTATTCCTATTAGTGTACGATTTATGATGGGCTCACTCCTCCCTTGTCACACTACTCAGAACTTACAAATTTTGTTATGACGGTTAGAATCAATTAGTATACTTGTTGCCTTATCAAAATAGATTTCCTTAAAGTTGCTTTTTAGAAAATGCAAAATGTTTAATCTGGCAAGTAGAAACACTAAACGGTTGCGAACTCAGCTTGGAATTCGAATTTTCCACTATCTTCAAACATATGCAGATATCACTTGAAGGAGTTTGTTAGATTGCAACGATGGTATTGGATCTATGAGATCCATCCCTTCTGTTTTTTTTATTTTTTTATTTGTATCTGGTCGATAAGCTGAGCACTGTGTCAGAAGTCAGCCGGGCAGTTTCTTTCCTTAATGACCTACAGTTTAATGTAGAATCTGAACCGCAGAGCATCATGGCAAATTCCACATGAAGCCCGCAAAACTGTCGAATTCGAAACAGGGATCCTAAATAATGAAGTTGAGGCTCTTATCTATTAACGTATCGTCATTCTTATCATAATAAAAACGGCTCCACCGTGTGCCATCATCAGGCAATTCAATCATGAAATGATGTGGTATCTTGTAATTATGAGTTCAGCTAGAACTTGAACAGCTTTCTTCAGGTAGAACGGTCTCTTCAGCTAGATACTTTGTTTAAAAAACTTAATTATTGAGTGAATGAAAGATTAATGAGTAATAGAGTGTATAATCACACTGCAATATTCTCTTATTAATAGAACTTTAAATCCGTGGTCAGTTACGCGATTAGAAATAAGGAACCTGAATGTTTGTGTAGTGGCGAACTGCGCAAAAATGACACAAAAACTAAACTGATCGTACTATACCTAGTTCTGTACAACTAAAGCGAACTCTGCATTTCCATAGTCTTTCAAAGTAGTATGTTACAAACGTTATTCACACCATTCATATTTTAGAGCCATGCAAATACCAACTACTCGATTATTAACAATACCTTACTAATTTAATAGAAAATATTTAAATTAATACAGAAGTCTGAGAATACTGAATGACAGTAATATATTCACCAAATAATATCAGCTGGCTAGTAATACATTGTTACACGCATTGGAAACAATTCACAGTTCTATTAAAAATATATAAAATATAAAAAAAAAAATGTTTAACCACACGCAAAAATATTTATTTCTACTGTTACCATAAAACATTACGTTAGATTCATACTTTGACATATTGGAGTCCGTTACCTATAACACAAGCAGATTCCATATCACCACTATTAAAACTCTAAATATTAGAAAACAAATATTATTTTAGTTTTTAATAGTGATAGATCATATGCCACGCTGCCAATTCTTACACTTTTAGTGTTTGGTGTAAATTGTTCATCATTTCCCCTGATAAATTAATCCAGTCTCTGATTCCATTACTTATAACAGAAATTTCCCAAACTTTCTTACGCATGAAACTTAGCGCTAGTTTACGCTCAAGGTCTTCTCTTCGCTTCCACTAATTTTTGCTGTATCTACATCCGTTTAGCACTCATACCCAACACACGACATATTTCCTCCGAGAATTCGTTGCATCAAACTTTTGCTTTCCAATGACTCCAGAACTCTATCCCTTTATCGTATCATTTATTAATGGCGTTCTGCGATACGTTTCACAAACAAATCTAGCTGATCTGTTTTGTACTCTTACACCAGTATTTGATATATTGGTTTTATTCGTCGAGGCAAAAAGCAAAGAGAAAACAAAGTATGTGTTTATAAAGAATAGTATTGGTTCAGGACGACCAATGAACGATGCATACAGAAATTTCTATAGCTATATTAAAAAAATGGCGAGAAGGGAAGGTATTCAGACTATTGTAGATAAGAACGGAGTTGAAGTTACTGAGGGTTTTAAAATTGCAGGTTTAGTGAGACAACTAGGGACTATCATCCTGTGATGGGAGGGATTAAATCAGAGGAGAGTCTCCCTGAAAGTACGAATGAGGGAACTACAAAATTTGAAACAGATTTCAGGAAATTATGAAGGAATTCAGAAAGCTAAAAACACGTAAAGGGGTTCGTGTAGATACAGTTACTACAGATGCATTAAAAATTGTGGGATACAAACTCAACTGGGCAGAGCACATTGGTAAGGTGGTAGGAAAAGGTTACAAAGTCCTTCATTTACTGCAGAGGGTAATGAGAGGATGTACCAGAGATGTTGGGGAATTGGGTTACAAAACGTTGGTCAGACCGTTAGTTCAATATGGTGGTGTAGTTTGGGACCCACATTTTCGTTATCAGTTACAGGAGCTGTAGGGTGTGCAAAGAAGAGCAACTAGATTTTTTGTGCGCAAATTATCGTAGGACCCTGTCAGTAATTGATATGATAAAGGAGCTGACTGGGAGTCTGTGGCGAGACAGTATTAAGCCAGATATATTATTTGTAAATTTGAAGTCGCCATGAAGCATTGTTGTGAGCGGAGGCGCACGTGGCAAAAAAGTATTTGTTGAGTCAGTCTGAGGCTAGCAGCCGCGAAAGTCGATGAACTACTGTATAGCCATATCCACGGTCAAGATGAACAAGTATAATTAGTGATGATGGTTGTATGAGCTTGGTAAATAAATCAGACGTGACCTGTGAATTGACTTAGTAGAGAAATCGAACCTGCAAGCCTAAACAATCAAACATATTCTAAATCATATCTTGAATGGCCACACAGCAAACGAAATCGCTACAAATCGTAGGAGGAAAGGAGGAGGGTGAAGAGAGTGCTGAGAATGTATAGGGAATATGTTGGTGATGGGGCTTGGAGGGATATTGGTCAAGGAATTAAGAATAGCGCAAGGAAGGGGAATTGTTGCCGTATTTTGTATACTTTCTCGGCCAACCATTGAGTGATGTCGTTTCATGACTGGCAGGATTGGTGAAAAAACACTTATCGACAGAGGGAGAGACCAGAGTTTTCTGAGGAGAAGAACAGAAAAATGCAAAAAAGTTAACAGTGATACTAGGATAAACGGCAGTGCGTTGTCTAGTATTGTATTGGTACTAGTGATATACCAGTACAATTGCTGCTTATGATTAGCGAGACAATGTTGCTATAAGCAGCATTGCGGTGCATTATACGAAGGAACATTGCAGTCCGTTAATAGATCAGTGATCAACATAGGTCGAAGAGCTTCAAGTTCATGCCGACTGCAGAAGACATCGACAGAATAAGTTCAACGGCTATAGCCATTTACCCATTGAAAAATCGAAATTTGAACATTATTGCCATCCGATTTCGTCCCATTTTGATGCTAATCACACTTTAGGGATTCCCTAATCTGCTTATTGGTTTCGCAGATCCAATACTATTTTTGAAATGATCTTTCGACATTTGTCTAACGACTTGCGCCTGACGTGCAAGCCAGTTCAAGGAATAATATATATATATATATAATAAGAAGAAGAAGAAAAGGAAAGTGTAGTTGTAACTAGGTACAGATTTCTCTAAGTTTCATCCTGTCACTTCCAGATAATTTGGCGAATTAAAAAAATTACCTTGCGACTGGTGTAAACTGCCTGCAGTCAAGTAACTGACTATTAGAAACAGGTAAATAGAACAAAATCAGATTTTCTTGTCACAATTCTCTGCAGCAAGCATCCTGCGAGTTAGGTAACATGCATCCCTCCGTAGTCATGAACATGAACATTCAAATATCAGCAGTACCGGATTAACCACGTAGCAGGAGGTAGCAAATGCTACGGGCCTCGCGCCTTCTAGGGGACCTCGCGCCTCCTAGGGGGGCCCCGCGGTAGACTAGATGGGCGACCTATTTCTTTTCAGCTTCTCTTCTTCACATTTGCTACGGGCCCCGCGCTGTCTTAATCCGGCCCTGAATATCAGTAACCTAAAATGACAGGGAATGCATATACCACCCCAGGAAACAGTTTTCCATCTCACTACCAAACGCTTTGTGAAATAACAGAAAAAAACGACTAAATGTTTCGGTACAGCCCTCTCAGTCTAGTCTGCGCGCTCAGGAATATAATTATATATATATATATATGTATATTCTCACTAAAAATATTAAGACGCACACACATTAGAAGTAGTATACGAGCACGCAACATCGTAGCCATCAGAGGTATAATAGTACTATAATTGCCTCTAAACGTTGCAAAGTTGGTCACTTAATACGAATTCATTACAAAGTACACTGAAGAGCCAAAGAAACTGGTACACTTGCCTAATATCATGCAGGGCCCCCGCCTAGCACGCAGAAGTGCTGGATGACTTGGTATGGACTCGAGCAATGTCTGAAGTAGTGCGGGAGGGAATTGACACCATGAATCTTACAGGACTATCATTAAATCCGTAAGAGAATGAGGGGGTGGAGATCTCTTCAGAACGGCACGTTGCAAGACATCCCATATATGCTCAATAATATTCACGTCTGGGGATTTTGATGGCGAGCGGAGGTGTTTAAACTCAGAAAAGTGTTCCTGGAGCGACTATGTAGTAATTCCGGACGTGGGAGGTGTCGTATTGTACTGCTGGAATTGCCCAAGTCCGTCGGAATTCACAATGGACATAAATGGATGCAGGTGATCAGCCAGGATGCGTATGCACGTGTCACCTGTCAGAGTCGTATCTAGACGTATCAGGGGTCCCATGTCACTCCAACTGCACACTGCCCCTCACAATTATAGAGTCTCCTCCAGCTTGAACAGTCCCCTGTTGACATGCAGGGTCCATGAATTCTTGAGGTTGTTTCCATACCCGTAGACGTCCTAACCACTCGATGTAATTGGAAACGAGACTCGTCAGAGCAGACAACATGTTTCCAATCATCAACAGTCCAAAATCGGTGTTGACGGGCCCAGGAGAGGCAGGGTACTCAGCAAGGGTACACGAGAGGGCATTCGGCTCCGAAAGCCCATATCGATGATGTTTCGTTGAATGGTTCGCACGGTGACACTTGTTGAAGGCCCAAGATTGAAATCCATAGTAATATGCGGAAGGGTTAGACTTCTGTCACGTTAAACGATTCTCTTAAGTCGTCGTTGGCCCCGTTCTTGCAGGATCTTCTTCCGGCCGCAGCGATGTAGGAGATTTGATGTTTTACTGGGTTCTCGATATTCACGGTGCACTCGTGAAATAGGTCTTACAGGAAAATCCCCACCTCATCGCTACCTCGGAGATGCTGTGTCCCATCTCTTGTGCATCGACTATAATGCCACGTTAGAACTCACTTAAATCATGACAAGATGCCATTGTAGCAGCAGTAACCGATCTAACGCCTGCGCAAGACACCTGTTGTCTTAAATAGGCGTTTCAGACCACAGCACTGTACTCTGAGTGTTACCATATCTCATGTGTTTGAGTACGCATGCCTGTAGCAGTTTCTTTGGCTCTTCAGTGTAAATTGTAAAATATTGAACAAAGAACCTTATAGCAAATGAAATATCTCCGGATGGGAAGCTGTTAAATATTATTGTACGAAGATCATTCAAATATAAACCGGAAATTTGTTCGTTTGACCTGAGCAAGGCAGCGCGGCGGGAAAACGGAGGTGGATAGCCGTGTCGGGATCTCTCACATTGCACCTCCACGATTTCAATTACAGTGTAACTGAAAAATAAAAACTAACTGCATCTGTTGCGCAATGCGGTATTATTCGTTTTCTCGCCAAAAAATGTATGAAATCTAGTGAAATTTTAGAAAAAACTGCAAGCATAATTAGGTTATGTTATTCTGAATAAAACCCATGTTTAATTGGAACAAGAAGTTTGGTAATGATCTTGATAAAGTGGAAAATCAATACCATAAACGGCGTCCGGTGACCAGCCTCAATAAAACCAATATTCAGGTTATGCGTGAGCTTCTTAGAGACGAACTTCGCGTTACTGTCGCTGAGATTACATCAGATGTAGATACCATTGTGTCAGATGTACTACGACACAGAAAAGTATCGGCACGGCGGGTTCCACGTCTCCCAATGAGGCACAACGCAGAGGCTGAATCACTTTAAAGAAGAAGGAGAGACGTTTTTGGACCGTATCGTGAACTGCAACGAAACATGGATCCTATCACTATATCCAAGAAAACGAGAGGACGAGTATAGATCAAGGGATAGTTTGGACAGGGAGCTATCGATCAAGGCCAAGACCGTGACTGTCCGCCGGGACAGTTGTGGCAACTTTGTTTTGGATTTTAAAGGATGTTTGTTGATTGACTCCCTACATACTCGAGGGACGATGCCTGCAAGCCTACAGTCTGCTAACTGCTGGTAGATGCCAAGGCTGTTTATTGCAACAAACAACGCCGTCAACAGATTTATGATGTCCTCTTTCTGCACTACACAGGGCCGCTTACAGCAGTTCTAACTCGTGATAAGCTCACTGTAATCCACTGGCAACCTCTTGAACAAACACCTTACAGTGCAGACCTGTCCCCATGTGACTGACGTATGTTTGGTCCACTGAAGGAGGCTTTAGGATGGGAAAGATTTTAAGACGACGAATAATACTTGTGCAATTGGCTAGTTTTTTATGACGATTTGAGAAAACGTCCTATCCGATGAAAGAATACATTTCCGTTGAAGAAGACTAAGTAGTAAAATATGTTACTTCATTTGTATTTTCATTTACAAACAAAAAATTGTGTGAAAAAATTTCGGTTTATGTTTTAAGGAGGCTCATCTACATCTACATATATACTCTGCAATTCACAAAATTGTGGGTGGCAGAGGGTGCTCAGCACCAAAGCTAATCTCTTTGCTGTGCATTCCAATCCCTAATGGTACGAGGGAAAAAAGAATTCATATAAGAATCAGTCCGGCACCTTATTTCTCTAATTTTATCTTTCCTATCCTTCCGACTCAAATAGGTTGGTGGAAGAAGTATTTCACTACACTCATGAGTGAAAGTTGGAGTACGCATGTTTTCCAATAAGTTTAAACGAAACGTGTGTCGTCTATCTACCAGAGACTCCCAACCTAATCTACTAATCAGTTCTGTGACGCTTTCATAAGGACTGTAGCAAGCGGTCACGAATCGAGCGGCTCTTCTCTGTACTTTCTCTATACTTTCGATCAATCCCTTACGAAACGGGTCCCAAATGGCACAACAATAATCCAAATGTGGACGCACAAGAGATTTGTATGCTATCTCCTTTGTTTGTTCATTACAATTTTTCAAGATTCTACCTATGAATCGCAGCCTAGAATTTGCTCTACCTACTAAAGAATTAATGTGTATGTCCCATTTCATGTTCCTTTGTACTGTTACTCCCAAATATTTAATAGAATCGACCATATCAATAACTGTATTGTTTAACTCGTATTTCTGAACAATCGGATTCTTTTTGTTAGTTATGCTCATTGTCTTGCACTTTTTACAGTTTAGAGTAAGTTGCCACTCAGCGCACCAAGCCAAAATAACATCCAGATCACGCTGAATTTCTAAGCAATCGGCCAAAGTTCTTACTTCCCTATAAATAACCGCATCATCAGCAAACATTCTAAAAAGGCTTTTCACTTTGTCTCCGAGATCGTTTATAAAAATTAAGAAAAGAAGTGGTCCTATTACACTTCCTTGAAGTACACCCGATGTAACATCTAGATTAGAAGAACTTTCTCCTTCAACGACAACATACTGCGACCGACCAGTTAGAAAATCCTTTATCCATTCACAAAGCTGATCCGATATACCGTACGCTCGAAGCATCACTAAAAGACGGTTGTGTGGCACAGAGTCAAAGGCTTTCTGGAAATCTAAAAAAATTGCATCTACTTGTGAACCTGTATCGATAACTTTCATTACGTCGTGTGTAAATAGGGCCAGCTGTGTTTCACATGATCTTTTCTTCCGAAATCCATGTTGATTTGTTGTAAGCAAATTATTATAATCTAGAAAATTCATAATGTTCGAACATATAATATGCTCCATAACTCTACTACAAACAGATGTTATAGATATGGGACGATAGTTCCCAGGATCACTTCGATCACCTTTTTTGAAAATCGGAGTTACTTGCGCGATTTTCCAGTCTGAAGGTACTTTTCGCTCTTCTAATGATTTACTGAATATATCAGACAGAAATGGCCCGATTTCTGCAGCATACTCTGAAAATACTCTTACTGGAATTCCATCCGGGCCCGGTGCTTTCCCCCACTTCAGGAGCTCTAATTGCTTAACGATACCTGCAGTATCTATTCGTAATGATTCCATCACCGACTCGCCACGGCGTGGGAAAACGGGAATACTATCCTTATGTTCATTTGTAAATGAATTTTTGAATACAGTATTTAGTACGTTAGCTTTATCGCGGCTTTCATTAACCTCGGAACCTTCACGAAATAGTGCTGGAATATTGCTGTTGGTACAATTAACTTTTCGTACATACGACCAAAATTTCTTTGGGTTTTCTGTGAGACTCTTAGAGAGAGAGTTGGAGTGAAAATCGTTAAAGGCCTCGCGCATTACATTCTTAATACGTCCTCTTAAATCAGCTAAGGTTTCTAAATCGCTGCGACACCCCTTCCTTCTTGAGCGTGAGTGTATTTTCCTTTGTTTTTTGAGTAATCTTTTGACTTCGCATGTGTACCACGGTGGATCATCCTCTCCCTTTATTGTCCGCTTTGGTATATGTATTTCCATGCCTTCCCTGACTATATGTATAAAACGATGCCACATCTCTTCAATGGTGTCCTTTGTTGACTTGAAGTTATGGTATTTATTCCTCAGGTAGGTTCTAAAACACTCCTTTGAGGCCTTACTGAATCTGTATACAATCCGCCCTTTTTTCCTTTTTCGCTCGGTCATTAATTTGATAGTCGCAATTACCGCTTTGTGATCGCTTATTCCTGTGGTCGTTGAAATGTCGGTGAATAATTCTGGCCTGTTGGTAACCAGCAAGTCTAAAATGTTTTCGCTACCGTTATGACACCGCGTAGGTTCATTAACTAGCTGCTCGTGATGATTATCTGACAACAAATCGAGAATTACTTCAGAAGCTGCCTTATCCCTGCCTTATCCCTGCTGTGATGTGAACGTAATTACGCCAGTCAATATAAGGCAGATTGAAGTCGCCTCCTAGAATCATAGCATGATCTTTAAAACGGCTAGCTATTCTATTTACATTATTTCTTAACTCCTCGACGATAGCTATATCCGAATCAGGTGGACGGTAGAAGGCACCTATGATGAGTTTTGACCCAGCAACGTTGAGTTTAATCCATATGATTTCACAGTTCGTATCGACGTCTATTTCATTACATGGGAGAAATTTACTCACAGCTATAAATACCCCACCTCCATGAGAATGTAATCTGTCTTTACGAAAAACATTCATGCTATCTTTAAAAGTTTCGGCGGAACTTATTTCCGGTTTCAACCAACTTTCTGTACCGATAATGATATCCGCTTCTGTACTACAAATAACGCTTTCAAGTTCCGGTTGTTTGTTACAAACGCTTCTACAGTTAATTACGAGAACTTTTAACTGACGAGATTCTTTTACGTTGCTCCTACATTCCGGTGTTGTATCTGATTGGGTTGCCCGTAACTGAATTTCGTGTTTCGGGTCTTCCTCCCTCAGCCTAAAAAACCACCCAGTGCATTCCACACGGCCCCTGCCACCCGTGTAGCCGATTCACGGGTGTAGTGCACACCTGACCTATTAAGGGGAACCCTACAAGACTCGACCCTATGGCGAAGATCGAGAAATCTGCAGCCAATGTCATCACAGAAACGTCGTAGTCTCTGGTTCAGCCCCTCAATACGGCTCTGAACCAGAGGTCCACAATCAAGTGTGTTGTTTACATTATACTAATAACCGTTATAGGGAATTAATCTTCTATCAGTGAAGGAAACAAGCAGTTACTAGCAGGTTTATTGTTAAAATTGGTTTGCTTGCGTGGTAAACGGAGAAAGGTGTGTCTTGTGGAAATTATATTGCATAATAAGGAAAGGTATTTATAGGTTAAGTCACAACTCGCTTCAAGGGCACATAGTTTGTTTTGTTTAAAATCTCAATGAGCATGAAGTGTGGTGGCTGTCGCAGGGTTGTAAAGCAGGGAAACAGCTGTAATGATTGTGGAGTTCGTTTTCATCCGAAATGTGGCTACATGGAAGCTGAAAATGCACTTTACTCTCCTTGGAGTTGTTTGACTTGCAAAAGTAGTAAGGAAAAGAGGGAACTAGAAAGTAGGATCTCTTGTCTCGAATCCACAGTGGCTGAATTAACAAAAGAGCTCAATGTTTTGAAGGCTGAAAAAGCAGCATTAAATGTTAAGGAATTCCAGTGGATTGCAGCCAAAACTGGAATGAAACAACAGGACCTGCATTCTACAAATTTTCAGTTGGAAGTTTCCAATACTTTTGGGGTGTTGGAGAATCTAACTGAGGATGTATCAGATACCACAGCAGGGCTGTCTCATTGCAACAAAGCTGTAAAAAAGCACACATTGTGCAAAGCTCGAAAAAAGAAATCCAAGAAGGTGTTATTGCTTGGAAGTAGTCACGGTAGGGGGTTAAGTGCAATGCTACAGTCAAGCCTGGGCTCTGATGTTGAGGTGTGTAGTATATTTAAGCCTAATGCAGAACTTGGCAATGTTGTGGATGAAATTTCAAGCCTGGGGAAAGATCTTACTAAAGAGGATCATATAATTATAGTTGGGGGTCCTGGAAACAGTCTGTCCAGAAATCTCAATTATTGTGTTGAAACAGACATTGACAACATTGCTAAAAAACACCACTCACACCAATGTTGGTTTTGTTGACCTGTTCAGGCGTTATGATCAACCCTGGATGCGTGGTCATGTACAGCGTACACAGGCAGATCTGAAGCGTGCATTGTGTCAGGCTGACCGAACACACATTGGTTTGATAGATGTTTCTGGCATAACACGGAGTGACCATACCTCCCATGGACTCCACCTGAATGTTCGGGGCAAGCAGAAGCTAACGCAACTGATTGCCAATAACATCAGGAGAGGCAGGTTGGATGTGAACCCCATCCCAGTGGTAATTGGTGGTAGGACTCAGTCTTTTTTAGGCCAAATGTCAAGAGTAGGAAGAGTTATTTAAGAAATGTACATAATGGTATTACAGTAAAAAATAAAGAATGTCAGTCTAAAATAGCTTTGTTCCATCAGAACATTAGGGGTATCTCAAGCAAACTTGATGAGTTCATAATATCTATAGAAGAAACCCAAATATCATTGAATCTTAACATAAATATCGTATGTCTGACAGAACATCATCTGAAGAATTCTGAAATAGGTCTCCTCCCTTTTATTGGATATAGATTAGCTTCTTGTTATTGCAGGTCAGAGATGAGAATGGGTGGTGCAGCAATATATGTAAGCGAAAATACCGAGACAAAATCGTTAGATGTAAGTAAATACTGTATAGAAAAAGATTTTGAATGTTGTGCAATACAGTTAGAATTAGAAAACAAATATCTTATAGTGCTGACAGTTTATAGGGCTCCCACAGGAGACTTCAGTAAATTTTGTAATAAACTTGAGGCGGTTCTAATAAACTTATCACATACTAAAAGGGAAATTATCCTCTGTGGAGACTTCAACATAAATTTTGCTGTAGAATGTAACCAGACAGATTATCTTCTAGGAATGCTTAGATCATTCAATCTCTATCAAACTGTAAATTTCCCAACTAGAACACAAAAAGATAGTAGTACCATTATTGATAACATTTTTGTAGAGCACAATAAATTAGAAATATATGAAACAGTTCCAATGGAAAATGGTTTGTCAGACCATAATGCTCAAATAAATATTTTGGATGTTGTGGGAAATGAATGTAACAAAAGAAAGGATTTGTCAGAGTTAGGCCATTAAAGAACAATTCAATAAAAATATTAAATGATGAACTTCTCAATGAGGACTGGAGCACTGTTTATAAATTAAAAGGGGTAACCAATAAATTCAATTACTTTCACCAAAGGTTTTCAGAAATTTACAAAAGGTGTCTCCCTACAAAACTAGTTCCAATTGGTCAAAAACGAGTAAACAAAAATTGGGTTACAGTTGGTATTAAAACATCTTGCAGACATAAAAGGGAATTGTATGTAAAAGTTAGGAATACTGATAATATGCTTCTCAGACAACATTACAAAACTTACTGTAGAATTTTAACCAAAGTAATAAAAGAAGCTAAACGTTTGGCCATAAACGATGAGATTAGTAGTTCAGATAATAAGATAAAAAGTGTTTGGAACATTATTAAAAGAGAAACAACTGTATCATCTCTTGAACATAAACCTATATCTATAAGCATTAATGATAAGCTTGTAACTGACCCCTCTTATGTAGGAAATGCTTTCAATAACTACTTCTTAACAGTTGCTGAAAAAATAAAAGGAAAATATATTGGGAATATGGATGCTATAGCAATACTTAAATCCTTGTCACCAAAAACAGCACCTATGTCTATATTTCCCACCAGTCAAAATGAAATTGAAAAAATTATTAAATCCCTCAAAAATAAAAAGTCATTTGGTTATGATGAGGTTTCAACCCATGTAGTGAAACAATGTAACACCAGCATTAGTAGAGTTATTAGTCATATTTGTAATAGTTCTTTTGAAGAAGGTATCTTCCCTGACTCACTCAAGAAGTCAATAATCAAACCGCTTTATAAAAAGGGTGATACCTCAAAAATTGAGAATTACAGACCCATTTCACTTCTACCAGCATTTTCAAAAATCTTTGAAAAAGCAATGTACAGAAGGGTGTATGCACATTTACAAAAAAATGACCTACTCAGTAAAGTACAGTTTGGTTTTAGACAAGGCGTTTCATCAGATTCAGCAATTTTTGCTTTTGTAAACAACATACTGGAATCAATGCATAAAAAATTAAATTCCCTAGGTATATTCTGTGATCTTGCTAAGGCTTTTGACTGTGTTGATCATGAAATTCTACTAGGTAAATTAGACCACTATGGAGTTAGTGGTAAGCCAGGACATTGGTTTAAATCATACCTGGAAAATAGAAAGCAATGTGTATCACTGAAAGATGTTAATACAGGAGATGTTATAAACTCAGAATGGGGTATAGTTAAATGTGGTGTGCCTCAGGGTTCAATTCTTGGTCCTCTGCTGTTCTTAATCTATATAAATGATCTCCCACATATACTAGGTGATAATGAACACATGGTGCTCTTTGCAGATGATACTAGCATATCCTTGAAAGACCCATCAGCACAAAACCTCGAAAACACAGCAAATGAAGTTATAAAGAAAATTAACAGGTGGTTTAATGCCAACAAACTAATACTTAATGTAGAAAAGACACAGTTACTTCAGTTTGTTACAAAAAATAAAACAAAGGACAGCTATAATGTATTATCAGAAGGAAAAGCAATCGATGAAAGCAGTTTCACAAAATTCCTGGGTGTATATATAGATAACAAATTGAACTGGAAACAGCATATTCAACAACTTCTTAAAATACTGAATTCTGCAACATTTTCACTGAGGGTAATATCCAGAATAGCTAATATAGAAACCAGAAAGTTAGTATATTTTGCATATTTTCATTCCCTGCTCACTTATGGCATCTCATTCTGGGGAAACTCGTCACAAGCACAGAGGGTATTTAAATTGCAAAAGCGTGCTATAAGAACTATTTGTGGAGCAAACCCACAGACACCGTGCAGAAATCTATTTAAAAACCTGGGTGTTCTAACAATGCCAGCACAGTATGTATACTCTGTATTATCATTTGTAGTAGAAAATCCTGAACACTTCAATCTTAATGCTGACATACATAGCCATAATACTAGGAATAAATATAATATTCACAAGGATTACAAATCACTGTCAATTGTTCAGAAAGGGCTAACATTTACTGGAGCTTCCTTATTCAATGTATTACCAACAGAAATTAAATGTTACCTACAAAAACCCAACTACTTTAAGTCCAAACTGAAAGAGTTTCTACTTCAGAACCCATTTTACTCCGTAAAAGAATTTTCTTCTTGGAATTTGGTAACTAAGAATGACTGATAAAATAGCATATATGGTGTATGGAAGGGGAAGGTGACAAAATTATCCACAATTACTAAAATTATATATGGTTTTTCTTTCTGTTGAAACTGGACAAATGAACTAATTACACTGTTTACAAAATTTCACTTATATATAGTAACTAGCATGCACTCAAAAACTGCTGTGAAAAATTATCATATTAACAGGTTTTTAAGTAATTGACTGCTTATGAGTTGTTGGTAATATAATTGATATTGCTAATAGGTGTGTGTACTGTTCCACATAAATAGCAACTAACATAATATAATATGTAGTCACAAATTACAGTGAAACCTTACATGGTAACTGGTTGGTAAGAAAATAACTGGTTATTAGATGCTGGTAACAAGTGTATACACTGTTCCACATAATAAGTGTTAATTAACTCGGGATTGTATTTGTAGATTACAGGAGATATTGGTTATACTAATGGGTTGTTGCTAACTTGTTGTCAATATATAAAAATATTATCAATTATATAGTAATATTGACATTACTAATAAGTGTATGTACTGTTCCACATCCCCGAGATTATTCTCACATGGGATCAAAGTGAACATATCTATCTATCTATCTATCTAACTCTGTCTACGATGCTACAGATGGTTAGCTCTGCCGATATCTTGCGGTCACTGGCCACAGAGTTCACCCTTTCAGCCAGCCGCCGGAAGGAAGAGAGGATAACCTCCGACCCAAGGCGACAGGCATCATTGGTGCCGACATGAGCCACAATCTGTAGTTGGCTACACCCTGTCCCCTCTATGGCATCCGGGATGGCCTGTTCCACATCTCGGATCAGGCCACCCGGAATACACACTGAATGGACGTTGGATTTCTTC
Source organism: Vandiemenella viatica (assembly GCA_031002005.1). Classification (NCBI taxonomy): domain Eukaryota; kingdom Metazoa; phylum Arthropoda; class Insecta; order Orthoptera; family Morabidae; genus Vandiemenella; species Vandiemenella viatica. The sequence goes on from CM061920.1 coordinate 82,054,621, forward strand.
CTCGAGGAATCCGCCATTTCCCTAAGGGGCTCTAATAACCGCCTAACATTAGAGCTCCCAACTACCAGAATGCCCTTCTGCGTTTGCTCAGACCTGGCGGGCTGGGGGGCCGTCAACTCGCAGGATGACAATTGTGGGACTGAGTCAGCCTCCGACAATACATCAAACCGGTTGGACAGACGAACAAGTTTAGCGTCTTGGCCTTTAAGCCTGTTCGACTGCCCCCGTGTGCGGCTTCGAAGTCTAGAAGCCATACGCCAGTCACCAACAGGCGACTGCGGCACAGCATCCAACACTTCAGCCTGGGTTTCAGGTACGACAGTCGATATGGGAGAATCTGTGATAGGCTTGGCTATATCAGTTTCCCCAACATCACATCTGCTGCAGCCTTTTACGGCAGCTTCCAGCTGCGTAACTTTCGCTAACACAGCTGCAAGCTGAGCGCGCAGATCAGCCACCTCAGCTCGCGTCTGCACACAACAATCACAGTCCCTAGACATACTGCTTTTGAAAAACGAAAAAAGAAAGGAAACTAAAAAAGTACAGAAAAAAGGAACAGAAACTCGAAATAACCTGTACTTCCTACAAAATATATTCACTCGGAGATTGCACTAATCAAATCCCCACACCACTACAGATAAAATATAACAACAAAATACGCTACTGCACTCGGCAACTCTTCAAACGCTACAAACTAGTACTGTCTACAAAATGTAAACACTCAGAGATTACACTATTCAAATACCCACACCACTACAGATATAAAAACAACAACAAAATACGATACTGCACTCGCTGACTGTTCAAACACTACTAACGACCACTGTTTACAAAATGTAAACACTCAGAGATTACACTATTCAAATACCCACACCACTAAAGATAAAATACAACAACAAAATACGCTACTGCACTCGCTGACTGTTCAAACGCTACTAACGACCACTGTTCACAAAATGTAAACACTCAGAGATTACACTATTCAAATACCCACACCACTACAGATAAAATACAACAACAAAATACGCTACTGCACTCGCTGACTGTTCAAACGCTACTAACGACCACTGTTTACAAAATGTAAACACTCAGAGATTACACTAATCAAATACCCACACCACTACAGATAAAAAACAACAACGAAATACGCTACTGCACTCGATGACTGTTCAAACGTTACTATTACAACCAGTGATATAACCGTTTGGCCAAATACAAATAAGTGTATCTGGACCTATCAGGCGTATTTAAACTTACAGGATTCGTTGCATTAAGCAGATGCGAAAATATCATCTTGATACATAGTTGATAATTTAATTTATGGAGGGAAAACTTGATGGCGAAGCAGCTGCAATGGTACAATGCCATCACAGATGTCTAAACTAACCTTGTTTGGAGATTAAAACGCTTACTTTTTGATCTTGAGTGCACAACATTAGTGATGCATAACAAATTATACAATTATACTTTTGAGGGATTATTGCAACGGAAAGCTTTGTTTGTTCGGGTGCGTCGTTCTGGTATTAACGTATTGTGGATCCTCCGTGTTTAATAGAAATTTCCTCGCTTTTCTGTAAAAAGCCTCTTGTAGTGAGGCATATACTGGGCTCAAGACAGAGTTCTAGTTCAGGTTATACAGTTTCGGGATGAAAGTCATGTAGATCCTGTTGGAGTTCGAAGCTGTTTCTGATTAGGAAAGTTGAAGTCAGACTGTGAAATTATAGTCTAACAGTGCAAATCAAGAAATTGAAAATCGCAGCTGAACAGCAATTGTTAACAAATATGTGGGATGTGAAGTTAATATTAAGGAGTTTTAAAACATGTGCGAGATCAGTATTTGAAGTGTGGCCAGACAAGAGAATGAGGGCCGAATGTAGGTTTGAGGTCATTAAGAGGCTGGAAATGGTTGGGGACAAGGAACGGAAACGAAATTGACCATGGCCTTTTGGAAGGAAGCATCCCGGCATTAGCCGGGAGTGATTTGGTGAAACCATGGAAAACACAAATCTGGATGCCCGGACGGGGATTCGAACACGCGTCCTCCCGAATACAAGGCCATAGCATTACCAGTTCACCCACAACGCTTGGTCAATGCGAAGCAACATATAATTTTCTATATTTAGCCAGCACACTTTTAATGACGAAATTAAAAAAAATAGATTACACTGACAGTTGGCGAATAATATCGATTGTTATCCAAGTCACCTTTCATGTAATAAAACATAAAAACTTTGGAGCATCAGACTTCGAGAGATATGGCACCAAATAACTTATAACGATCCCGTTTCGTTGGCTCAGGTGGTTGCAGTACCGTGAAGGTGTCTGGCGCTGACACCTGGTTCTCTGTTTTGAGTCCTAGAGGCGGAGAAAAGTTCCATCTTCAGGACTTGGTGGTGCATAGTTCCTAATCTCCAGATTGTGCGCCAAGGTTCAGGGTTAAATCCCAAACCCCTCTGCAATGCGTATGGAGGGAGGGTACACTACAATGCAGATGGTGATTCATCCCTTGGATGGGGTCGTTAAGCCTGGTGGCCTGTTAGGCTCTTTCGGAAGAGTAGTCCTGAACGGGCCGCCACCTGGTTTCAACATCTCCCTTCTTCATATCTCTTTTCATACGACACAAACAACACTTTAATACTGAACACACACACTCTATCCCACAAACTAACACGAACGAACACGCCATGGAAGGGTTCATCATCCATGGTAAAAGACTACATCCGGAAACGGGCTTGGCGTCATAAGAAAAAGAAAATTTATTACGTAACTGATAAGGTGTTACTGTTTAAAGAAGAAATATTTTTATATTTTTTAAAAATTAGCGTCTTTTAATTGTATTTTTTTTTTCGGATTTACTCATACAAAACTGGCTGATTTGTTCAGAGGAAGAGGAGTAGTGGCAGGTCTGGGGAAAAACAAGGACGCATCTTATAGATACTTTGGTTCAGTGCTAGGAGACACTGTCACTTTTATGCTTCTAAATGCGAACGTTTAAGAATTAGTTCCACTTAAAACAAATTATAATCAGCTGGTAGCGTGACTCTTGCATATTTATAATCACTGAAGAAGTTCCTTTGGAGGAGCACTTTCAACAAACGCTTACCTGTTTACGAAAGTTTAAAATTCAAGAATAATAATTGTAACTTTACTAGCTGGTGTACTCAGTAATGTTCCGCAGGGAAGTAGCAACAAGATACATGTTCAGCAACTACAGTAATTGTGCATTTTGGTGGATCTTGGTAGTCCAGATTTGTTATACTGACAGATTTGAAGTATCAAACTACGAATGCCACTTATTTAATAATAAGGATTTAACGCTAATTGTAAATTATGTAAATTAGCTTGTAATAAAAGCTAAACCCAAGTATCAAAGTAGAGTTGAAATGTTGTCAGCCATAAACCCTAAGTGATTTTGTGGTGCTTCTGCCATAGATATGAAAATAGGTGATTGACGACAATTGCCTTTATCGCACTATAAACGCAATTTAACAAGTTGCAAAGAAAGGAAAGAGTGAATTGTTTTCCATGTTAAGAATAACTGTGAGTTGTAAACGTGAAACTAATTGTGCTCTGAGATATTAATTTAGAGAGAAATATCAGTATGTTAAAAACACTGGGAATAACCAATCATACTTTCAGGAACACTATTTTCAACAGCTGAATATTTCATATTGCATATTTGTACCAAATAGATGCTTCTACACCTTGGTGAGTTGGTATATTAAGTAGACGCACAGTTAGAAGTGGATTACGCTCTTGGCACCCAGATTGTTTTATCTTTTTGAGGCAGGCTGCAGAAATAATAGTTTAACCGAATTCCGATAGCATAATTCTGTCTCAGCACTGTACAAAATCAAATTGCTATTATTTTAAAAGGAATTTTAAAATACTGCAAATCACCACGAGAACCTGGTACATAATAACATTTGTATCATTGAAAATCATTTCAGGTAGCATAATACTGACAACAGCATCTCGTATGAAGTAATAAAAAAATATGTCGGAATTTTTCTTTTTTGAGTACTGCAAGGACCTATTTTACCTGTTATATGTGTTAAAATGTCTTGTTTTCGACGATGTATAGATTACTAGATAAGTACAATCGATTGCTGCAGCTACGTCGTTATTTGACAACACCGAGAGCTAGATATGGACCCTTGATCTGTCACAGTAACAAGATGCATTTCACTATCTTTAGCGCCAGGCTTTCTTATAGCTATTATCTGAAGTAGATTTTGTGAATAATGTATTATTTTTCTTCTAAGGTAGATTTATTTATTCCATTTGTCGTATTTTGGTGAGAATTACTTACTGCTATAAATGGGGTGAGGAGTAAATTTGTTTTGTTTGTTTACCACTAGCCACGTATAATGATTTTTTTTCATAATTGTGCCTAATTAACCATAGTTATTTACCTCATTATCTGAGTTTTATATAACAATAGACATTCAATTCAGAAACTGGACCAAGTGAATTAGTAACTCGATACTCCAAAGCGATATATCCTATCGACTACAATTCGTCTAGACTATGCTGGTGCTGCCACATATCACAGAACTGAGGAACTGGAACTGTTCTCGGTCGATCAATACGATAGCCAATCTCGAGAGGTGCTGCTACATCATGGTAGGCTGGCGAACTACATTGTTGTCGAAATATTAGTCAGAGATAATAACTACACACATACCATTTATTTTAAAACGCGCTATATAATTCAGCAACTTTTATAACTTTAGACATACTCTACTAAATCATTTAAAACATATATTATACGGAAATATTCTAAAGATTCATTTCTAACGAAATATTTTTAAAATGTTTTGGGCATCGAAAAAATACAGTGCTTCATCTGACAAACTGAAATGTAAGCATTAGAAAGAATTAGAGGTATTATCAGCCAAGTATTTTCAATTATTTTCTCGATTTGAGAAGTTTTGATTATTTTCCTAGATTTTACTTTTTTAATTATTTCGGAACGGTCACAAGTTTTCTTGGGCATAAATGCAAACGCTAATTTCGTGTTTTTGAAATATATGGCGACAGGTTTGAGAATTTAAAAGCATGATGAAATAAGCTCAGACTGCTGGAATACGTACAAAAAGGGATCGTGAAACTTGTTACGTTTTGGTGAGTGGAATGCCTTTGACCTTGACAAGGTGAGAGAGGCTGGGGTCGTAATTTTATTTCTTTACTGCCAAAGCATCACTGCGTTAGGCATCCAGGTGATGACATCGGATGAACAGAATGCTTGTTCGTGGTTTATCAGTTACAGCCGAAGAATTTATTCGACTTAAAAAATTCACTTTCATTGGAACTGGCTGTGAGATCGGAAAACATAACCTTCGGAGCATTATAATGTTAAGGAGCTCCTCCACTAAAGAAAGGTTGATAGAAGGATTATTTTGAAAATGACATGGATAACAGAAAACAAAAAATACGAAGAAGCAGTGAAATTAAGACAAGTGGATGTATGTTCAGCGATATCTTCAACAATTTTGAACCGATTTAAAAGGAATTTTTTTAGTGGATACGGTATACCTCCAAAGTGGTCCCATATGCATTTCATTGAGAAATCACTCCTTCTACCCCTTTACACCCCTTAATTTTTATACAAACCCACATTTCTTATCCGATTTCGATGGAACTTTGGACATGTTTAGTAAAAAATAAAGAGAAAAATACTGTCAGCTTTTTGTTTGAAAAAACTGAACATCTCTCCCCCTCTCCACCCCCTTAAATTTGGTAAATGTTTTTTATACAAAGATTAACCGTTTAAGCTGATCTCCATTTAAGTTGGCAATTACATGTAATTTTTCAAGGAGAAGGTTTCTGACCAAAAAAAATTAAAAAAACCACACCCTCTCCCCATTAAACCGCTTAATATTTATACAAACCCACAGTTTTTAATCCGCTTTAGATAGAACTTAGCACACTTTAACTATAAAACACAGAAAAAAATAATGTTAACTCTCCCCCGTTTCCACCCTCTTGATTTTTGTCAATTTTCTCTTTAAAAAGCTACAGTCGACATCATTTTACCAATCTTTACGAAAGTTGGTACATATATGTATTTTCTGACTAAAAAATCCATAAACTACCCTAGCTCCCGTTTTACACCCCTTAATTTTTGTAAAAACCTACGTTTCAATCCGATTTCAGTGAAACTGTGCATGCGTATACTTTAAAACAAAGAGAAAAAGAAAAGTACTTGTCCACATTACTTTCACAAAAACGCAAACCCTATCCCCATTTCCATCCCTTTAATTACTGTCAATGTTCTTTATGTAAAGCTACTGTTTCTATCTGATTTTGAAGGAAGTATGAATATATATACATCAAAACAAACAGAAAAATTCTGTGTACGTTTGGGTTAGAGAAGCCAAACACCTGTCCCCTCTTTCCATCCCCTTAATCTATACAAAGCTACAGTTTCTATCCGATTCTGAAGGAAATTTGCACAGGTAAACTTTAAAATATACAACTATTGTGTTTAAATTTGACATTCATAAGCCCAACCCCTCTTTCCTTTTACTCCCACTCCTCCTAATTTCCTAATTTTCTTTATAGATACCCACAGTTTTTATCAGATTTCATTGGAATACTGCACATGTATACTTAAAAATAAAGAGAATCTTAGTATCTACATTCTGTTTACAAAACCCAACCGCTCACTCCCTTACGCCATTTAATTTTTGCAACTGTTCTTTACACAAAGCTATAATTTTTATCTGGTTTCGATGGAACTTTGCACATTGTATACTTTAAAACAAGGATAAAAATACTGTCCACACAAGCCTTCACAAAAACCAAACTACTCTTCGCCTCTACGTCCCCTTAATAACTTTTTTATGCATACCTAGAATTTTTATCTGATATCGATAGAAATTTATACACGTACACTTTAAATCAATCAGAAAGAACCGTCTACTATTTGGTATACAAAAGCCCAATCTCATTTTCTTCTTTACTCCCACCCCTTTTAATTTCCAATATTCTTTACAAAAATTCACAGTTTAAAATCCAGTCAAACTCAATTAAGCTATTTTTAAGCCATGGCACAATATTATTAAAATAAATGTGTCCTAATGTCTCAACATGTACCTCAGACTTCAACTTATACCCTAATCTATCACGTTGTGAAAACCAATTGAAAATCTATATATTCTGTGCGATGCCACAACAAACAGGTATATTCCAGGGACAGATTTGTGTATGAGGTATGTATTAATGCCCAGATGTTACATGTTTCGATTATCGAACGGCAGCTTAAACTGATGTTAAATTAGCTCGAAAGACAGCTCACCTCGTTCTGGAAGTTGTTGGGGTATATAAAGGCATAATTTTTTTTGAGAGCAAGAGCTTTAAACACTGAGCTACGACGAAGTTGGCAAAATGAGAACTGCTGCAAGATATTTACATACAAAACAAACTATAATACCACCAAAAATTAAAAATAAATATGGTTAAAAAATAAACACCACCTTAAATAAAGAAACCACACTAAAAATTTTAAAATAATTTTATTCCTTGCTTAGAAGAAAGTAAATGTAAATGGACAATATTTTATATTACTGTTATTGAAATTTTTACATTAATTAGTTATTTTTTGGATTCGGTGCCAGCCAAACAAGAAAAAAATAAAAAAATAAAACCAATAATACATAAAAATCATGTTACTACTTACCTACAATTAATGTGAGAAACATACTAACTGTAAAGCGTTTACTGCATGATGCAGCCTACCAACTGACACTGTGGCGCCAGAGATATGCCTGGAAGACCAATGAGGCCACGCCACAGCTTAAAATTCTGTATAATTTGTTTCCCTAAACTTTCGCCTGCAATAACAATCTCGGTCTCACTACATGCTGTAAAATATCTGGAACTTTTGTTCGTACTCCCCGTTTCACCTATAACACCAAATGAAGTTCAGTAATTCGATCTTCGCGATGTAACAACTGGCACCGACTCAAAAAAAAAATAATTAATGTAAAAATTTCAGTAACAGTAATGTAAAATATTGTCCATTTAGATTTACTTTCTTCTAAGCAAGGTAAAAATTATTTTAAAATTTTTAGTGTTCTTTTTGAAGGAGGTTTTTTATGTTTTTTTAATAATTATTTTATCATAAATTATGATGAAGGGAATACCAAATCGAAATGTTAAGAAAATTTTCATGTGAGTTGGAACCTTGTGAAATGTGTATGAACTCTGATGGAGTGATCTAGATAGAGAAACGGCTGGTGAGAAGTTCACAAGCTGTAGTTGCTAGTTTAGAGTCAGAATTTAGGGTCTTTGGAGGTGAGATATTTCTATACAATAGGATTACAGAAAAATAAGACCTTCAGACTCATCAAGAAATTATATCTAGTTGCTCGGTCAACGTACGATGAAGGTGAACGCAGTATAAAACGTAATCAGCTTATTAAATGAATGGATAGGAAATAAAAGTGTATGATTATACAGTGTAAGAGAATTGCTGATTGAAGACCTATTAATGTAAATATTTTGGAATTTAATTATAAAGTTTCAGTCCTACATCTATTAGAGAAAGTATTGAGTAGGTATTCACTGCTTATAAGAAAACTGATCAATGGAATTGCGCAACAACAGACACAGTGACTGATATGACGAGGTAGCTGAGTAAAGAGATTTGCTGGTGCTGAGTCCTGGATGTGTGGATACGGGTAGTGTAATTAGTATTGTTTGGAATGGAAGATATGACCGTAATCGTAAAATAGCTCTCTGATCTCTGGTTTTAAGAGAGGAAAGTTTTATTTGTAGGTAAAAGAATCTGGGAGTGGAATAAACAATCGATGGAGATGGTAAGCGATTTAATCCAAACAGTGGAGGAGTTTAATCTAAAAATGTTCAAAATGTTTAATTTGGAGTAGTGGGGAACATGTCTCGTTCACGGATCATTATATTAGTTATTTTTTTAGTTTTTAAAGAAACGATTACATCTAAAAAACGTGATCATCAAACCTCCTTCCTTCTTTTGCAAACTTTCATTAATTTTTTTGTCCTAAATCCAAGGACTGTGTTAGACCTTTTCAACAATTGTACCTATATTGTATTTTTGTAATTTTCTATGTAATTTTTTGCTTGTATTTATCACATACTAGCAGATTACCCGGTGTTGCATCGTCTAGGTGGGATGGTTTACACGTACAAGGTACTCTGTTTTTATTCACCCAATGAGAAACATGCGAACTTGATTTCACAAAATTTGCATCAGCTATCTTCGGAATTAAACTTCATAGTTCACAGAACGTGGTGGGTTGGATGCTGTGACACAAACATGAGTTTTTATTTTGCTGCAGGTTGCATTTCAACCTAATCACAGCTTCTGCTAAAGTTGTTGTTCGAAAATGGAAATATGTACAATGCGCGTCACATATACAAATCAATACCTGGAAAGTGTTTATTTGTTTCGGCATCACGCAGAAAATTCAGATTTTGAATGGGTTTCAACAATTTGAAAGCTTGGGATCAAGGTTAAAATGTGACGCATGTCTTGAGGCGTTGCGACAAATTTTTCAGTAGGCGAATAATCTGGCATTACCTGAAAATTTCTGAATCGATTTTTTACGAAGTTTTCACTGTATCAGAAATTAGATGTATTTGATTATGCTTCCTCATCTGCAACTGTAGCTGAAACTTGCTTTATTATGATACCTAATTCCGCACTTCTACAATTGGATATCAAGTATTCAGAATTATTTTTCAAATTGTTTTAATTGATGTCACTAATAGACTCATTTTCACGTAAAAATTAGTAGGGTATTTATTAATAGGTTACTGTTAGCAGTCAGAAATTGTGTTTTTGATGCCTGAAGTAACTTCGATGGCAACGATGTTCTCTAGTGTTTTTCCCTTAATTATTAATTTGTGAAGTTTCTGCTTTATGTAGTTTCCTTTTCGTATTCCGCACAGTGAGTTTCAAAGACTGAATGATTGAAAATCAAGAAAGGAAGCCGTTTTATTTTTACGAAGTATATAATATATGCAACATATAGTTGGTATTGTATCTTCGGTGTTTCTCACAACACTTCAGAATTTCATTCACTGCCCCGGCGTCATGTAAAGTTAAATCATAAGATGTACCATACCTCATATTTCAAGTCTTATTCCAAGTTTTAAAACGAAGAAAACCAGATCGAAATCGATTTTTAGTTGTACTGGAACAGACCTGGTTTCATATTATTATTGTTATTGATTCCTTATTCTACTCTTTTGCTTATGCTATTCAGCAGTATCTTTCTATCTTCACTAGTGTAAGCCCGTGATAGTTTTTTGCGTATCGTCACAGGTCTGGAATAGTTCCAGTTTCCAGGATGAAAGATAATGACAGGTTGATCTGATGTGACCAAATATAAAACTGACCAGTGTTTCAGGTTGAATAAAATCTCTTCAGCTTGAAGAACTCAGAAGCATTAATAGAGGTAGGTATTAAACACGAACAGGGACAATAGCGCAATCGTATAATTGCTTAAATAGAAACTTACTTGTATTTGACCCTTAAAGGTCACTCTGAAAGATTTAAAAAAATCCTGTTTGTTTCGAAAGCATCACGTTGTTTTTTAACCGACTTCAAAAAGGAGGAGGTTCTCAATTCGTCTCTATTTTTTTGTATGTATGTTCAGCGATATCTTCGCCAATTTTGAACCGATTTAAATGAAATTTTTTTTAGTGGATAGGGTATACCTCCAAAGTGCTCCCATATGAATTGTCATTGAGAAACCACCCCTTAATTTTATACAAATCAACATTTTTTATTCGATCTCGATAAAAACTTGGGACATATATAGCCATAAAAAAAGAGAAAATATTGTCAACTTTTGGTTTAAAAAAACTGAACCCCTCTCCCCCTATCCACCCCTTAATTTTTGCCAATTTTCTTCATTCAAAGCTACAGTCCGACACCATTTAACTGATCTCCATTAAAGTTGGCAATGTAGTTTTTCATGGAGAAGGTTATTGACCACAAAAAATAAAAACCACCCCTCTCCGCTTTAGACCCTTAATTTATAGAAACCTACATTTGCTTATCTGGTTTTTATTGAAACTTTGCCCATTATACTTTAAAACAAAGAGAAAAACCTGTCAACATTTGGTCTTCTAATGCTCAACCCCCTCCCTCCTTCCACCCTCTAATTATTGTTAATGTTCTTCATAAAAAGCTACACTCGACACCGTGATGACCGATTATCATCAAAGTTGGCATATACATGTAATTTTTCATGGAGAATCTAACCAAAATATAAATAAATAAAAAACACCCATCTCCCCTTTACCCCCCTAATTGTTATACAAACCCACATTTTTTATCCGATTTCGATGAAACTTTGAACCTGTATAGTCAAAAATAAAGAGAAAAATACTGTCAAATTTTGGTTTTGAAAAAACTGAAGCCCTCTCCTCTATCCACGCACTAAATTTTTACAAATCTTCTTTATACAAAGCTACAGTCGACACTATTTAACTGGTCTCTAATAAAGTTGGCCTGGATACATGTAATTTTTCATAGAGAAGGTTTCTGATAAAAATAAATAAATAAAAAAAAACACCTCATGTCTCCCTTTACACCCCATGATTTTATAGAACTCTACATTTCTTATCTGATTTTTATTGAACTTTGCCCATGGATACTTTAAAACAAAGAGAAAATTCCTGTCAACATTAGGTTTGTTTCCAAAGCTCAACCCCTTTCTCTCCTTCTATCCCATTAACTTTTGTCAATGTTCTTTATAAAAAGCTACAGTCGCGATCGTTTGACTGATACCATGGAAGTTGGTGCTTATAGTGTATTTTTAACGAAGAAGGTGTCTGACCAAAAGATTTAAAAACCACCCCCTCTCCCCATTAAACCACTTAATTTTATACACAACCACAGTTTTTATCCGTTTAGACAGAACTTAGCAAATTTTTACTAAAAACAAAGAGGAAAAATAATGCCAACTCTTTGTTTGCAAAAACTGAACAGCTCTCCCCATTTCCACCCCCTTGATTTTTGTCAATTTCTTTTCAGAAAGCTACAGTCAGCACCATTTGACCGATCTTTATGAAAGTTGGCGCATATATATGTAATTTTTTTATGGGTAAGTTTCTGACCAAAAAAACTACCCTAGCTCCCTTTCTCTTAATATTTGTACAAAACCAACATTTTAATCCGATTCAGTGGAACTTCTCATGCGTATACTTCAAAACAAATAGAAAAAGAAAAATACTGTCCACATAATTTTCACGAATATGCAAACCCTATCCTCCTTTCTACCCCTTTGATTACTGTTCTTTATATAAAGCTGCCCTTTTGTTTCTGATTTTGAAGGAAGTATGCACATGTATACTGCAAAACAAACAGAAAAATACTGTCTACATTTGGTTTCGAGAGTCCGAACTCCGCTCCTTCCTTTCCATCCTTTAATCTACACAATGCTACAGTTTGTATCCGATTCTGAAGGAAATTTGCACACGTATACTTCAAAACATACAGAACAGTTGTGTTTAAGTTAGGTTGCAGAAGCCCAACCCCTCTTCCCTTCTACCCCCACCCCTACTAATTTCTAATGTTCTTTATAGATACCCACAGTTTTATCAGATTTCCATGGAACACTGCACATGTATACTTAAAAACAAAGAGAAACATAGTGCCCACATTCTGTTCACAAAACTCTACCACTTACTCCCTTACCCCATTTAATTTTGCAAATGTTCTTTACACAAAGCTACAGTTTTTATCTGGTTTCGATGGAAATTTGCACACGTATACTTTAAAACAAAGACAAAAATACTGCCCACACTAGCTTTACAAAAACCAAACTACTCTTCGTGTCCACACCTTAATTGTTTTTTATACATACCTACAGTTTTATCTGATATCAATAGAAATAGAAATTTACACACGTATACTTTAAATCAATCAGAAAAAGCAATCTAAATTTGTATACAAAAGCCCAATCCTCTTCCCCTTTACCCCCAGGCCTTTTAATTTCCAATTTTCTTCACAAAAATCCACAGTTTTAAATCCCGTCTAAATCAATTAAGCTATTTTTAAGCCATGGCATAATATTTATGAAATAAATGTGTCATATGTCTCAACATGTACTTCAGATTTCAACTTGGATCCCAAGCTTTCACATTGTGAAAACCAATTAAAAATCTATATTTTCTGTGTGATGCCGGAGCAAACAGATATATTCCAGAGAAATTTGTGTATGTGGTATGTATTAATGCCCAGATGTTATATGTTTTGGTTATCGACCAGCAGCTTTAACAGATGTTATGATACGATCGATACATTGCCTGGACCAAAATGTAACCTAACATTCCTTAACACAGCTTTCAATTCACCTTATTCTGGAAGTTGTGTGTATATAAGGACAGAATATTTTTTGAAAGCAAGCGCTTTAACCACTGAGCTACCAGGAAGTTCACAAAACGAGAACTGCTGCTTCATATTTAAAATACAAAACAAACTATAATACCACTAAATATTTAAAAATAAAATAATTTGTTTAAAAAACCATAAAAACCATAATGTAAAATATTGTCCATTTAGATTTACTTTTTCCTAAGCAAGGTATAAAGTTATTTTAAAATTTTAGTGCCTTTTTTTTTTTTTGAAGGCGGTTTTTATGTTTTTTTTAAACAATTATTTTTTTTTATTTAGAGTGGGCAAACACTCATAATGTAATCATTGGTCATAGTATTTATAACGGCCAGAAACTTAATACACTTGCCATATAATTAAACAGTTAGGCGACTCATTTTATTTGGTTTCTCGTTAATAAACAATTGGGGTGTAAGGGTTTGGGAGAGACTATACTAGTCTTTTCCAACCAAATGTCAACCTCTCCTTCACGTGGTGCACCCTGTTTGCACGGACGAGGCTCTGGCGACTGAAAGATTCCCGGTATAAGGAGTCACCCACTGCTTGCCAACGGCCTCCGAAAAGGGCGGAAGAGCGGGGAGCGGTTCAGGGCACCCTCTTGCCCTTGGGGTTGGAAACGGCCCCTAAAGGCGGATGAATCAGAAATGATCAACGGCATGGGGATGCAGAAGGCAACGGGAAACCACTGCATTAAAGACCCAAAGGGTATCCCGAGGACATGTAATCCTCTCAAATTACATATATCATGATGGCTTCTTCCTGGGTAAAATATTCCGGAGGTAAAATAGTCCCCCAATCGGATCTCCGGGTGGGGACTGCTCAGGGAGGAGTCATCAGAATGGATAGAAACATTCTACGAGTCGGAGCGTGGAATGTTAGAAGTCTGAATAGGGCAGGTAGGTTAGAAAACTTAAAAAGGGAGATGGAACAACTTAAGTTAGATGTTGTTGGGATTAGTGAGATTAAATGGAAGGACGCACAGGATTTCTGGTCTGGGGAACACAGGATAATTAGCACACAAGCTGTCAATGGAGTCACTGGTGTAGGATTTGTAATGAACAAGAAAGTAGGGAAACGGGTGAGTTATTATGAACAATTTAGTGACAGGATTATTTTGATGAGGTTAGAAACTAAGCCCGTCCCAACCACATTAGTACAAGTATATATGCCAACGTCACAGGAAGATGACGAAGAAATAGAAAAAATATACGCTGAAATTGAAGAATTAATCCAATATGTGAAAGGGGAGGAAAATCTAATAATCATGGGTGATTGGAATGCAATAGTGGGAGAAGGAAAAGAGGGGAATACTGTAGGAAGTTTTGGTCTAGGAGAAAGAAATGAGCGAGGAAGCAGGTTGCTAGAATTTTGTGAAAGATATAAGCTAGTAGTGGCGAACACACTGTTTAAGAACCATGCAAGAAGAATATACACCTGGAAACGTCCTGGGGATACAGGCAGATATCAGCTAGATTATATCATGGTCAAACAGAGATTCAGGAATCAAGTTCTAGACTGTAAAGCGTACCCAGGAGCAGACATAGACTCGGACCATAATTTGATAGTAATGAAGTGCAGGCTGAAATTCAAGCGAATAAGGAAGCAGCATAAGCAGAACAGACTGGAAGTGAATAAACTGAAACAATCTAGCACAAGAGAAAAATTTGCAGAAATGGTAGACTTAGGTCTAAGAATTAACTGTGAAAGGAGCTCAACCGAGGACGAATGGAATGCATTAAAGACCGAAATAATGAAAGCTGGCAAAGAAACCTTAGGCTTTAGGGAACAAGCTGCCCGAAAACCTTGGATCACAGAAGAAATTTTGCAGCTGATGGATCAGAGGAGAAGGTACAAAAATGCTCAGGATGAAGCAGGAAAGAGCAGTACAGGCAATTTAGAAATCAAATAAATAGGAAATGCAAAATAGCAAAAGAAAAATGGCTACAAGAAAAGTGTGAAGAAGTAGAAAAGGAAATGGTTAGGAAAAGTAGATGTTGCATATAGAAAGATCAAACAGAATTTTGGAGAAATGAAGAAAAGAGGTATGAACATTAAAGCTGCCGATGGGAAACCTCTTTTAAGCTCAGAAGATAGAGCTAACATGGAAGGAATACATTGAGAAACTGTATGATGGGGACGACTTGAACAATAGTGTATTGGAAAAGGAAGGCGATGTCGACATGATGACTTAGGAGATCCTGTTTTGAGGACAGAATTTAATAAAGCTCTGAATGACTTGAAAGCAAATAAGGCAGTTGGAATTGATGAGATCCCTGCAGAACTTCTTAAATCTCTAGGAGAGGAAGGAATCGAAAGATTATTCAAGCTGATATCAAAAAGTTATGAAACAGGAGAAATTCCAACTGATTTTAATAAAAATATCATCTTCACACTTCCAAAGAAAGCACAAGCCGACAAATGTGAGAATTATCGCACATTAGTCTAACATCACATGCTTCAAAATTACTGACCAGAATAATATACAGAAGGATGGAAAGGGTAGTAGAAGAGATAGTAGGTGAAGATCAGTTTGGGTTTAGGAAAAATCGCGGTACAAGGGAAGCAATTCTGTCTTTAAGATTAATACTTGAAGGGCGGATCAAGAAAAACAAAGATACTTTTATGGCATTTGTTGATTTAGAAAAAGCTTTTGATAATGTTAGGTGGGACAAGATGTTCAAAATTTTAAAGAAGTCAGGTCTAAAGTATCGAGATAGAAGAATCTCTATAAACTATATAAGAATCAAGTGGCTGTAATAAAAGTAGAGAATCACGAGAGACATGCATCAGTTAAAAAGGGTGTGAGACAAGGTTGTAGTCTATCCCCGTTAATATTCAACTTGTATGTAGAAGAAGCAATGAAGAAAGTCAAAGAAAAATTTCCATGTGGCATAAGTTTTCAGGGAGAAAAAATCAGTATGCTACGATTTGCTGACGACATTGTCTTATTAGCAGAGAGGGCTGAGGATATTGAGAAGTTATTGAATGGCATGAACAAAATACTGAAGGAAGATTTTGGACTGAATATAAATCAAAGTAAAACAAAAGTGATGAAATGTAGCAGAAATGACCAATACTAGCAGATTAAATATAAAAATAGGATCGATGCAATAGGAGAAGTGAGTGAGTTCTGTTACTTGGGAAGCAAAATTACAACCGATGGCCGAAGCAGGAATGATGTTAAAAGCAGAATAGCACTAGCAAAAAGAGCCTTCATGAAAAAGAGAAACCTTTTAGTTTCAAATATTGATCTAGGAATTAGAAAGAACTTCTTAAAACTCTATGTGTGGAGCACAGCACTTTACGGTAGCGAAACATGGACTTTAGGAATACCGGAAAGAAAGAAACTTGAAGCATTTGAAATGTGGTGCTACAGAAGAATGCTGAAAATTAGGTGGACAGACAAAGTAAGAAATGAACGAGTTTTGGAAATGATGGGTGAGAAAAGAAGTTTATGGAAGAAGCTTACAGGAAGAAGAGACAGGCTGGTAGGTCATATTTTGAGACATGCTGGATTGGTTAATTTGTTAGTGGAGGGAACAGTTGAAGGTAAGAACTGTAGAGGTAGACAGAGATTAGAATATATGAAGCAGATAATTGAGGACGTGGGTTGTAAGGGGTATGTAGAAATGAAGAGGTTAGCACAGGATAGGAAGGGATGGAGGATTGCATCAAACCAGTCTAAAGACTGACGACAGCAAAAAAGAAAATAAACAAGTATCCAGTGCCGGTGAGAAACAAGTGTGTACTTTATATCTAATGTTAAATTGACTAATGAAACTATATAATACTGTAATTTTTATCGCGATCAACAGACCAAACTTTGGTTTTAGGTTAGCTCTAGCATCATATGTATCAACATAAACGATAGGCAAGTTTAGCATAGTATGAAAATGCGTGAGAAAGCCATGTGATGATTCTTTGACTTCAGGTTCGCTAACGTCAAAGTGAACCGGCACAGAAAGGAGGAAATAAAATTCTTTTGAGCAATTCAGCTCTCATATTTTTCAATACTATAATTGTATTACAGCATTAATTGTTTGTCTATTTACCTGATAACTCGATGTATTAATGAAAAAAAAACTACATGCAACAATATTTTTAATGTAAATTCACTCAAACGTCCATTAGGCGGGTACAATGAGCACTAACCGTCTCCACTAAAGTGCTTAATTTTTTTTTTACAAACTCTGTTCCTTAAAATGATGATGTTTTGAATAGACACATGCCGTGCATGGTATGTACGTAAACAAGGA
Organism: Vandiemenella viatica; assembly: GCA_031002005.1. Classification (NCBI taxonomy): domain Eukaryota; kingdom Metazoa; phylum Arthropoda; class Insecta; order Orthoptera; family Morabidae; genus Vandiemenella; species Vandiemenella viatica. The sequence continues at coordinate 82,072,270 of CM061920.1, forward strand.
AATGGGAACCCATCTATCAAGTCCCTATCATGATAGTAGCATCGCGGGAGATCTAGGCTCACGGTTGCCGATCCTTGTATTTTTTTTCCCTTTATTGCTTTACTACTCGTCAACATCGAGGTTATTAGAGGCGGAACAGGACTGGAGGGCAAGGAAGGGGAAGGAATTGGGAATTCAGCTTTTAAAGAAACCATCACAGTGCATGGACTGATATAGGGTAACCTTAGAAATCTGGAGGGATTCCAACACGCATCCTCCCGAATGTGAAGTCACAGTGTTACCACTCATCTCCATGCTCCGTCAATCAATTCTTGAAGAGGGCTTTCGAAAACTATCTGTGCGCCTCACATCAGTTTAACATATTATTGGTAAGGGATCGTGCGCAAAACTACGTGGCACGGTCCAGGGGGGGGGGAGGGTTTGGCTGGAAGGCTACACTGGGCTACGTGGGGGGGAGGGGGGGTTCCGAGCCAGGCCACGTAGCTTTCCTTTCATAACATTTTTCACAGTTAAAATGAGGAACAGAACTCACAACAGCATGTGAATATTTATTTCCGTCATTTAATTATATCCGTATGTAATTTACAATAGTCTGACAAGAGAAAAAAGTACAAAATGTCTTCTGGAATCAAAAGGGAAAAAAGCTTCGTGCTAAATGTGGGGAGGGGGGGGGGTAGAGGCAAAAGCCACGTAGAGTTACGTGGGGGGGGGGGGAAGGGGGGGGTTCACAGGAGGCCAAAATGGAGCTACGTGGTTTGAGCACGTTCCCTAAGGTAGCTAGCTGACAAACCTCTATTATATGTGAAATTATTCAATTACGATAAACGAAGTACAATGTTTTAGGCAATAACTGAATACGTCATCGTTTATTCCTTTAGCAGTTTTTTATACATCGTCTTTGTTTTGTATATTGCATACTCGTGCTACACATTACCTTGCCTACAATTACCCCTTAGTAATATCGTTTATGGGCATATATACGTTTAATGTCGGCTTTTTGTATATAACTGCTATGTATAAGATTAATAATATCTCTAAAACCTGTACTTATATCTCACTAACAGTATGTAAAAGTACTTTCATTTTGCTTGTGCAACAATATAATTCTCCTTAATCTGTTCCGAAGTTTCTGTACCCGAAATAGTATCCATTCATACTAAAGTCACGTCATTATGGCTAGATATATGGGAACAGAAATATTTAAGTTTGCGTCTGCAACATTATTAAAACTTGGCAGATGCAGTACCACATGCATAAGCGACAGCCATTAGAGATACAGAAATATTAATTTTAGCCAATCTTCGCTATCGAATATATGCTTCCGGTTAATATTTATGTTTATAGACAAGGAGGACATGAGTTCACTTTTTTTATAGTTTTATGGTGGTAAAAAATGCTTCCATGATCCATTTGCGAACAGTTTCGAATACTTTGAATACTACGCGAATTACTTAAAAACGGAAATAATGGTATTGAGTGAGCTACGGATGATGATGTGGAAAGGCGAGCTTTCGACTGCGTGATCTGCCTTGCCCACAGGACCCGAAGATACGACAGAGTTTAACATCAGTGGTAATTAAAGTTTAACAACTTGCAGTGTCCGGTATTCGTATCGAGTGTCATTATGCAAGGCGACACCTAACCAGTAAAATCAAGATATCAGTGGCTGTAATTAATTTTACGCTTCTCATGTCAGACATTTTGAATTAATTAAGCATTGTTTCATTTCATGAGCCGTAAATAGAAATATTTGCGTGCCTGAAAGATGGTATGAATCAGGAACTCTTCTAGATCTTGTTTAAATTTACCAGGTTTCTGACCTGCATTTGTTACACGTTTCTGAAACAAATTAAACATGGAAGCTGGAAAGAATTTTATTCGTTTCTCTCTACTTAACGACGGTTTGTTCGGTTTATGCGTTTTAAATTTATCCCCAGTTTATTAACAACGAATATAGCTTTAAAATTAAAGTGTTGAGGCTTAATCGCTTAGAAAAGTCTAGAGATAGAAGCTCGTGTGGTCGTAATGACTTGGTGAGAGTTTCTATTGTTGCGCATTCCGTAGCTGTCTTAGCCACCTTAACCTAACCTGATTATCCTACCGATACAGGGGACCTACAGTTTAAAGTAGAATCCAAACAGAAGCGGTTTTTTGAACTTCACATTACACAACAAGCTCTTTCATGGGTAAGAGTCAGATTAACGGCCGGCAAAATCTCAGCCGAGAAAGGGATTCGAACCGTGACCTGTTGGTCTCCAGTCAGACGCCTTAACCATTGAACCCCAGACCTTTCAGTCTAGACGATTGGGGTGGATGTAATCCGGCTGTTTTACGTTCAACTCATGCTTTCACTTATTTACATTCCTTCACCACTCTCCTATGCACTTGTTTGGCAATCATAATGCTTGTTGTAACTGCTCAATGAATAGTACAGGATAAATAGCATCTCTCTGTACCTACATAACTCCTTTCTATCATAAGTGGAAGGTTATAGTAATGTAAGTTAGAAATAATAATAAATGAACAAATGGTTTCACAGGTTGGAATGCGAACCTCTTATTCTCTGTCAACCAACTGTCAGCCTCTTCTGCTGTGTTTTAAGACTGAATGGCTTCCGTTATGAATCACACAACCTGTCAACAGACTCCTAATTAGAGTGCACGGGAGCTAGTACCAGAGACACTGTTCTCTTTGACACTAGAAGCGGCAGCTAGTGTAGAATCTCTAAGAACCAAAGCACGTCACCGAGAGCAGAAGATTCAGTGAAACACAAAAGTAACCCTTAGCCAATATGATCCCTTAAATTTGCATTATAATGGATTCGCATGCGTAAATTATTACGCGGATTCAACAGTTGCCTATTCATTTTACTGGGTTCGACTGTAAAAGAAGGAAGAGTGGCAAGAATATTGGCGAGGAATTTTAGCAAAAGAATTTTAGATACACGAATTAGTTGAGTAGTGTAGGTAAATCAGAAAAGTCGAATAAATTTTACTTAGATATTGCGTGGATTAGTTGAAGACTGTCGAGATTAGCTCATCAAGAGAGTAATGCTCAAGTAGGTACCGTGTTTACTAGTAAAAGTGACTCACTATAAATAAACTTGTTATAGAATTAAATTGAGAAGAATAGAAATTACGTCTAGACCTACAGCATTAGTTCACTTTCCAAATTCATAAGAAGATTCAGAAAAATAATGAAAATATACGATTACTTACGACTAAAGTTTGTACTATTAAACGCAGCTTCAGTAAATCAGAAAATATCACCTCTTATGGTGAAAAATATTAAATGTGGTTAACAACTTCCCTAAAATTTATGTTACAGCAGTCTCATTAAGCAGGATTCTATTGTTACTACTGAAGGATTTTATGGCGTTTTCGTATTTTTATGCCTGCTCCTGTAAGACTTTTTAACTAACAGTAACCTTAAAAACGTAATTTTTAAAAGCAGAAATTAACGGGTTGCAAACAAACGTACTATTAAATTATTAATGCTATGATATATTTCTTCGAAAAGCGTCGTGCTAATTTCACTTTTAAAAATTTTCTAATCAGTGTATCCTTACTACCCTTCAGTTAACCTCTCTGTGACTAAGCGATAGCTTCCATAATTCCTTTAAATGTGGTAAAAGCCAAATTTATTGGCGATACAATGTGACACAACGAGGCGTCGTGCTTTCTAAAATCTGCAGAGAGAAAGTTTATGCGTGCGAGGAATTGTAATAAGCCGGTTTTGAGTGAGCTCAAAGCAAGCATCAGCTAGGATCTTATCTACTTCAAAATTGAATTTACAAGAACAAAACACTGTCTGAACCAACGCTCTATATTATATGTTTTCAATAGCAAAAGTAATTCCGGGATTGCCAATATATTCTGTAATTGTAGCTTGAAAGATGTCTGATGAGACACCGAGGTTGTGTTATGTTTAAAGCTCTCAGAGGTGAAATCCACAACTCAATGTAATAAGTTCTCAAATCTTTAAACCATGGTCTCCCAAATCACTCCAGGCAAATGCCGGGATGCTTCCTTCGAAAGGCTATAGCCGAATTCCTTCCCATTCCTTGCCCCCCCCTCCATCCTTTCCCGTCTATAAAGACCTCGCTGTTAGGAGACGTTAAGCAGTTAAAAAAAAAATCTTTAAAAGTGCTCGATCTCTGATGCGTCAACAATTAACTATTTTAGGAACAGAGAACGGAAATGATTTTCTGTTTTTAAATAAAATGAGTTTGGAGGATTCCTCTATCAGAAATAAAAATTCTCTAACTACGTATACTCCAGTTTTTAGTACATTAGCCCCTTATACAATACAGACACCAGAAAGAAACAATCAGGTACCAGTTACGCTCACATGGCTAACAATACAAGTATCATATTGACTGAAAATTGTTTCAGCCGTGTTTCCTGTAGCGACTGACAAACACTTCTTCTTTTTTAATTTATAATTTCTTATATGGTGCCAGTTTCATTTATCCATTTATAAAACGTGTGCAGCTTAAGTGTTGCTCTATTTACAAATAATTGTTGAACAAAACAAAACCATAACCCCACCAGAACAATCCATAAAATATTCCATTTTGTTGTAAAATACATTTTTCGACTAATTCCAGCATTACAGAAACATTTCATCTTTCCACGTTACGTAATTTCAACTATTTCCAAATATTTCCAACACAGAAAGCAAAGTGACTGACGATCACAGTTCACGTAAACGCGAAAGTTGACGTCTTCCGGGTTTTGAGAGAGCCTTCCAAAAAGATTATCACATTTTTTTAATATATTATATTTTTTTAAAACTCGAGTTCTTTAGACTTAAAACTGCTTCTCATATTAAAAGAAAAAATGCAACATCGACATATTTTTTTAGAATTTGAAATGTTTGTGGCTACTTGAATTACTCAGGAATGGATAATCGGATAAATTGGAACTTTTTTTAACTGTGTTCGTTACCACGAAGTGTTGGGCTTACAGTGTGATCGGTTTGACCAATGAGCGCTGAGCTTGTTTCTAAAATTTTATTTATTTTAATCGCGTAAAAACAAGTATGATGACATGGCGACCAGATAAGCTAGATTTTTTCCCAAGCAATCAACCTATACTCCAATGAGGTAAAGTTGTTCTTAACTTTTCACTCTTTTGAAAGTTAATTATTTTTTTCTTCTTCCTGCACACCAGAATCAATAGTATCTCTTGATTCTTTACTCATTGAAGTTTCTGTTACGTTAGACCATGAGCTTCTCCAACTAATAGGGTATTTCGGGGCGTAATGTTAAATGGGTACGTTTATACGAATACGAGGGCCATTACGAAAGTTTTGAGATACGGAAAGGCAATTGCTACGGATATAACGCCCTCTAATTCAACTTGATCGAATGAAATAGTGGTGTGATGGTCTTTAATCACTCAAAATTTGATTGTGAAGAAACAAAAGCAGAGCCAAATCATCTTCTTTGTAACGCAGAAAAACAAGAAAAAAATACTGAGAGTAATTAAAATCAACCAGCAACAATATTCTATAGTTTTGAATATTCTAGGACTTCAGCAAATCTATACTATAGTAAATCTGTAAATAGGCTGCACTGTCTGCCCTTTTGTTCAGGCATAACGCGAAAACTACAGAGCCAGTTTGAATGGGGGTTTCACAGTCTATAGTTTAAAATCTGCGCTATATCTTATCACTCTACGTTACTTGGAGACGGAGCAAGAAATGATAATTCGCTCGCCCCGAGAACAGATAAATGCGGCAGATCACATTGCATCTCGAATGAATACTTCGTTACTAGATAACAATCAAAGATCACACTACAACGCAGACCCACCTCAATTGCCCTCTACGCAGACATAGCGTAAAGATATAACAAAAAAAAAGTAAAATAAAATCACAGATTAACACTGCAAAGTAACTTTGGTTATTTATTTCATAAGTTTTCTGAAATATAGTACGTTAAAAAACGTAAATCAAACCGCGATATCGATTAAGCGATACGAAATTGTTGAATTTGATTTACGGTAAAGATTACAAACATACTGCACGACAAACGTTAATGCTTCGTTGCTAGAAGAAAACAAAACACGTCAGTATACACACCAAGATCCGCGTTGATGAAGCAGCGGGAAAATACTTGTATGAAATAAATCTGTGAGCACAAAGACTGATAAGTGATAACGTTATGCAACTGTAGCAATACAATAACTTGACTGAAAGGGAATGGCCCAAAGGACACATTCCTTACTTTGTTTTCTTCGTTGGTTTACAACGAAACGATACGAAATCACAAAAATTAAACTGGGAGACTCAAAATAAGTAATAAATGAGGATTTAGAACTTCAAATAAAACAAATGCAGTCTTCTAAAATTCGGTATAGTTTCAGTTCTAATAATGTGCGTTATCTATCGTTTGATATAGTTGTTGTCCACAATAATTTTCGATATCGGTGGCGTAACAACTATTTTCCGAAGTATAGACAGCATTTTTAGCTAAATAATCGCCTCAAGCAAAACTAAAAAAAAAAAAAAACTGAGAACGTAAAAATTTGACAATTCTCTTGGGTCTACCATTCTAACCATTGCATCAAAAAATCAGGCAGAGCAAAATACATTTCTTTATTTAATATGCGCAGATGCAATAAATGGTATTCAGACCATGAATCATTCAGTCAGTTTTCAATCTTTTTCAGTTCAGAAAATTTTCATGTGATCTATGATTAAATTGCAATGCGCAATCATATATCAAGCCCACCATAAGTCAGAGCATCTACATACTAACAGTAATGCCTGAGCAAGTTACACCGGATTGTATCGCTTCCTTGTTTCGTGGACCCGATTGTCAAGATACCGGTTTATGATACTAGTACGACGTTGACCGAGTACCGCCCAGATATAAATCTAGGAAGGCCTAATTTCTCCCGGCTTTCCAAGTACTCGCCGTGTCGTGTGATACCGTCCCGGCATGCAACGCTGCATCACACAGGGCTCTTTCTGCTTTCCACACACCTACGCCAACAGTCTTTCCGTACCAGGAAGCGTCGCTGCTGGATTTCTCTCATCAGAGTGGTAGTCACGTGACGCAAGAGGCCCTTTTCTCATTTTTCATCGGCGTTTTAACTTTATGTGACAGCCGGAAGTCAAATGAAGCAGAGAACAAACTCTTCTTTTTTACTAAGTGCGACATTTCGTTGCTTTGATGGCAGAGTAATTGTATAACACCAATGGATACTTGGCAAGTCCAACAAATTCCATGTATATGGCACAACTGAGCCTGGGTTGATAAGTTATTACCTTCAGAGTGAAAAATAGTGATTTGCCTCTTTGTCGAAGTGTTAGTTATTATCAGTATTTAGGGACGAGCTCTGTTG
>CM061920.1:82080624-82107612 GCA_031002005.1 Vandiemenella viatica
TAGAGACAAGACATTTGATTCAAACGAATTATCCAGTACGAAATCAATTCAAAATTAACAGATTAAATTTTGACATTTTGCAGTAATACTCGAAAATATAACTATTGCATTCATAAAAAGGTAACTAAAGAAACCAAAAGGCCAATGTTGCTTTAAATGTTTGTAATGTAATTTTTGTTGTGATAGTTCGAGGACGTCTGTTCAGCTATACCATGTAGGCCTACTGAAACTCTGAAAGGAACATTGAGAAGGAACTAAACAAAATTTGCATCACTTGTTTACTTAACAAAAACCATTTTTCCGAACCGGATGGTGTTGGCAGTGGTTGTTTCGTAGGCGTCGAGGTCTTAGTTATTTCAGTGGGAAGAGAATACGAAGTTTGTTTTCAATCACTGGTGTCGATGGGATATAAACGGCAATAAATAAGCAACTGAAACAGAAATATGTGTGTTATTACTTTATTCAATAATATAGATAATGTTTACTGCGCACGTTTATTAACCCCTTATTTGTTTGCTTATACAGGTCTCAATGAATACGTTTGTTAATTTTAATGGATTTTATTTTTATCAACGGAAAAAGAAGTTTGGCTGATTTGAAAGAGAAATGAACATAAATCACTACAAGCAGTGTAGTTACTTGAGAATCAAGCGTCTACCATGCCAGTGGAAGTCACTCGAGGAAGAGAACTGTAATGATACTTGAATTTGCTGCATGAGATGGCAATTTTATCTCGTATGGAAATATTACTTTACCACGAGTGTAAATTATCCATTTAAAATTTATAAGTAATAAATTAATCTTATTAATAATAGGAAATAGTTTTAGGTTACTTCAAAAACTCAAAATGTCTGTTCTATTAATGACGAGAAAAGTCTAAAAATTGCAACTATCAAAATTTGACTCAGTATATAATTTTAATGCTAAGAACAAGATGCGAATTGTAATGAAATAGTAAGATTGTGTGTAGCAATGAAGGCAATGCAATTTCTGCGTATGTTATGTTTATATAAACGCCTTCTCCTTTCAAGCGAATTGCAGGACAGAGAAAGGATACTGATAGCAGGGTTCGCTGATTGGACGCCTAATTTTTTTTTCTTTATCTGCTTAATGTCTCTCTAACAGCGAGGTCTTTAGAGACGGGAAAGGATGGGGGACAAGGAATGGGGAAGGAAATCGGCCATGGCCTTTTGAAGGAAGCATCCCGGCATTTGCCTGGAGTGATTTGGGAAACCATGGAAAACCCCAAATCTGGATGCCCGGACGGGGATTCGAACCGCCGTCCTACCGAATGCGAGGCCAGAACGCTAACCGTTACACCACCACACTCTGTGGACGCCTAACGAAACTGGAGTGACCCACGGCTTTTAGTTAGATGTTCGCACTACGGGGTTGTTTTGCCTGATCAGTGAGTTTCTGGAAAACACGCAAGTCACAGTGGAAGTGCGAACGTGTGACGGAATAACTGTGAAGGTTCAGACTGCGGCGTTTTCTTAAAAGTTTTTATGTTCTGTAACAAGCACACGGGATTGACAGTAATTAGAGAGATAACTTTCTATGAAATGAATCGAGCGGCAAGATTGCTTCCAATATGAGGACATTGCTGTAGAATATTCAAGGAGTAGGGATAATGGCTCCAACAAATGCTCGACAGAAAGTAAAATAGCCTATAAGATTAGTTGTTCTGTTATTTTTTAAGCCAGTCAACCTGTTTTTGAAGGATGCGCAGTTAAGTCGGTACTGACGACTGGACTGTTGCGACTGAGCGGGAGAGAGATGCTTAGCGCCGCACGACTGTGTGGCTGTGTTTGCAAAGTGAGGTGTTAACAAAAGATATTTAGTGGAGCCACAATACTGCGCAGCCTCAGTGGTTCAGTAGTAGGTCCACAAATTGTATGGATAATGGTGATAAGGTACACAGCGTGGTTTACTGGCAAAAGATGATGGTAAATTACAGTATAATACCATTCAGTTACATTATAGACTACTTCACCTGTGTTCATAACCAGAGACGCTCCGATAGGAAGCCTTTTAGATAAGAGTTCTCTGTTGCTCTTAGCAAAAAGTGAATAATATAGGCTAAAGTTAACTGAGTGGCGCCCTTATTTAAATTCATGTTTATTAAGTAAAGCGATTATTATGTGTCAGGACTCATACTTTCATTATGTCTTTTTTTGAATAAATGTTACAGTGTAAAATATAATCAGTTTACCTTACTATAAAATGCATGCCATCGGATCACAATTAGTTAACGTCATCTTTAATTAATTAATAACTAGTGATTTATTTCTCCCCCATGTATCTTTTATTTTTTTATTTAACTGTTTCAAATTCAATAATTTATAGTAATTGACTCAGATCTTTTGCGGTTCCGTTACGGTATTCCGTGCCTGACAGGATTAGATGGCTCGCGCCCTGGTGGTGGAAGAAATTTTCACCATCGGGACTAGGCGGGCAGAATAGAGAAATGCTGATGCATGATTTATAATCACAAGATTGTGTACCAATATCCTGTGCTGAATAGAAAACCTCTCCGCTGTCAGTGTGGATGTGTCACTGCGGTGAGATGGAAACCACAGATTACATCATAAGGGATTGCCCCCAATATGCTGAACCAAGAAGGCTGCTACAATCAATAGTGGACCTTGCAGCTGACAACTGGAGACAACGACTCTTTGGAAACATCGAAGCTTACCAAACCTTCTCGGAATTCTCATAGGCTGTCTTCCAAATCCGGGAAGTGGAAAGAACGAGTGATGGGCCCTGGGCCCTCGAATAAACTAGAAGACAACCCTACAACAAATCAAGCCCCCTGGAAACTCCGGCTACCACCATGAAGTTGGAGGACAGCAAGAAGAAACCGGTCCAGATCATCCAACAAGACAAGAATGCAAGAAGAGTGACCTACACCAAAGACGGGAACCAGCGCTCTTCTCTCCACTGAGCAAGAAAATTGAAGGTGCCAGCGTCTACCAAACTCCAAGAAGAAGAAGAATGAAGAAGTGAGTGAGTCTGGCATTACCTTCGGCTGGTACGAACCCCACGCAAGTAATGCACGACCACGCCAGCTGGTCCAGGGAGCAACAGTGCCCCTGTGTCTTTCAGTGCATTATAACGGACGTCAATTTGGCTTGGGAAGTGTCTTCGACCCTTGCCATGACAGCGTCGCCGCCACGAGGTTCCCCGTGGGCACCCGCAAGGGTGGCTAAAGACGTTTCTTCCGAGAGTCGGTACCTTCCCTCCAACGGATATGGCGGAGGGGGGGTGATTCTCCGAGTTCCAATTCCAAGGCGGGGGTGGCTGTTGGATGGCAAGGTAGTCTGCTGGCTTGGTTCTCGAGGGGGTTGGTGGGCCTTGCTCGGGTACCCCCGATGACGGATCCTAGTGCTGATGAAGCGGCCAGGGGGAGGCACAAGCTGATCCTACGAACGGTATGTACGTGTGGATGAAGGGAGTACGATACTCTCAATGAGGTCCGTTGAATGAGAATGGGGAAAAATGCCTAAAGTAACTGTTTTCCTGTATTAAATTACCATAATTGTTTCTAGTATTTAAGTAGATAACATCTATAAGAATTGTTATATCCCTTTTTGTTTTTCGTGGGACTGAAGTTATTAATGCCTACCAGAGTCCTGGAAATGTGGGATAGAAGCACAAATAGGGTAGAAAATTATAGGATGATAAGTTTGACGTTAGTAGTAGGTAAATTAATGAAGAAATTGATATGCAACCACGACAGAAATGTGTGAGGAAAGAAACTTGTTTTCAAATAGACAACTTGACCTTCAGGCAAGGATATTCATGTGAATTTCAGTTTAAACTTAAAATTCTTAGAGGGTGAAAGTAGATTGGTAGGCCTACAAGAAACGATAAAAATTTGTGTGTAGGTACACTGCCACCGGAGGGTGCGCTCCATCGTAATTAAATTAAAATAATTGTTAACATAATATAAATTCCTGTTTCTATTCTATAACAAGCAACGTTGTATACAAATTCAACGAGTTCGTTATGCATGTGTATCAAAAAACAGTTTGTGATTCTATTTGTAAAAATGGTATTTTTTACTTTTTTGAATGAAACTAACAAGGAGGGTGAAGAGAGTCGTGGGAGTGTACACGGCCTCGCATTCGCACCCAGATCTGGGTATTCATGGTTTCTCCAAATCACTCCAGGCGAATTCCTGCAGGGTTCCTTCAAAGGCTATACCTAATTTCGTTCTTTACTCCCAGTATCTTGCAGCCTCTAATGACCTCGATGTCGACGAGGCGTAACGCCATAAATTTTTTTTCCTAATTTCCAATCCGTGTCCGTTATCACATCAGTTACCTATGGCGTTCCGCAGTTATTTTTATAAACAAATCTAGCTGGCCCTTCTTTGTACCCCTATTGAATCCCAGTGTTTGATACCAAAATCGTGGGTCCCGTTCAGCACCATCATACCCATGTAAAGGTCTGACCAAGGCTTTGAAACCCATTCCCTCACCCTCCTGATACATACTTCATCACCCTCTCAGATAAATTACGGATTTTTAAATATTTCCCTGCAGAGTGCTCAGTTAGTCCAGTCCAAGTGGGGTTGTTTCTAGTATAGCTAGACATTTGTCCGGACACCACATTGCCAGATATATTTTTCCAGCTTGTCTTGTTGCACTATTTGATGTTAAATAATACAATATAATCATGTTCATTCAACACCGTTAGTTAAAATAAAATAGCTCAGTCTGACATGAAGGTTATTCTGAAACTTTACTTATAAAAGCCTAGGCATGCGTAAACCATACCATCACTAAGAAACCACTGTACCAATTTGTTTATTTATTTAATTTATTTATTCATTTTCAAATAGCCTACGGCTAATATATATGTACCATTACAATTCATACATCACATTAAAAATAAAATACAGAGAGAAAAAACAAACAAACAAGGTGTTGATTAAATTGAATCCTTAATATCTCTCCCCTCTAGCCATTTACCCAGCTTTTCTCTGCAACTTACAACAATTCTGGTCCTTTTTATTTCTTTAGGTAATTTGTGATATATTTTTAAACCTTTGTGCAACACTGTTTTCTGTGCTTTCCTACTTCTCTATAAGCTGAATGGAGATGCTTTGCCTGCCTTGTCTTATAATTATGTACATCATTATTCTTTTGTACTAATCTAGACACATATCTTGGTAATATTCCACTTTCCATCCTATATACAAAAGTCAGTACATCTCTAATTATTTCCTTTTAAGCATCTTACTGACATTTTCAGTTCGTCTTTTATTTAGAACAGCTCTCATTCCCTTATTAAAACTATTTTGCAACTTCATAATTTATCTTTTGCTTTCCATGATTAATAATGTGGAGCAGTATCTTACGTGAGGCAGCACAATTGCTTTAAACAATAGCTGTTTACCTCGTTTAGATATCACTTTTCTTAACCTTATATATATATATATATATATATATATATATAGACGTGTGTTTTCATATATTTCACTTTTCAGCCACCACTACCAAGCAAAAACCACTGGTCTTTGTGTGTGGAAGTAGCATGGAATTTCCTATCGTGCACAACGTTGACCGAATGTCGATAGCTGTGGGGATGTGGAAGAAATGATGAATAAAGTTGGCCAATGCAGGGAGTTTTCATATTTCGACCAAAAATTTGTATTGGTGTTTGTGTGTTTGTAGTAGAATCGTGTCTCCCGTCGTGCACTATGGTTGTTAGATGTCGGTGGATATGTGGGTGTGGAGATATGGGGGTTGAAAGTGGTCGACCTGCGGCATTTTCATATTTCTGCCAAAGACGCATGTGTCATGGTGTATCACTTTTCAGCGAAAACTATCTGTCGCAGGATCACTGGCGTTTGTGTTGGTAGTAACACAGAGTCACCCATCGATCACAACGTTGGCCGAATTTCGGTAGCTGTGGGAGTGTGGGAGATATGGTGGTTGAAAGTGGTAGATCAAGGATATTTTCGTATTTCATCCAAAGACATGTGTGTCCGTAAATTTTACTTTGCTGCCTGAACTACATAGCGCAGATGACTGGCATTTGTGTGTGGTAATAGCATAGCGTCTCCCATCGTGCACTATGGTTATTAGATGTCGGTAGATGCCAATACAAATTCTTTACAAACACGAACGATGTCGTGGGTACCAGCTAGTTTGTATATTAAATTTACCTTTTTTGCTACTTTTTATTTATGTAATCCACATAATCCATAAACTTAACCTTATTATCTATATTTTTTTCTGTCATCAGTCTTTCGACAGGCTTGATGCAATGCTCCATCCCTTCCTATCTTGTGCTAACCTCTTCATATCCCTTACAACCCAAATCCTCAATGTTATTGAGATGGCGGGAATAGTTTATGTAACTCTCAAAGAATGCCCTGAAAGAGTAGGCTTACAAATATCCTTCCAAAAAATCAAGTTATATGCTCAAAACTCCATACTCAAAATCTTAATGCAAATAAAGCATTTCGAGCTATATAAACTCAGAATAACAGAAGAAGATCCAAGAAACGATAAAACAGCGCTGCTCTGCTGCATTTGGCTATCCAGACAATATTTCTTTGATAGTTATTCCTGCAAATTGATGCATAAATATAGAAGTTAGATTTCAGTTCCACCTATCGGAATAAAAGTAACTAAAAACCTTACTCGTCACCTCAGCAATTTTTTTTTTTTTTTTTTTTTTTTTTTTTTTTTTTTTTTAAGTGAAGGTGCTTTTCATTGCTATACATGGTACTATAGTCCAACTTCCATAATCAACTGCGAGATCCAATTGTTTTGTTGATCATGATTCTATTGGGTCAATTTTTCTTATACTTCCTGTAAATGTTTGTTGGTCGAGAAGAAATTGTTTAGTGTCATTAGCATTTTTCGGGTAAAATAAGATACGGTTAATTTTGATGTGAAGTTGGAAAACTGAGAAACTTAAAATTTCGACAAATTACAAGACATTTTTTCGTTGAACGCGTTTCACGCATCGAATTATTTTCTTTGCCTCTTTGGTGTTGTGTTAGTTGGACGTAATCAGTTTAACAGGAAGGTCCGTACATTAAAATGCTACGTGAGCGAAATTGCTGAAAATATCAAAATTTTCTGAAATAATTTATCTGTTAATTAACAGCACAATTACCGAGTGTTGTGGATGAGCGGTTAACGCTTAGGCCTCGCATTCCGGAGAACGTCGCTTCGAATCCCCGGGCATCCAGATTTGGGTTTTCCATGGTTTCCCCAAATCACTCCAGGTGAATGCCGGGATGCTTACTTCAAAAGACCATGACCGAATTCCTTTCAGTTCCTTGTCCTCAATTCTTACCGGCATCTAATGACCTTGACGTCGACGAGGAGTAGAGTCATAAAAAAACAGCACAGTTGTCAAATTCCGCGTGAACGAAGTCGCGGGTACTGCTAATATAGATGTATATATATTTCAGTTCAGTGTTAAAACTCTTTTCGAAATAGCATTTATTTTCAATCTTTAAGTTTGCCTAGTACCTCTCGAGCTTGGGAAAACAAAACTCCAACAAGCCAAAATGTTTAATCACCAACGAAAATCCTTGCACAAAAGTATATTTTTGTGTTGATTTCTGCGGTAATGTTTGCGTGTCTATTCAGACAGTAATAGAAATTTATGAGTGTGTAAATAACTACTCCTCCGCATTGTTTAGTGATAAGCTACATAGTAATTGTTTCATTTCCGTTGCAACCAAACAGTCTATTCATGATAACGTTCACTGATGTTGACATTAATGAAGTTGTTCTTAACATTAGGATCCACATTTCGTGCAACCCTTTTTGCACCCGTAGTTGATGCTGTGTAGCAATAATATCTAACGAGCACTACGTCAACATGAAATTTAAGATCCTAACGTTTCTGATGTTTGTATACCTCTTACTTGGTTTTAGAATAGCAATGCTACTAAAGCGTCATCTGTTTATCGACGCGAGTCTCGTAATCCTCCAATAGGAATCCGACTTGGTGAGGAAGGGGTAGAGAAACGTGTGCTGATTGGTCGAGAGAGCGCATGCGGGGGAGTGTGGACGTTATTGGCGGCCTACAAAGTCAATACCCGCAGCTGGTTCAGAGTCTCTGCTCGAAATTGGATCAGGGGATGAAACAAGGCCTGCACACCAGTACAAATGTCGGCCAAAGCTTTTTTTATGACACTAGCCAAACCCGACCATTTATGCCAAACAAAATACGAAAGCGGTGATGAATCATTTTATTTTCCTGATCCTATCCGAACAAGATGTAGTCGGAATTTAATGTGATGGTGGACTATTATTAATAAGAAACTCTGACCGAAATTTTATATTCTGATAAAACCAAACTTTACCAGTTCAGTAGCAGAATTTAACGATAAATGAATTTCATTCCCATTTGATGTAGGTCCAATTTACTAGCACAGAAGCCCATGTATGATCTTATAAGAAGTATTAAAGGCAATATAGAGTGAATTAACTTTTATGATAGTAGTATACCTTCATCGACTCAAGTTGGAGACATTATTTTTTGAAAATTGTCTTCGTAAAGTACGTCATTCTAAAATCAGAATTATATTGTATTTCAGTTCTTATCAAATAAATAAGGTAGAGTATATCTCAAATATAGTAAATTTATGCAGTCTACTCAAATGCAATTTCTGATTTTATTTTTTTTTTAAATCTGCTTAACGTCTCTCTAACAGCGAGGTTTTTAGAGACGGGAAAGGATGGGGGGCAAGGAATGGGAAGGAATTCGGCCATGGCCTTTTGAAGGAAGCATCCCGGAATTTTCCTAGAGTGATTTGGGAAACCATGTAAAACCCAAATCTGGATGCCCGGACGGGGATTCGAACCACCGTCCTCCCGAATGCGAGGCCAGAACGCTAGCCGTTACACCACCAAGCTCGATGATTTTTAATCAATTCTCTTGAAATTATTTGCGTTAATTATCTGCTCCATATTTGAGTGCATCTTCTCTTGACTACGGTAACACTTTAATTTGATATAGTTTCCGAATCAGGGATCAGGAGACACCTATCAAGGACTCGTAAATGATTCCGTAACAAATTTGTAACCACAGCATTAAAATTGTACATAGGACAAAAAAAATGTGAGTAAAAAAGGAAAAAAAATCGTTAATCAAAATATTATTCACACAATAATTAATTAAATATCAATATACTGGATTACTTATTGGAATTAGGAATTGGCAGCGATTTTAGACAAATTTCTTGGTGTTTGTAAGTTAAATACGGTCTGTTAAAATTTTCTTAGATCAATTATTTAATCTCAGACGCATTTTGCGCTCGTGGAATGGGGCATCGTTAGTGACTGTACATGTACTACGGAAGAATGACCAGTGGTTTTTAAGATTCTGTACCCAACAGCCAATGGAGTCTTACCGCCGACGATCCGCTGTCTGTTCGTGTACCATAGGCCTCTCCCACTTAAACGGAACAGATTGGACACTTTAATTTTGCGTATGTTATGTGTTCCGCTGAGATAAAACCGAATACCCATTTTAATAAAATTTAATCTTTCATTTAATACTGCAAAGCGTTAATACAATACAAAAACTCTCGTATATAATCCGAGGAGCGATTGTATCAAGCCATAGGATATGTTTTCTGTGTAATTCCTGTACAGAACATTGAGCTAATGCAGAGTTTGAACTATTTTTCCATGATTTTACCACAATAACTAAAACGGGTAATGGTCAGAATATAACTCACGCAAAAAATAAAATGAAGGGATTGTGGAATGTTCTTCTTACTGACGAGGTTAGTATAAGCAACGTAAATAAAACTAACTCAAAATTATCTACAAATTTTTTGATATTACAGTAATATTAAATAATTATTTAATATTAAAACACTAGTAAATACCATCAATAAACGATATTTGAATAAATCTGGAATATTGTTATTCAAATCATGTACAGCTGCTAAAAAAATTGAATTTTTGGAAAAACATCGAATTTAGCGTATTGGCAGCACAGCAAGAAGTAAAATCTGGTGTGCTTCAGTGATCGATATTGGGCCCACTCATCTTAAACTCTTTTGAGAAGTGACATTGGTGAGTAAAAATTTCCTTCTGTGATTTATTTAATTAAAAAATCCAATTTTCCCAATGGTTTATTCTGAGCAGATACATCTGTGGCTATTTACAACAGGAATTTTCCTGAGCAATTATTTTAGCATACTTCGATGTTTTTAATTTGATTCTTTGACTGTTAATTATTTAAGCTTCATTATTTCCCTCGAATTTTTTTTTATTCCAATCCCTAATTCTCTTACCTACAAATGAAAAACTTCCGATTCCATTGTACCTGAAATCAAGAGTTACGTTGTGATAATGGTCATCTCTTCGTTTCTACGCAAGCATCATTGTCCATATATGCCTTGTGAACTCCAGCTCTCTCTGCAACCATAGCCACCCAATGAATGACTACAAAAATCCTTTATCATATTATTTACTGAATGCACGATACTGTAATTTATGCAAGAAAATGTGAATGACCTATTCTGCACCTCCTCCAATTACTGTATTTGACACCATTATACTCACATAAGGGCATGTCTCAGGTTTTGCATCCTAGTATCCGGACTTCTCTGATATATCCCCTCAAAACCTTATTAACAGATGCAATACTTTGAAACCTGTCACTATCGCACGCATTGGACAGGTGACCAATTGAGCTTATTATTAAAATATATACTCAGTTTACAGTTTTATCTTCGAAACGCAATTCTTCGTACCTTATAACAATACAGAATCTTAATTTTTCTTTCCGTGTACTAAACCTACTAACTCTCTTAACACTTATATTGATTCCACGCTGAGCTACCCAACGGGATATTCTGAGCAGATACATGTGTGGCTATTTACAATCTTATCTCTTTTTAATTATAATACAACATTATGTCATCCGCAAAAATTTCACTTGAGACTGTAAGGCAGCAACAGAATCAATGTATAAGCAATGGTCCCAATACACTACCTAGTGGCACACATGTTCTGTTGATCATCATTTTTGATGCCGCAATTCATACTTTTACTTTTGCTTTCTATCTTTGAAGAATTTTTTTACTCAACAAGTCACATCCTAATATACTCAATAGTTTCAACCTTTATGCCCCGGCTACACGTCTTGCATGTGCAGGTACACTGCGCAGTGAAAAACTGTACAAAAAGACGGAACACGGAAGAGTGACCACACGGTACAGGTAACATTGTGCAAACCTAGTGTGTCGACAGCTATGAGTCTGTGACGATGTGGCCAACAGAAGAGGATTTTTAAAGGAATCATTATTTTATTGTTTGCTTATAAAGAAACAACAGACACATAAGCGACGCCGTAGGAATAAGTGGAGTAAAAAATTGGTTTTTACGGAGAAACATAAATTCACATGTCAACTTAATTGAAGATTTGAGAGAAGATCCTAAAGACTGGCGTGGTTATTTTAGGATGGATGAAGCAGCCTATGAAGACTTACTGCGGTTGGTTACACCAATAATCAAAAGAAAAAATACTGTTACGCGCCAGTCTATATCTCCTCATGAAAGACTAACCTGTCTCTGGTTTAAGATTTCTAGCAACTGGCAGGACTTACAGGGATCTCAGATTCTCAGCAGCGATTTCTCATCATTATCCATGTTCAAACAAACCAAGAAAAATAAAGAATTATGAGCTCTGTGGCAGTAACCTCTCGTATTAAAGCACCAAAATCCTGTTACAAACACAATAATTATTTACTTTGGATTCTAGGACTTGTTGAAAATTAATTATTGGGGCCCGAGCAGCTTCTTGATCATCTAAAAATTCTAACAAGTCATAATACCATAAGGATGGGTGATAAATGTTGTCTGTACCGACTCATGAGAGAATTTTTAACTTTGATCCTTTCATTCCGACGACAGCTTCTCAAGGATTTTTTTTTTTTTGTCACCATGTCCCTTGTTGCATTTGGTTGCACCTGAATTGCAATAAATATAACATTTTTGAAAAACGATAAAAGTATATGATAATGTAAATAATACATAACAATGTAAACATTGTTATAAATCTAAATTACATGTACTTACTCGTTCAAAAATAGTTTTATGTGAATTACAATGAAGGTAATTATGTATAATTAACTATAAATACCTCTTAATTTTTCAGTTATTAAATGATAAGCTTCATTTTTTCATTCGATTTATTCTTCCACAATGCTGGCAACAAGTTTTACAATTCTATAAACTGAATTACAAATTCCTTTGAATACTTTCGTACGTCACCAATTTCACTGTTGAAAAAAACTGTGCAAACCCAAACACCGTGCAGTCAAATCTTTAGCAAGTCAACGATTGCCCAAGCCGCTCTTTCGAGTTTGCACGCGCTACCGGACCGTGTTGCCGTCCACACGCTCCGTCTTGCAAGCGCAAACTAGTTTGCGCATTAGAGCTGTAAAAATAACGAAAAATTCTGTAGCCGTATGTATTCGTTACTAAACCAATAAATAACCGTTACTTTCGAATCGTTACTCGTTACTTTTGGTACAATCGAACACTAGCATAAAGCATTGTATCGAGTCGCGCCGCGTACGGGATAACTTCGTTACTATCGTATCGTTTGGTTACTCGTTATTTTCGGTACAATCGAACACTGGAATGAAGCACCGCATATGGGACGACTTTATTCGTACTTGGTAAAGTTTAAGCAAACTGTTTATTTAGTAAAATAAGTTTAGGTAAGTTGTTTGGATGAAACTTAAAGTAAATTAATTAGCACATGGACCTTACGGAAAACCTCTAAATGTACACTTGATTTGCTGAAATGAATTTTAAATTCGAAAGAATAATCTAATTTCAAAACAAACACCTGTTTTGCACACTACAAAAAAAGAAACCTGACCTTTCACCTGACTGTCGCATATCTAGTGACAATAACTAATAGCTGTTATTTTTTAAAGTAGCCTACTCAAAACCCTGCATACAAGCCTGAAATGATTATGGGACACGTATTAAACAAATATTATAATTTCATCAAAGTATTTCGTTTTAAATATGAGGTTTCACCACTGGCTTCCTTTTCTGTTTTCATTTATTTTTTTGTAAATTCTTCATCCTTTTGTGATAGATTTGTTAAAATAAATATGGACATACCATCAAATTGGGCCTGTAGGCAGAGTGCTACTGACTCACACTTTGTTTCATTTTAAAAATATCAATATCCAAAACTTTTAAATCAATAATGACGGTACAGGAAAAACAGGCGATTAGATTCGTAATTGTTGTTCCGTCGCGGTTACAACAAACATTCACCATCAAAGCCAGAACCGCATTAATGATTGATCACATGGATCCTGCGGTAATAATACAATAACCCCAGGTAAAAGGAATAAAGTCGTTGTACCTTGTTCTTTGGGTATGGAATTCTGGAACTGCAAAAAAGGGCTGCTAGATTTGTGTCTGGAAATTAAAAGAGCTGGAATGGGATTCATTGGAAGACAGGTGGAGAGTGAAGAGGGTCATAGGAGCATGCAAGGCGTATATTGATGATGAGGCATGGAAAGATATTGGTGTAAGATTTGAAAGTAATGCTTGCAAGAGAAAAGATGACCATGACCACAGGCTGCACAAGGGTGTAGGAATATTCTCTTTTTCAGATAAGGGTGTCAGGGATTGGAATAAGTTACCAAGAGAAATTATGAATAATTTACTAAAAACGTTGAAAGAATTTAAAGTTAAAATTTGTAGAGGACAAATGTAGGTGGATACAGGAAAGAGGGGAAGATGAGTGTGTAGGAAAATTTCCACCGAAGCGTGCACTCCATTACAATTTAATTAAATATTATTAGAACGTAACAAGTGCAGAGATGTAAATCACAAACTATTAAACAACTCATTTATATTGTAAATTACACTATAAAATAAAATAGAAGGTATCAATTCTTAAAATAAACGAATTTCATAAATGTTTGAATTCAAAAAATCTCAGTAAAGAACGATTAATGAAAAACAGTAACTATCTCAAATTATCCATACAAATTTTCTGTTTACAAATTATGCACTGTACATTTTAATGTTAAACAAAATAAAAAATACAAAATTAGTCTTTACGTTGTCAAAATTAGTTAGCTGCGAGAGCTGTAACGTGTTCGTATCTATACGACAAATGCGAGTAACGAAATGAATTTGTGAGTAACGATTCTATACTTCGAGTCAGGCGATGAACCCGTTACTCAGTAACGAATACATCGTTACTTTTACAGCTCTATTGCGCATGCAAGACGGAGCGTGTAGCCGTGGCATTAGTCTCGATACAATAAGTTAAGGGTTTAAAAGGCGAATGAATTACAATTATTTTAATGTTCTGAACACTTTCTCAACTATTGAGAAAAGCTTAATGTTACGGGATGCGGATTTAGGGATAGTGTAGGGAACAACTATTTAGTGGGGTGCTCGTATTTTTCAAGTTTAATAAAACTAAATTTTTAGAAACTATTTTTTTAATAAAACCTTTGAACGGATGAAACATGTTTGATGAAAATACTCGTGCAGATTTCAGTAACACAAGACCGGAAATTTACGTGCTTACATTATAAGGAATAACACCGTCACACAAGGCTGCCCAATCCAAGGCCCGCGTAAGTGGCCTGTCAACGCATTTGAAGTTGCCCGCCTGCAGCAGCGGTCGGTCGGGTGTCAATACATGGTCCCAAGGCTTTCCTACAATGAGTGATCTTACATTGAAAGTTTTAAGCAGATTTTTTTCAGCATATAGCTGTGAAAAAATCTTTTAACTCTCAGCTATGTGAAAAACAAATACCGTACTTCATTAACTGTGAAACATATTTCAGACTTGATTTTACTGTCGACCTCAGATTTGTCGCCCAATATTGATAAATTGCTAGCTTAAAAACCTCTGCAAAGGTTTCATTAATGTTTTTTACTTTTTGATTATATTTAAACTGTGCCCCTTTTAGCTTTGTTTCATTTAAACAGATAACTGTTACTATAGACAAATATTAGCTGGCCCGCAGGCTAATATACAATCGAAATTGTGAACCATCTCTATGACTAGTTGGGTAGCCTAGCACTAACATTAAACATTAATCTGCCAGAAGACACTGATTAATCGATTTTCACGAAATTTCATCCATGGATGTTTCTATCCGGTTGTATTTACAGAGCAAATGTATTTACAATGATATTTGAATGAAACAATGTAGCCTTCGGCACTCATTAATCTAGTAACAGTAATAAAATGTGTGTGTGTAGCGTAACTTACAATTGACCAGCTATGCCTACGAGTTTATCCTCCCGGCATTTGAGATTTATGCTATGAATTCACTGATAAGCTATCAAAGAACTGTTGGTTGAGTAAGAAAAAGCAGAGGAGCATCCCTGGTTTTATCTCTTTTTTGGCTCTCCTCCTCTCCTTCCACATTAAGGTTGTATGCAAATGCTTTAAATACGCTTGTGCGCATCGGTTGTTTCTACAATCCTGAAATCGTTACGAACTCAGCAGATATTATGTTTGTTGATAACCCACAGGCACATTTCACTATTGTTCACGTAACTTCTCTGCAATCAATACATGAAGTGTCTTGTCAGGCATGTGTACGAACAGAATTCTGTATTTGTTGCAGCGCATTCACATTGAATCTAGGATGACTATAAGAATAGTTCATATACTCAATCCAGGCAAGGATCCATTATGTACGAAACCTTGGAGCATATGATCAGGCTCAGACTAAAGTGGTATTTTCAGTATGGGTTTCGTAGAGGCCTTGGCACGCTTGATGTTCTCGCCTACATAGTTACTCAGGTACAAGAGAGTCTTACAGCCAACAATTACATAAACTGTGTGTTTACAGATTTAATTGTTGCGTATGACAAAGTAGTTACAGTACAGTACATAAAGTTACTTCTGCCATCTGTTGGCAAATAACTGAACTATTTTTAAACTTACAAAAGTAAGCAAATTATATCTATCTACAGGTCAAAACTACCACTACATTATTCTTTACTGCGTAGATTTGAGTAAGATTATTGTGGTAACGTATTAAAAACTTTTTACATTAATTAGAACACATATACTTCTTTTTGTAAAGTGGAGTTAGCGACGTTTTCTTTAGCTGCTAAATAATATATGGAGGTAGAAAGAATCCTGTATATTAAATCGCGACAAAAGATATCACTATGTATAATTTCTTTAAAATTCTTTCCTTAGTTTTCGCCTGATCCGTGTACAGACAGACAAAATTTAAGGATCTGCAAAGTATCCTGCCTAAACCGTGACATAAGCTATCACTACGTGCAGTTCGTCCATTAGTTATTGCGTGATTCGCATACGTGCAACAGAAAAACAGACAGACAAGCAAAAATTCCAAATTTTACGGTCCGGCATCTCTCTCATCAGCAGTGTAAATTGCAGTTACACTATTTGAAATAAATTTTCTGTACAGACAAATCTTTACTACAATTGTAGTATACAGAACAGATAATGTAGAAATTTCCTGCAAGATAAAAAAAATTACGGGTTTGTCCTCGAAATATATCATTTACTGATGTAAAATCTATCTTGTTTATTAATCCATTACTTAAACTGTTGTTATGTGAAGTTGTGTCGAGATACTTTAATTAGTTTTGAGTGAGGCGCGGACAGACAGACCAATAGGTTCACTTTGCGAAAAACCCCACAACAGGCTTTGTTTCTCTCACATGCAGTTTGTGTATGATCTGGGATTAGTTATTGTACGACTCTCTGTCCACTTTCATTAAATTGTATAAATAGTTTAAGGATAAAATTGTAGTTTTGGAAATTTATTCTGTCTGTGCGCTCATCACGCAAAAACCAAAGATCTACATATGGATTTTAAGCAAAAGTTACTTTACTGATTTCATAAAACTTACACACAGTGATGTGATGGAGTAAGGGAGACTTTCCGGAGGTAAGTTGCACAGTTTGCGCTGAAACAGTGGTCAAAGGCGTAAATTATGCACGTAATTTTTGCGTATCTGGGCAAACATCACCAAAAATTAAGATACGGTTTTGAACAATACTTACACTCATTAATAATCTATGTCATTTTTTATGATGATACACAATAATTCCACAATATAGTTTATATACCATTGCTGCTAATAAGTTCCCAATAGTAGTCGTAATGCAAGGAAGGAAGAATGTAGCAGTAGTTTTTGTCTGTGTCTAGGTATCTACTGTACTCCTATTCTGACGTATGCTAAAATTACTCGCCAACAGGTGGAAACATTGATAATTTATACGCGAAGGTGTGCTAGAATAATTCAAACAATAGGGATACAGTCACGGATTTTTATACGGTAGTTTAATAATAATATAATAACCGGTTCGTGGACGTGTCAAGGAGAATATTGTATACAGAAAGGCTTTGTGAACAATACTGAAGTATGCCTGTCGATCATCAATCAGAATAAAATTTCCCGAAGTAGAGATAGTTTCAATGGGCGGTTGGAAACAAATGAGTGTACCAACGCCTTTAAACATTTACAATCCTACTGAATTCAGAATGGTAATTTTTTTTATCCAATCAACATTTCTTTGATATTTTATTAGTACATTAACAGTAGATATCTAAAACTTCTGGTGATCCAAGTCGCCGGCCGCTCTAGTTCACTAATAAAAGGGGTATTATTTGATGAATCTAAAGACTGGGAACTAAATGTACATTCTTGTGGAGTACATATTTAAGTTTCATTTGTTGGTCAACATATCTCGGTCGTTAATGTGCAAATATTGTTAGTAAGATTCTTTGATACAGAAAACCGAGGCTGTTGAACTTATACATTTCAAATTTTGCTCAAACGTGTGACGGTTTAATGTTGTAGAGCCATATTCAATTTTTTAGAATAGGAAACATTGAAATAGGAGAAATTGATATTTGTGTGATGAAAAAGAAACAGAAGAGGAACTAGATCAGAGACTAAACGAGATATAACGAACAAATGAAGCGGAAAAAGAACTTAATCACTGACTATATTAGTATCACATCAGAGGTTTAATGTGTCTGACGTTTATAGTTTGTGAGACTCACACGCTTCTCTTAACAGTGTAAAAAGGCAAATAAATGTTTGTTAAACCTCAGAGCAAACACAAGGTGCAAATGAGACAGAAGAAGAACGAAATCAAAGACCATGTTAGTATCGCATAAGACAGTGTGGTGAGAGGGAATGATATATACATTTCGTTGTGTAATACGCTGTAAGTTTAATGCACGTCTGTTAGACAATTATCGGATGTTCCAGGTAGTCATGGGAACCGACTTCAGCTCCCAGAGGAAACTTAAGAATGGCCTACCGCAGGGATCAGTGCTCGCTCTGCTCCTTTTCAGCCTGTATATCGCAGACATGCCGAAAACAAGACCAAAAAAAGTTTGGTTACGCCGACGACTGGGTTCTCGCCACGAGGTGCACGTCAATCGAAACGTCTGAAGAAATACAAACAGATTACCTGGAAACAATGGTAAAATATTTCCGTAGGTGGAGACTCCATCCCAATGCTTCTAAAACAGAGGTTTCCTGCTTCCATTTAAGAAGCAAACTCGCTAGAAGGGAACTTAACATACGGTTCGAAGAAACCATACTTACCCACAATAATCCATCAAAGTTCCTGGGTGTTACTCTTGACAGAACAATCATGACTTAGTAATTAATGGGAAAAGAAAGAAAACTAAATACTAATTTTCAACCAGAAATATACATTTTTTTACACTATGAAAAAACAAGATCAACAATTTTGTGTTTATTTAAGTGGAGGGGCAAAGTCTGTCCATGCAATTTAGATGCCAAATAACGTATATTAGTTTCATTTTGTTACTTTTAGTAGCATGCAAGCTGATGTCGAGTCATCTAAAAAACGGTTTCGAAGCGAGTCTTTAATATTATTCTCGTTTGCTTTTATTGACAAAAAGATGCGCGATTTATTTCTTAGTGTCGTTTTACAGATGATGTCTACATATCAATGTTCCAGAACATAAAGTACTCACAGCTTTATCATCATTATTAATCATGCCATATTTCTCAGTCCACCAAGGTCGAAATTCCCTATGGCACTTATCTTGCATATTTTTTTTTTACCAAATCAGCTATGTTGAATAGTTTTACATACAATTCAAACATTATTAAATAAGAAGCTGCGTTAACGAAATAAATTTTAAAAATGCAAGAACTATGCGTAATTGGTAAAAGTAATCAACGACGTCAACAAAAACAAACAAGTGAATAAGTTGGCTTAGCGTTCGCCACGCCGCCTACTCTTGCTTGCTCACTCAATTCGTTCGGTCAGAAATTTGCTCGAAATCTACCTCTTTTGCGCAATCTGTAGTCGTTCATGCAGTAGTTTTGTAAATGATGAACTTTGTTACTATGATCTTAAATTACGTTGACGAAAAAAATAAATTACTTATATCGATTAGATACCTAGATAATTAAAGCCGTGCCCAAATTATTTGGACGCGTGCCATCATCGGCACGCGTGCCATTGGTTCGCCATCCCTGTCCTAGGGTGCATCGCCCTCCACTCTCCGCTCTTCTGCTTTGGGTCTTGTCTTCTCGGCCGCCGAGTACTGTGCCCCGGTCTGGCTGAATAGCCCGCACGTGAAAAAAGTGGACATCCAACTTAAAACGCTATGTGTATGATTGCAGGCGTGATCAAGACAACTCCCACAAAATGGCTCTCGATACTGAGCCACATACCACCACCTAACCTACGACGGATAAAAGAGGGTATTGGACAACAGAAACGTACCGATCGACCAAGATACTGAGGATGCCAATATCAACAGACTTCGCTCTAGAAAACTGCCAATGAAATCGGCAAGGGATGCTACACGTGAAGATTTCAACATAACCAACGCTTGAATCCAGGAACGCACTGTACACCAAAATAACAGCATACCTTGTATTACACAAAAGCCACCAGGTTTTGACTTACCACGTAAAACTTGGTCCCCACTCAACAGAATAAGAATTCAGCACGGCAGATGCGCACACTCCCTGCACAAGTGGGGCAAGCAGCCATCCCCCTTATGCGAATGCGGAGAGATTCAGACTATTGGTCATATTGTTGAAGAATGTGCGATAAGGTCTTACAATGGAGATCCTGTGGACTTCCTGCTGGTAACTCAGGAATCGATAGGCTATGTTAATGAACTAGATGTACGTCTGTAATCTTGTAAAGTTGCAGTATGTATATTTTATTCAATGTATCTTCGAAGTGTCTAAATTGCCATACGATAAATAAATAAAATCGCATAAGAGAGGCAATGATAAAGTGAATTCACTATTCAATTCATAGGAACAAATAATTTTTCAAGCGTGCACTAGTATTGTAAGCGCGAATAATTGCACAATTTCATTTTGGCAGAAATCTAATATGTAATGTTCATCCAGTGCAGAAAAGCTGGTACCAAAAGAGCAGTGGAAAACATTGCTGTAACGCATTAAAAAAAAAAAAAAACTAGCCAGATTAAAGGTAATGAATTTATTATTGATCAGCGTCACAGCAGCTAGAAAGTTCTACAATTGTAACATAGAACAGCCACCCAAGAGATACCAATTAAATGTAAAAGTCTTGTGCCACAAAAATAATACAAATACAACGAGTAAGTAAAATAGACGACGAAAAAAATAAAGCGTTTCTGTGGTTCATGCGATAAAGTCACGGGTAAAAGCAATATAAAATATAATAACTCTGTGTGGAGATCTGATCTCAGTTTTCTGTCTTATATAGATTAAGTTATGAATTTTAATATACTGTATATATTTATACCCAGTCAGTACTTTTCCTTCCCTCTATCCGCTCCTTGCCTCCATGCCCACTGTCTATATTGAACCACCACATACCAGACGTGATGTTTATCTACATAGATTCTTTTTTTTATTGTTACTTTTGTATTTGTTATTTTTTTGATTATTCTGTTTTCTTATTTACTTTTACTTTCTCAAATTTATGTTATGAACATTTTAAAGTATTATTCTGCACTTTTTGCAACATTTTCTATTGCACGTGTACTAGATACAATTCAGGTAAATGGTGGTTCAATTCACTAGCCTTTTTTTATTTTTATTTTTTGTAAATCCATTAACTATTTAGCTCCTTTTATTTCCTGGTTACTATATATATATATATATATATATATATATATATATATATATATTGAACATGTGGTTGCTTAATACTAAGAGTCCTCTTGAAGTATATTGAATATATAGAATGTGTAAAAACGTGGTTACTGAAAATTCATTTAATGAAACAATTCAAATATAAAGAAATCCATAATTTCTGAAATGCTCGACGAACTATCTGTTCAGTGTTACGTCAACTGAATACGAACGTATGTTGACCGAAAGCCTTCGCTAGTACTGTCAAGAACATGGTTACTGAAAATTATTTTCATCATTTCATTGGGTTGGAAAGTCAGAAAATACAGTTAGGGTGCAAACAGAGGAGATATATTTATTCGCCAACTATATGGCTTCTTGCTTTCAACTTTCACAAGGACTGCTGAGGGCTTGAATGCGTTAAACGATTATTAAATATGTGTTAGAGTATTCAAGGCTCGTTAGATGTGTAAGAATATAGTTTCGTATATGCCAAATATACCTGCAAATGAAATAATTCCTTACGAATACCTCTATATGCATTACATGTATAAGCGTTGGCTCTGTCAGTGTAAATTGGCGTTAAGTTATGTTTAATGTACTGTCAACAGGAACTGTCTAAGCTCAAAGAGGAATCCAAAGATCCCAACTGACTCCTACGTATTTTTTTGTGAATTTTTTTAGGTGACTATGGAAAATCGCCTACAATTAAGTCCCCAGGCCGCGGATTACTTTGAATTCCACCCGAGCCGTTGGTTTAATTCGCTCACTCAATGTGCTGAAAGTTTTAGTGAATCCGTTTTAAAAAAACTGTTTTATACTAACAAATCCACCCTGGGATTTTCAGTGGCCGGTCCAACAATCGGTAGATCATGTTAATTTTTTCCTCCTCGTCCATAACGATGGGGGCATGTGCCACATCAGGTACTGTACGTATCCGGTTTTTTCACTGAAGGGTTAGAGTTCCTGTGATAATATTGAAAAAATGTTCAAAGGCGCCTTCTCATCTGTTGAAACTATTGCGTATCTGTAATAACTAATGAGAATATCAATCTTGAATTTGTAGTTCCTCAACACTTAAAATTAACTAATGAGGATTTCGATAATGATCTAGACTATTTGATACACAAATAAAAACAATATATATTTTGTGCGATTAAAAGGCGGAGGAAGAATTCCTTGCTGAGGACATGAAGTGAAAAAATCTCTGTGTGTTAAAACTGTTGAAACATTGTTTCTGTTATTGCAAATAGCGTGATTATAATACGGGGGAAAGAGATGCCAAAACCACGAAATTTGGAATTGATGTATGTTTGTTTACATATTGCGCGAAAACTAATGGGCGGATTTTAATGAAACTGCACGTACTGATAGCTTATCTCACCATTTAGGATAATAAATAACTTTTATCAAGATTACAGTATACTTCTCGAAGATACATGGCTTAAAATTGTAAATTGTAGAATTTTTGTCTGTCTGTGTGTAAATCTCGCAAAATCTAATGAAAGCATTTCATCAAAACTTCATTTAGTGACAGAATGTCATTATTTAGCATATCGGATACTTTTTATCTAGATCAGTAATATAAAATCTTGACGATACAGGAAGGGACCAAAGCGGAAAACTTTTGGAATTTTTGGAAGTTCGGGTGAACCTAACTCGAAAACTAAAAAATATATTCCGTCAAACTGCCGATGGTGACAAATAGTATACGTATGTAATAAAATCGTAGAAATGTTGTATCAGTACATCAAAATTAGTTAAAAAATACAGTGCCCGCAATCGATGGTAGAGATACCAAATCCGTAAAATTAAGAATGTTTATCTGTCTGTCTATCCGCGCACAGGTAAAAAACAACTGCGGCTCTTATCGAAGCTGCTCATTAGCTTATATCATGAGCTACAACACAGGATACTTTTTATGTAGATTACTGACGTAGTTCTCAGTGATAGCTTACAGATCGACACAATAAATTCTGAATTATTTTAATAAATTGGAACAACTCTCGAATATATTTAGCTGAGAATGAATGTAAGCTTTTAATACACTTATGCACTGGCGGAAATTAAAAATGCAGAGCCCTTACAGGAACGGTGGAATTTTAGGAAACTTTGTAGATTTATCCAAGGTCATACCCAGAAGAAATGATAACAAACTGAAATGGATCAGATTAAGTTTATTACCTTTAAATACAGTTGCCAGTAAGAAGTGCGCCCAGCTTCAGCACCTATACATTCGTGGCTCTTGATGGCATTGAATCAATAAGTGTTCGGATGTCTTCTTGGGGTATGTCTCTCTACACCTGCATTTCTGGTGCTGTTACTTGTTGCACAGTTTGTGCTAGGTGATCTAATGTGTCTACTCGTGACATCCCAGACATGCTCTATTGAGTTCAAATCTGGGGACCATGCGATCCAAATTGTGATCGTAACCCCCTTCCAGGGCTGGTGTTACGATGCCCACAGTATTACCCTATTGGAAGATACGATTTGGATGGTGGACACTATATAGTATCACAGTTAGGTGCAGCACTCTGTCCATATAATGTTTTGCTGTAACTGAGCCTTCAACAAAAACCAACTCAATTCTGCTGTAGAAACTGATTGCCCCCAAACCATGACACCAGTGGCTGGACCTGTGTGACGTTCTGAAATCACAGCAGGGTAAGCCGTGTCTTCACTACATCTGTGTATATGTTGTCGATTATCTCTTTGATACAGAATCGTCTCAAAAACACAAATGTACGCCATTCACGTGTCCATTTGCGCTTTGCAGTACACCAGGTTAGGTGATGCTTGAAATAAAATCAGGTTAATAGAACACATTGCATAGGGGTCAAAGAGTGTAACCCAGAATCAAGCAATTGTTTTACAATCGTCTGAGGGATGACTTTCTCTGTAACCACTGCTTGAATGTGGCCTGCAGTCATCCGTCTGCCTGTAACAGCCACGATCTGTTGTCCTTCTGTATGAACCTGTGCCTGCTCAAGGAGTACTAGAGCCTTATTTCATCCACTGTGTAACAAGTTTGTATACTAACATTCCACTACGGCCAATCCTTCAGGAAATTTTACCATATGATGCACTCATTTCAAACGCGCCAATTCTGCGACCCATCTCACAGTTAGACAATTGGGTGTAGAGAGTGGCCACTCTTTGCTTTGGCATACTTGGTCAACAAAACCTTGTGGACAAAAAAGTGTCATGTTACAGCACACTGTTCACCACTTATACCCTAAAAATACCTAACACTTTTGCATACTTAATAGCCGCGTAATCTTCATTACATATAAAACTTTCAATTTTTAATGTCGTAGATATAGGGATACGTGTGCAAAATTTTCATTCATTTATCGCAACTCCGTGTGGATGTTGCACTTTTAATTTCCACCGGTGTGCATGCACAAAATTAGTAGGGACAGTGTTGCTGCAAAACTTGAACCAGCCTTGCTGGGAGGCAGGTAAAAAAAAAAAAAAAAAAAGGCAAGCAATGAATATCATGTCGCGATCTGATCCAAGTTGATAATTTGCAAATTTTACAAAGGGTACTCTTTTCTATGTGTTAATGTATAGCCAACGACTTATTTTTGACCCCAGTAATTTCAAATATGTTTTTGTGTTTTAGTTTGTGGTTGGTAAGCTTATTATTAATCAGGAGAGCAGAAGATGATCTATACAAAAATTAGTATTTTAAAATCTCTAATTCTACCGCTTATGTTCAAGTTGTATCACTGTGGCATTTTAATGATATAAGCTGTTTGATATGCGCTTGGATAAAACTAATTCTGGTGATTTCTGTTCTTATTTTCATTTCGAAGGTAAGCGATGTGCCATAATAACTAGTTATGTTGTTCTTGTATTTTATATAAATCAGTAACAATATTAATTATTTATCTCTGGTTTTCAGAAGCAGCCCATAGTTATCAACACATTGTAGCCTCCTAGATTAATTCTTTTATTTTTCCTCTTGTGTCAACAATACAACATTCATCAATTGCTAATAAAGATTTTTTAAATGGCCAAATACCTATCTTTTATGGTAACGCCCTTTTCTCTTAATCGATCATTTCTCATTACTGTTTTATTTGTCGACGCGTTTGTTCAGTTCCGAGGCCCAGTGTTAGTGCTTTGAGAAAATGAACTGATTCCTCCCTGCATGTTGCTGGTTTTACTGGTCTAGATCCTTATGTTCGGCAGTAAGAGGACCTTCTTTACGTGAATATTTATCTAGAACCACAGGCTTCATTGAGAAAAAGGTGTGTTTAATTTATTTCTATAGTTGTGCTGTTTTCACCATTGGCTACAGAGAAGTCCGGTATTTAGTGGAGCATGTTTTGTTCTTTGAAACAGTTTTAATGAAATTCTAATTTTAAATATTTTCCATCGCTTCCCGAACATGGTAATTCTAATGCGTGTATTCCCATTGTGATACCTAAATTGCTACTGTATCTGTTTTGGTTTGATTCCAATCAATTTATGTAGTATAATATACTAAGATATATACCATCACATGCGGGGAAAAGAGATATATGTTTTATTTCAGACTGCTTACTCATATGGAGCTGCTATAAATCTGAAGATGTTATTTTGTTTTCTATTCATAGGATCAGTGCAAACACACATGCCAGTTTTTGTAAAGTAAGAATTAACAATGGAAAGCGAATGTGAAAAACTCCTGCGTCAACCGGGTATCTATAGTTTGTGCCGCATAGTTAGGCTTTTGAAGTCGGACGCCATCGTTGCTGGACTGTTGACTGTAGAAAGTCACAAACATTTATGTTAGAATCATGATAAGCTTTCACTTCAGAGTTTGGGCAGGTTCCCACAAAAAAGGTTGAGGTGATTCTCTACCACTTCTTCACAATAATTCTTTCGTTAAATTTCTGCAATTGGATATATTGCAAGATTCTCCACCACCCTCCTTGTACGGATTGATAAAATATGTTTGGAGAATCTTGCACGGCACTTAATTTTAACACGTTTTATCTGAGAAAGCTTCTCGTCTACCGAGTTTGGTGTATAAACTTAAATTATAATGCATTTTTCTAAATGAAGAAAATCGTAATAAACCTGGCGTATGTAAGCCCGTCACCTTTTTGCAACATGAGACAAATCGTCGGAGTGGAGTGTAGCGGTGGAGCACCACGTAAGCAGCTTTTTGTTAGTTCCGGCTACCGAACATATCAATGAGCTAAAAGCAGTTTGTGAAGAGACAGGGAGGATGCAGCGACACAGCAGGTCGCAAGCCGCCCATTTGTCGCGATAGCCGCATGAGAAAGCAAACACGCGCTGCGGACAGCCTGTAATCAGGGGCCGTCCACGCGCCGCGGCTTACGGGCGGTAACCGGACACCCGATACTGTGCGGCAGGCGGCTATCTGCCGCGCCCATCGGCAAGCGCCACTGTGCGACACGCGACAGCCTTACCTCCCGCCGCGCTTAAATGATAATTGGGAACCGCTACCACCGCACTTCAAATATTTGACGTGCAAGGCAGGCAGATAATGATCGTGAGACGGGAGAACTCTCCCGTTACGGGTCGCATTACTTCGCTTAAGGTGATCGCGATTACAGATTTACTCACGTAACACTCAGTTGATAGGTTGTAGCTAACTTTAAAACATGTGTTCAAAAAGCTTTAGGAAGACAGAAGCATTGATACTCTGCCCAGCATTGTTCTCAGCATCCTTCATTCCCGGCAGCATCTGCGAGGAATCTTGAAGAACAGCTGTGTCTTCGATTTCTCCGAGATTTAACCAGTCCTATTTAGTGCCGTTTTCAGTTGAGGAAATAAAATCTGACACGCATTCACTGCAGTATCCCTCCAAAGGCTTGATTACAATTACTGATGAACTTTACGTGAAACAATC
>CM061920.1:82108612-82254069 GCA_031002005.1 Vandiemenella viatica
AGACATCTGATATCACATTGCAGATACTGGAAGGCGGTTATTAGGAGTCACCTTCTGAGCTAAACGAAGAGTGCAAGAGTTCAACATCCATTTACCGGGTTGTTTCTATATACAGTTATGTTTTTGTTATTTGTGTTTTCTGTGATTTATAGTGTTTGGTTCAACAATAGTGTTTCTAAAAATAAAGTAAAAAAAGTACTCATATTTTGTGAGCGAAAAGGGTTATTCCAGTGGTCTTCTTTCCTCTACTATGCTTCGTTAAGAACCGGTAATAATTAACATAAAATGAACTTTCAGGTATGTGTAGGAGCCAATAACATTTTCTAGAACTTCGAAATAATATAAAAATTTATCAACCGTTTCTCCAATAAGATATTTTGTTACTGTTGGAAACACGAAAACAGTTTTTATATACTGCCTGACCAAAAAAGCATAAAGAAGGGGGGGAGGGGAGGAAACTGAATGAAAATTGACGGGTTGAGAAGGTATGAGATTTTAATCAGTGTCGAGTCCAATTTACAAAGAACTTGACTGTCCGCATGTGTTACCTCTAGTGCTACAGTATCGTGGAGCCAATTTTCAAGAGGACACTGCTGATATTTTGATCAGTGGGTTTACAGAGGAAAGTTCTTTAAATTTGACTCGATTTCGTTATCATTGAAATAACAACACATTTTCTCTCAAGCCGTAAAGTTTCATAGCGTTTCCTCCTCCCCTTCTGAGTGCTTCACTTTTTTTGGTCAGGCAGTGTACAAATTTCACTGTTTTGATAATCGTGTAAGTAATAAAACTGGATCTTTAGATTCTGTCGTAAAATAACACTTAAATATGTAGATATTTTGAACTATAGCTAAGGAAAACATATTTTCATCGATATTTAATCTATACAATTTTAAATGAGAAATATAAAACTGACTTGCAAACGTACTAGAGGCCGATTGCCTTAAACCCTAAGCAACAGTAAAGAAGATATTCAACGATTCCGATTCGCCAGAAAGCATTAGCAGTCCTTTAAATCAGGAAGCACAAACAACGGGACAACAGTTTGTGGTGGTTGAGTTGTGTTATAGGGCCAAGGCGGCTGGCCTTGCAGACTGCCTCTGGACGCGTGGCGTGTTAATCCTGGGATCAGGCCGCCACCTGCCTTCAAGAAGCTGCCGCAACCACTCGGAGGACAGCTGCCATCAGCCAGCACAGCAGTAAGCAACTCACCTAACGACTCGTTTGAAATCTAGTTGAATGGAAAATTAACGATTTAGAATATACACGTTTATACAGAAGGAATGGTACATAGTTAAGGAGGTGTAGTATGAACAAAACTGAGTAAAAAAGTTAATATAAACGTCTTCCTGATTTATATTCGTTTTGAAGATACAGGTGCTGTAATGTTATGCACAAAATAAACCTCAGAAAATGATCAAGAGCACACATATAACTTATTGAAGTACTTTATTTATGAAAGACACAAGATACGAATTACTCGCTCGCATTATAAACAATGATGCCCTCGTAAAAGTACACCAAGACGTACCCGGAGGAGCTACTTGTACTGTTACCAAGAGAACTGCATAGTGTATTGAAGCCTATGGTGGGATTTTGGAAAATTTAATTCAAACTTTTGTTAAATATGCGTGTAATTACAGCTCCTGTATCTCAAAAACGAAAGGAAATCGGTTACACGTTTATTTGAACTTTTTTACTCAGTATTGTTCATACTACCACCTCCTTCAATTTTTACCATTCCTGCTGAATCACCGTCCATACCACTAATGCTATCTAAAGAAAAAAGTACTTCTAAAATGTACTGTCGGCAGAAACTGTATTAGAGGCATAGAGTTGTTGCGCTTACGTTAATTGTTTCTTCTAGACGCAATTCTGTCGTATTTACCACTCTTTCAGCCTTCATACTCATCATCTGTACTACTCAGCTTCCATTACATTCAAAGGAGTTCTGATTTTTGTTATTATTATTATTCTCTCCCTCATACATTTTCTCGTCGTATTGTTGATTTTACGTTTATTCTCTTGTCGCAGACAATACACTCCACGATATTGCCTGACTAGATGTTTCAATTGCTCTTCAGTCGTTTCCTGATACCGTTCTTTATTTTTTCTTACGGCTTTACGCATCGTCGACGGCTAAGATCATTAGAGGCGGGAAGTGGGCGAGGAGCAGGAAGGAATTCGGCCATGGCCTTTTTGAAGAAAGCATCCCGGCATTCGCCTGGAGTGATTTGGCGAAACCATGGAAAACCCAAATCTGGATTCCCGGACGGGATTCGAACCTGATATCTTGCTGTACAGAAATTATTTTAATAGCTAATGTTTTCTCTGTTATACGATTTTCATATGAAAAAAAAGTTTTCTTACTCTTCACCCTGTTTTATAATGATTCCGATTAAAAGAGTCAATCTTTTGGGCACTGTACTTTTCTTTTCCCCTCTATGAGAAAATTTCCAATTCATCGCAGTAACTTAGTATTTCAACAATAGCTTACTACAGTAAAATATAAATTTTTCCGACACGTAGCTGAGTTTCGGGTCAGCAGGACTGAAGTCACGCTCTTTCTCAAAACATATACAAAAATAAGCCTACTTTTACAAAGATTCTTTCTATAATGTGCTCATATTAGTGATTAATTATAAGTCGGAAGAAAGATAATTTCACTTTAGAAACCGATAAATGCCAAATTTTTGTGAAATTTCATATTACGTTCCTCATCGGTGGCATCAGCATCTACAGTAGAGGCCGTGAGCTTCACAGAAAGTGGACATACCACTCTTTAAACTTCATGGAATTATGCCCACACACCGCCTAAATTACCCACAATTTCTTCTGTCCAAATTATGACAAGCTTTATTAATGACAGTTTCACTCTAGAGCATTACATTAGGCTCTCTTAAAATTTCTGCTGCATATCGGACATTTCCAAAATGCTGAAATGATTATGATACCGCAGTACTGCAATATCCTGAATTCGTAATTTCTTTAGAAGAAGAACTACGGAATAACGAAGTGATATATAAACAACATACTATCATCAAACACCGCATTTAATTTTAAAAAAGAATATTAGTGCATTATTGTATAAACAGTCTCCAGTAGGAATTCTCAGAATATCAGTCCGATTTCCGAAAATATCTATGTGGATTTTTATGGAAGCTATTGCTCCCTACTTAAATATTGTTATAAACGTCATTATTCTTTCACATTCTACTTAAATCGGTAAATAATATTACAAGCGTCTCACCACCATCATATTAACAGAGTATGTAAATTCTGAATTACATGTGTTGACTAAAATACTGCAAGAGTCAGTTCGAAATGGAAAATTAAGTTTGTTGACGTCGGAAGCAACAGACGATGCCTTGATCAGTTGGAATTGAAGGCTGTACGACTGGCTTCGTCGTATTGTGCAAACGCATGAGCTGTTGAAGCAATTAACAAAAGAAGTAGTGTAAAAACATTTAGCTCATCAATTCCTCATCAAGAGTAAAATAACATTTCGAGCTTAGTTAATCAATCTTAAGAGACAAGTATCAATAAAAAAAAGTAATGTGGCAAGTTGGTAAGATATCAACGATGATACGCTTTAATAGGAATATATGCAGTAAGAGATGAGAAGGATGGAACCAACATTGTTCGACTAGTTTCCGGTATTGTTTATGATTTTCAGGAGTGAATATTTGAAGAAAGCAATTTACTGAAAGACGTGAGCGTAACATTGGCTGTAAGATTTTGACTGCCAACAAAAAAGTCATCATGTATTTAATAAATGTATCAATATCGGTAATCTCGAATTAAAAAAAAATATATAAAAATAAAAACTTCCATTTCGACCTAAGCTTATCATGTTGCTAATCGTTGGGTGAAGCCTCTAAAGTTATACGAACCAGGTTAGCATCATCAAAACTCTCGTAAAAATGATATTTTTCATCAAGCTTTGAAAGCAGTGGCAGTTGGATTATGTTTTAACGGATGGTTTCTGAAAATTATCTTCAACTGTGAAACATACATAATTAGAAATAATAACTTATGAGAAGAATAAGTTGGTAAAACCTAGGAAGAGAATAAATAGTTTGGTGGGTTATAGTTTGTAAAATTAACTAAAGGAATTAATATAATCAGAAATCTATGAGGAAGCCCAGCAGAAATTAGGGAAGGCGGCAATAGATATGTATAGATGCTGACAATTATTTGCTGTAGTTAAAATGACGCTTTCGTTGAATGAAATTTTTCAACTATGCACATGTCGCTCCACGACAACCCCTTCCAGATAGGCTTCGCTGAGTTTCATTTAGACATCTCTTGTCAGTCACTGCAGAGACTGATGGAGTCATTTCACTTTCTTGTATGATAATCATATTACAATTCAACTGGGTGCAAGAAAGTGCCTATTCTCTCAGAGGATATAAAGTGTCATAATTTGACATATCAAAGAGCCCAAAAAAATTATTCAAGACCATGCAAGTAAAGACAGTATTGTCCGTCGCATCTATGTTAAAACTCAGCCAAAACTTATTTATATAGACTAATATTAAGATGTTTCTGGTATATGATATCGAAAGTAAGTTAATACATAACTTAATTTCAAAAAAGCTGTAATGAGTACAAAGTGCAAGCAATGATGGCAGACGTAAATAAAATCCTTTGTATTTTGCTTTTATCCTTTCTATTATTTATTACTATTTTATAACTCCTAGTGAAGAAATTGACAACGAATCCGTAACAAAACTTATAAACGTTCAGTTATGCCTGAAAGGACAACTTTGACATTTTGTGAGAAAAAGTATTAATAAACATCTATCTAGTACACTAGATTTGAAGGTATGTGATAACAAATCAGTAAAACATTATTGTAGATCTCCGGCCTTTGGCAATTACAAATTTAAAGCTTGGAACCATTGAAGAGAGTGTATGAAGACAGAGATATTATGGTTGTGTACTTGTTAACTACAACTACTCTCAATTACCGATGATACACAATTAGTTTTATTGTAACATTCTGAAAACAAGCTGCCATAGTTTTATTTGGATAAGAAACTCTCTCCTAAAAAATATTGAGAAAGGTCGTCAACTTAAGTTAATAACTACCTTCAGGACTTAAAACCCTGGAAACTATGTGCCTTCATCATGAAAGCTTCGGATGTATGCGCAAACTTTAGATGAGGTAAACTAAAACTCGTGATGTTTTAAAGCAAATCAAATATGGTACTGCGATCTTCTGTAATACCTCAAACATAGGACTGAACTATTTCTGTGAATCTATAACTTGAAACAACGAGTGGTGACAGGAAAATTAAAGAAAATAAATTAATTTTATTGAAGGCTACAGCCGTAGCTAGGCAAATTTAAAGCGTATAAAAGGAGTAGTTTAGTGATTAGACAGCTGAATAACCGCAAGACAGACTTCTGCTTCCAGAAAAAAAAATTTCTTACAGAGGAATTTATTATACCCCTTGATTTATTGTCTTCCGATATTGGCATTAAATATGAATAAATCCTGTAATCGCAGTTACTTTTAAAATCAAATTCAAAGCAACGTACCACACGTTCTATCAATGACTATTTGTCCTCTCTTACATTAAAAGAAAGCCTAGCTCAAAAATTATAAATTGGTTAAAAAAAAAAAACTTATTCTAGCATGATAATAACAGGCACCAAGTGTTTCCCCTTCATCTTATGGTTCAATTTCAACTATTCACCAAACGATTTGTGTGTTAGTAGGGTTGTAGTAACAATTAGTGATTTAATTCCAACATTGGATAAAAAAATAAAAAAATTGTTCCTTAAAAATATTTCGGACGTATCGTGATTCATGATTCAATAGATAGATGATAGTGTGTTTTATGGGCGTTACCAAAATAGTACATTTTGCTGACTGGAAGAGGCTAATGCATCAGTTTATCCAATATGTTAGAGGTGACGCATTGGAGCCGTCACAAGTAAACGTAATTAGCAACTCTTGTACGCCACGAAAATAACGAATCAGCTGTGAGCCGAGCATTGTGAAACAGGAATGAGAGAGAATTGCAACAATATCAAACGCTATTAGTTTTAAGGAACTTCAGAATATAAAATTAACTAAAAAAATAAAGCATAACCCTTAATTTGTTCATGGAGAAAATTATAAAGTCCATATGGTAACATGTTCTATTTGTTTTCTATTGACGGACCTTTTTATACAGTATGGTGACTAGCAGAGATAAAAATTGGAAAAGAATGGAAAACGCCTGGCCTGGAGGGTGCGCAGTTATACTCCGACATGGTATTCGAGAGGACGTGGGTTCAAATCCCCGTTCACCCATCCAGAATTCGGTTTTCTATGGTCTCCCGAAATCATTCTAAGCGAATGCCAGGATGTTTCCTTCAAAAGGCTATGGCCGAATTCCTTCTCTTTTCTTGCTTCCAGTCATCTCCCTCTTCTAGTGGTTTTTATATTGACATGGCTTAAGGCCATAAAAAAAATTTCGATTTGTTACGGATCAGTTTTTTCGTTTCCTGTGTAGATCTAACGCACTAACAACGACAAATGTACATAACTAACATAAAAATGTAGACAATTTTCTGGAACATGTAGCAGTGGAACTAAATTCTCAAACATTTATTTTTAGAACAAATTTTTAAATCATATTTCTGAACCACAAAACATATTTTGAATGGACGTAAATCAACTGTCTGCGTGCGCTGCGATTCCAAAAAAAATGTAATCTCTTTCTTAAAATATTTTCGTTAAAATGTGGAATCCGGCAGTAAACGTTTTGTCATCACTTTGAATCTCACTACGCAGCAACATTCGGGTTAGGTGAAGTCTGTCGAACTGTGGATTCTCGCCGGTGTCGACAGGAGTCCCGTAGCGTTGA
Source organism: Vandiemenella viatica (assembly GCA_031002005.1). Classification (NCBI taxonomy): domain Eukaryota; kingdom Metazoa; phylum Arthropoda; class Insecta; order Orthoptera; family Morabidae; genus Vandiemenella; species Vandiemenella viatica. Next base: position 82,115,476 of record CM061920.1, read on the forward strand.
ATCGATCTTACCTGTGTCAACGCCTGCAGATGAGGACCGGCGAAGCTGGTACTATCCAGTGGTTGCCGCGTGGGCGTGATGCGCAAAGACGCATTGTCGACTGGGCGGCTTGACCACGGTACGGCACCAGCTAGCCCCCACCCCTCGGTGATCCGGTTAGTGCTGGCGTGGAAAAGAAGCCGCGGCGACGTCACTTCCTGGCGGCCCGAGCGGGGCACGGCGGGGAGGTGAGGGGGATGGGGTGAAATCGGAGCGAGCATTAGGCCGGCCGCGCATTTTAATTCCCTCGCCATGGGAGGTGCCGAGTTGGCCACGTGGGGGACCACTTCACTCGGGTCAGGGCACTGGGATAACTCCACCAGGATCGCCGCACTTACCATGGATGAAAAAAACTTAACTTAATCTACAACCCGAAGGTTGGTTGGCTCCTTCTGAAGGGAATGTACTAAAGTAGTAGTCAGAGATAAGACGACCAGTTCCTATCCCCTGGATCCTACAGTTTAACATGAATACCTATACTGAACAATGTTCTTCTTCTTAACATTTATTCCGCATTGCAGGGTCTGCTTTGTTGAACTTCTTCAATTTAAGCATATCTAGTGCATCTTCAGGTGAGGCATTCACTAGACTCATGCACGCCCGTAAGGTATCCAGCCAGCGCTTCGCAGGCCGCTTTCGTGGTCTTCGGTTCTCGCAATGCAAGTGTTATTGTTGTGCAGTACATAGCCGTACCATCGCAGACGATCCTCTCTCCACACCAGATGCCGCCCGAACGTTATAATTCGTGTTGTGGTCCAATACAGTAAGTCCCTGGAGCCAGCGAATCATCTTCATTTCCATGACATACAACTGTTTGTTCACGCATTATTGTGACTGCCAACATTCAGCTCCATACAGTTCCACTGCTCGAACGATGCTTCTGTGAATCTTAGATTTAAGGTACAGTAGCTCCTTTAGGTGAAATGAACAAAGTTATCCCCGTATAAATACACTAGCCTGCGATGGTTCTATTTTTTTTTAACTTCTGATGATTGATTCCCATGTATCTTGGTGCGCTGAACCAGTAAAATGGCCTTAATTCAGTTTCATCTCGTCAGAATTTTTTGCAATTCGCATTTTGTCAGATTTGGTATATGACGAAAAATATCACAAATATGAGACTGAATGACAGTTTGAAATAGGTTTGTTTCGTATAAAACGTATTATTTTGTGGCTTATAATAAGCAATGTAATGTAATGTAATATAGGAATAGAATATATAATAGAAATTAGAAAATAGAACACTCACCATTTTGGTTGTTGTGTCGACGTCTCTTGGGACCAACCATACTTTGTATCAGACTTTTCCGTGCATATGCTCTTCTTGGATCATCCCGATGCAACATCCAGTAATAATTCGCCGTCATTGTAGTATTCCATCTGCCTTAGTAACGCTTTTACATGTCTTTCATATCCTGATGAAATCTCTCACTTATTTCTTCACTAACCGCATACACATTTTCAGGAACGTAGTCTAAATGTACGTGTAGGAAATGAACCTTCAAACTCGTGGGACAGCATAAATTTTGGTACTTCTGTGGCGTTGTCTCAACGATAGACTTGAAATTAGGATCCTTCATGTTGCCCAGAAACTTGGTTACTACGTCTTTAAAGAGGATCCAGGCTTCTTTTTCAGCAAGTTCCATTCCTTTTTCAAAATGTCCATCCTTACAAAGTTTTCTAATGTCTGGACCAGTAAAGATACCCTCTTTCAGTTTTGCGGTTGACAAGGATGGCAGTTTGCTACAAATGTAATGGAAACATTTAACTTTTTTTTTTACTTACGCCTCGTCGAAGTCGAGATCGTTAGAGGCGGAATGGGATTGAGGACAACGAACGGGAAGGAATTCGACAATGACCTTTTTGAAACAAGCATCCCGGCATTCGCCTGGAGTGATTTGAGGAAACCATAGAGAACCCAAATCTGGATGCCCGTTCGGGGATTAGAACCGGCGTCTTCCCGAACGCAAGGCCAGAGCGTTATCCACTCACCAACCACGCTCGGTGGAAACATTTAACATCTTTTGGTAAGGCTTTCGCAAATTGTTTCGTCATGCCTAATTTGATGTGTAAGGATGGAAAGAGAATTTTCGTCGACTCGATGAGAGTTTTTTTCTTCTTCTTCTTCTTCTTCTTTCTTTCATTCTTTCTTTGGTGCACATTTTTACTCCAGGTTTCAATGAAAGTCACTGTGGCCATTCTTTCTTTTTCCAAGGATTTTCCTTGCCTTTGCTATCCCACAAACATGGAAATTTTGGTACCCGCCTTGCTGTCCAAGGATCGTCGATATTACTTTGAGATCACCACTCATGAGCCCCTAATGATCGTCGTACTTAATTTTCTGGAGAATAAATTGTCTTGTTTTCATCGTAAACTGACAGATGGCAGCATTTCATATGTCCTTATATCTGGAAGTACATCTTATGTTTTTTAATTCTTTCGGTATATGAAACTTTTGACAGATAGCGATTTGTGAAAAATTCTTACGTGATGGAGAGAAACTAATTTCATTTTTGGATTCAGAGCACAAAAATACATAGGAATCCATCACCAGAACATGAAAACCATCATACAACCGAAAAAATGCAGGCTCGTGATACTTGACCGCACCGTGGTTCGAACCTATGACCTTGGAACTCCTTATGCACTGATTACGAAAGGAACGTCACTACATTATCTGTTCAGAGAGTTTTGCCAGAGTTCATGTAAGGTTTATCCAATAACTATTTCACAGTAGAAGCAGCTGTATTGTGACGTCAGAACTAATGTAGAAGGTTCTACATCAATAAATATACCATTAGATACGAAAAGAGAAGGGATTTACGCATTGTCATCGTTATGGAAATGTTGTAGATTTGTTGGCAAAAATGTTAAAACTATTATTCCACATTTTGTTGCTTCGAAAATCATTGAATTAATTCGGCGAAACACTTAATTCTGCAAATTATAATTCGTATAATGTCTTTCATTTTCGCCTACTATATTAGGTTACTGTTTTAGATTTTTTGTTGAATTATTATTAATTGGAACTGTCCTGGCTATTCTTCTTTTTTTGCTTCGGGCTATTTGCCTGGAGTCATTATAACCTGCAGGGTATAAGGGGAGGAGTAAGAACCAAGAAGGAATTTGGTCATGACCTTTTGAAGAAAGATCCCGGCAATTAACTGGAGTGATTTCGGAAACCATGGAACACCGAAATAAGGTTGTCCTGATGGGGATTAGAATGCGAGGCCAGAGCGTTACCGCTCACCCACCAGGCTCCGTCCTGGCTATTCACTGAACTCCCCCGTTTGGAATACGCAACACTGTTCAGATGGCGGATCCACCCCGCTAGCACCCTTTGTTGTCCTGTGTTTGCTAGGGCTGTGAGAAGGGCGCAAGGTTATTCGATTGGACGGGTGCTAAACACAGGTGAGCCAACCACTGAAAAGACCAAAACAAGGCAGCTAGTAGCAAACAGCATCCCGTTGTCCAATAACTGACTACACTCCACTGAAGACAAGATACCTTATGTTCAATCAGGAGCGCCAGGTTTATTTCTGGTTGATACGTGTATAGTGCTGGTTACCGCAAATTAGACCATACCATTCTATATTTTAAGGCTTAAATAATCATACATCGTAATACACAATACTTTGCACCTTTTGACATCAAGATCTTCAAACCTCAGGTAACGCAAATCACTCACCATCTTATGATTTACTAACCATGTTCACTTCGAGAAACATCGGTCAACTAAACTCAAATTAGAAGCCGTCTCATGATTAATATCGTCAAACCTCTGAACATCTTACCTCGCTTTATTTCGTGTTATATCAGTTGGCATATTAACGAGACGCTACATAAAAAATATTATCATTATTTATGTACTAGAGATTCGACAGTAGACATTTTCCCAGTGCCGTGATGTTAGTTCTGACATTAAAGGAATTTAATACAGGAAAACTTGAAGATCTCGCTAACGCACTCTCTCCCACCGTAACCGAATCTAGAGAGATAGTTGTTTTTTTAATCTCTTTTTAACGCTGCTTCTATCTTTAAACGTCAACTGAATCTCTGTGATCAACAGTTTCTTAAGACTTGAACAGTGATTAATGTGAACCTAACAGCGAAAAATATTATAAACAATACGCGAAACAGAAATGAACAGCTGCTATACTTCGTGGACAAGTACCAAAATTGAATTTAAGAACCTGATTTCGATCTCGTATTTTACTTTTGCCCTTAATGTGTCACTTAGAAAAATCACTGCTCTTTGTCTTTTCCTTTCTTCAAAAAAGTAAATAAATAAAATAAACTGGTTACAGAAAATCTAGATCCCAGTGAAATAGGATCTCTTGAATTATTACATACACATTTCACATTTGGTCCCAAAATATACCATTTTTATCTGCCGTTTTACCATTATTTCATTCAACAGCATCCCCTTTGTAACAGTAAACAGTTGTCGCAAGTCAGTCCTTGATATAAATATAAGTTATGGGAATACTAAGAAAGAAGGATAATAATTTAGAAAAGTCACAACTATCAGTTAATTAACAGTTGATCTCACTTTATATCAAATACCAAATCTTCACTTGCTTTAATTCTTCGCTTTCTTCCTCAAAACAACATTATAACTGCATGGGAAATATTTCATTCTTCGTCTGTGATGACTACTTGTCATGGCTAATTCGATATGAGTGACAAGCAGTTATACAAATCTACATTATTGCTGCCGTGCCTCAAGTTGCACACCCCACGAAGTCAGCATAGATAGCTGCAGAAACGGTGTGTTTTCCATACGGATCCAGGTGAATACGCCAATTAATGTCGTTAAAATTGTATCTAAGCAAGCGTTTCTTTACCTGATTGCGAGAACGAGACAGCAGTAAAAAAAACTAATGTGCTATACACCCGCGGAAGGTGGAATTATACACATTTCTAAGTTTATAGTAGCAGTTTTTTCCAGTGGTTTGCTGATTAACTGTTAATCTTCTAGCATCGTTGTTGACTAATTTTTCTAAGTATGCAACTCGCAGCCATTTTACTTCCAGTTCTTGAATACTGATATGGAGGTACTTGGAACAATTTGTATTGCTCTTTGCAGGGATAATCTGGAGTCAGGATTCAGTTCTATTCCCAGCAGAAATGTTACGTCAATAGGCTTTGTTGTATGTCATTGTTCCTCCAGTTCTTCTGTTTAATTTCCGAATTCTAATACATACAAAACCTAAAGCACAGTATCCAGGTTTTCCCTTACAATGTGTACACATATATGAAGACTTGAACATATTGAAAACAAAAGGACTTCTACAGCGTTAAATTATGTTCTAGTTATCGAGTGTGCTAGGTCAGTGGTAACGTATGGGTTTGCCGTTCGAGAGAGCGTGGATTAGCCTAATAGTTATCCAGTCGAATATCGGAATGGTTCCTTCAAAAAGAAATTGCCGAATTCCTTACTGTTCCTTCCCCGGGTTCTCTCCCCCACCTCTAATGACTTTGACGTCGACGAGGCGTAAAACACCAGGGACAGAGGGAACTTTTTAATCGATCTGGCATTTTTTGTTGCTAGCAATGTGGTTTGAGTTGACAAATGTTAAAAGCAAACAAGGTGCCAGTACATTCACCCTTGCCTTAGTGTTACTTTGCGTTTTGTGGTTAGTTACTGCTGCGGGCCCCTTGAAGTACAGTACGTTGCAGGTGTCTGGTGGTCCGTCAAGCGGCGAAACTCGTCCACATGACGTAAGCTCACAGCTTAATGTAATTACGGGTTCCGGCGGCAGTAGAGCGAGGGCTGATCCTGCCAGTGGCTGCAGACTGTTGACTTAACGGCTCAATAGGGCCGGCGCGGGCCGGACCCTCAGGTAATTGAGGTGAGCGAGCGACTACCTGCCTGGCCGGCACGCCTCTTTGTCACCGAGCACGTGCGGCCGAGGTAAACATGGCACGAGCTGACATCAAAGAGAATCTCACCCCAGCACAGAGAATCCCCGCAACAAATACCACAATGAGCAAATGCGAACTCTACTGACAATCTACATGCAGTTCGACAGTTCGTTAATTCTGTGTGAAGTCTAAGAGGTATCACCATCGGCAAGCGCAAACTCTAGAAGCATCGCACACCAAATTTCTGTCAGAGTGAACTCTTACTCTCTTCGTTTTGAAGTTCAAAATGACTCTCAATAACAAAATAATTCACGTAAATATTCGATCTGAAAGGTTCACAAATGGTTTGAAAACTTTCGAACTGATTATATCAGTACAAGTTGTACTTGACGTTTAAGACGATCTTGAGATCACTAATAAAGAAACTCGTGGAATGGTGATAGGAGGCTGAAAATACCATAACTTTTAAGGTTGTGCACATGTTGAAAGACCTTGTGTTCAATATCATGCATGATTATTTAAACATAAAAATCTCCCCATGTTTATTCATAGTGGATCGGAAATGTGAACTTGTGATCCGTGGTGACAACACTGAACTGTTTAAAAGCAATACAGAATTTTTTTACGGTGCTTCATACACCGGCGGAAATTAAAAGTGAAAAACCCAGACGGATCTGTGTTAAATGAATGAAATTAGGCTCCAAGTATCGCCATATGAAAAGTATTAAATGATTAAAAATTGAAATTTTTACATGTAGTAGTATCATAATAACGGGACTATTTATTACGCAATATTACTATTTTTAGCATATAAGTGGTGAACAGTGTGGTGTAACATGACACTTTCTATCCACAAATTCTTGTAGACGAAGTAAGCCAAGGCGAAGAGTGACGACCCTCTACACGCAAATGTCTAACTGGGAGAGAGGTCGGAGAATTGGCGTGTTTGAAAAGGGTGCATCAAATCGTGAAATCTCCAGAACGATTAGCGATAGTGCAATACAGACTTGTGAAACAGTAAATGCCCTGCCCTAGTACTCCTAGAGCAGGCACAGGTCCATACAGAAAGACAATAGCTCGTGAAGACCCCCAAATTGTGTGGGTGGCTGTTACTGGCAGACGGGTGACTGCAGGTCAGATCCAAGCAGTGGTTATGTAGAGTGTCACCCCCTCCCGGACGATTGCAAACCAATCGCTTGAAGTTGGGTTACACTTTCTGACCCCTAAGCAATGTGTCCCATTAACCTGATTTCACTGCCAGCATCGTTTATCCTGGTGCAATTCAAACCGCAAATGAACACGTGAATGGCGTTCATTTATGTTTAGAGGCGAGTCCCAATCCCGTCTGTGGCAAAGTGATAATCGACAATATGTACGCAGATGTAGTGGAGAAACGGCTTACTCTGCTGTCATTTCAGAACATCACACAGGTCAGCCACCGGTGTCATGGTTCGGGGGCAATTAGTTTCGACAACAGGACTGAGTTCGTTTCTGTTGATGGCACAATGACAGCCCACCACTACATGGACAGGATGTTGCACCCTATCGTGATACCCTTCACCTCCATCATTCAAATCGCATTTTCTGATAGGATAATGCCCGTCCTCATTCCGCGGACATCACGAAACAAGCAAACGCAAGGTGTTACGATCACAATTTGGACCGCACGTTCCCCAGATTTATCCCCAATAGAGCATATCTGGCATGCCAGGAGTAGACACATTAGATCACATGGTCACCCAAACTACACAAGAATATTCCACCATTCCTGTCTGAAAGTTGCTCTTTTAAATTCCTGCAGTATAGAAGTAGACGAAAAACAGATTCATTACTATCATAATGATAGCAAGCAAAAATGAAAACAACGAGATGCACAAAAGAAAGCGGAAACTTCTTTAATGTTCATGACATAGTCTTGATTGAACACTTGGAGAAAGACTAAATGTCTGTGTTATAATTTTATGTATCGTTAAATAATTAAACAAATGGAAAGAATATTCTCTATGCAATGACAATTCACCCGGTCACAACAGTGCAGATTGTGTTCACACAATTGTTATATTTTCGCTATGAAGTTCTTCCGTATCCACCCCTGCCTCCAAATTTGTCATTTTTAATACATAATCTGTTCTAAATTTGAACAAAAGCTTCAGAGGAAAGAGACTTTTGTGCTATTTCGTGATGGCGGAAAAGCGACCAACTTTGCACTGTTGAGATAATTACGTATAATATATGCACGCCATCGAACAACTCGACTATCGTTGGAATAAGTATTCGAAACTCAAAGGAGACAATGTTGAGTGATAAAAACAAAATACGAATTGCATGAGGTGGAAACAGGTATGAGACCTGAAACACGTTAACTACAGATCCCTGAGGTGTAATGACTGATATTTCGAAGGAGTCGGTAAAAGTGTTTGCCTTGTGCTGCTCAGCGGGAAAAGTTTATGATATAAGCTGACTCAGAATACTCATGATTAGCATGGTTTTACGACTAAAATATCGCGGACGTTGGACTATTAAAAGGGACTGTTATCTGTTTGTGTAGCGAAGATAAGGCAATGTAACATTTCACAATTTGACTCCGTGTTCTAAACAGGTCTTTGACAGTACAATGTCAAGAATTGTTTCAGTTGTGAAGTATTTCTTACACCTGAATGCCACAAATAATAATAACACTTGTCTACGTCAGAGAAGTAATCTAAATCCAACAACTGAAAATTGACTGTGATTCAAGATGAACCACCTCAGCTGTTTTCACGATATACTTAAATCAGCGGTTTAAACTCAGGGTTCCAGAGACTTTGCAGCCAGAAATTTCAACGACCTCTCCTTTGTTTACATGAGTGGAGTATGAATTCGGATTCCATATTTAATTCAAGGACAAACCAAGACAGAGCGGCAGCAAATGGAACCCTGTGACCAAGTCGTAAGTCCATGCTTTTTACGTATCTCTTTATGGGTTTTGCTGATGCTGTTTGTGCGTTAGTTTGGGTGTGTCACATGGGAGAAAGAAATAAATGATGTCTGTTATTGTCATGAAAAGAAAATGAATGTATTGAGAATAAAGTTACAAAAATAAATAGTGTTAAGAAAGAGCAAATGGTTCAATATCAAGACTGATTCTACAAACATATTAATGCAAAATATTTGATTATTGTAGGCCATTTTCTTCTACAGTTGGTTGGTAAATTAGTATTTGTTGTTTAATAATATGCCATTACAACTGTTCGATATTGTTTTTATTTTCCGGACGCGTTTCGCCTCTCGTCGAGGTATCTTCAGCGTACAGTTTTGATTTTACATTTGCATTTTGAGGTGTGGCAGTTGCAAGCAACGACCACACCTCAAAATGCAAATGTAAAATCAATACTATACGCTGAAGATACTTCTACGAGAGGCGAAAACGTCCTGAAAATAAAAACAATATGCAACAGTTGTAATGGCGTATTATTAAACAACAAATACTAATATTAATGCAAAGTTTACATATTTTAATACAAGTGTAATGTGTTACCTACAGGTTAGTAAATATAATTGTAAGTTTTGGAGAATGCTGCCAACTTTACAGGAGGTTGATTACCATCTACGTGATGGGCATTAAAAAGGTAAGAAAAAAATAATATATACAGATCCTATCCAAACCACATAAGTTGCTTAGCCCTAGATAGGACTTGAAACGCTAAATTTATGGACATTTTAGAGCAAGGGAATTAATTGAACCAAACATCAAAGCTTATAAAGTTCATGTTACGCAGTTTCCCATGCGTGATTGAGAACTAATGCAGCAGATCGAGTGCGAGGAGGCGAGGAAGTGAGTTTCCGTGAGAGCTGAGTATTGGCGCAGGCTCGAGTGACCGCGCCGCTGCCCACCTGGCTGCGCTGCCCGCGCTACCTGCCGCACGCGGTGTATCCTTTCACGCTTCCGGATCAGCAGGAAACAGGAAGGGCGCATGGGAATGGATCTGCTTGACCACTCTGCACTACTAACTGTACCAACTCCACAGCCCATTCCAACTCCTACATCACAACCAGATTATCTTCTTTCCAGCTCTATTATAACCGTGGCGCCGCAGTTTGGTGATGGGTTCTTATGCAACTCCACGAGACAGATCGAAAGCGAAGAATTTCTTTTATATATATATCTTGCTGAGTTCTGGAGATATTAGCTATAGTTCGTTGTGCTTCTAGTCCAGATCGCATTTCAACCTAACTACAACCGCTACGAAAAAACGAAAAGTCCACTGTGCATTTCCAGGGTGTAGTGGCTTCGGGTAATTTTTTTTCGGGTCCAGGCCACAATTTCAATCTAAAAACCTTAGTTTTGAGAGGATATCTCGAGAAATAAGTGAGATATGGAAATATGTTATTTTCCAAATTCGATTTGTCTCGTAGAGTAAATACGAATTCATCATCAAATTTGACTTTAGCAAAATGTTTCTTCGAGTTCGGGCCGCAATTCAGCCCAACCACCTTACTTTCGACACACAGTATCTCAAGAACTAAGCGATATATATATCACAAATTGAGAATGGAGAATATACATATATATATCTTCACTCTCAATTTGTCTCGTCGAGTTAGATTAGAATCCATCCTGAAATTGTAGAATCCCAATATCTATCTTTCAGTCGTTGTGCAAGCTAATTTTGCGTTTCTATTCTCTTATCGCGTGTATGTATGTACCAACTTAGCACTATTATTGTTGCACTGGATACCAAAGACGACACATGACTAACACGGCTTCTATGCTTCTAATTAAAACTCACCCATCAGCCACGCCAAACTCATAGCATCCACACGAACATCCGAATCAAGCTGTATCTGTGATTCTCTATTCAGAGATTTTTCATAATCTGGTGATTTCTGTACATCTGATAGATTTTTTAGGTGTACGATAAGACGAGCTCCTGTAAGTCAATGAAGAGTTATTAATAAAATTGGCGGTTTTTATATTAACAGTAAGTAAAGCAAAAAATATTGAAACACATAGAAGAGGAAATCTCTGGAAAGAGTGACAAATACGAGCAGTTATTCACCTTGCAATAACTGGTATCATCCCTTCTTTATGGTTTTTCTACTCACCTCTTCTTTACAATAGGAGGATTTTTATAATTAGACACAAAATTAATGTAAAAACTTGTTCCTAAGGATGTAAGAAGCAGAGTATTCAATTCGTTAGTTATCTATACTAGTATTATAAACCTATAAGTAAAATGCGCGTATCTAAGAGTATGAAATGGGATCAGGCCAAAACTATCGCTGCAGTTTTGATGGTGTTTTCAAATTAAAAAGCTAATGATATATGCATTCTACGGAACAGGGCAAGAAATTATAATGACTTAGAGATAGGAGAAATGTGGCCACGGTATTTGAGATGAGCATTCCTTTTAAGAAACGCTGACAAAAGATCACACTGCGATCGTGCTTGTATTCTGTTTAATTTTTAGACTTTGGTTATTTAATTTTTAAGTTGGTACATTAAAGTAAACGGAATACGTGAATCAAATGTAATAATAATTTTAAAATGAAAAAATTGTTTGGAACTTGTTACTATCAATTCGTATTTTACCAACATCACAGGACCTCCTGCTGTCGCCATTACTTTTCATAGAAATCGAAAACACTGCCTTTAAGAGACAAAACAAGAACGCAATGACATATTCTGTATCAAAGTGTGAAAATTAATAAACTTGATATATATAGTTCCGGACTAGAAAATTTAACTGTTTTATTTTTATTTGATCGTATCTGTTTAGATTCGGTGAGTTCTCAAGGCGACGTCTTCAGTCGCAGAGATTGCAGCAGTATCACATTCAACGTTTCTCGCCGTAATTTTATTTTCAATACATGTGTCGCAATTTATGAGAAGTCAAGGTAAGAAGAAAAAGTAAAATGTTGATTATACGTTAACTAGCTTCGAAACCCATAAGAAATGACTGGTTTAATGCAGTGCTCTGGCAATTTATTTTTTGTAGTTTCTTAATTATATAAAATGTTTATTAAATAACGCTGAAAACCCTGATTTTGTAATGTACGTTTTCGGAATATTAGTATTGATTACTGTTATTGTTAAATAAAACTAATTAAAAACTTCCAAGCGGACAAAGTCGTGGTTAGCTGTTAGTTTAGTTATAACTGTGCACTGCTTGCTACTTCCTAGTTATGTTGTCACGCTGTTTTCAATTTATTATATCAAAAATTGGTAGTAATCCATTCTACAAGCGACTTGTTGGTACCAGTGATTACATTTCAACATAGTGTGGCATAACATGGAGAAATTATAAAAAGAATTGGTAGCCATGGCAACAACAAGCATAACAAGAACCAGCCGGTCAGCGAGAAGGTTTAGTGAGGATATCTTGTTACTGCTTGCCGAGGACCTTTGTAATCTTCGGATACTTCTTAATAAAATGTAACAGAAATAAAGATCAATGAATTATATGAAAGTTTATCATCACTCAAATGTTTAAAGATTAAGTTTGCATTGAAGTTTCGCACCAAGACTTTGTAAGAATACTTATTAAAATAACAACAGGAAGTATAATAAATGCGATAATAGCATTATTTCATTTTCATACAATCTACTAATGCACCATGCTATCAGACACAGACTGCTGTTTTATCACATTTTTACCTCCAGCCTATTGCAGGTATCACACTGATGCTTCTAACGCAAAGAGTTTGTATGGGACATCAATTTAAAGTACGAAATCTTTCACTGATAACCCGCACAAGGGATATACTGGAGAACTTTAACGGTGCTGAAAAGTCCCGTCTAAAATAGAGGCGCCAGAGACTGCTGAAGAGAGATAGTTACTTCTCAAGCGTTTAGAAATAACTTAGTTTTTCAAATTTTTGTATTTTAACTATATGTTCTATTTAATTTAATTTTTATCTAAAAAAATGCTCTCAAAACTTAATGAAATAGTAGGAGAGTAATAATAAATAGTAACTGACCCACTTACCTTCTCTTAGTAATATGACTAGTTGCTCATTGATGACGAGGCTACTAGAGACAGAAGTCCATTATGGGGAATAAACATAAAGATAATGAGCCATAGTTCCTATAAGGGAACCATTCCAGCTTTCGCGTGGAATGAATTTAGGAAACTATTGAGAACCTAAATTTGGATGCCATGATGGTAGTTCAGGACCAAAAGTTAAACTCTCACCCAAAAGAATATGTTCCTAAATCATAAATTCTAAAGTTAAAAATTGATGTTAAACCCTTAAAAGATTGTTTAGTATGGCTGTATACAGGTCTCCTAACACTATGAGTCAGTTTCCTAACAAATAAAATTATTTTAATCAGCCTTTCCAATAACCAGAAGTCACTACAAAAGTAGAGCAGAAAGACGTAAGTCCGGGTTTCCGATATTGTTACAAACTCAGAGGCACACGTGAAAAGAACTGCAAATAAACCTAAAATTGGTATGTAACTTAAAAGTGAAACTAAAATTTTTATTTTGAACCGTGTAAACAATCTAATACTTCTTTAGTAACCCTTCGATAAAGAATCTTAACTCCAAAATTAGTATTTATAAACTGTCATTCGTTCATTGTTTTTGTTTCTAAAGTATTCCGAATTGTGAAATATTTGTTACAATAATTTTGGAGGTTAACTTTGCAGGTCCTGAAACTTATTGCCCTAAATTTCTTCACAATGGTCTTCTCTTTACTTAAACAACAACATGAGAGTAGTGTACTAACAACATTGTCAGATTCAGATTGCTAGGACAGGTGCCAAATGGTCCTTAAGTTCACTAATTTATCTCTTATGTAGTAAAGACGTGTTTCCTTAGTCCCAGTGTTTTGTTTTAACTCTCAAGATGTCTTTTCTTAATGCAAAATTCAGAAATATCTAACTTAGAGACTCCTTATTTGAAATATGCGAGTTCTGTTCTGAAAGCTTTATTCTTTCGACCAGATAAGTGATTACTCACCTGGCCGTCTAAAACTCTTTTTTCCACTCTCCCTGCAACTGCACAGCATCTCTAGAGGTCCCATCATAGTTAGATGTACTTTAGGTAGGCCCCTATTTGGAACGGAGATGTTCCGTTCTGTTCCGCTGTGATTCGTATCCGGTCACTGTGCTATCTCTGGAGATAAGCGTCCGCGAAAAATCTGGTCAAGTAAGTCTGAAACAGAAACGAAGAAGGAAGAGATTACGTCACTTCGTAGCAAATGTGAAGCACATCATGTATTTATTATTTAAAGGTGGAGAAAAAAAATTTTCACTCTGGAGCACTTTAAGTCCATACGTCTCTTCTCCAAGGAAAGCCTCCCGTGTATTATTTTATTTGCTATAAAAGATTAAAATTCGACAAATTTTGAGCACATCCCAATTGATCGTGTTAGTTTATTAGTTCTCTTCAATTTCTAAACCTCAAAATAAAAAACACAAAACGATAAATGTAAAATGTGCCACTACGGATGAAATGGTTAAAAACTTCATAATTTTCTGTACAAAATTCGTCTTGTAAATGACTATACCTGATCCACGTGGAAGTTTCTTACTAAAGGTGTAGAAAAAATGGCTGAAACCATGGAAATTTGAACTTCAGCTCATGTGGGCAGGACCTCTTCTTACTGATTACGATCAAATGTTATTTCTCCAAAGCGTTCAGTTATACTTCCACAGTCTCTCACGAAGCTTGTCGTAATAGACAGATGTTTATAACGTGTTCTTAGTAAATAGCAATGAGATCTTATGCTTGTCATCAAAATAAAACGATATGCGTGGTTATTAACTTCAGAGTTCATTTCAACATCGATGAACATTCTTTAGTTATCTGTCCCGAAAATTAAAGTCTGGATCAGCCACAAATAGTGCATCATTTAATCCATAATTTCCGTACATAGCCACATTAGGCTTCTTCGAATAATTGAAAAACATGTTAGCACAATATTAAAGAGGAAGCTCAGCAATTTGGAAGACATGTACTACATTGTTGTAAAGGTTTTTAAATGGCTGGAGTTGCAATGTTTACGATGCACGAAAAAAATTTCAAGAATTAGAATTAATGGGCTCTTCTGCATTTACAGAACATTGTAGCATCAATACTGTTGTAAGCTATGTTTATAAAAACCACAACCAGGAAATCATAATCAAAAAGTAAGATCTAACAATATAATCGTATCAATAAACTGAATGGACGTAGTATAGACGTTCATCAACGCGTATTTAATTGTAAATTTAGTAATCGTAGCGGGATATAAATCGTATTTCTGAGCACATCGAAGCATGCATCACTGCACAAATAAAAACGTTTCAGTTCCTGACAACACTTTTCTTGCAGTTTCTCCTCTGTCTGTGTCATTTAAGTGTTCTACTTTAATTTTCCCCTTGGAAACAAATGAAAGATTGTTGCACGTAAAGTTCATCAGTAATTGTAATCAAGCCTTTAGAGGTATACTGCAGTGAACGCGTGTCGGATTTATTTCCCTTCCTCAATTAGGACTGGTTAAATCTCTGAGAAATCGAAGACACAGCTGTTCTTCAAGATTCCTCGCAGATGCTACCGGCAACGGAGAGAAATATGAAGGATGCTGAGAACAATACTGGGCAGAGTATCAATGCTTCTGTCTTCCTAAAGCTTTTTGAACACAACTTTTAAAATTAGCTAGGACCTATCAACTGAGTGTTACATGAGTAAATCTGTAGTCGCGAACACGTTAAGCGAAGTAACGCGACCCGTAACCCGAGACCATTCCCGTCTCACGATCGTTATCTGCCTGCCTTGCACATCAAATATTTGAAGTGCGGTGGTAGCGGTTCCCAATTATCATTTAAGCGCGGCGGGAGGTAAGGCTGTCGCGTGTCGCACAGTGGCGCTTGCCGATGGGCGCGGCAGATAGCCGCCCGCCGCACAGTATCGGGTGTCCGGTTACCGCCCGTAAGCCGCGGCGCGTGGACCGGCCCCTGATTACAGGCTGTCCGCAGCGCGTGTTTGCTTTCTCATGCGGCTATCGCGACAAATGGGCGGCTTGCGACCTGCTGTGTCGCTGCATCCTCCCTGTCTCTTCACAAACTGCTTTTAGCTCATTGATATGTTCGGTAGCCGGAACTAACAAAAAGCTGCTTACGTGGTGCTCCACCGCTACACTCCACTCAGACGATTTGTCTCATGTTGCAAAAAGGTGACTGGCTTATTATACGACACGTTTATTACCATTTTCTTCATTTAGAAAAATGCATTATAATTTAAGTTTATACGTCAATATCGGTAGACGAGAAACTTTCTCAGATCATACGTGTTAACATTAAGTGCCGTCCAAGATTCTCCAAATATATTTTATCAATCGGTACAAGGAAGGTGGTGGAGAATGCATTGCAATATATCGAATTGCAGAAATTAAACGAAAGAATTGTTGGTGAAGAAGTGGTAGAGAATCACATTGGACGTTTTTTGTGCGAACCTACCCAAACTCTGCAGTGAAAACTTATCATGATGCTAACATAAATGTTTGTGACTTTCTAAAACTGTGTCAACAGTCCAGCACCGATGACATCCGTCTTCAAAAGCCTATAGATCCGCGGTTGACGCAGGAGTTTTTCACATTCGTTTTCTAACTTTAAAAAAACTGACATGTGTATCTGCGCTGATCCTGTGAATAGGAAACAAAACAATATAACATCTTCAGATGTATAGCAGCTCCATATGAGTAAGCAGTCTGAAATAAACCATATATCTCTTCTCCCCGCATGTGATGGTATATATCTTAGTATATGATAACACATAAATTAATTGGAATCAAACCAAAATAGATACAGTAGCAAATCTGGTATCACAATGGGAATACACGCATTATTATTACCATGTTCG
The DNA here is from genome assembly GCA_031002005.1 of Vandiemenella viatica. Lineage (NCBI taxonomy): Eukaryota > Metazoa > Arthropoda > Insecta > Orthoptera > Morabidae > Vandiemenella > Vandiemenella viatica. Next base: position 82,132,212 of record CM061920.1, read on the forward strand.
GAAGACGATGGAAAACATTTAAAATTGGAATGTCATTAAAACTGTTTCACAGAACAAAACATGCTCCACTAAATACCGGAAGCCAATGGTGAAAAAACAATAGAGAAAAATTAACCACACATTTTTCTCAATGAAGACTGTGGTTCTAGATAAAGATTCACGTATAACTAAAGAAGGTCCTCTTACTGCCGAACATAAGGATCTAGACCAGTAAAACCAGCAACATGCAAGGAGGAATCAGTTCATTTTCTCAAAGCACTAACACTGGGCCTCGGAACTGAACAGATGCGTCGATAAATGAAACAGTAATAAGAAATGATCTATTAAGAGAAAAAGGCGTTACCATAAAAGATAGGTACGTGCCATTTAAAAAATTAACAAAGAATCTTTATTAGCAATTGTATCGCTGACACAAGGGGAAAAGAAAAAGTATTAATCTAGGAGGCTACAATGTGTTGATAACTATGGGCTGCTTCTGAATAAATAAAAAGTTAGTATTGTTACTGATTTATATAAAATACAAGGACAACATAACTAGTTATTATGGCACATCGCTTACCTTCGAAATTAAAATAAGAACAGAAATCACCAGAATTAGTTTTATCTCAGCGCATATCAAACAGCTTATATCATTAAAATACCACAGTGATACAACTTGAACATAAGCGGTAGAATTAGAGGTTTTAAAATACCAGTTTTTGTATTGATCATCTACTGCTCTCATGATTAATAATAAGCTTTACCAACCACAAACCAAATACAAATCTGAAATTACTGGAGTCAAAAATAAGTCGTTGGCTATATTACATTAACACATAGAAAAGAGTACCCTTTGTAAAATTTGCAAATTATCAACTTGGATCAGATCGCGACATGATATTCATTTATAAATGTTTCTCGGGAAACAAACCGAGTGATGTTGTTATTAATGCACAATATTTCGGCGACTTTATACTCCGTCGCCATCTTCAGGTGCAGTTGCAAGTCTTGAAGTCTGCCTTGAAGTCAGCCATGAGCGTGTTGTTTGTAAACTGGCATGGCAACGACAGATGTTGTTATGTTGCCTAGCAGCATCTCAGATGTCATTAGACGCCCGCGGAACACAAAAAGCAGAGCGTTGGTGATGAGCAGCCTCAATTACGCCGAGAAAGATTACATACATTTATGATATTCATTGCTTGCCTTTTTTTTTTTTACATGCCTCCCAGCAAGGCTGGTTCAAGTTTTGCAGCAACACTGTCCCTACTAATTTTGTGCATGCACACCGGCGGAAATTAAAAGTGCAACATCCAAACGGAGTTGCGATAAATGAATGAAAAGTTTGCAACGTATCCCCATATCTACGGCATTAAAAATTGAAAGTTTTATATGTAATGAAGATTCCGCGGCTATTAAGTATGCAAAAGTGTTAGGTTTTTTTAGGGTATAAGTGGTGAACAGTGTGCTGTAACATGACACTTTTTTGTCCACAAGGTTTTGTTGACCAAGTATGCCAAAGCAAAGAGTGACCACTCTCTACACCCAATTGTCTAACTGTGAGATGGGTCGCAGAATTGGCGCGTTTGAAATGAGTGCATCATATGGTAAAATTTCCTGAAGGATTGGCCGTAGTGGAATGTTAGTATACAAACTTGTTACACAGTGGATGAAATGAGGCTCTAGTACTCCTTGAGCAGGCACAGGTTCATACAGAAGGACAACAGCTCGTGGCTGTTACAGGCAGACGGATGACTGTAGGCCACATTCAAGCAGTGGTTACAGAGAAAGTCATCCCTCAGACGATTGTAAAACAATTGCTTGATTCTGGGTTACACTCTTTGACCCCTATGCAATGTGTTCTATTAACCTGATTTTATTTCAAGCATCATCTAACCTGGTGTACTGCAAAGCGCAAATGGACACGTGAATGGCGTACATTTGTGTTTTTGAGACGATTCTGTATCAAAGAGATAATCGACAACATGTACACAGATGTAGCGAAGACACGGCTTACCCTGCTGTGATTTCAGAACGTCACATAGGTCCAGCCACTGGTGTCATGGTTTGGGGGCAATCAGTTTCTACAGCAGAATTGAGTTGGTTTTTGTTGAAGGCTCAATTACTGCAAAACATTATGTGGACAGAGTGCTGCACCTAACTGTGATACTATATAGTGTCCACCATCCAAATCGCATCTTCCAATAGGGTAATGCTGTGGGCATCGTAACACTAGCCCTGGAAGGGGGTTACGATCACAATTTGGATCACATGGCCCCTATAGAGCATGTCTGGGATGTCACGAGTAGACACATTAGATCACCCAGCACAAACTGTGCAACAACTAACTGCACCAGAAATGCAGGTGTAGAGAGACATACCCCAGGAAGACATCCGAACACTTATTGATTCAATGCCGTCAAGGGCCACGAATGTATAGGTGCTGAAGCTGGGCGCACTTCTTACTGACAACTGTATTTAAAGATAATAAACTTAGCCTGATCAATTTCAATTTGCTATCATTTCTTCTGGGTATGACCTTGGATATAACTACAAAGTTTCCTAAAATTCCACTGTTCCTATATGGGCATTGAATTTTTAATTTCCGCCAATGCATAAGTGTATTAAAAGCTTACATTCATTCTCAGCTAAATATATTCGAGAGTTGTTCCAATTTATTAAAATAATTCAGAATTTACTGTGTCGATCTGTAAGCTATCACTGAGAACTACGTCAGTAATCTACATAAAAAGTATCCTGTGTTGTAGCTCATGATATAAGCTAAAGAGCAATTTCGATAAGAGCCGCAGTTGTTTTTTGTCTGTGCGCGGATAGACAGACAGATAAACATTCCGAATTTTACGGATTCGGTATCTCTACCATCGATTGCGGGCATTGTATTTTTTAACTAATTTTGATGTACTGATACAACATTTCTACGATTTTATTACATACCTATACTATTTGTCACCATGGGCAGTTTGACGGAATATATTTTTTAGTTTTCGAGTTAGGTTCGCCCGAACTTCCAAAAATTCCAAAATTTTTCGCTTTGGTCCCTTCCTGTATCGTCAAGATTTTATATTACTGATCTAGATAAAAAGTATCCCATATGCTAAATAATGACGTTCTGTCACTAAATGAAGTTTCGATGAAATGCTTTCATTAGATTTTACGAGATTTGCACACAGACAGACAAAAATTCTACAATTTACAGTTTTAAGCCATGTATCTTCGAGAAGTATACTGTAATGTTGATAAAAGTTATTTATTATCCTAAATGGTGAGATAAGCTATCAGTACGTGCAGTTTCATTAAAATCCGCCTATTAGTTTTCGCGCAATACGTAAACAAACATACATAAATTCCAAATTTCGTGGTTTTGGCATCTCTTTCCCCCGTATTGTAATCACACTATTTGCAGTAACAGAAACAATGTTTCAACAGTTTTAACACACAGAGATTTTTTCACTTCATGTCCTCGGCAAGGAATTCTTCCTCCGCCTTTTAATCGCACAAAATATATATTGTTTTTATTGGTGTACCAAATAGTCTAGATCGTTATCGAAATCCTCATTAGTTAATTCTAGGCGTTTAAGTGTTGAGGAACTACAAATTCAAGATTGATATTCTCATTAGTTATTTCAGGTAGGAAATACCTGCAATAGTTTCAACAGATGAGAAGGCGCCTTTGAACATTTTTCCAATATTATCACAGGAACTCTAACCCTCAGTGAAAAAACCGGATACGTACAGTACCTGTTGTGGACACAGCCCCCATCGTTATGGACGATGAGGAAAAAATTAACAATATCTACCGATTGTTGGATCGACCACTGAAAATCCCAGGGTGGATTTGTTAGTATAAAGCAGTTTTGTTAAAAGGATACACTAAAACTTTCAGCACTTTGAGTGAGCGAATTAAACCAACGGCTCGGGTGGAATTCAAAGTAATCCGCGGCCTGGGTACTTGATTGTAGTCGGTTTTCCATAGTCACCTAAAAAAATTCACAAAAAAATAAGTAGGAGTCAGATGGGACCTTTGGTTTCCTCTTTGAGCGTAAACAGTTCCTGTTGACAGTACATTAAACAGAGCTTAACGCCAATTTGCACTGACAGAGCCAGTTAAAATAGTCTTTCAACGTTTATACATTTAATGCATATAGAGGTATTCGGAAGGAATTATTTCATTTGCAAGTATATTTGGCATATACACGATAAAAACTACATTCATACGCATCTAACGTACTTTGAATACTCTAACACATATTTAATAATCGTCCTTGTGAAAGTTGAAAGCAAGAAGCCATATAGTTGGCGAATAAATATATCTCGTCTGTTTGCACCCTAACTGAATTTTCTGACTTTCCAGCCCAATGAAAAGGTGAAAGTAATTTTCAGTAACCATGTTCTTGACAGTACTAGCGAAGGCTTTCGGTCAATATAGGTCCGTATTCAGTTGACGTAACACTGAACAGATAGGTCGTCGAGCATTTTAGAAATTATGGATTTCTTTATATTTGAATTGTTTCATTAAATGAATTTTTAGTAACCACGTTTTTATACATTCTATATATTCAACATACTTCAAGAGGATTCTTAGTATTAAGCAACTACATGTTCAATACATATGCATATATCTATATAGTAACCAGGAAATAAAAGGAGCTAAATAGTGAATGGATTTACAAAAAAAAAGGCTAGTGAATTGAACCAGCACTTACCTGAATTGGATCTAGTAAACGTGCAATACAAAATGTTGCAAAAAGTGCAGAATAATACATTAAAATGTTCATAACATAAATTTGAGAAAGTAAAAGTAAATAAGAAAACTGAATAATCAAAACAAATACAAAAGCAAAACTAAAAAAAGAGAATCTATGTAGATAAACATCACCTCTGGTATGTGGTGGTTCAATATAGACAGTAGGCATGGAGGCAAGGAGCAGATAGAGGGAAGGAAAAGTACTGACTGGCATAACTTAATCTATATAAGACAGAAAACTGAATTCAGATCTCCACATAGAGTTACTACATTTTATATTGCTTTTACCCGTGACTTTATCGCATGAAACACAGAAACTTTATTTTTTTCGTCGTCTATTTTACTTACTCGTTGTATTTGTATTATTTTTGTGGCACAAGACTTTTACATTTAATTGGCATCTCTTGGGTGGCTGTTCTATGTTACAATTGTAGAACTTTCTAGCTGCTGTGACGCTGATCAATAATAAATTCATTCACCTTTAATCTGACTGCTTTTTTTTTTTTTTTAATGCGTTACAGCAATGTTTTCCACTGCCCTTTTGATACCAGCTTTTCTGCACTAGATGAACATTACATATTAGATTTCTGCCAAAATGAAATTGTGCAATTATTCGCGCTTACAATACTAGTGCACGCTTGAAAAATTATTTGTTTCTATGAACTGAATAGTTAATTCACTTTATCATTGCCTCTCTTATGCGATTTTATTTATTTATCGTATGGCAATTTAGACACTTCGAAGATACATTGAATAAAATATACATACTGCAACTTTACAAGATTACAGACGTACATCTAGTTCATTAACATAGCCTATCGGTTCCTGAGTTACCAGCAGGAAGTCCACACGATCTCCATTGTAAGACCTTATCGGACATTCTTCAACAATATGACCAATAGTCTGAATCTCTCCGCATTCGCATAAGGGGGATGGTGCCGTGCTGAATTCTTATTCTGTTGAGTGGGGACCAAGTTTTACGTGGTAAGTCAAAACCTGGTGGCTTTTGTGTAATACAAGGTATGCTGTTATTTTGGTGTACAGTGCGCTCCTGGATTCAAGCATTGGTTATGTTGAAATCTTCACGTGTAGCATCCCTTGCCGATTTCATTGGCGGTTTTCTAGAGCGAAGTCTGTTGATATTGGCATCCTCAGTATCTTGGCCGATCGGTACGTTTCTTTTGTCCAATACCCTCTTTTATCCGTCGTAGGTTAGGTGGTGGTATGTGGCTCAGTATCGTGAGCCATTTTGTGGGAGTTGTCTTGATCACGCCTGCAATCATACGCATAGCGTTTTTAAGTTGGGTGTCAACTTTTTTCACGTGCGGGCTATTCAGCCAGACCGGGGCACAGTACTCGACGGCCGAGAAGACAAGACCCAGAGCAGAAGAGCGGAGAGTGGAGGGCGATGCACCCTAGGAGATACCACATACTGTACTTTTTGAATGATATTGTTTCCTGTGTTTAGCTTCTCAGTCATTTTCGTTATATTTGCAATAAAGGGTAATGTTCTGTCAAGAGTAACACCCAAGAACTTTGATGGATTATTGTGGGTAAGTATGGTTTCCTCGAACCGTATGTTAAGTTCCCTTCTAGCGAGTTTGCTTCTTAAATGGAAGCAGGAAACCTCTGTTTTAGAAGCATTGGGATGGAGTCTCCACCTACGGAAATATTTTACCATTGTTTCCAGGTAATCTGTTTGTATTTCTTCAGACGTTTCGATTGACGTGCACCTCGTGGCGAGAACCCAGTCGTCGGCGTAACCAAACTTTTTTTGATCTTGTTTTCGGCATGTCTGCGATATACAGGCTGAAAAGGAGCGGAGCGAGCATTGATCCCTGCGGTAGGCCATTCTTAGGTTTCCTCTGGGAGCTGAAGTCGGTGCCCATGACTACCTGGAACATCCGATAATTAAGCATGTTGTCTAACAGACGTGCATTAAACTTACAGCGTATTACACAACGAAATGTATATATCATTCCCTCTCACCACACTGTCTTATGCGATACTAACATGGTCCTTGATTTCGTTCTTCTTCTGTCTCATTTGCACCTTGTGTTTGCTCTGAGGTTTAACAAACATTTATTTGCCTTTTTACACTGTTAAGAGAAGCGTGTGAGTCTCACAAACTATAAACGTCAGACACATTAAACCTCTGATGTGATACTAATATAGTCAGTGATTAAGATCTTTTTCCGCTTCATTTGTTCGTTATATCTCGTTTAGTCTCTGATCTTGTTCCTCTTCTTATTATTTTTAATCACACAAATATCAATTTCTCCTATTTCAATGTTTCCTATTCTAAAAAATTGAATATGGCTCTGCAACATTAAACCGTCACACTTTTGAGCAAAATTTGAAATGTATAGGTTCAACAGCCTGGTTTTCTGTATCAAAGAATCTTACTAACAATATTTGCACATTAACGACCGTGATATGTTGACCAACATATGAAACTTAAATATGTACTGCACAAGAATGTACATTTAGTTCCCAGTCTTTAGATTCATCAAATAATACCCCTTTTATTAGTGAACTAGAGCGGCCGGCGACTTGGATCACCAGAAGTTTGAGATATCTACTGTTAATGTACTAATAAAATATCAAAGAAATGTTGATTGTATAAAAAAAATACCATTCTGAATTCAGTAGGATTGTAAATGTTTAAAGGCGTTAGTACACTCCTTTGTTTCCAACCGCCCATTGAAACTATTTCTACTTCGGGAGATTTTATTCTTGTTGATGATCGACAGGCATACGTCACTATTGTTCACAAAGCCTTTCTGTATACAATATTCTCTTTGACACGTCCACGGACCTGTTATTATATTATTATTAAACTACCGTATAAAAATCCGTAACTGTATCCCTATTGTTTGAATTATTCTAGCACACCTTCGCGTATAAATTATCAATGTTTCCACCTGTTGGCGAGTAATTTTAGTATACGTCAGAATAGGAGAACAGTAGATACCTAGACAAAGACAAAAACTACCGCTACATTCTTCCTTCCTTGCATTACGACTACTATTGGGAACTTATTAGCAGCAACGGTATATAAACTATATTGTGGAAGTATTGTGTATCATCATAAAAAGTATCATGTATTTTAAAAAATGACATAGATTATTAATGAGTGTAAGTATCATTCAAAACCGTATCCTAGGTTTTTGGTGATGCTTGCCCAGATACGCAAAAGTTACGTGCATAATTTACGCCTTTGACCACTGTTTCACTGTGTGTAAGTTTTAATGAAATCAGTAAAGTAACTTTTGCGTAAAATCCATATGTAGATCTTTGGTTTTTGCATGATGAGCGCACAGACAGAATAAATTTCCAAAACTACAAGTTTATCCTTAAACTATCTATACAATTTAATGAAACTGGACAGAGCGTCGTAGAATAACTAATCCCAGATCATACACAAACTGCATGTGAGAGAAACAAAGCCTGTTGTGGGGTTTTTCGCAAAGTGAACCTATTAGTCTGTCTGTCGGCGCCTCACTCAAAACTAATTAACGTATCTCGACACAACTTCACATAACAACAGTTTAAATAATGGATTAATATACAAGATACATTTTACATCAGTAAAAGATATAGCTCGAGGACAAAACCGTATTTTTTTTTCTCTTGCACGCAATTTCTACATTATCTGTTCTGTATACTACAATTGTGGTAAAGATTTGTCTGTACAGAAAATTTATTTAAAATAGTGTAACTACTATTTACACTGCTGATGAGAGAGATGCCGGACGGTAAAATTTGGAATTTTTGCTCGTCTGTCTGTTTTTCTGTTGTACGTATGCGAATCACGCAATAACTAATGGACGAACTGCACGTAGTGATAGCTTATGTCACGGTTTAGGCAGGATACTTTGCAGATCCTTAAATTTTGTCTGTCTGTACACGGATCAGGCGAAAACTAAGGAAAGAATTTTAACGAAATTATACATAGCGATAGCTATTGTCGCGATTTAATACGAGGCGCGTCCAGAAAGTAAGTTCCGTTTGGTAATAAAATGAAATTGTACACAGATACAGAAGAAATTTTTACTGCTCAAAATTCTACAACTCTTAAACTACTTTTCCACATAACTGCCGAAATTTTGCAGGCATTTGTCATAGCGTGGCACCAGGTTTTGTATACCTTCTTCATAGAAATCTGCCGCCTGTATCTTCAACCAGTTGGAAACAGTTTCTTTCAGCTCGTCGTCATTGGTGAAGTGATGACCGCCAAGGAAAGACTTGAGATGTAAGAACAGATGAAAGTCGCTAGGAGCGAGGTCAGGGCTGTACGGAGGATGGTGAAACACGTCCAAGCCAAATCCCTGTACGAGGTTTTTCGTCACGTTTGCAGTGTGTGGTCGTGCGTTGTCGTGAAGCAAAACAACACCTTTTGACAGCAGTCCCCGGCGCTTATTCTGAATTGCACGGCGCAATTTCCGAAGTGTCTCGCAATAAGCATCTGCTTTGATTGTTTGACCACGCGGTAAGAAGTCAATGAGTAGGATGCCTTTCCAGTCCCAGAACACTGTGCACGTCATTTTCCGAGGTGTCATGATTTGCTTCGACTTAACCTTTGGTGGGGATAAAGTGTTCCTCCATTCCATTGATTGCCGCTTACTCTCAGGGGTGTCGTAAGAAACCCACGTTTCATCTCCTGTGACTATCCGTCTCAGAAATTCTTCAACGCTTTCAGCATAACGGGTCAAAAACTCAAGTGCACTACCCATCCGTTGTGTTTTGTGTTGCTCAGTGAGAATCTTTGGTACCCAACGTTAGCAAAGTTTACGGAATTTCAGTTGTTTGGTAACAATTTCATGCATCAGTGATCGTGAAATTTGGGGGAAGTCCATAGCGAGAGCACTAATTGTAAACCTACAGTTTTCCTGGATCTTGTCATCAACCGCGTGAACCAGTTCTTCTGTAACCAAAGGTGGACGCCCACTTCGTTCTTCATCGTGCACATCACTACGCCCGCCATTGAACTGTCGGACCCATCTTCTCACCATCGAATCACTCATCGCATTTGGTCCGTAAACATCGCAAATTTGCCGATAAATTTCTCTTGGTTTCACTTTCCTCGCATTCAGAAACCGAATCACAGACCTGATTTCACAGGCGGCGGGATTTTCAATCAACGCCGACATTTCAAACAAGCACAACAAAGCGTACGTAACTGACAGCGATCTCCAAATGGCGGACGTTCTTCCCCTTGATACACATCGTCTACAGCGCATGTGCGGAACTGCAATCGCAGCGCTGCAGCGGAGATAAATTGAAACGGAACTTACTTTCTGGACGCGCCTCGTATACAGGATTCTTTCTACCTCCATATATTATTTAGCAGCTAAAGAAAACGTCACTAACTCCACTTTCCTAAAAGAAGTATATGTGTTATAATTAATGTAAAAAGTTTTTAATACGTTACCACAATAATCTTACTCAAATCTACGCAGTAAAGAATAATGTAGTGGTAGTTTTGACCTATAGATAGATATAATTTGCTTACTTTTATAAGTTTAAAAATAGTTCAGTTATTTGCCAACAGATGGCAGAAGTAACCTTATGTACTGTACTGTAACTACTTTGTCATACGCAACAATCAGATCTGTAAACACACAGTTTATGTAATTGTTGGCTGTAAGATTCTCTTGTACATTGTTTCTCTCTTGTACCTGAGTAACTATGTAGGCGAGAACATCAAGCGTGCCAAAGCCTCTACGAAACCCATACTGAAAATACCACTTTAGTCTGAGCCTGATCATATGCTCCAAGGTTTCGTACATAATGGATCCTTGCCTGGATTGAGTATATGAACTATTCTTATAGTCATCCTAGATTCAATGTGAATGCGCTGCAACAAATACAGAATTCTGTTCGTACACATGCCTGACAAGACACTTCATGTATTGATTGCAGAGAAGTTACGTGAACAATAGTGAAAAGTGCCTGTGGGTTATCAACAAACATAATATCTGCTGAGTGCGTAACGATTTCAAGGATTGTAGAAACAACCGATGCGCACAAGCGTATTTAAAGCATTTGCATACAACCTTAATGTGGAAGGAGAGGAGGAGAGCCAAAAAAGAGATAAAACCAAGGATGCTCCTCTGCTTTTTCTTACTCAACCAATAGTTCTTTGATAGCTTATCAGTGAATTCATAGCATAAATCTCAAATGCCGGGAGGATAAAGTCGTAGGCATAGCTGGTCCATTGTAAGTTACGCTACACACACACATTTTATTACTGTTACTAGATTAATGAGTGCTGAAGGCTACATTGTTTCATTCAAATATCATTGTGAATACATTTGCTCTGTAAATACAACCGGATAGAAACATCCATGGATGAAATTTCGTGAAAATCGATTAATCAGTGTCTTCTGGCAGATTAATGTTTAATGTTAGTGCTAGGCTACCCAACTAGTCATAGAGATGGTTCACAATTTCGATTGTATATTAGCCTGCGGGCCAGCTAATATTTGTCTATAGTAATAGTTATCTGTTTAAATGAAACAAAGCTAAAAGGAGCACAGTTTAAATATAATCAAAAAGTAAAAAACATTAATGAGACCTTTGCAGAGGTTTTTAAGCTAGCAATTTATCAATATTGGGCGACAAATCGGAGGTCGACAGTAAAATCAAGTCTGAAATATGTTTCGCAGTTAATGAAGTACGGTATTTGTTTTTCACATAGCTGAGAGTTAAAAGATTTTTTCACAGCTATATGCTGAAAAAAATGTGCTTAAAACTTTCAATGTAAGATCACTCATTGTAGGAAAGTCTTGGGGCCATGTATCGACACCCGACCGACCGCTGCTGTTGGCGGGCAACTTCAAATGCGTTGGCAGGCCACTTCCGCGGGCCTTGGGTTGGGCAGGCTTGTGTGACGGTTTTATTCCTTCTAATGTAAGCACGTAAATTTCCGGTTTTGTGCTACTGAAATCTGCACGAGTATTTTCATCATACATGCTTCATCCGTTCATAGGTTTTGTTAAAAAAATAGTTTCTAAAAATTTAGTTTTATTACGAGCACCCCACTGTCCCTTCACTATCCCTAAAACCGCATCCTGTAACATTAAGCTTTTCTCAATAGTTGAGAAAATGTTCAGAATATTAAAATAATTGTAATCCATTCCCCTTTTAAACCCTTAACTTATTGTATCGAGACAAACTATTGAGTATATTAGAATGTGACTTGTTGAGTAAAAAAATTCTTCAAAGATAGAAAGCAAAAAGTAAAAGTATGAATTGTGGCATCAAAAATGGTGATCAACAAAACATGTGTGCCACAAGGTAGTGTATTGGTACCATTGGTTATACATTGATTCTGTTGCTGCCTTACAGTCTCAAGTGAAATTTTTGTGGATGACATAATATTGTATAATAATTAAAAAGAGAGAAGATTGTAAATAGCCACAGATGTATCTGCTCAGAATATCCCGTTGGGTAGCTCAACGTGGAATCAATATAAGTGTTAAGAGAGTTAGTAGGTTTAGTACACGGAAAGATAAATTAAGATTCTGTATTGTTATAAGGTACGAGGAATTGCGTGTCGAAGGTAAAACTATAAATAACTGAGTATATCTTTTGATAATAAGCTCAATTGGTCACCTGTCCAATTCGTGCGGTAGTGACAGGTTTCAGAGTACTGCATCTGTTAATAAGGTTTTGAGGGGATGTATCAGAGAAGTCCGGATACTAGGATGCAAAACCTTAGGCATGCCCTTATCTGAGTATGGTGGAATCGTATGAAATCCTCATTATGAGTGTCAAATACAGTAATTGGAGGGGGTGCAGAAGAGGTCACTCACATTTTCTTGCCTAAATTACCGTATCATGCATTCAGTAAATAATATGATAAAGGATTTTTGTAGCGAATCATTGGGTGGCTATGGTTGAAGAGAGATCTGGAGTTCACAAGGCATGTATGGACAATGATGCTTGCGAAGAATTAGTAATAGTATATAGAAACGAATAGATGACCATTATCACAACATAACTCTTGATTTCAGGTACAATGGAATCGGAAGTTTTTCAATTGTAGGTAAGAGAATTAGGGCTTGTAATAAAAAATCAAGGGAGATAATGAAGCATTTACTTCAAACAGTCAAAAAAATCAAATTAAAAATTTCGAAGTATGCTAAAATAAATGCTCAGGAAAATTCCTGTTGAGGCATAAGCTCCATTGCAGTTAACAGTAATGAAAATTAGTTTGGAGATTTTTTACAGATGGTTACCATTTCATCAGTAATGATCTATACTTTCAGGAATTGTCAAAACTATTAAGCCATAAGCTTTTATTCGAAAGCTCATGGATGCAGTTTAGATAGAATTAATTGTCACACGATTATTTCACAACAATTAGATGGTGTTGTTAAGGTTTGATTCGTCATATATGTTGTCGAAAATTGGTTTTTTTAATTAAATGAATTACAGAGGGAAAATTGTACTCACCAATGTCACTACTCAACAGAGTTTAAGATGAGTGGGTCCAATATCGATCACTGAGTCATACCAGATCTTACTTCTTGCTGTGCTGTCAATACGCTAAACTCGATGTTTTTCCAAAAATTCAATTTTTGTAGCAACTGTACATGATTTGAAAAACAATATTCCACATTTATTCAAATATCGTTTATTGTTAGTATTTACTAGAGTTTTAATATTAAATAATTATTTAATCTTATCTTATACATATATAAAAATAGACGTGTTTTTTCCTATATTTCACTTTTCAGCCACCACTACCTAGCACAGATCACTGATGTTTGTGGGTGGAAGTAGCATGGAGTTTCCTGTCGTGCACAACGTTGGCCGAATTCCGATAGCTGTGGGGATGTGGGAGATATGATGATTAAAGTTGGTCAGTGCAGGGCGTTTTCTTATTTCGACCAAAAATTCGTATATCCGTATACTTCTCTTTCCTGCCACAACTACATAGCATAGACCATTGGTGTTTGTGTTTGGTAGTAGAATCGTATCTCATGTAGTGCACTATGGTTGTTAGATGTCGGTAGCTATGGGGGTGTGGGAGAAATGGGGGTTGAAAGTGGTCGACCTGTGGCAATTTCATACTTCTGCCAAAGACAAAAGTGTCATGGTGTATCACTTTTCAGCGAAAACTACAGATCACACATAACTGGCGTTTGTGTGTAGTAGTAGCACAGAGTCACCTTTCGATCACAACAGCGGCCGAATTTCAGAAACAGTGGTACTGTGGTAGATATGGTGGTTGTAAGTGGCCGACCAAGGATATTTTCGTATTTCGACTGTCTCCGCATATGTCACTTTTCTGCCACAACTACATAGCATAGAGCACTGGTGTTTGTGTTTGGTAGTAGAATCGTATCTCATGTAGTGCGCTATGGTTGTTAGATATCGGTAGCTATGGGGGTGTGGGACATATGGGGGTTGAAATTAGTCGACCTGTGGCAGTTTCATACTTCTGCCAAAGACAAAAGTGTCATGGTGTATCACTTTTCAGCGAAAACTACAGATCACAGATAACTGGCGTTTGTGTGTAGTAGTAGCACAGAGTCACCTTTCGATCACAACAGCGGCCGAATTTCAGAAACTGTGGTACTGTGGTAGATATGGTGGTTGTAAGTGGCCGACCAAGGATATTTTCGTATTTCGACTGTCTCCGCATATGTCACTTTTCTGCCACAATTACATAGCATAGAGCATTGGTGTTTGTGTTTGGTAGTAGAATCGTATCTCATGTAGTGCGCTATGGTTGTTAGATGTCGGTAGCTATGGGGGTGAGCGACATATGGGGGTTGAAAGTGGTCGACCTGTGACAATTTCATACTTCTGCCAAAGACAAAAGTGTCATGGTGTATCACTTTTCAGCGAAAACTACAGATCACAGATAACTGGCGTTTGTGTGTAGTAGTAGCACAGAGTCACCTTTCGATCACAACAGCGGCCGAATTTCAGAAACTGTGGTACTGTGGTAGATATGGTGGTTGTAAGTGGCCGACCAAGGATATTTTCGTATTTCGACTGTCTCCGCATATGTCACTTTTCTGCCACAATTACATAGCATAGAGCATTGGTGTTTGTGTTTGGTAGTAGAATCGTATCTCATGTAGTGCGCTATGGTTGTTAGATGTCGGTAGCTATGGGGGTGTGGGACATATGGGGGTTGAAAGTGGTCGACCTGTGACAATTTCATACTTCTGCCAAAGACAAAAGTGTCATGGTGTATCACTTTTCAGCGAAAACTACAGATCACAGATAACTGGCGTTTGTGTGTAGTAGTAGCACAGAGTCACCTTTCGATCACAACAGCGGCCGAATTTCAGAAACTGTGGTACTGTGGTAGATATGGTGGTTGTAAGTGGCCGACCAAGGATATTTTCGTATTTCGACTGTCTCCGCATATGTCACTTTTCTGCCACAACTACATAGCATAGAGCATTGGTGTTTGTGTTTGGTAGTAGAATCGTATCTCATGTAGTGCGCTATGGTTGTTAGATGTCGGTAGCTATGAGGGTGTGGGACATATGGGGGTTGAAAGTGGTCGACCTGTGACAATTTCATACTTCTGCCAAAGACAAAAGTGTCATGGTGTATCACTTTTCAGAGAAAGCTATAGATCACAGATAACTGGCGTTTTGTGTGTAGTGGTAACACAGAGTCACCTTTCGATAGCAACAGCGGCCGAATTTCAAAAATTGTGGTACTGTGGTAGATATGGTGGTTGTAAGTGGCCGACCAAGGATATTTTCGTATTTCGACTGTCTCCGCATATGTCACTTTTCTGCCACAACTACATAGCATAGAGCATTGGTGTTTGTGTTTGGTAGTAGAAGCGTATCTCATGTAGTGCACTATGGTTGTTAGATTTCGGTAGCTATGAGGGTGTGGGAGATATGGGGGATGAAAATGGTCGACCTGCAGTAATTTCATATTTCTGCCACAGACAAAAGTGTCATGGTGTATTACTTTTCAGCGAAAACTATCGATCACGGATCTCTGGCGTTTGTGTGTGGTAGTAACACAGAGACACCTTTCGATCACAACAGCTCCCGAATTTCAGAAACTGTGGTTGTGTGGGAGATATGGTGGTTGTAAGTGGCCGACCAAGGATATTTTCGTATATCGACGAAAGGCATGTGTCTCCGCAGATTTCACTTTTCTGCCACGACTACATAGCATAGAGCATTGGTGTTTATGTGTGGTACTAGAATCGTGTCTGTTGTCGTGCACTATGGTTGTTAGATGTCTGTAGCTATGGGGGTGTGGAAGATATGGGTGATGAAAATGGTCGACCTGCAGCAATTTCATATTTCTGCCAAAGACGCATGTGTCACGGTGTATCACTTTTTAGTGAAAACTATCAATCGCAGATCACTGGCGTTTGTGTGTGGTAGTAACATAGAGTCTCCCATCGATCACAACGTTGACCGAAATTCGGTAACCGAGGGAGTGTGTGAGATATGGTGTTTGAAATTGGTCGATCATATATATTTTCGTATTTCATGCAAAGGCTTGTGTGTATCCGTAAATTTTACTTTGCTGCCGGAACTACATAGCGCAGAAGACTGGTATTTGTGTGTGGTAATAGTATGGAGTCTCCCATCGTGCACTATGGTGGTTAGATGTCTACAGCTGTCAATATGAATTCTTTACAATCACGAACGAAGTCGTGGGTACCAGCTATTATATTATAAATGTGGAAGTAAGTCTCTGTCTTTTTGTTTCGTTTTGACGACTAAATGGCTATATCAATATTGATGGAATTTAACAATGAAATAGTGTAGGAAGGACACATGACATTTTTTCGGTATTAATAACAGTTTTAGTTACGAAATTTTAAAAACTTATCGAATGATGAAAGACAGACAGATTCGTGTGTTAGTCTGTAATGTTACGTTGGTTGCTCAGTCGCGCAGTCTGTTAGTGTTTGATTTGTTAATAAATTTCGATAAGAAACAAAACTTATTATTTAGTATAGAAGTCAATTTGCTCTGCACTGTACTATTCATTTGTGTCTGTATAAAAGTTTCTGGCACCAATTTGTCTTCCTTTTTGACATGCCTTACGGACGTAAACCTGGCCTAAGGTGCAGGTCTAGAAGACAATGTGCTGCTATTAGATTATAAGATTCAGATGCTCATGTTGAAGAAAAAACCAAGCTGAAATAAAGCTGCCATCAGTTAACCCCCCCCCCCCCTCCCACTCACACACACACACACAAATCCCCGCACCTTCTCTTACTTTTCTATTTTTAAATATGTTGTTAATTGATTCTCTTCATGAGACAGATTAGACGATAGGATGATATAATGATGGCTTTCCATCATATTATGTCGACTCGGTGTTGTTTGGGACAAATCTTACGTTACTAATAGTTTTCTATATCCAATTCTGGCAATGAAACTCCAAGTCCACGCGTACGAAGTCGCGGGTAACAGCTAGTATTACTGTAAAATCAAAACATTTGTAGATAATTTTGAGTTAGTTTTATTTACATTGCTTATACTAACCTCGTCAGTAAGAAGTACATCCCACAATAACTTTAAACCCCGCATTAGCTCAATATTCTGTACAGGAGTTACTCAGAAAACATTTCCTATGGCTTGATACAATCGCTCCTCGGATTATAGAGGAGAGTTTATGTATTGCATTAACGCTTTGCAGTATTAAATGAAAGATTACATTTTATAAAAAATGTGTATTCGGTTTTATCTCAGCGGAACACATAACATATGCACATTTAAAGTGTCCAATCTGCTCCGTTTAAGTGGGATAGGCCTATGGTACACGAATATACAGCGGATCGTCGACAGTAAGACGCCATTGGCTCTTGGGTACAGAATCTTAAAAACCACTGGCCATTCTTCCGTAGTTGATTGTTAAATGTTTGTAAATGAAATACCGTCTGTTAACAACTGATTTTTTTAAATTATTTAATCTCATACGCGGTTCGCTCTTGTGGAATGAAGAATAAGTAAGTCACTGCATATAATATTGTTAAGAAAAATCGCATTATTTGTATGCATAAATAACTATTATCAAAGTAAACTCTACTAACGAACTTGTAATTGATTCTACCAAGATCGTAAGTAGAATATTAATATTGATAATAGTTACTTATGTGTATAAATAATAAATCTTTAACACCACCATTTACAGTCACAAATTTGTTACGGAATCATTTACGAGTCCTTGATAGGTGTCTCCTGATCCGTGAATCGGAATCTATATCAAATTAAAGTGTTACCATAGTCAAGAGAAGATGCACTCAAATATGGAGCAGATAATTAACGCAAATAATTTCAATATAATTAATTAAAAATCAGAAACTGCATTTGAGTAGACTGCATAAAGTTGCTATATTTGAGATGTACTCTACCTTATTTATTTGATAAGAACTGAAATACAATTTAATTCTGATTTTAGAATAACGTACTTTACGAAGACAAATTTCAAAAATAATATCTCCAATCTGAATCGATGAAGGTATACTACTATTATAAAAGTTAATTCACTCTATATTCCCTTTCATACTTCTTATAAGATCATACAGTACAAGGGATTCTGTGCTAGTAAATTAGACCTACATCAAATGGGAATGAAATTCATGTATCGTTAAATTCTGCTACTGAACTGGTAAAGTTTGGTTTTATCAGAATATAAAATTTCGGTCATAGTTTCTTATTAATAATCTTCCGCCACCACACTAAATTCCGACTACATCTTGTTTGGATCGGATCAGGAATTTTGTTTGGCATAAATGGTCGGGTTTGGCGAGTGTCATAAAAAAAGCTTTGGCCGACATTTGTACTGGTGTGCAGGCCTTGCTTCATCCCCTGATCCAATTTCGAGCAGAGACTCTGAACCAGCTGCGGGTATTGACTTTGTAGGCCGCCAATAACGTCCACACTCCCCCGCATGCGCTCTCTCAACCAATCAGCACACGTTTCTCTACCCCTTCCTCACCAAGTCGGATTCCTATTGGAGGATTATAAGACTCGCGTCGATAAACAGATGACGCTTTGGTAGCACTGCTATTCTAAAACCAAGTAAGAAGTATACAAACATCAGAAACGTTAGGATCTTAAATTTCGTGTTGACGTAGTGCTCGTCAGATCTTACTGCTACACAACTACGGGTGCAATACGGGTTGCACGAAATGTTGATCCTAATGTTTACCGAAAACTTTGAAAGAATTTAAAGATAAAATTTGTAGAGGGAAAATGTAGGTTGGTGCAGGATAGGGGGAAGATGGGTGTGTAGGGAAATTGCCACCGGTGCATGTGCTCCATTGCAATTAAAATTAAATTAAATGTTAAGAACTACTTTATTATTATCAACACCAGTGAAGGTTATCATGAATAGACTGTTTGGTTGCAACGGAAATGAAATAATTACTATGTAGCTTATCACTAAACAATACGCAGGAGTAGTTATTTACACGCTCATAAATTTCTATTACTGTCTGAATAGACAAGCAAATTTTACCGCAGAAATCAACACAAAAATATACTTTTGTGCAAGGATTTTCATTAGTGATAAAACATTTTGGCTTGTTGGAGTTTTGCTTTCCCAATCTCGAAAGATATTAGGCAAACCTAAAGATTGAAAATAAAGGCTATCTCGATAAGAGTTTTAACGTTGGAACTGAAATATATATACAACTATATTAGCTGTACCCGCAACATCGTTAAGGGGAATTTGAGAACTGTGATGTTTTTTTATGACTCTACGCCCCGTCGACGTCGAGGTCATTATAGGCCAGTAAGAACTGAGGACAAGGAACTGGAAGGAATTCGGTCATGGTCTTTTGAAGTAAGCACCCCGGCATTCACCTGGAGTGATTTGGGGAAACCATGGAAAACCCAAATCTGGATTCCCGGATGGGGATTCGAACCGGCGTCCTTCGAAATGCGAGGCCTGAGCGTTAACCGCTCATCCACTGTTAATTCACAGATAAATTATTTGAGAAAGTTTGGATATTTCCAGCAATTTCACTCACGTAGCATTTTAAAGTACGGACCTCCCTGTTAAACTGATTACTTCCAACTAACACAACACCAGAGAGGCAAAAAAAAAATAATTCGATGCGTGAATCGCGTTCAACGAAAAATTGTGGAAATTTTAAGTTTCTCAGTTTTCCAACTTCGCATCAAAATTTAACGTATCCTATTTTACCCGACAAATGCTAATGACACTAAACAATTTCTTGTCGAGCAACGAACATTTACAGCAAGTATAAGAAAAATTGACCCAATAGAATCGTGCTCAACAAAACAATTGGATCTCGCAGTTGATTATGGAAGTTAGACTATAGCACCATGTAAACCAATGAAACGAACCTTTTTTTTAAAAAAAAAAACTTACTGAGGTGACGAGTAAGGTTTTTAGTTACGTTTTATTTCGATAGGTGGAACTGAAATATAACTTCTATACTTATGCATCAATTTGCAGGAATAACTATCAAAGAAATATTGTCTGGATTGCCAAATGCAGCTGGGCAGCGCTGTTTTATCGTTTCTTGGATCTTCTTCTCTTAGTCTGAGTTTATATAGCACGAAATGCTTTATTTGCGTTGAATGCATCACTTACCACTCACTAACTGGAAAAAATTGTTTGTCGATGACCCACATGGCTTATCTGAAAGCAGTATTCGAATTTGTGTTGCCTGGCATGTGTACGAACAAAATTCTTTATTTGTGAGTACGAGTATTTAAGCACCCACATGACTCGCGGCAGGCATTTCGACTGGAAACGTTTGTTTCCCATAAACCGCATCATCATCGAAAAATCATTGTACCCACAACTTATGTTTTGGAGGTAGCGTGCAGGTTAGCATTGTCTGGTGGAGCTTTCTCCAGTAGAAATGCCTACCACACTCCAGCGCCACTTATCGAGATTAACTATGTATTATTATTATTATATTCAGTTGCACCCTGTCGGATCACGCAAAACCTTAACGATTCAGTTTTTTGAGTTTCCATACAGCTCTCATTTTTTATTTTTTTTTCGTGGGTTCTCTTCCTTTTTTCAGTCCCCTTCGTCCAAGGTCTCTTAGTCACTTCATACTCCGGCGGTGCTTCCCATTTGTTAATTTTTTGTCTGTCTATGATTTCTGATGAGTTTATGTGGCTTTTCCAAGGTCTTTTTTGATCTGTTGGACCCAGGGCATAGCTTTTAGCTGTTCTATGTACGTCATAATTTTATTAATGAGTCTTACTGGGAGTCTGTGAATATGTCCATAAATTCTTAATATTCTTTTCCTGATATCTGCCGCGAGGTTTACAGTGTTTCTGTTGCTTTTAGAGATTTGAGTCTATATCCGTCATCTGTTTTTTTTCTGGGCCAAGGATCTTTCTTATATTTTTGCGTTCTTCTTTCAGAATGCTTTCTGGGTCACCTTTCCTGTGCAATGTTAAAGTTGCGCTGGCGTGCAGGGCTTCAGGTTTGATAACTGTGTTGTAATGTCTGACTTTTGTGAATATGGAAAAACATTTTTTATTATATATGTTGTAGGTTCTACCGTAGGCTCTCCTAAGTTCTTGTATGGGAACTTTCTGTGCTATTTTCTCTCCATCTGTGGGTTCGATGATTTCTCCCAGATACTTGAAGTACAGGACTCTCTCAATTTGTCCATATTTTGTGGTAAGATTTTGAGTATGGAGTTTTGAGCAGATAACTTGGTTTTTTTGGAAGGATATTTGTAAGCCTACTCTATCAGCGCATTCTTTGAGAGTTACATAAACTATTCGCGCCATCTCAATAACATTTCGTGTGAATTTTTAGGGAACAGACAGAGACACTACATTCTGTTGTGATAAATGGAACTAAAATTAATTGGGTTCAAAATTATAAATATCTTGGCGTAGTTATAGATAAATGTGGTGCTACAGAAGAATGCTGAAAATTTAGTGGACAAACAAAGTAAGAAATGAACGATTTTTGGAAATGATGGGTGAGGAAAGAAGTTTGTGGAAGTGATTTGGAGAAACCATGAATACCCAGATCTAGGTGTGAATGCGAGGCACGAAACACGACTCTCTTCACCCTCCTTGTTAGTTTCATTCAAAAAAGTAAAAAATATCATTTTTACAAATAGAATCACAAACTGTTTTTTGGTACACATGCATAACTAACTCGCTGAATTTGTATAGAATAGAAACAGGAATTTAAATTATGTTAACAATTATTTTAATTTAATTACGATGGAGCGCACGCTCCTATGGCAGTGTACCTACACACCAATTTTTGTCGTTTCTTGTAGGCCTACCAATCTACTTTCACCTTCTAAGAATTTTAAGTTTAAACTGAAATTCGCATGAATGTCCTTGCCTGAAGCCAATTTGTCTATTTGAAAACAAGTTTCTTTCGTCACACATTTCTGTCATGGTTGCATATCAATTTCTTCATTAATTTACCTACTACTAACGTCAAACTTATCATCCTGTAATTTTCTACCCTATTTGTGCTTCTATCCCACATTCCCAGGACTCTGGTAGGCAGTAATAACTTCAGTCCCACGAAAAACAAAAAGGGATATAACAATTCTTATAGATGTTATCTACTTAAATACTAAAAACAATTATGGTATCTTAATACAGGAAAACAGTTACTTTAGGCATTTTACCCCATCCTCATTCGACGGACGAAATCTCATTGAGAGTGTCGAACTCCCTTCATCCGCACGGACATACCGTTCGTAGGTTCAGCTTGCGCCTCCCCCTGGCCGCTTCATCAGCGCTAGGATCCGTCCTCGGGGGTTCCCCGAGCCAGACCCACTAACCCCTCGAGAACCAAGCCAGCAGACTACCTTACCACCCAACAGTCACCCCCGCCTTGGAATTGGAACTCGGAAGAATCACCCCCCCTCCGCCATATCCGTTGGAGGGAAGGTACTGGCTCTCGGAAGAAACGTCTTTAGCCACCCTTGCGGGTGCCCACGGGGAACCTCGTGGCGGCGACGCTGTCATGGCAAGGGTCAAAGACACTTCCCAAGCCAAATTGACGTCCGTTATAATGCACTGAAAGACACAGGGGCACTGTTGCTCCCTGGACCAGCTGGCGTGGTCGTGCATTACTGAGTCCCACTTGCGTGGGGTTCGTACCAGCCGAAGGTAATGCCAGACTCACTCACTTCTTCATTCTTCTTCTTCTTGTAGTTGGTAGACGCTGGTACCTTCAATTTTCTTGCTCAGTGGAGAGAAAAGCGCTGGTTCCCGTCTTTGGTGTAGGTCACTCTTCTTGCATTCTTGTCTTGTTGGATGATCTGGACCGGTTTCTTCTTGCTGTCCTCCAACTTCATGGTGGTAGCCGGAGTTTCCAGGGGGCTTGATTTGTTGTAGGGTTGTCTTCTAGTTTATTCGAGGGCGCAGGGCCCATCACTCGTTCTTTCCACTTCCCGGATTTGGAAGACAGCCTTTGAGAATTCCGAGAAGGCTTGGTAAGCTTCGATGTTTCCAAAGAGTCGTTGTCTCCAGTTGTCAGCTGCAAGGTCCACTATTGATTGTAGCAGCCTTCTTGGTTCAGCATATTGGGGGCAATCCCTTATGATGTGATCTGCGGTTTCTATCTCACCGCAGTGACACATCCACACGGAAAGCGGAGAGGTTTTCTATTCAGCACAGGATATTGGCACACAATCTTGTGATTATAAATCATGCATCAGCATTTCTCTATTCTGCCCGCCTAGTCCCGACGGTGAAAATTTCTTCCACCACCATGGCGCGAGCCATCTAATCCTGTCAGGCACGGATATCGTCACGGAACCGCAAAAGATCTGAGTCAATCGCTATAAATTATTGATTTTGAAACAGTTAAATAAAAAAGAAATAAAAGATACATGGGGGAGAAATAAATCACTAGTTATCAAGTAATTAAAGATGACGTTAACTAATTGTGATGCGATGGCATGCATTTTTACAGTAAGGTGAACTGATTACATTTTACACTTTAATATTTATTCAAAAAAAAGACATAATGAAAGTATGAGTCCTGACACATAATAATCGCTTTACTTAATAAACATGTATTTAAATAATGGGCGCCACTCAGTTAACTTTAGCCTACATCATTCACTTTTTGCTAAGAGCAACAGAGAACTCTTATCTAAAAGGCTTCCCTATCGGAGCGTATCTGGTTATGAACACAGGTGAAGTATGATGTAACTGAATGGTATTATACTGTAATTTACCATCATATTTTGCCAGTAAACCACGCTGTGTACCTTATCACCAATATCCATACAATTTGTGGACCTAATAGTGAACCACTGAGCCTGCACAGTAGTGTGGCTCCACTAAATATCTTTTGTTAACACCTCACTTTGCAAACAGCCACACAATCGTGCGGCGCTAAGCATCTCTCCTGCTCAGTCGTCAGTAACGACTTCACTGTGCATTCCTTCAAAAACACGTTCACTCTCGGTTGACTGGCTCAAAAAATAACAGAACAACTAATCTTATAGGCTATTTTACTTTCTGTCGAGCATTTGTTGGAGCCATTATCCCTACTCCTTGAATATTCTACTAGTTCCTCATATTGGATGCAATCTTGCCGCTCGATTCATTTCATCTCTCTAATCACTGTCAATCCCGTGTGCTTGTCACCGAACATAAAATCTTTTAAGGAAACGCTGCCGTCTGAACCTTCACAGTTATTCCGTCACAGGTTCGCACTTCCACTGTGACTTGCGTGTTTTCCAGAAACTCACTGATCAGGCAAAACAACCCCGTAGTGCGAACATCTAACTAAAAGCCGTGGGTCACCCCGGTTTCGTTAAGCGTCCAATCAGCGAATCCTGCTATCAGAGCCCTCTCTCTGCCCTGCAATTCCCTTGAAAAAAGGAAGCGTTTATATGAACATACGCAGAAATTCCATTGCCTTCATTGCTACAAACAATCTTACAATTTCATTACAATTCGCATCTTGTTCTTAGCATTAAAATTACATAATGAGTCAAAATTTGATCGTTACAATTTTTAGACTGTTCTCGTCATTAATAGAACAGACATTTTGAGTTTTTGAAGTAAACTGAAATTATTTCCTATTATTAATAAGATTAATTTATTACTTACAAATTTTAAATGGATAATTTACACTCGTGGTAAAGTAATATTTCCGTACGTTATAAAATTTCCATCTCATGCAGGAAATGCAAGTATCATTACAGTTCTCTTCCTCGAGTAATTTCCACTGGCATGGTAGACGCTTGATTATCAAGTAAACATCCTGCTTGTAGTGATGTATCTTTATTTCTCTTTCAAATCAGCCATACTTCTTTTTCCGTTGATAAAAATCCATTAAAGTTAACAAGCGTATCAATTGAGACCTCTATAAGCAAATAAATAAGAGGTTTATAAACGTGCGTAGTAAATATTATCTATATTATTGAATACAGTAATGTTCTGTTTCAGTTGCTTATTTATTGCCGTTGGGATATACCCATCGACACCAGTGACGGATGCAAAACAAACTTCGATTTCTCTTCCCACTGAAATCACTAAGACCTCGACACCTACGAAACAATCATTGCTAACACCATAGTCTAATTGCAGTATCCGGTTCGGAAATTTTTTAAAGTAAACATGTGATGCAAATTTCGTTTAGTTCCTTCTCAAGGTTCCTTTCAGAGTTTCAGTAGGCCTGCATGGTCTGGCTGAACAGACGCCCGCGAACTACTACAAAAAAATTACATTACAAACATTTCAAGCAACATTGGCCTTTTGGTTTTTCTTTTTTAGTTACCTTTTTATGAATGCAATACTGATATTTTCGAGTAAATATAAGAACAGCATTGCATACTGCAAAAATGTCAAAATTTAATCTGTTAATTTTGGGTTGATTTCGCACTGGATAATTCGTTTGAATCAAAAGTCTTGTCTTTATCATATTCATACTACTGTGTAGCAGATCTGTCCAACTGAATTGTTTCAGTCATTTAACGATTGTGGTTGGAAAACAATTAGGGAACCGTCCACCACCAGATACATTATTCACGAAATTTACTAGATGTGAAATGAAAAGAAATGTAGGTCCTTTGTATTGGTTCAATTACAGCACTTAAATATCTTGTTATTAGTACACAAACCACATTTTTATATAAGTTTTTTCTTTCATTCTCCATAAGAACTGCTTCCAGAAAACCACTAGAACCTGTAACTTTGGACGTTCTATACGAATCTCCTTCGGCGAAGAATCTTCCTGTCATCACCTTACTAAAAATTTAGTTTCCTGACAAACAATCCTGTGACCAAGACATTAACATCAAAGAATACTACTTAATCATTTTGTATCAGATTTTCATTGATAAGAAGAAACCTCATTTCGTTTTCTTTTTGAGAGCTGTGTAGCTAATATGAGCCAAATTCGAGCAGCAGATATGTCAGTTAACCACGTAGATTTTCCTCCCGAGGCTTGGTCGATACTCTCGGATGTGGGCGAGCGAGTTGTAGGGCTGAGCAAAAACAGCAACGGAATTCCGCGTAAGCGGTGGCAGGGAAACAGCCGTGGTTTGTGGCAGCAGGTTGCGAGCGGAGCGTCCGGCCCCGACTATCGGAAATTGAATATAGAGCGGGTGGCGGGCGACTGAGGCACTTGGCGGTCTTCGTACGGGGGCAGGCACGGGCCCAGCTCATCAACACTTGTACGGCTGCCGCGACAAACTCTCAATGGGACGCAGCCACTGTGCAATAAGACTAGGTGTACACCGTTTACAGTTTCTCTCCAAAGCGCACTTGGTAAACATCAAAGGTATATGAAGCAGATGAATGTGTGCCGACTATGTATCAGAAAAGTTTGTGAGGAACATAAGTGGTTTTCAAGTCGAAAAATGGCTTTAGGCAAAGATATTCTTGCGAATCTCAGTTAGTAGGCTAAAAGCAAGATATTTCGGATGAAACGGACGAAAGAGGCCAAATTGACAGTGTAGCATTAGACCAGATGTTGTCAACCTTTTTTGCCTGCCGCCCACTCTGCTAGTAGTAAAATTTTCTAACTGCCCACCGGTTCCACAGTAATAGTAATTTATAAACGTGGGTAAATAATTTTACTTTATACAATTTAAAAAGCAGAGTTACAGTATGTAGTAATAATTAATTACCAGATAACAATGTTGGACTTTTGCTAAGTTTGGCAGAATTAATCTTTATAAAACAACTTTTGGAAGTTAAATCTATTTTCTTATTTATACTTTGCGTACATAGAAGCATGAAGTCTGGTGAAATTACATTTAATTATTTAATTTATTACTCATATCCTTGAGGCTTACGCTTCGAAACTACATGCTGGAAATCTGGCTAAATTTTTGTAAGGAACAAACGAAGGTCTCGTCTTTCGGAAATATTCAGGCGTTTTCTTTCTTTACTTGTAATACGGTTAGCAACACTAAAGCCTGATAACACAAGATATGAGATAAGGAAACTGAACATCATTTTCCACATATTTTGATAAAAGACAGGCATTTTTTTATTTTTTTGTGTGTTTGTTTATTCTGCCATTCTAGACCTTATGTTTATTTTCTTCATCATATTAAGTTTCTAAGAGTTTTTGTTGGCATGTTGTGTTAGTCTCTTCAGTAGTTGCACTAAAAGGATTTTTCATTCAGTCGTACACCAATTTCAAAATACTAATAAGTCTTATCTGACTGAGGAAAATAACTAAGAGACAGAAGGAAATGATGAAAAATAACATCATCCTAAAGTTAACCGATTAGAAATCAACTTCTCATCATTACAAACAGAACATTATTCGTTTTATTTTTATAGATACAGTACACAGATATTGATAATTAAGGCTGTATTGTGCAGCAATGGTTCGTGACCTTCAGTATCTGCTTCCACTGCAGTGCACCTCCCAAGCGGAATCAAAGGTGGCACTGCCTACCCTTCCGTGCGCTTCTGGCGCATGTCTCCGACATACGGAAAGGTCAGCCAGTCGTTGGGCGTGGCCGGTGGGAGGGGGCCATTGGCAAGTAACCAGTGAAAGCTAGACACACATTACGCAGCAAGGAGAGCTAGATATACGGGTATATAAGAAGCTAGCATTTGCTAGTCAATTCAGTTACAAGCAGAATCCAAACAGAACAGAAGCACTCTGATAAACAGTCTTTTGAGTGTAGTTTGGTTTGTAACAGTGTTATAAAACTGAATAGTAAAGTAAGGTAAATTGTAATGGATTTATTAGATACTGATAGTTCCGATGAAGAATATATTGTACCTTTACGTGAGTTGAGTATTTTTGAAACTGTATTTAATGGTCATACTAGAATAAGCGGTGATAATAGTGAGTTATGTTCTGCAATTTCTGATCCTTTGAATTCAGATAAGAATTCTGTAATAAGAACTAATCAGATGGCAAAAGTGAGTTATATTTCGAAGAGGTTTACAGATATTGTAAATACTCTGCATTGGCCGTCATGTTTAACAAACTTGAATGTAAAATTAAATTCAGAGAATACTTTTAAACTTTATCCAGTTCATCAAGAGTTTAAATATAAGTTTGATTGGATTGATCCTTTTAAACGGTATGACCATTTTATGAGAGCTGTTGAATTATTTAATTGTTTTGAGTTAATCCCTATGTCTATGATTAATACATATATGAGTAATAATTTAGCGATAAATATTAACTTGATGGTAACAAATTATAGATTAGTTCAGATAAATCAACCACACTGGTACTGCCATAGACACAGTAAATTTGTTAAACAACCCATTTTGTATAAAGTGCTTTGTATCAAGTGTTGGCATAGAAATATTATCGAAAAATTTGATCATAATTCCATAGAAATAATGACAAGAACACATATACCGAGTAATGCCAATTTCTTACCTAATGTTATGTCACCATCTCAAGACCATTACGATTTAAATAACCTAGATATATTTTATTCATGAATTCTGACTTATTATTTTGTGGTATATGTTTAGAAAGTACTTTTGGTGTAAGAATAGCTACTGAATCGACTAACTACTTTTTATATGTATCTGAAAAAAATGTATCTAGAAATTATCCTTTGGAATTATGATTTTTCAGAAGTGTTTGGAATATAATTAATGGTGTTAAAGTAATTTCATATTACACTCCATCGCAAGAAGATATAAACAATTTTTTTCAAAGGAAGATGTCTGACAAAAGTGTTGAATCTGATTTTGATGAAAGTAAAGTACCCAGCGAACCAGAGGAAATTAGTGAATCAGAAGAAGAAGAAGTTAAACCAAGTAAGAAAAGAAAAGTTGTATTTGACGAAACTGATTCTTGTATCACTGATTTAGTAAGTGTTGTAGATTTAATTTTTAAAATTATATCTCGCTTTAATAATTCTGAAGAATGTCTGGTTTCACTGCTTGGCTTTATAAACACTTTACGAAAATCTCCAAAATTGATTCTCTTCAAAATATTATCACATGTAAAGAACATATGGGAACAGAACGAACACAAAAAATCACTGAATACTTGTGTGCTGAATTCACAGAATGCGATTGGACACATTCTGTCTTCTCACAAGACCAGTACCAAAGTAATCTTAAAATGTTTACAAACCTTCTTAGACAGTATACCAAAAGCAGAAAACACAGATTCTTCCTTATCGTCTTTGAAAAACTTGGAACAGGAAACGAACACTGTCATGTCATCCACACTTGCAACCGATACAACGGATGGTGCAAATGTCTCTTCCGAAAGCACATCTTTAATAGATTGGGAAAATCTAAATACACCTCTGTTATTTCAAGATCAAATGACAGAGGAAGAAAAAATATTTTGCAGTATTTCTTCAACAAAAGACAATCAGAAAACTACATTTTCGTGGACAGACGAGGAACAACCTTTTTTCATGATAATGCAATTTTATCCCACGAGAACGATACGGTCGATAGAGAGACAACACTGGTGGAAACACAAGAAGATGGAAATCAAGATGTTTTGTCAACCAGACAAATCGCACACTGTAATGACTCAATCGATTCGGAATGTGATCTTGAATTCTCAAAACTATCTAGCAAAATTACAGAAAACTGGGAAGGATATAAAAAAATCAAGTACTCAACCGAGGAGATACTACAATTAATTTCTAACATAATAACTGTTCCCATAAGTTCTATAACTCACACTGATGAATGGCTAAGTAATATTAAGCTTGTAAATTTAAATCCAAATGTTTATAAAAATTGTATTAAAACTATGGAATTAAAAATTTCTAAAATGTGTTTAAAATCTCTATATGAATATATTCATAATGCTAAAAAAGTATATTTTCAAAGTTACTGTTCAGATTTCGATACTTACTACTATTCTGAACAAATGTCTCAACAAATTATATTTGATTTATTAGAATATCAGTTCAATGATGACTATGACGCTATTAAGTATTTTATAACTTGTATATATAATGTTTTGAATAGGACTAATGGAAAGAAAAATTGTATTAATTTAATTGGTGAACCTAACAGTTTTAAGAGTACATTTGTGTCAATGATATCTGCAGCCATGATAAATACAGGCTGGTGTAACAAAAATAATAAATATGTATCTTTTGGACTACAAGAATGTGCAAGAAGAAGGCTAATTGTAATGGACGATCCAAACTTTGATCCTGGCAGTTTAGAACAGTTAAAAACAATTTTTTCTGGCAATTCAACAAACATATCTGTAAAATTTGAAAGTGATTATATATTACCAAAAACTCCAGTTATTGTATGTAGCAATGTGGATTATTTTAAAGGACATGTTTGGGACGAAAGGATTGAAAGATTTTATTGGAAAAAATGGAATTGTAGACTTGTTAAAGAATTAAACCCATTTTCTTTGTACAATATATTTATTGAATACAATTTATTGTAATACATGTACATACATAGACTTATAAATTTATTAATAAATTTGTTTTGAAATTTATCACCTGAGTTTATCTTTATTTAAATCCTCTACTTCTAGATTAATCCTTTCCTCAATATCTCTCTTTCTTTTCTTGCCAATATCGTCAGTAGTAATTGCTGCAGCATGATCACTACTTGCATTTACTGTTGTTGCTACAGCTGCACCAGAATCGAAAGAAATTCCCTCATAAAAGAATGTTACACTGTCAAGATCTCCCTTTGAATACAATTCATTACTATGATCTAATGTTTGAACCATAGTGTTATAAGTTTCAATAGAAAATGCTATTTCAATTGCAGTTTCCATCTTTAAAATCATTTTGGCATTAACATAACTGTTTGCATCAGCAGGTGCATTATTCGCTACAGGATTAATTCCTAAAGTAAATGAAGGCATTAATTTTACATTTGTCTGTTTATTAAGTTCACCAAGAGTATGAGATTTTTCAATACCTTGTTGGTAACTCAAATAACCTAGATTAACAGATAACGGTTTCACACCTTTATCCTTTACCTCGTTAAGTTTCTTATGATCTGATGAAGTATAACGGCCAGGAAGAGA
Organism: Vandiemenella viatica; assembly: GCA_031002005.1. Taxonomy (NCBI): domain Eukaryota; kingdom Metazoa; phylum Arthropoda; class Insecta; order Orthoptera; family Morabidae; genus Vandiemenella; species Vandiemenella viatica. Next base: position 82,163,380 of record CM061920.1, read on the forward strand.
ATTACTACCAATATAATAGTCTGTTCCAGTACAAGCCAATCCATGTGCCCGTTTTCTACTTTTAATAACTCCAATTCGTGGTTCATATTCATATTTAAAACTTACATTCCCATCTACAGCTTTAGCAGCAACTCCTTGTTCATATAGTTTATGTAAATGTGGAACTCCATACATTTCATTGGTAGAAAACAAATTACCATTGTCATCAGATTTGCCACTAGGTATTATGAATGAATCATATATTGGCCAATTACGAGGTACTGTTAAACAACTTGGGAAATCATTCATGGCTGTGGAACCCCACATAACTTTATCTAAACTACTAATGGCACTTATTTTACTGATTTCCATTGGTTTAGTAGATTCACTAGTTACAGTAACTGGTTCATGTGCAATTGCTAAATTAGCTCCTTTATTGTAAATTAACATAGGTACATGGCTTATACTGGCACTTGCACTTAAAGTATTACCAGTTTGAAAACTAGCTTCCAATCCAATCGGAGTTAAAGTAATCCACAGTTTCTTGACAAAACAATTATTTGGTAATGAATTAAATTGAGCTCTACTTAAAAACTGACTTAATCTATTCGTCATAAATTGTGCTCCTGAAGTTACAAGACGTTTTGCAATTACCTTTTTTGAAGGACCGACAACATCAAACCACTTGTAAGCATAACCCCAAACAAAGAATGTATGAGTATTACTAATAACCACAGAGTTTTGTTTAATTTGTTCTACCGCTTTCCATAGAACAAACGGAGTCGAAGTTTTTGATTCTTGACTGCCACTAGAAGACTGTGCACTAGTGTTGGATTGAGTAAGTCGAGCCATCGGTCTCTGGTCGGTAGCCATTTCTTCTTCAGCTGGAATGACAACACTGCTTTCTTGGAAACCACTGTCGGAGAAGTCTGCAGCACGTGAAGTACCAGGCTGAGGTTGATTTGATGTATCAGATTTCAAACGTTTAGAAGTATTTCCTTCTTCAGAAAAAAATTCATCCAAATGCAACTCTTCCAAAGCACCAAAATAATCTTTGTCACTATCACTAAGTTTTAAAGTTTCCTCTAAACTATCTCTCTTTCGTTTACGTAATTCTTGAGCTTCTTTCCTTTTCTTGTTAATTTCACTTATAGCAGACCAAGGTAACTTTTCGGGCGTCTGTTCAATCTCAGTTCTTTCGATGATAGTGACGCTATATGCCTCAAATTTCAATTATACATAGATATCAGTAACCTTAGTATACACACTATTTTTTTGTTTCTTTCCTTTTCTTAGTTGGAGGTTATTCTTCTGCAAATATCACCGATTTTGTTACTCACTGATGATCATAAAAATTCTAAACATTTCCCGAGGTCGTAACAAAATGAAATTTGGAACACGGAAAAATTTTTACCCCCAGATTATTTTCCTGTTTGGTTTGTATGCGTCAACTCTGTTTATGCAAGGCTTTGTATGAGAAAGTGTACACATGCCGGCCTCGGTAGCGTAGGGGCTAGAGCACTAGCTCCACGTGCCGGAGGTCGCCGGTTCGAATCCGGCCGCGGGCATGGATGTTTAAGTGTTGTGTGTCTGTGTGAATGTCCTGTCCGTCCTGTGGTGTCTATACATAGGAAGCATAAACGCACTGGATAAACTAAAAACAAAATTCACAAGAAGAGATCATAAAACACATTGAGCTGGCTGAATGGCTTAGTCGCCGAAAGCCATTAAAAAAAAAGTGTGCACATTGTTCAAGCAGGACGATTCCGCCCACCCAGAATGCAAAGAGAATTGGTGAAAAAGAACGTCACGCGATACCTGCCAATTCCGTTTAACTCACTCATCAGTATGTTACTGCGCCCTCAGCGCTTGTTATTTATTCTTACAGCCGTAAAAAAAAAGTCGTATCTGTTCGTAAAATTTAATTATTTGTGCTGTTAAATCATTCATAAACTATCAAGGAAAAGCTGCAATTACTTTCGAATATTTTAATGTTGTGGATGATCCACAACATTTTTACTATCATTCATATAGTTTCTCTGCAAACAATATTTGAAATCATACAGTTCGGCATATGTAATAGCACATCGCTTTATTTGAATGTGTGCAAACTATCATATAAAATCTCTAATCGTATCGCAAAGTCAATTTATTATAGTGTGTTTAGATACACCATCACCTCCAAAAGGGTGAATTTTTTCATCTCTTGTCAACTAAGTGAACTGTTTCCACCTATATGAAAAATGTCAATAATTATAAGAGGATCATTACTTTTCCCTTGCTTAAATAAATTTTATGGTGATTACTATGGAAAGTTCTTAACATTATATAAACAACATTTTACTAAACCCATACGCTATTTTGAGCTAAGTAAGTTATTCCATATCATTCAAGGTAACTATGAAACTTGCTCTACAGAAATATACACTTGTTTGTATCATTTTAATCTGATGATAGCATTACAAGATGACTCATTGCAAGAACGAAAGTATTGATAACTGAGAGATCAATATCACAAAGGAATTGTGAAGGCGTCTGAAAGATGTATTTTTCAGTTACATGTCAATTTAAATAGCTTAAAAGGCAGGTATCACTCCAGATCACCAACTGCAATACAGCTTGAGTATGCAATGAAAGACCTAATCGAAGTGACACCGGACGCACTTGTTATTGCTACTTTCTAGTATGCTATGATATGACTGGACATATTTCTTATATTTCTTTTTCCTTGTAATTTATGCATGTACACTCAATTGTATATTTTATTCGCTTCTGATACAATTTAAAAAATAATAAACACAGGTATCAACATTTGAGAAAATTTTCAATATTTTTTTCCTGTGTTGGCTCAATAAAATCTTCCCAGTAGGAACATTATCATGTTAAACTCTGCTTTAATCAACACGTATTTACTTTTGATTTATTTTATAGATGGGGTGTTAAACATCTTTTCATCATGAAATACGTACTATTAAGGAAGATCTGTTACAAGAGAAGGTACTGAATATCGCCATAAGGTTGTAGCTGAGTTGCATCATACCATTTTATATAATTTGTATTTTTATGCCTATTCGGTAAAAATTCATGTTACAGATAGTAATCTGAATGACTGGTAGGTAGTTTCTTTTTAAAAAAAATACCCTCAACTGTTTATTTTTTTTTTTTCACTGTTGTGAATTCAGAAATAATTTTTATTAGTAGATCTTCATAATCAATGTAATTTTAATGGAAATCCATAGTGGAAACGCAGTGTTTCTTGTTCACAGATGGCAAAACCTCCTTAATATTTAATCATAAGGTAAAACAGGAAAATAAGTAGGTATTTCTTTTTCTTCCCATGATATGAAAAATTAATTTTTATTTCCAGCTACTAATAACTTAGAGGAAACGTCTTCTTAATCATCCTGGTGTGGGTGAAGTCTCGGTAGCTCTTAAACATATTAATTAATTACTCTGATAACTATAGAAGCTCTGTAAATAGTCTTTGCTCTTAGGAAAGTTATGTTATTTATATACGTCTTTATGATCACATAGGTCTTATTTTTTTTATTTTGAGGTATTTTTTGTAAGGTATTAAATAATCATCCGACATGGACTTTACAAAAGAAGATGAAGCAAAACTGACGTGCTGAATTAACATCTACTGTAATTCAGAACCCAACTAAAATCCGAGTTACTTGCAACGTTTTATCAAAGGTGAGTTTACTTAAGTATTTTATGTCAGCATTACAATGAGTACTACTGTCTTTTACCCAAGTCACATTCAAGAACATTGTGTCGTAGGCAGTAGTAAAATAAGAACGAGGTAAGAAGGAAAGTGGTGCACTATTCGTTTGAAATTTGTGACACACGTTCCTCAGGTCATACCTTTTGAGAAAAAGTGAAGGCCTACACGAAAGTGAAATGAAACGTATCATAGACGTGGTGCCACACGAAAGTTACGAAACGATGAATCAAACAGTAGAAACCGCCATTTCCATTCAAGTTGTTCAAGCCAAAGATAGTATCTACATTAAATTAGTGAACGTAAATCGCTGTCACGTTTTCGTGATAACAGACCAGCTGGACCAGATTGAAGAAATACGTAAATTGTTACAGCTAAGAAGCGAGAACCTAAACTCCCTCCAAATATAAATATATTTCAACTTTGGACATTCACAAAAGGGCTCCTGTGCAATAGCATCTTAACCAGGTCTCTCCGTTAGGCGGTAATATTCGAGGAATGCCACCAAATATATTACTAACGAAGTGAACTCACTCTTAATGTGGGTAGATTCTTCTTACACATTTCGTATGGCAGCAAACGGTCTACGATGAAAGGCGGTTGTTATCAAATCAAGACAGCGCAGCAGGAGGGGTATAAGTAGAAATGCTGGGTTCAAGTTTACGTCGCGATACACGACATCACTAACTTAAGATAAAATGATTGTATCAATGCGCGTGTGATTAAGGCTTTGATATTGTAGCGACAATATTAACGGAGATTGTGGTTAGGTTGAAATTCTGCCTGGACCAGAATGAAAACAAAATCACCTTGTTACAGCAAGAGGCAAGAGGAGTTTAGTTATCAGTTATTTAAGAAACCTTCATAAGCACTATGTCACTTAGTGACGTCATGTATCGCGACGTAAACTACTCCCAAATGCCGGAGCAACATGAAAATTTATGCTATTTTTTTTACTGAAGAAGGCACTAGGAATTTACTTCTTGTTTTTAACTTAACCTCGTTTTATTTTCCGCCTGCATAATACCGGCCGAGGTTGCGGTTAGTTTGAAATGCATCCTGAACCAGAATGAAAAACGGCAGTTCTATCATTACCGTGGCGCCAAAATCTGATGATGAATTCTTGTAGAACTCGACGAAACAAATCGAAAATAAAGAATAAATTTTTTTGATATCTCGCTTGGTTTTAGAGATATAGCATGTTAAAAATCAGTCATAGGTAAAGTTCCTTCTGCTTTTGGTGTTTTTTCTTCTGGTCCAGGCCGTATTTCAACCTATCAACAATCACTAGGAAGAAAATAAAACACCTATAGTGCATTTCCACCGTGTACATATGGTGGTTTTGGTGAAAAAAAAATTCTGGTCCAGGCCTCACTTTTGAGTTACAATATCTCGAAAACTAAGCGAGATATCAAAAAACTTTATACTTTATTTTCCATTTATCTCGTCGAGTTACGTACGAATTCATCATCAAATTTGGCTATAGCGAAATTTTTCTTCTGGTCCAGGCTGTATTTCAACCTAATTATGTCAACTTTGAGATACGATATCTCGAAAACTAAGCGAGATATCAAAAAACTTTATTCCTTACTTTCAATTTGTCCTGTCGAGTTCTACAAGAATTCATCATCAGATTTTGGCGCCACGGTAATGATAGAATCCCCATGAAAACTAACGCTTTCTCTTACAGCACAGGGCACGAGAACTTTAATTAAATCTTATTGATAACTTACGTTCGTTGCTACAACATAGGAATATATTTATATCGCATCACGAAAATTTGCAGCCATCTCATACAATCGCTGCTGCCCCTTCACGTCAAAGACATATCAAGATGCTTCTGTTGGTGTCAAAGATATTTACAAATGGCAGCTAGTGTATCAGCCGACTGTCGCTTATGATAACTTTCGTGTGACATTATACACAAGGTACGTTTCTTTTGCTTTAATGCACACCTTTATCTCGAATGTAACCGCCTAAGTGACGTGTGAACCAAATTTCAGATCCAAAAGAAAATCCGTTCTATGAAAGCTGCTTTTGGACACTCACAATTAATACTAACAATAACTAATAAACGTTGGTTCAGTTTCAGTGACATGCATTGAGTGTATTCTTGCGCACATGGCAGTTTTCAACATAAAGCAACAAAATAAGACTAGGATTTTGTTAAGTTGCAGTACACCTATGATTGGGATGACAACTGACATTCCGTGTTATAGTATAACGCACGAGAATCTTAATATTTACGTTAATTTCGTTGCTTCCGCGAGCACCATGTTTGTTACATCATTAATTCATGCAGATGAAAACAGTCCCAAATTTATTGCAGCCTATGCCATGGAGGTAGGAAGATATCTTCCTTTCTCTATGGCCTATGCATCCTGGACGATAACTACAAGTGACGTTACGTGGTAAAACATTAGATATCACTTTTATCTTTCGTTACTTCAACGAGCAACCATCTTTATTTCAGTTGTTAAAATTATTTTGCGATCTGTAATTGTAACTCGATGTCTGGCTACGGAGCCCGATATTTTACTTATTGTTATTTTAATTATGTGGACCGACATCTTTTGAGAAATTTTGAGATTGTATCTGTGAATCGTTTCTTAATTTGTAATTCACTTAAGAAGGTGTACGACAACAAGAAAAATCCTTACAATTATAATGGGGCACCAATTATTGTTACATTTATAATGGCGGTTGATAAATAGTAGTTACGTATCAATACAAATCACTGACTGGCTACAAGTTTTTGACGTTGAAGGCAATGCTATTTGATTTTTCTTATATTGACAAATGTTGCGGACTGTGCAGGCGATAACGGAGGAGGAAGGAAAAGAAATTTAACATTGTCAGAAAAATTTAAGTGACCACCATCAGTTACTATTATGATTCGGGCTGCATTTCAGCCTTCCCATCTCATTTTTTTTATTTTTCAAGTAATGATATTTCCGCTTTTGATGATACATAGTATAATTTAAAACATATCGGAATTCACCCCGGTCTAACCGAGGAATGCCAGTGAGCATTATAGTCCAGGCTATACTAGAAAATTCTATAGTTTTGCTTTCAAAAAGTAAACATTTAATCTTCACTACATCTTGTACATTTTGCCATTAATCATATCGGCGCACCTGTTCCTGTTAATGTCATTAACCAGTCAGCAGTTAACATCCATACTTCGTAAGCTTCCGCTATTGGAAAGAACATTTGGGGACTTTCCCGACCTATCAAAAATTTAGATTAACTATTTCGATATGATTTCTAATTCACGCTCCGCACTCAAATTTTACGGAAAAGTTGTCACACATTTTAAATTAAAAATGCGAAAGTATGTTGCGCAGGTATCAGATGCCGCCAGCGCTGAACAATTAATACATATCTCTTGCAATGTTGCTTAATTCTGGGACTGTACCACTTTCAGAACCTACGCGAAATTATTACTAACCAGTTGAAATTTGGTTTAATTTCTTCGTCAATATGTCCTCTTCACGTTTTGCGCTCTTGATTTGCGGAAAACTTGCCAGGAATTTAATTTAAAATGCTGAAATATGACAGCGACGCACAGCCGTTAGATGCCGCCAGCGTTGAAAAATCAGTGACAGTAGGGATGCTCGATATACATCGATGTATCGAAAACATCGATCTTTACTATTCGATGCATCGAATCAATCCGATGCAACGATGTTTTTCATTCGATACATCGAAAGAACACATACGTTTCTTCGACGCGATAGAATCAGCTTTAAAGCAAAACAAAACCAGAAAATTGCATTACTATACGTTATTTCTGTCACCTAAAATATCAAATTACATTTTTCTACTTGAATAAAAAAAAATACATATGCAACACAATTAGTTTTAAGGCAAAACAAAAACTGGAAAATTGTATCGCTATACGTTATTTTTGTCACCTAAAAATCACATTAAATTTTTTCTTTTAACTTGGATAAAACAAGAAAAAACTACGCGATATGATTGGTTTTAAAGCAAAACAAAAAAACAGGAACTTGTATCGCTGTACGATATTTTGTCACCTACAAAAGCTCATTAATTTTTTTTTTTTTTTTTTTTTTTACTTAAAACTACGTTATGTGATTGGTTTTAAAGCAAAACAGGAAATTGTATCGCTATATTTTATTTTGTCACCTACAAAATCACATCACATTTTTCTTTTAATTTAATTTTGATAAAACAACAAAAATTACAGTTGACATGAAATTTCGCGACAGTGTAGGACGGAGCCACACTTTAGGGCAAGGCTAAAAGTACCTAGCAGGCTGCAAAAATTTGTTTAAAGTTACTGCTCCTCATTATAAAATACCCAGCAGAGCAACTGTGACACGGTGGCTTGATGACAAGTATGACGTCTTGGTAACATTAATAAAATCAAAACTCTCAAATGTTGAACACCTCACATTAACAAGTGAAATATGGTCAGACATGCAGGTGCGCAGCTTTTTGGGTGTCACAGCGCATTTTGATCTATACAATGACATTAGGAGTTTATCAACTCAATGTAAGTCATTCATCGGAATATATAGTAGACATGCTTCTTAAGACCTGCAATGATTGGGGATTTGATACGGAAAAAGTCTCTGTGGTCGTTACTGATAACGCCCCGAATATGGTAAAAGCTGTGGAATTAGGATTTGAAAAGAAGAAGCACATCCCTTGTTTCGCTCACACACTTAATTTAGTTGCTCAAAATATTCTAAAAATACCTGACTTAGAAAATATATTGTTAAAACAAAGACCATTGTTACTTTCTTTAAACACAGTTGTTTGGCAAGCGACGATTTGAGAAAGCCAGTAAGTGCTGAAAAAAGTTAATACAAGACTTGCCAACACGCTGGAATAGCACATATTATATGATACAAAGATTTTTGGAGCTTAAAAATGATGTGAGTGATATATTGATTTGCCATAAAACAGCACCTCCAATGCTGACTGATTTGGAATTAAATATCGCGTCATCTCTTCTTAACATACTACGCCCACTGGAAGCAGCAACTAAAGAAATATCTGGGGATAAATATTGTACCAGCAGTAAAGTGATCCCTTTAGTGCACTGCATGCTTTCAAAACTCAAATCAGTTGAGACTGATGAACCATTAGTGATGGAAGTACATAAGCTCGTCCTAAAATAAATCAACAAACGGATGGGTGCCATCGAACAAGTTTCGTCTTTAGCTATCGCGACCTTATTGGGCCCACGGTTCAAAAAAACTACATTTTGAAGACCCGATGGCTTGTGCAAATGCTATTCAAAAGATCAAAGATATGATGAAGAGGGAGCTGGAAGAAAGGCGAACAGAATCTGATTCAGATAGTTCAGACAAAACATATTTCAGTCTTTGGACCGATCATTACAAACTAGTTTAAAGAAACTGGAAATCAAACAGGACCGAAGAAAGTGTTTCCGACGAGCTGTCTGTCTACTTGAGAACTCCGGCTGGCCGGCTTAGTAAAAATCCGTTAGAAGTATGGTCCGATTATAAACAACAGTTTCAAAAATTGTACAAAATAGCTTATAAATATTTAACTTTGGTAGTGCCATCAGAAAGACTTTTTTTGAAAGCTGCACAAGTTTTAAATCAACAACGAAACAGAATTTATTTATGCAAAGTTGAGACAGAAAATAATGGGATTTATAAATTCCAATTAGATTAGAATCCCAACACTGCCTCTCTTTCAGCGTTTCCTCGCTTTACTTTTATTCTATCTTTCTATTAGAATTTCTATTTTATAAATCCCACTCATTTCAAATTGCCTTTGTAAAAGACTAATTAAAAATATAATTCAAATAAATACTTCATTTTGCTAGTTTCCTAATCTTTGCCTCATTTTTAAGCTTTCCTAACCGTTATTAACCGATATATATACGTTTCGATGCATCACATCGAAAATAACATCGATCTATTTTCTGGATGAACATCCCTAAGTGACAGTCTCTTAAAATTAGTGATGATCGATATACATCGATGTATCGAAAACATCGATGTTTACTATCCGATACATCGAAACATTTCGATGCATCGCTCACTCTAGATGTTTGACGATGCATCGATGTACGGTATTTCATTCGATACATCGGAAGAACGCACGCGTTTTTTTCGACGCGATAGGGCTAGTTTTGAAGCAAAACAAAAACAGGAAATTCTATCGCTATGTGTTATTTTTGTCATCTAGAAAATCACATTACATTTTTTCTTTTAACTTGGATAAAACAACAAACAATTATAATTTGCTTAAAATTTCCCGCCATTGTAGGGTGGACCTCAATGACACGACATTTGCATAGACTTGTCTGTATAGTGTATGGCCTTTGCCTGCTCCATGTGCTCATAAAAAGTAAACAAAATAATGGCCGACCAGTTAATTGGAGCTGAAGCTTCAACTAAAAAAATATTGTACTAGCAGTAAAGTAAGCCCTTTATTGCACTGCAAACAATAACCAATTGTGACTTATGAACCGTTAACGGTGGAAGTACATAGGCTTATCCTGAAAGAAATCAACAATGGATGGGTGCTATGAACAAGTTTAATCTTTAGCTATCGCGACCTTATTGGATCCATGGCTCAAAAAACTAAGACCTGATGGCTTGTGCAAATGCTGTTAAAAAGATTAAAGATGAAAAGCAAGCCGGAAGAAAAGCAAACAGAATCTGATTTAGATAATTCGGACAAAATATTGGAAATTTCAGTCTATGGAACGATCATCACCAAGTAGTTCATCGAAACTAGAAATCAAACAAGATCAAAGAAAGTGTTTCTGATGAGCTGTCTGTCTACTTGAGGACCCTGGTTGGCCGGATTAATGAAAATCCGTTAGAAGTATGGTCCAATTATAAACAACAAATTCCAGAATTGTACAAAATGGATTATAAATATTTACAGTTGTAAAAGTAACGATGTATTCATTACTGAGTAACGGGCTCGTCACCTGACCCGAAGTATCGAATCGTTACACACAAATTCATTTCGTTACTCGCATGTTTTGTTACTCGCATTTGTCGTATAAATACGAACACATTCCACTCCCGCAGGTAACTAATTTTGCCAATGTAAAGACTAATTTTGTAGTTTTTATTTTGTTTAACATTAAAATTTACAGTGCATAATTTGTAAATAGAAAATTTGTTTGGATAATTTGAGATAGTTACTGTTTTTTCATTGATAGTTCAGTAATGAGGTTTATTGATTTCAAACATTTGTGAAATTTGTTTATTTTAAGAATTTATGCCTTCTATTTTATTTTATACTGTAATTTACAATATAAAAGAGTTGTGTAATAGTTTTTGATATACATCTCTCCACTTGTTATGTTCTAATAATATTTAATTAAATTGCAATGGAGCGTACGCTCGGTGGCAATATCCCTACACACTCATCTTCCCCCTTTCCTACATCCACCTACATTTGTCCTCTACAAATTTTAACTTTAAATTCTTTCAACGTTTTTGGTAAATTATTCATAATTTCTTTTGGTAACTTATTCCAATCAATGAAACCCTTACCTAAACAAAGAATCTTACTAAATCCTTGTGCCTGAAATTGAGTGCTAGATTGTAGTCATGGTCAACTTTTCCCTTCCAAGTTTTACTTTTAATTCTTACACCAATCTGTTTCCATACCTCACCATCAACATACGTCCCATGACCCTCTTCACCCTCCTCCTGTCTTCCAGTGAATCCTATTCCAGCTCTTTTATCATATCTGTTACTGATTGCATTCTGTGATAATTGCCATAAACAAATATAGCAACCCTTTTTTGCAGTTCCAGAATTACATAAACAAAGAATAAGTTACAATGACTTTATTCCTTTTGCTTGGTGTTAGTTATTGCATTATTATCGCAGGATTCATGTGATCAATCATCAATGCGGTTCTGGCTTTGATGGTGAATGTCTGTTGTAATCGCGACGCAACAACAATTAATCTAATCCCATGTTTGTCCTGAATCTTTGTTATTGATTTAAAAGTTTTGAATATTGATAGTTTTAAAATGAAACAATTAATGCGGGAGTCAATAGTATTTTGCCTGCAGGCCCGATTTGATAGTATGTCCACATTTATTTTAACAAACCTATCGCAAAAATATGAACAATTTAAAAAAATTATATGAAAACCGTAAAGGAAGACAGTGGTGAAACCTCCTATTTAAAAACGAAATATTTTGATGATATTATAATATTTGCTAAACACATGTCTCATTATCACATCAGGCTTCTATGCATGGTTTTGAGCAGGCTACTTTAAAAAATAACCGTCGTTAGTTATTGTCACTAGATATGTCACTCTCAGGTGAAAGGTCAGGTTTTTTTTTATGCAAACAGGTGTTTGTTTTGAAATTAGATTATTCTTTCGTATTTAATATTCATTACAGTAAATCAAGTGTACACACTTTATCATTATTCTTGGCCGCCGCTGAAAAATTCTATCACTCTTATCTTGCACAATCCTACATCAATGTCATCCCAGGTAACAGTAACGCAATAATGACGAGCCAGTATATCACTCGAAGCCATCGACAGAACATTACAATGCTTTCGAGGAAACTCTGAAGTGAGGAGATCTGTTCATACTCTCAGGAGATTTTTGACAAACGTTTCCAGTTATCCCCAAGTCAACACCAGCAGACGCTTTAAAAAAATCACATCACTGGCCACACACGCAAATACTGCAACTAACAAAAATATGAGTGTTGAGCTCTAGAAAGACGAAACAACGGCCCATTTTGCTCAAAAACTTTGAACAGACGAGTAGCCTCATTGAACTCAGTAGTGATTGTTGTAACATAGCCACTACTGAAAACGAATTAATCGACCAAATTTATCCAAACACTGTTCACAACTATACCAATACGAAGTAGCTATTTCAAAGGGAAATTTTGACAACTAAAAATAATATTGTCGATGATATCAACTTTAATATTCAAAAGAAAATTCCCTGTGAGGAGAGAATAAACAAATCGATCGACACTATGGTAAACGTTGAAGAAAGTGACAACTTCCCTACAGAATTTCTAAACTATTTGCAAGTAACAGGAATGCCATTACACTGCATTCGACTGAAAATTGGATATACGATCACACTTCTCAGAAATCTGAACTCACCAAAACTATGTAATTGAACAAAGATGATGGGCCAACAGTTATCGAATATCATCGCAGCTGAACTTATGACTGCAAAGGACTAACAGTATTAATCCCCACAATACCACTGATCTCTACTGAACTGCCAATCCAATTTAAAAGACTGCAATTTCCAATAAAATTAGCCTATAGTTATACAATTAACAAAGCGCAAGGACAAACTTTAAAACATTGCGGCATCAACCTCAAAGAATCCTGCTGCCCTCACGGTCAACTATGCGTAGCTTGCTCTCGAGTACGAAATTCGAAAAATTTGTACATATATATCCCGGATAACAAAATGAAAAATATTGTTTATAAACAAGTATTGTAAATAGTTAGAATATGTTTTCAATAAAAAAAAATTACCTCTTACATTTTAAAGTTTATCCTTTCATTCCAACTACCACACAATCTCATATCAACTCTCTGAGCGAAGCCGGGTACCCCAGCTAGTTATTTTATAAAGTACCATTTCCTTAGGAAGCTTTGCTTTTAGGTGTCAGGTTATGAATATCACATTTGAGGGAAACCCTGTGATCGCAGTTCTTATGATCTTACGGAAGACCCAAGTTGTAATTTAGTCTACATCGTTTAAGATACTAACAAGTGTCTTGTACCTGTGCCATGTTTTGGATTCACAAGTACCAGTATTTCTTAAAAGTGTTTCTGTGTTTTCTGTTTATTTATTTTGTTCTTTTTGTATTCTGATTTCAGATTTGTTGTAATTTATTCCTGCTTGGTCATAGAGCTATCAAACATGGATGCACATTCGAGTGCCGAGAATTATTCTGAAGCAGCGATTTTGTAATCTTTTTCGCTTTCGATGTTTCATTTCGCCGAGATTTCCCAAATCGGATAGCCCTACAGCAAAAATGGCGGAATGAAGGTTTTGTATATTCTGTATTCAATCCGAGTTGTCAGTTCTTGGCTGCTTAGTACAGGGAATGGATTGTTAATAATAGCCATCACTTTTCTACTTCTTTCCCTGATGTCTTCTCCGAACAGCATTTTTTGGTCAAGTTGGATTCATAGGCATCGACGTGACTATGGCCATGGTATTGTTTGTTCGCCCATTTTCAATCGTGTGAATTGATCAAAGTCCCCTTTTTTTTTTCTTAGTGAAGTATATTGTACCGTATTTTGAGTTGTTACCTATACCATTTGGCGAGCTTGTCAATTACTTTCTGCAGTCTTCTGATATCTGTGTCGTGTCTATATCCAATGGTCGTATATAGCACCGTATCGTCCACACATTTGGCAATATAAACTTCGGTTTGAACAAGAATATCGGTTGCATAGATGTTGCATAAAGTTGGCGAAGCGCAGATCCTTGCGAAATTTATTTCTCGGTGCCTGGATGGCCGAGTTCAAAACGTCATATGTCACAAAAGATCTTCTTCCCTTCAAATAATTTTCTATAAACTTTTAATAGCAGCGTGCGATGTTTGTTTTAGGATCCAGTTTTCATAATAGATAGTCTCTCCACACTCTGTCATAGGCTTTGTCCAGGTCTAGGAAGAGCGCAGCTACAGATTTCCCTTTGTTGAACGCTGTCATAATGTCCTCGGCGAGACGTAATAGTAGGATTGTTGCAGACACTCTTGACTGGAATCACACACACCACCATACACTGCTCAAACGGGCAGTTACTGGTTATGACTATTGCCATTACATTTTTGACACTGACGTCCTGGCCGAATGGGGTCTTTATTCGCATAGCAATAGTAGCCGTTTGGTCGCTAACGGTGAGAGTAGAGGTGGGCTGGACGTAGTATAATCTTCACGGCTCGCACTGTCCCTCTATGTTTCTTAAATCCCTTGATAAGTCGGAATGGTTTCAAGCAATCCACTGACTAAGATGCGTCATGGTATGTCAGGTATCTTAATCCCGCAGCCAATGTCTTGATCCTTGAGATGTTGTGTGATGGTTTCGAGGTGTGTCGGACCCGAATATATCAAAAGAAGCCCGTCTTGCCTCGACCATGTGAGTATTGGAAGCTTGAAAATAGTATGCAGGGCATCCGACAGTGCACCATAGTGTCTGGAAAAGAAAACAGATAGAAACTGCACCGGGCCTTCTTGATGGTCGAATGGCTCTTTCGGCTCGAGAGTGTTGCTTGTCTGGTGGTCTTATACTTCGGCCTTTGCTGTGAAATGGTTTTCTTGTTCGACCATATTAGCTGTCCACCAGTCTCAGGCGTCGGGACGTCAAGGCATGCAGGTGGAGTTGACATGATAGGCGCAGGTTCTTCATTGTTCAGAATGACTCAAGCTCAGTGTTCCCGCTGCCAATTCATGGCCCGTAAATCCAGGGACTGCCACTTAGCAAAACTCCGTTGTGATAACGGACACAACGTTAAAAATTTCACATTTCCCAAAGTCGTAAAATCGTGGTGGCGATCATGCTGCCTGTTAGAGAGGCTTTCCTGAGAGGCGTAAACACCATCAAACTTCCGACAAGGAACAGATCTTAACCAGCAGTCTCCTTCCCGGTGCGGACAACAAAATGCCTGGGGATCAACCAAAGGAAACCAGCAAATCATGCCCACGTGCATATCGTCAACGCGACAGATGATGACGACTCAAACCATTCCGGCAAACCAATCAACTAGCAGCGCCATAAAATTTTGAACAATCGGTCGATATCCGAAAATGACATGGGACTCGACCCAAATACTGCCACGACTGCCGATCCGGAACGATAAGCGAAAACGTCAAGCTGTCATCAATCATTCAGCTTCTAACTCAGCTTATCAGTGCCATTTTACCAGATACCCTTGCACGTTAGTGAACCAAGCTGACGTAACAACGAGATTACAATAAAATTAGGTGTTTCCAGTAAAGTCGTGAATTACGTTGAAAGCCAAGTTTATCCTCCAAAGTATATCCATATAGTACTATGTCCTAACAAACACCAGTTATATATTACAACGGTTCCACATGGAAGCGGGACTACATTACTGCCGTTGAAGCAGTAAAATGAAAAAAGAGCCATTCCTGCGTGCGTGTCTTACTTGCTTCCTGATCATGGGCTTCCACGTTTCACTCAAAACGAGACCATCATCTCCCTAAATTTCCAACTGCCGGTACCTCTGCTCTCATTTGTTTCTCGTAGGCCGAATTTCCGTTGCAATATTAGCCCATTTTCCGCTTTAAAATTAGCCATGGTTATTAGACCTTGCGTCACCATAAACATATTAAATTAGTTATTTAATATGGAAATATATATTCTCTATATCTCAACTGCGGGAGCGCGACTAGTAAATGCGACATTCCGAAGGCTGTCTCTGTCTTCATCTTTATCGTAAAATATAGTTGGAAACCAATATCTACTATTGACCTAGAAATTAGACAAAAACTTTTTAAAACTCTATGTGTGGAGCACAGCACTTTACGGTAGCGAAACATGGACTTTAGCAATACCGGAAAGAAGGAAAATGGAAGCATTTGAAATGTGGTGCTACAGATGAATGCTAAAAATAAAGTGGACAGACAAAGTAAGAAATGAACGAGTTTTGGAAATGGGTGAGGAAAGAAGTTTGTGGAAGAAGCTTACAGAAAGAAGAGATAGACTGGTAGGTCATATTTTGAGACATGCTGGATTGGTTAATTTGCTGGTGGAGGGAACAGTCGAAGGTAAGAACTGCAGAGGAAGACAGAGATTAGAATATATGAAGCAGATATTGAGTACGTGGGTTGTAATGGATATGTAGAGATGAAGAGGTTAGCACAAGATAGGAAGGGATGGAATATTGCATCAAACCAGTCGAAAGACTGATGACAGCAGAAAAAAACAGAAAAAAACAAAAAAATCTACTTGACACGCTCTCCCTGTGTGAATATTTTATTCATTTTACATACCAGGAAAACCTCCGCTCTTTTTCATATTTTCTCTGTTTCATTTTCATGTGATAACTTGGTTCAAAGTGGGTTTTTCTTTCCATCAATATCATTGTATTGCTAAACTTACTAAAAGAAAGCACGATAACAATCGCTTATGACAGTAACAAGTCCAATAAAATGTCGTCGAGAATTTTATTCTCAAGCAGAACTTGAGAAATATCTAGTGTTGCATTTCGCAGACCATTAAAACAACGCATACCCAGTCGTTCAATGTTTATGATAAGTATGACTACAGGATGCCCCGCGACTACCACCACGCCGTGTGCTGGGAGGCCATGTCCGCTAGCGAGTCGCAGGGCTCACCGCCCCCCTATAACTACGAGCCACCCGTGCGCGAGCTGTACCGCAGACCACTGCGCCGGCACCGCTACCCCCAGGTGCACAGGAGTAGACGGCGCGTGCTCATGCAGCCCGTCTCCTGTCCGAACACCATCATACCAAGGTACCTAACTTCTTACATCACTATTTTATAATTCACAACGTTTTCAAACTTATCTTTTTATATAATGAAATGCTGTGTTTTTATTAATAATAACACTAGTAATCTGTTCTTAAATGTGAATTAAAGCTATTTCCAGTTTTTATTTTCTGAATATATTCTAGTTGCAAAATGTTCTATATCAATCTTGTGCTTCATCTGCTTTTTGTGTTACACACACGTACTGTGGTGTTTTAGTATGTTTCATTTTGTTAGATACAAAGAAATAAGTGGAAAACGAGACTGATATGGAACATTTCCTAACTGGAATGTATTAAAAATTAAAAACTGTAAGTAAAGTGAAAACAGTTATAGCTATAATAGGATTACTAGTATTATTATTTACAGAAACAAAATATTTCAATGTAAAAGATGTGTAAATAATTTGTTTTAGGGCACCTATCGAACCACCTAATGCAAAACAAAGTTTTTATTTTAGCTGAAAAAAAAAAGAAGAAGAAGAAGAAGATATTAGGAAAGCAGCTAAGAGAAAAAAATGACCTAAACTTCTACATGCTTGTCCTTTTCTTATTTAATAGATCCAATTGCATTTTAATAGTCGATGCATTTTGAGTCGTGATTAAGTCATGAATTATTTTTTTATTATTTGACAATTTAATATAAATTTCTATGACACGGTTATGGGTACAGTCATAGTGGCCATTATTTAGTGTGAAGTGCTTTCAGTTTTATTCTTCAAGAGTACCTAGCAATTTCCTGGCTGAGACTCTGAGATATGATGAAAGAATATAAGCTTTCTCGCTGAGTCAGCTGCGTAAAATCTTCTAGGACTTTCAACCGGGATAGCACGTCAGTAAAATAATACAGCGACGATTCGTAGCCTGCCTCAGGCTCCATCTTCCGCCGAAGTGTCGGATTGCGGAAGAGTCGCCGCTTATAAGGCCTTTCGTTGCCAGGTGACGTCAAGTCACGTGCGTCGGGGCCAATCGCAGGAAAGGACATGGTGGGGCGGCCGGGTAGTGGGGCCGGAGGCGTGGTAGGGGTACACGCAGCGGAGGGGAGCGGTTGGACGTGATAATCTAACACTGGATTCCATGCCATGCTGAGGTGGTATCCCGAATCCCTACTTACAATTCCATCAGCTAGCCGAACCTCCATAGCCCCCTTGATCACACAATCCCAAAAGCCCTTGGCAAAAGATAGTATTTTTGTCGCCTTGAAATCGAAGGCATGCCTTTCCTCGATACTATGCAAGGTCACGACCGACTTAGTGACCGGCCCCAACCGCACACATCTTGCGTGCTCTAAACACCGCTGGAATACAGACCATGTGGTCTGCTCGATATATCGATGTCCACATTCACACGGAATCGAATATACACCGGGATGTCTAAGGCCCAACCCATCCTTGACGTTGCGTAGTAGGTCCCTTATCTTAGGTGGCCGGAAAAAAGTTTTAATCCCGACTTTGTTTAACATTTTGGTGATTTTAGCTGAAATTGCAACGGCATGTGGTAGAAACGCGTATTGGTCTGCTTGCTGTTCTCCGTCTTCTTCTTCAACTTCTTGCGGAAAGCTCTGTTAATTTGTGCCTCACTGTATTCGTTCATGTGGAAAGTGGGTCGTAAATGGTACAATTCAGCCGGAAGACGTCGCAGATGGATCTAGCACGACATGCCAAGGTCGACAACACAGAACTGCGATGAGCGGGATGGTGGTTACTCTGCGCCCCATGATATAAGTCAGTGTGAGTAGGCTTCCTGTAAACACGACGGCCCGTAGTGCCATCTCGATTCCTTGTAATTAAAATATCCAGGAAAGGCAGGCAACCGTCCCGTTCCACCTCCATCGTAAATCTGATAATATTATTAATTCCATTCAGGTGTTCAAGGAATTCGTCCAGTTTCTCTCTTCCGTGCGGCCATATCACAAATGTATCATCCACGTATCTGTAATATGAATTTTTTCGATGTTCTGCACTCTCAAGAGCGATGTCCTCAAAATATACCATAAACACTGGGTGACGTCAAGTCACGTGCGTCGGGGCCAATCGGTGCACAGACGGTGGGTCAGGGGAGGGCGTGGTGATGCGGCCGGGTAGTGGGGCCGGAGGCATGGCAGCGGTACGCGCAGTGGTGTCTCCCGGCGAACTATCATCAATCTGACAAGCATGGCACTGGACCCGGATGCTGAAGCTGTGCTTTCACAGGGTTTATAATTTGCACCAACACCAAGAAGTGTTCCCCACATCGAAATCATCAGTCAAGTAGAGCAGGCCATCCGTCAACTGCCAGCGGAATCGGCGTAAGAAATTAGGCGTGAAACCAGCTGGATCATCAAGAAGGCTCAGCCCGACAGGAAGAATAAATCGGCGGCGGAATGGAGAACACTTAGGGAGTTAAGGAAGAACGAAGACATCGTCATTCTGCCGGCAGACAAAGGAAACTCCACCAGCCGCATGGCAACAGAGGATTACAGGCGGAAAATATACACCATTTTGGAAGATGAAGCCTATTTTAGACTGACTCGCGATCCAACGACGTTAATAGTAAGGAGGACTATTTTACGTTTGTAAGCTTCAGGTCTTCCACCGGAAACAATTAGAAAACTTGATCCCAAAGCTCCGATACCTCCCAAGATATATGGTTTACCTAAAGGACATATAGAGGGAGTTACATTACGACCAATAGTGAGTACCATAGGCGCGCGTATATATTGTTTGGCCAAATATCTCGCCCAGTTGCTGAGTTCAATAGTGGGTAAATGTGCTCACCATGCGGAATTCAACGGAATTTATTGGTAAACTAAAAGAGTTGAGACTAGGACCCTAATGACATCATGGTCAGTTTTGATGTGGTGTCTCTTTCCACAAGGGTTACTCTGGATGATACTTTGAAACTCCTCGGGCAGCACTCCAAACCACCAATGGTAGAACGTTTCCGCCATACTCTCACTTCAACGTACTTCTTATTTGAAGGGAATTATTTTGAACAACGTGACGGGGTGGCCATGGGTTCGCCTCTCTCCCCAGTGGTCGCCAACATGTTTATGGAATATTTTCAGGACTCCGCTCTTGAGAGTGCAGTACTTCGACCAAATTCATTTTACAGACCGAGTGTGGTGGTGTAACGGTTAGTGGTCTGGCCTCGCATTCGGGAGGACGGCGGTTTGAATCCCCGTCCGAGCATCCAGATTTGGGTTTTCCATGGTTTCCCAAATCACTCCAGGCAAATGTCGGAATGCTTCCTTCAAAAGGCCATTGCCGAATTCCTTCCCATTCCTTGCCCCTCATCCTTTCCCGTCTCTAAAGACCTCGCTGTTAAGAGACGTTAAGAACGTCAAAAAGAAAAAGAAAAACTCTTCCGCAATCAGACACTTCGACGGAAGATGGAGCCAGAGGCTGGCTATCCCTGTGGAAAGCTCTAGAAGATTTCACACAACTGATATATGGTATATTACTCTTGACAGAATTTTTTCATAACTTTACAACGGGTTAGGATTAATGTACGTCGTTGTTACAGTGAGATGGAGCAACTGTATTTCTACTGTTGTGGCAGTTGGAATGTAAAGTACACCATCAGGTAGGTTGTGATTTTACGTGAGCTGTGGTTATTGCCTTTCCCCCCCCCCCCCCCTTATATGTACAATTATGGCCATTTCTTTACCTTTATAATATTCTTCTAATCACAATAGTTAGTTTTATTGATTAAAGTAGGGAAATAAGGTATCTATTTAATATGTAAAGAATCTTTTCCTGTATTTGTAGACTATAATATAGAACGGCATTATGAGACTAAACATGCAAATAAGTTTGATAAGTACAAATGACGAATTCGACGAGACCACGTAAATGACTTAAAAAGAAAACTTTCTGCACAGCAACAGATATTCACTAGTACTGCTGCAGAGTCAACATGCCATGCAAAAGCGAGCAATGCTGTAGATTTGATATTAGCCAAGAAATAGAAGCCGTGTTCAGATATTTGAAGAGCGTCGTTGAAATTATGTGCCCAGAAAAGAAAAAGGAAGTTTCAAAAATAAGCCTCTTTCGTCGGGCTATTACCAGACGTATGAAAGACATTTGGCAACATATTGAAGTTGCTTGGGTTTGGGACTTGCGTTTCTAGTCGACGAACTAGCCAATTAAATGACCTGAACATTCGTTTGCAAGGTAAAAACCATTTTTAAATAATACGTTTGATGTTGTTGCAGCATTTCAAATTAAACTTGGTCTTTGGAAACAACAGTTGAAAAATAAAAATGTAACTCATTTTTCCCACACTATCATTGCAGGCAGACGTGACACAGGCGTTAGCGAATAAATACAGTTCATTGACATCAAACTTTAACTCTGAGTTTGAAAACTGATTTCAAGATTTCAAAAAACAACAGGTTCTTTTATTTGCATTTTCAACGCCATTCTCCGTAGAGACAAATTCATTGCCAGGGTATTTGCAAATAGAATATTGTGAAAGGCAGTGTGACTCACAGCTTAATGAGAAATTTCACCAGGTTGGTTTTGAACAATTCTACAGAAAACATTTGGACAACGAAAAATATCCTTCCTTCCATAAACAAGCTTTGCGGATGATTTCGCTATTTTGAAACACGCTTTTCAGTTGGATGAAGAGTATTAAGTCACAACACAGAAAATTAATCACAAATGTTCATTTGGAGAACTTTTTGCGAGTAGCCACAACTTCTTTTGACTTCAAAATTGATGCACTTAATTCTGCTAAACAATGTGAAAATTCGCATTAAGATAATTTTATTTTTGATAGTTCATTAAATATGTATTTTTAATTTTAAGTGTTTTTCATAAATATATTAAAGTATTTTTTCCAAGAAAGTAGTGCATGCTGCCCGGTGGAGAATTGTAGTTCTAAAATTATTCCCGGCTGCTGAAAAGGTTGTCCACCTATGGTCTAGACCAGTGGTTCCCAATGGGTGGGCGTTGAAGACTTCTTGGGGGACGTTACTGGTCCAAGGCAAACTTAGGGGGCGTTGAGAACCAACCACCCCTCCCTTGCTTTCCAGTATTATTTCTGGCTTGAATAGCTGTTTTTATTTGTATTCCCAGGATCATATGTACCCAAAACAGGACTAAATGTAGTAAACAAACTATTGGCTTAGAAAAGAAACAGATTTTAAATAGTGGAACATGGCGATTTAAGGTTGCTGATGACAAATAAAGCCCAAAATATCAACAAAAAAAAATTAATTTAATTTAATTGCAATGGAGCACAGGCTCCGGTGGCAATTTCCCTACACACCCATCTTCCCCCTATCCTGCACCTACCTACATTTGCCCTCTACAAATTTTAACTTTAAATTCTTTCAAAGTTTTCGGTAAATTATTCCTCATTCCAATCCCTGACACCCTTACCTAAAAAAGAGAATCTACATCTACATATATACTCTGCAATTCACAAAATTGTGGGTGGCAGAGGGTGCTCAGCACCAAAGCTAATCTCTTTGCTGTGCATTCCAATCCCTAATGATACGAAGGAAAAAAGAATTCATATCAGAATCAGTCCGGCACCTTATTTCTCTAATTTTATCTTTCCTGTCCTTCCGACTCAAATAGGTTGGTGGAAGAAGTATTTCGCTACACTCAAAAGTGAAAGTGGGAGTACGCATGTTTTCCAATAAGTTTAACGTGTGTCGTCTATCTACCAGAGACTCAGAACCTAATCTACTAATCAGTTCTGTGACGCTTTCATAAGGACTGTAGCAAGGGGTCACGAATCGAGCGGCTCTTCTCTGTACTTTCTCTATACTTTCGATCAATCCCTTACGAAACGGGTCCAAAATGGCACAACAATAATCCAAATGTGGACTCACAAGAGATTTGTACGCTATCTCCTTTGTTTGTTCATTACAATTTTTCAAGATTCGACCTATGAATCGCAGCCTAGAATTTGCTCTACCTACTAACGAATTAATGTGTATGTCCCATTTCATGTTCCTTTGTACTGTTACTCCCAAATATTTCTTAGAATCGACCATATCAATAACTGAACTGTTTACCTCGTATTTCTGAACAATTGGATTATTTTTGTTAGTTATGCTCATTGTCTTGCTCTTTTTACAATTTAGAGTAAGTTGCCACTCAGCGCACCAAGCCAAAATAACATCCAGATCGCGCTGAATTTCTAAGCAATCGGCCAAATTTCTTACTTCCCTATAAATAACCGCATCATCAGCAAACAATATAAAAAGGCTTTTAACTTTGTCTCCGAGATCGTTTATAAAAATTAAGAAAAGAAGTGGTCCTATTACACTTCCTTGAGGTACACCCGATGTAACATCTAGATTAGAAGAATCTCCTTCAAGGACAACATACTGCGAC
This sequence comes from Vandiemenella viatica, assembly GCA_031002005.1. Lineage (NCBI taxonomy): Eukaryota > Metazoa > Arthropoda > Insecta > Orthoptera > Morabidae > Vandiemenella > Vandiemenella viatica. The sequence continues at coordinate 82,186,920 of CM061920.1, forward strand.
CGACCAGTCAGAAAATCCTTTATCCATTCACAAAGCTGATCCGATATACCGTACGCTCGAAGCTTCGCTAAAAGGCGGTTGTGTGGTACAGAGTCAAAGGCTTTCTGGAAATCTAAAAAAATTGCATCTACTTGTGAACCTGCATCGATAACTTTCATTACGTCGTGTGTAAATAGGGCCAGCTGTGTTTCACATGATCTTTTCTTCCGAAATCCGTGTTGATTTGTTGTAAGCAAATTATTATCATCTAGAAAATTCATAATGTTCGAGCATATAATTTGCTCCATAACTCTACTACAAACAGATGTTATAGATATGGGATGATATTTCCCAGGATCACTTCGATCACCTTTTTTGAAAATCGGAGTTACTTGCGCGATTTTCCAGTCTGAAGGTACTTTTCGCTCTTCTAATGATTTACTGAATATATCAGACAGAAATGGCCCGATTTCCGCAGCATACTCTGAAAATACTCTTACTGGAATTCCATCCGGGCCCGGTGCTTTCCCCCACTTCAGGAGCTCTAAATGTTTAACGATACCTGCAGTATCTATTCGTAATGATTCCATCACCGACTCACCACGGCGTGGGAAAACGGGAATACTATCCTTATGTTCATTTGTAAATGAATTCTTGAATACAGTATTCAGTACGTTAGCTTTATCGCGGGTTTCATTAACCTCGGAACCTTCACGAATTATTGCTGAAATATTGCTGTTGGTACAATTAACTTTTCGTACATACGACCAAAATTTCTTTGGATTTTCTGTGAGACTCTTAGAGAGAGAGTTGGAGCGAAAATCGTTAAAGGCCTCGCGCATTACATTCTTAATACGTCCTCTTAAATCAGCTAAGGTTTCTAAATCGCTGCGACACCCCTTCCTTCTTAAGCGTGCGTGTATTTTCCTTTGTTTTTTTAGTAATTTTTTGACTTCGCATGTGTACCACGGTGGATCATTCTCCCCCTTTATTGTCCGCTTTGGTATATGTACTTCCATACCCTCCCTGACTATATGTATAAAACGATGCCACATCTCTTCAACGGTATCCTTTGTTGACTTGAAGTTATGGTAATTATTCCTCAGGTAGGTTCTAAAACACTCCTTTGAGGCCTTACTGAATCTGTATACAATCCGCCCATTTTTCCTTTTTCGCTTGGTCATTAATTTGATAGTCGCAATTACCGCTTTGTGATTGCTTATTCCTGTGCTCGTTGAAATGTCGGTGAATAATTCTGGCCTGTTGGTAACCAGCAAGTCTAAAATGTTTTCGCTACCGTTATGACACCGCGTAGGTTCATTAACTAGCTGCTCGAGATGATTATCTGACAACAACTCAAGAATTACTTCAGAAGCTGCCTTATCCCTGCTATCTGTGATGTGAACGTAATTACGCCAGTCAGTATAAGGCAGATTGAAGTCGCCTCCTAGAATCATAGCATTATCCTTAAAACGGCTAGCTATACTATTTACATTATTTCTTAACTCCTAGACGATAGCTATGTCGGAATCTGGTGGACGGTAGAAGGCGCCAATGATGAGTTTTGACCCAGCAACGTTGAGTTTATTCCATATGATTTCACAGATCGTATCGACGTCTATTTCATTACATGGGAGAAATTTACTCACAGCTATAAATACCCCACCTCCATGAGAATGTAATCTGTCTTTAAGAAAAACGTTCATACTATCTTTAAAAGTTTCGGCGGAACTTATTTCCGGTTTCAACCAATTTTCTGTAACGATAACGATATCCGCTTCTGTACTACAAATGACGCTTTCAAGTTCCGGTTTTTTTGTTACAAACGCTTCTTCAGTTAATTACGAGAACTTTTAACTGACGAGATTCTTTTACGTTGCTCCTACATTCCGGTGTTGTATCTGATTGGGTTGCCCGTAACTGAATTTCGTGTTTCGGGTCTTCCTCCCTCAGCCTAAAAAACCACCCAGTGCATTCCACACGGCCCCTGCCACCCGTGTAGCCGATTCACGTGTGTAGTGCACACCTGACCTATTAAGGGGAACCCTACAAGACTCGACCCTATGGCGAAGATCGAGAAATCTGCAGCCAATGTCATCACAGAAACGTCGTAGTCTCTGGTTCAGCCCCTCAATACGGCTCTGAACCAGAGGTCCACAATCAACTCTGTTTACGATGCTACAGATTGTAAGCTCTGCCGATATCTTCCGACACCCTTGTGCCTGAAATCGAGTGCCAGCTTGTGGTTATGGTCATCTTTTCCCTTCCATGCACTACTTTTCATACCTATTGCAATATCTTTCCATGCCTCATCGCCAGTACACTCCCATGACCCTCCTCATTCTCCTCGTGTCTTGCAATGAATCCCATTCCAGCTCCTTTATCATATCCGTCACTGATTGCATTCTGCGATAATTTCCAGAAACAAATCTAGCAGCCCTTTTTTGCACCCTCTCCAACTCCTGTATTTGATACGTAAAATGAGGGTCCCATACTACACTACCATATTCGAGCAATGGTCTGACCAAAGATTTGTAACCCAGTTCCTTGACTTCTCTCGTACATCCCCTCGTCACTCTCTCCAACAAGTGCAGAACTTTGAAACCTTTTCCTACCACCTGTCCTATGTGTCCTGCCCAGTTAAGTTTGTTGTCAAAAGTAATTCCAAGATATTTACATTTCAAGTCTTCAGCAAGGAATTCTTTCCCCACCTTACATTCATAATTAACCTTTTGTTTTTTATTTGTGTATCTAATAAGCTGACTCTTCTTTGCATTTATCTTCATTCCATGTTTACCAACCCAATTAGATATCCTGTCCAGATCACCCTGCAACTGTTTACAATCCTCTATTGTTTTGATTCTTTTATACAGCATTATGTCATCTGCAAACAATCTAATTTCAGATAGTAAACAATCAACACAAATCACAATTATTCATTAGAATAATGAATAGCAATGGTCCCAATACGCTACCCTGTGGCACACCCATTTTTACTTCAACTTCTTTTGATACTACATTTCCTACCCTAACTTTCTGTTTTCTACCTTTTAAAAATTCTTCTACCAGCAAATGACTTTCTTATCCACTCCAATGGTTTTTGTCTTATTTACTACCATTTTATGGCTTACTCTGTCAAACGCCTTAGACAGATCTAGTGCTACACTATCAATTTGGCCTCCCTTGTTCATCTGAAATATCTTGCATATATCCCACCAACTCAGATTCGCATGAATATCCTTGCCTGAAACCATGTTTCCTGCTTGAAAACCACTTACGTTCCTCACATATATTTCTGATGTGGTTGCATATCAATCTTTCCATTAATTTACCTACCACTGATGTCAAACTGATTGGCCTGTAATTCTCAACTCTATTTCTCACCCCTCCCTTATGTACCGGTACTACTATTGCACTTTTCCAGTCCTGTGGTAAGCAGCAAGTGTCTAGACTCAATTTAAATAATATTTCAAGATAAGGTACAATGTCACATCCGGCTATCTTTAAGATATCTGTAGTAATATTATCTTCACCAGCCCCTTTATTTTTTTTTTCAGCTTTCTTATTTCCTTCATGATTTCCTCAGGATGGATATCAATTTTTTTACTATCGTCATTTCTAATTGTTAAGTTCGTTCTCCGAATTAGACCCTCCTGTTTCTGATTCATTGTCCCTAATGCTTTCACGGAACCAGTTACTTAAAATCTCTGCCTTTTTCAAATCGTCAGTAACTTCTTCTCCATCCTTATCTATAAAGTATCTACACCCTCCCTTCCCCTCAGTTTCCCCCTCTAATAGTTTAATTAATAATATTGTTTAATAATATGTATTTGTTAATCAAACTGTAAAAAATACGCCAATTTTATTTATATTTTTTAATAAAGCAATTTTAGAAATGTATATAGGAAAACAAGGACACCTAATAAGGGCGGCATGGAAATACTGTTTCAAAATATTGGAGCATAACGGGTTACATTACGGTGTGTTGTTTTTTTCTGAAGAGGAAGTGATGAGCAATTTTTTGTTCGAAAAGGGGAGCAATAGGCCATAAAAGGTTGGGAAACTATGGTCTAGATCAGTGGTTCCCAACGTGGGCCGTACCGCCCCCCGGTGGGCGTTAGACAGCTCGAAGGGGGCGTTTGTGAACAAAGGCAAATTTGAGGGGCGTTGACGCCCAGCCAGCGCCCCCCTAGCCAACACTGGCAAGGACGTGCCGATAAGATTAATTAATAACAAAAAACGTTGAACAAATGGTTCAGCAAGTAATTCCATATGTTCTTTAAGCAAGATCAGTGGGGATTAAAAGTTGGTATTTGTACATTATATCTTTGTTCCTAATGCCTGCTTCAATAGTTCATGGATGCCTATTTCTTTCGTCAAAGCAAAAAACTTATTGAACTCGGTGCGAAAAGGCCGGCGCCGGTTTGTGTCAAAACGCCCTTAGACTGATTTTTTTTTTTTTAATGTTTAATTTTCTATGGAGGGAATTGTGTATAGTTGTTTCTCTGACCATAAAATACCCCCAGAAACTCACAACGCTTGGTGCCTGTGTTCTCCTGCATGGGACCGCATTTGGATCTGCAATTTCTTTCACTTTGTCCAGGCCTCTGCTGTGTACTTTCTTCTCGATGTCAGTTGGTCAACTGTTGTTCTCTGGCTCCCATGGTAATTTAGGGTTATGGAAAGAGTGTCAACTACAGGTGCAAAGTGTGTCGACTTAAGACTTGAATGTGTGGAATAGGGAAGAAAGAGGTTCATGATTTTTTCTAAAGTATTTTCCTGCACTTACATTTTGTTTGTAGTTACATTTTACCATCAGTCGTTATATATAATGGAACAGAAGTAATCAGGGTGCCGGAAATGACTTTATAATAGAAAATTATTAAATAGTATGGTCACCGGCTTTGAAAAGGGAAAAATAACTTTTTAACGTGTCGACAAAACCTACCCAAATGCTGGAGAGATAGATTATCGAGTGTCCTGGACAGACTTTGTCCGTCAGTCGTAGCCCCTTGCCAGCCATTAGTCGCCCACACACACACACAATGACAAGGCCACTCAGTATCCCATCGCGGAACAGTCCCTCCGGATGTGTGGATGGAAACCGTGAGTATTACAGTACGCTGGCTAACTCCCTTAGGATCAGTCGAAAGTCCTGATGGCAGTTCGAAGCGCATCCAGGGCCGGCGTTAGGGGGGGGGGGGGGGGTAAGCGGGTCAAAAGTACCCGGGCCCGCCGGCTGATGGGGGGCCCCGATCACCGACTGTAGGATGCGCCTATTGTCCCCCACCCAGTTTGTAGAGCTAAAAAACGTCGACCATCTTACCCCGGGCCCGAAATTCCTAGCGCCGGTCCTGAGCGCATCTGTCAGTTATGAGCTCTGTGTGCAGATAGTTAAACTTTATCGTGAAAAATTGGAGACTTCAGTCACAGGCCTCTTACGCTAGATTTAAGGCGCATCAAACAGATTGTTATAAAATTGGATGAGATATTTTTTGTTACCACATTACAAAATTCAGTTAAACTTCGATTCTCAAAGCATAGTACAATATATCCCTGTATCTTGAAACACTAATGATAATGATACAGTAAAATTTATCGGTATAAAAATTTATTTATGTCAATAGTATTTATATAGTAATTTTATATTATTTACTTTATATTCCTCCCTTTCTTCAATATTTTAATTTTTGTTTTCTGTTCTCTCTTCATCCTCTTATAAACAATCGAATCCAAAAGTACCATCAGGTTGGGTCACATGCATCTACCGTTTCTTTTGATCATTTACACTTATTATGCAAAATCTGAATTATTGTCTTGAAAAATCCCAAGCCTGAATTCGGGATATATGGCTTAAGAAATGTATTGATACGCTTCATTCTCTAAATTTTTATTCATTATACTGGACCTTTTAATTTTAATAGAGATGAAAATCTCTGATATATTTTTATAAAATAACTTAGATCATCTTTACCATTTTAGCTGAAAAAGCGAAGGACACTGTGTTAGTGGGGAGCAAGGGGTCCTGTCTATCGCTGGCTCACACATAGACGTCCTCTGAAGACAGTCAGTTATCCCGCCAATGTATGGATTGCTAATATAACCATGAATTAGACTTATATTAACTAGAATTAACTGTTCTCCGTCCATCTTTATGCCTGCCTGTTTATCCGTTTGAGAAAATTCTGTCGAACAGCTTGTTATGAAATTACATATTCAAGTTTCGGACCTGAATATCTCAATTCTATCCACTTTTGATAGAGATCTGCCAACCGGAAGTGGCAGATTAATGATGCCACTTTTATCTAATTTATTTAAAGAAGATTTTTCAAAAAGTTATTTACCAAAGTTAAATAAACGAGTTGTAATTAACAACTTTTATTTCTAATTTTTTTCGCTAAAGCTTAATAATTTTTATTATTCTTAATTCATTACTACTATTTTGTATATCGTTTCCGTGGTTGGGCGGAAACGTAATTTAAAAATACTTTTAAAATTTTTATTTAAACATTTTAAATTCTAAATAAATAATATATATATATATATTTTTACAGTTTATTTGTTCGTGACAAAATATTCATGAAATAATGAACACAAATTTCAATTTATTTAATTAAATTGTAATAGTAAATCTATTTAATTGAATGAAGTGAGGCTGGTCAAATCAGAATTTATTTTTATTTTCACAGATGTCACATTCAAAGAAAAAATGTAGACAGTACAATGTAGAATACTTGAAATATGGTTTTATTGAGGCACCCTCAAACAAGACATTACCAATGTGCCTGATTTTCCAGTGCGTTTTCTCAAATGAAGCTCTGAAACCTTCACGTTTAGAACATATAACCAAAATACACCCTCACAGAAAAAGTTTATCTTACCTTCAAATGCTCAAAGAACAATATTCAAGACGTCCATCTTTAGCTGGTATGTTTTCAGTGGCATCCAAACAAGACGGAGATGGCCTTCATGCCTCTTACAACATTTCCTTGCTTATTGCTAAATCGGGAAAACCGCACACGATGGGGAAGAATTGATACTGCCATCTGTGAGTGAGGTTCTGCGTACTGTAATGCACAAGCCGAAACCCACTTAGCAATAACACAGTACAGAGGGGAATCGCCGCAATGTCGGAGGACGCGGAGAGTTCTCTAACTAATTTTTTGAAGACTGCCGAATTTTGTTTACAGCATGATGAATCTACTATACCAAACAATGATTAATTACTTCTTGCGTACGTTTGCTTCATTAAATGTGAAAAAAAATTAAGAATTACTGTTCGCAAAAAAAATTAAAAACTGATACCAAAGGAAAATCTATATTTCAAGTTTTGGAACACTATCTCGAAGAAAAAAAGTATTCCTCTGAATAATATCGTGTCCATTGCTACTGATGGAGCTCCAGCAATGGTTGGACGATACCGAAGGCTGATTTCGTATTTGAAAAAAGCAGTATCAAATGTAGTCGCCGTGCATTGTGTAATTCACAGACACCATTTGGTAGTAGATTATTTGGAAAACTTTGTGATGAAAATGACGAGGATTTAAATCTTTTGCTATTGCACACAGAAAATCGTTGGCTGTCAAAGGGTACCTGTCTAACAAGATTTTCGACGTTTTTGACTCCATTATAACGATTTTTGAAAACATTAAGAGAAAATTTATTGAAATATAAGAATGATATAGCTCATTTAACTAATCTATATCATAAATTTAATGAAACAAACCTACAGCAGCAAGGAGATAATTTGAATTTGATCAAAGCAAAGTCAGTTATTTGTGCGTTCATGTCAAAACTTGCCTTGTACAATTACAAACAGGATTTGGGTCGAAGACAATTCTATCAGTTTCCAAATATTTCCTCTGTGGACACAAATGATGAAGATATTTTAGTATTTTCTTAACATTTGTAAGCACTTAAAGAAGATTTAAAAAAATAAATTTCAGGATATTCTTAACATAACCATCCCAGATTGTCCTAAGGACACAAAAACACGGCTGCAATTCGCATCTGTATTGTTAAAACCATCTGATGATGAGCAATGTATGCTTGAAACCGGTAATGGTAAAATAAAATAAAGCAACACCATAAACTGTGACTGGTCGCTGTATTCAATTGTCAACCAAATTTGATATCACAGTCGCTGATTCCACAAGTCCACCATGGACAAAATATCCCAGATTGGGTATTAGAACCTTTCTCGAATCTACAAACAGCAGATTTATCGTTGCAGGAAGAGTTGATAGAACTGTCAACTAATGAAGAATTAAAATTGAAATTAAAAAAAAATTGATATCAAGAATTTTGGTTACAGAGGCAAAATCCAGAATTATATCCGACTTTGTGGGCGGCGACATAAAAGTTTTTTGTTGCATTCCCGTCGTCATATTTAGCCGAAAGGGAATTTAGTGTAATAAGCAATTTACTAACAAAGAAAAGAAACAGATTGTTAGTAATGGAACACGGCGATTTAAGACTCCTGCTGACAAATATAGCACCAAAAGTGGAAAAATTAGTATCATTACATCAAGCTCAGACCTCTCACTGATAATTTTACAATAATTTTCAATATATGTTTTTAATAAAATTTTGTACAAGGCATCAATATTGTTAATATTCTTTAATAAAGTAATTTTAAAAATCTTTCCTTGTTTTTCAATATTTAATATAGCCCAATTCACCTAAGAGGAGTGCCATTAAATCACTGTTTGAAGAAGTGGGCAACAAGCCAATTAAATTGAAGCGCTATGGATTACACAACGTTGATTACAACTGTACTGTTTTTTTTTTTTTCAAACAGGAGGGGGGGGGGGCGGTGAGTAATTTTTTTTTCTAAAAGGGGGCGGTAGGTCAAAAAAGGTTGGGAACCTATGGTCTAGATCAGGGATGGGCAACCCAGATGATCTTGCGGGCCACTTTGAAAATGCGTCATAACTCCGCGGGCCGCATATAAAATTATATATCGTATATTATATTAGATGTTCCGAGATGCCCGCACATTATGAGTTCGCATAATATAACATAATTATTCTGCGAACTGATAACTGTAAACTCATAAATAAAACAGGCAATATCTGCCATATATTCGCAAAAGTATTATTTTAAAATCAAAGTAATTTTTTTCTTATAATTTCGACAGTTAATTTTGAAATATATGGATGCACAAATAATGTATTTTTTAAATACATTGGTTTTCACTACATTTGCAATTATAAACTAAGTATAATTTGAAAAAGTGAGATGAATCACGCGGGGCGAAAAATCTTCTAAGGTGGCCGCGGGTTGGCCAACCATGCTCTAAATTGAGTACGATGCTTATTTTTAATAATTTTAATGATTGAAAAAATCTCCTCACATTTATACGTGCTTCCGAATGTGCAAATTATTTTTCGTAAGAAAACTCTCAGCTGTGGATATTTTTCTTCTGTATCTGAAATTTCTGAATGTCTCGCGGGCCGGATTGAAGCTGGTGGAGGGCCGGATCCGGCCCGCGGGCCGGGGGTTGCCCATATATGGTCTAGATCATCAAACTCTTACTACAATAATGTCACAAGATGAACTGGATCGAGTGGAAGTTGAGTTTTTCCTCTGTTGGCGACTGCTTGTGGCGCAGTGATGAGCCGTCGACGACGTCTGCCGACGAGAACCAGTGGGCGTCGCGACGCACGCGCTCTGCCTTTCCGACGGCTGCGACGCCCCGCATCTACCGCTCTCTGAGGCCCTGCCGCCGGCCCACGCACCTCTGCATACCCATCTCGTGCCGCCCGGAGCCCTACTACAGGCCCGCCAGGATGCGCAGGTACACTTCTCACCACTCTCAGTTCTCTTTACTTTCACAAATACTGTATAGAAAGTTATTTTACGTAAGCTAGCGATTTATTAATCAGAAATACTTTCATTTTGGTCTTAGACTACTGTATGTCAATTTCATAAATCACAATCTATTCCTTGCTGTAAAACATTTAATATAGAATCTGCAGAAAGCTGTATCTGTTCGAACAATTAATTCTGTATTCTTCGCGAAAAATCTTTGCAATATTACGGCCATTGCAATATATGGCAAATAACAGTGTAAAAAGCAATCATCTGAGTATACCAAAATCATAAAAAAACACGTACTCCTTACTAACCATTTTGTTTACAAATGTCCCTGCTGCAGCCGTACTGCAACTATCCTGCATCACCCGTGTTGTTTGGACGACCCGAGGCTGTGTCCACTGATGGCTGGCAATCAACAGCGAGAGACAGTAAGGTTAGTATAACTGACCAATGGTATGCTTCTCCGCCTTTGCTTTGTAATGATAGTGATAGTACCATTGGATAAAAATACATATTATAGATAAAGATCCAATCAAACTTTGCTGGCATACGTTCACGTCCCGTGAAATGCAGTCTTTCAATTTGTATGCATTTTCATATATTTTCCTCTTTAATATCCACGTTTGATTACATAAGTTCATAGAAACTGAAAATTCTCAACCACGATAAAAGATTATTGCAAAAAAAAAAAAAAAAAAAAAAAAATCGGTGCACTCAATGTTAAGTTTGTAACTACATAGTATTCGAGGAAACGCTACAGAACATCCAACGCTGCCAGCCTATTAGTTCCCAACCAGAGGTTACAGCAGTGATCCAGGTCTAAAATTATTAAGAAAAATATTGTAGTTACAATGTTTCTAGTTAATCGTACTCCTCTGAGATAGCCTTTATAAAGAATCTCATTAGTTTATTAGTGTTGGGTTGGTTAGGGTAGCGTTGTTCATATCGCAGATATATGATTACTTGGTAAAGTTGAGCTGACTGATGTTAACGTAATATGGGCCAAGTATTGCAACACAGAAAGAGACACCGAGTAATAATTACTGGTTCACCGGCTTCAGCACATAGGCTGGGTACAGGACTGATATACTCTCGTACTTAGCCTACTTCCTGGTTTATCTTTTCCGCTTCGAACTGCACAAAATACAACCATCATCACATCTAGACCAAACCAATCCTCTATAAAACATTAGTAGGAGTAGCCATCTAAGTCCCATGTCCTATCATAAGGTCATTTAAGCTAAGTCTCCGAACAAACCTTATAGACAGAAAACAAATGGTAGGTTAAAATTTAAAACAACACTTTTCCAAGTGTAAAAACCAGGCATCAGGATTTTTGATAAACAGTCGAAAAGAGGTACCGGCAAGTCAATGCAAGCTGAGTTTCAGTTGCCTATCAAAACCTCTATGATTGCAGAAGGTGCAGATATAACGAAATCATCAACAAATAAAGTGAATACTAATTACTGGTGCAGTAGTCTACTGTTAATAAGCACAGTAAAAACTTTAACACTTAAAATAGACCCTTGAGACACACCATCATCTTGGATAAATAGATTCAAGATTTTACACTTAATGTATAGTTGAAACAAACTGTAAAAACATGGATAGGCGTTCCCTGAAAGTCCATTCATTTAGCTAGTACAACACTCCACTAAGCTTTTTTTAAAGTCAAAGAGCACAACTATCAGCACCAGCATATGGAAGGCTCTCTGCAACAGGATCAAATTATTGTAGATTGTAGTTTCGAGACACCAGACAGGCGATAGTTCAACGTCTTCCCCAGCGTCTTTCAAACGCAACTCTTAAGTAAGATTAACAACTTTTCTTTTCCTTGGTAAAGAGCAAAAGAGTGTTTCGTACCTATCAGTCGAAGAAAATATCTTCGGACTACACACAATTAAAATTATTCTGGAGGTACTGCTTAGAATGTGGGCTGTCTCAGGATCTGATATCGAATGAGATCAGATGCCGGTGAATTATGAACAGTAATTAACGCAGGCTCAATAACGATAATATTGTGCTTCCTAGATCATGCATAAAAGCAAATAAAGAGACCTCTTGTGTGAAAAAATGTAATGAAAAATTGCAGCAGATATCTTTCTTAAGTGTGATTAATCGCGCTTATCAGTAACCAAACAACCATGACGGGGACATAGACTACTGAAACACTATATGCCGTGGATTAAGTTCATACTTTTGCGCTTGGAGTGGACTGGTATATGCTGCCCAAGAACTTCTGTCATAATCCCATCCTTACTACGAGCTTGTACTCCTGCAATCAGCAAGATTCTTGACGAATAAGCTTTTTGTAATTTTTTTTAAGTGGTAATGTGCGTCTCCATCCGCTGACAATAGTATGACAATCGTCATCCTTTTATGTAATAGCCGTTCTTCGAAATTATATTCTCTGTTTTAGAGTTGAGTGTTTTGCGGCACTATTTTCCATCTATATAAAATGGTTTATACTTTCCCGGAAACTAGCACGACCTTCAGATACTGTTAGACGACTAAGCAAGTGTCAATTTGGTCTTGCTAAATACACATTTTGCGACTTTCTTTCTGACAACGTTCGTAATGATTGCTGCAGACAAATGGAGGACTGGCGTAAGACCGAATCAACTGAACTGGGAACGGCGTAAGGGGCGTTTTACACTTTTCCGCACGTGCAAAGTGGCTTACTGATAAATCGATATTTTTAAGGCACTTGCTCATTCGTATTGTTGAAAGTCTGTGCGGATGTTCCAGTGCTCTTCAGATCTCTGTTTACTCTTCGATGTAATTTTCAATACTTCATTTTTTTTTTATTCTTGAATCTCTAAGTCAATCAGATCCCAGAAAATTATGAAAGAAATTCTTGTTACTATACAGAGACTTATAGATTTTGCGAGAACTATAAAAAATCTCCTAACGACTCGTAATTAAGGAATTGTGAGCCTGCCTGCTGGTTGATGTTTCCAGCAGTAATTTGTATAGTTGTTCAATTGCTCGGCGGATGATTCCTCTAGCTTGAAGAACTTCGTGGAGTTCTTGTGCAATTCCAAGTCAAATATAATTAGGGGTCGTCAAACACCAGTGAGGGTTTTTTTTTTAATGGCATTCGGCTACTGAGGGCACACAGCCAGCTCAATGTGATTCTGATTCTTTCAGTGTATTATTTTCTCCAGTGTACATATTTTCAAGTGTAATCACAAGGACACTACAACACAAACACTATATTCACAGACACAACACTTTAACACCCATGCCCGCGGCCGGACTCGAACCGGCGACCGTCGAAGCGTGGAGCTAGCACTCTAGCCCCTACGCTATCGAGGCCGGCCACCAGTGAGGTTGTACCCTAGCCAGTTGTTCTCTTTGACACACATTGGGGCTACACCACCTGACGACCCATACACCTCCTCAGCACATTATTCGCTTTGAGATATAAGTGGTATTTTATATTGTCTTTTGCTAATATATTTTGCCATTTGAGGCAATATACACAACACTCCGCACTCGCGTCATTCGGTGATCAAGCGAGACTCCATAGAGTATGGCAACATTAATGTGGTACTTTCTTTAATCTGTTTGGATTGTGTAGAAGAAATTCAGGTCTCGAACATTCTTATGGATAAGAACAATGTTTACTATCTTTTTTTTTTATTATTATTTGGTCCTTGGCTTTCGCCAATATTGACCAGCTAACAATGTTACATTTTTGACCAAATTACAGAAATAGATTCTTGCTCAGTTGACATTAATACATTTTGCATAGAAATCTTGTTTGGCCATCATTTTAAGACACAAATAGCAATAAATTTTTTTACATATTTCTCTTACTTTTATCCTTCTATCTTTAATAATAACATATAATCCCTATATCATTATTTAGTGTTGGAAGGAAATAAAAATTTTACATATTACCTATACATTTTATATTATGCATATACATGATACCCATTACATCGTACAAACAGGGGTATCCAAAAATTAATTTTTTCGCCCGCTTTCTATCTTTTGTAATTAATTTGTCTATCTAAGTCCTTATATATTCCATACAAAAACCTAATTGATATTCAGAAATGTACATATGTTTATAATACATTATTTCTCCACACAAACATTTTCCTATCATCCTGTACTGGATTTGGAAAACTTGATAGTTTCCTCATAACAGTAGTTCTAATCGAGAAATATTATAAGAGATACCTTATTTATTTTGAAAAGAACTATTAATATCCCTGCTCACAACAAAAATTCCTTAAAGACTAATTTGTGTTCTCTTGTACAAAGTAGCTCTCATATCTACATATATACACTCTTACATGGGCGCATACACGAACACTTACATATCTATACCCATACATATATTTACATACCCATATCCCACAAACATACAAAATTAGTCCATTTGATATGAAATATACTACGTTCCTTTATAATACATCATATTTTCCTATTACATTTAGATATATATTTACATAGTTGTTTTATCTTATCTACCGTAGGAGTCCCTAGAAATTGTCGTAGGCTCTCATAGTCTGTTATCTTATTGCCTCCGTCTTTCTGTAAGATTGATTTCCTGTGTTCGCTGTATTTGCGGAATTCCACCACAAGATGCACTATGTCTTCATATGCCCCACAATGCTCGCAGTTCGGTGATGTTGTCAAACCTAGTATAAATTTTTTGGAGTTTAGCATAACGTGGCCTGATCGCAATCTGTTTATCATTGTTATTTCTTTCCTACTTGCCTTTACACTAAACCATGGCTGTTTCGGTATGCTGTGTTGTATTGCATGGTACCATGCACCTTTGGTTCTGAATTGGACCTCCCCTACTTCTTCCCACTCCTTCATCTGTAGATTTCTGATTTTACTTAGTAAGTCTCTATATGGTACCCTGCCATCGATGTTTTCATGTTCCTTTGCTCCCCTTGCAAGGTGGTCAGCATTTTCATTCCCCACTACTCCTACATGTCCCGGTACCCACTGAAATTCTATTTTCTTCTTTAACTGTTGTGCTTTGCTTAGCTCATTTATGATGTCATATACTAGATGGTTCTTTGTTTTCCCTTTTGGACCATTTTTTAAACATAATAGTGAACTTAGTGAATCGGAGCAGATTAAAATCTTTTCTTCCCCTGTTTCCAGTGCATATTTAATGGCTTCTAATATTGCATATAGCTCCGCTGAGAACACTGACATATCCACCGGTAGCTTAACTGCTTTTCCAACATCTGATTTTTCTTCGTAGAACGCTGCGCTCGTATTTGAGCCTGTGATTTTGGAGCCATCCGTGTAAATTTTATTCCATGTCTTCCATTTCTCATTCAGGGTTTGTAACGTCGTCTTACAAAGATCTATCGTAATATTATCTGTTTTCTTGGCTCCTAGCTTGCCTATCCTTTCATGTGTTTGGACCTCGATTATTTGGGGCCACGTATCCCCTATAAACGCTGGATTCATTTTATGTTGTTTTATTGGCCATTCTTTCATTTCATTGTAATTTTTAACTGTAATTGGGGTTGCCTTTTTTCTCCAGTATTTCCTATACATAATTTGGCTAAAAGCCCCTAGCTTCCAATTTAGTGGGTGGTTGATCATAGCTCTGACTTTCAAGATAAAACGTCTGGAAAGCATACTTCGTCGGAGTGAGAGCGGTGGTGTACCTGTTTCCATCTGAAGTACGTTAATGGGGTTGTACGTAGGAATCCTCCACTTATGCGTAATGCCAATGATTGTAAGCGGTCTAGTTTGACTAGGGTTGATGTAGTAGCTGCATCATATAGCATGCACCCATAGTCCATTTTACTACGTATTAGTTGTCTGTACAGGCGCAGTAAACACTGTTGGGTCGGCTCCCCAATGATTACTAGCTATCCCTTTCAGGATGTTAATTCGTTTCATTGCTTGGCCGTGTAACTCCATTACGTGTTTCTTCCATGTTAATCTCATATCTACCCACATCCCTAAAAATTTCACTTGGTGTATTGCGGTAAGAGCTTTACCGTTGAGTATTATCCTAACATCCTCTGTGTCTCTGTGTCTTGTAAATACCATTAGCTTACTTTTTTCAGGTGACAGTTCCATCTTCTTTCTTGCAGAGCATTTGTCACACTGTTTAGGCCATTTTGTAAATCTCGTATTGCCTTTTCTTTCTTCCTATTTCTTACGTATACCACCACATCATCAACGTACTGTATGTACAAAATCGATCTACTCAGCTTGCTGAACACATTGTGCATATAAACAATAAACAATAGTGGGCTAAGGGGGTCTCCTTGCGGGTAAACCAGAGAAGACGTGTCCTAACTATTACCTCTCCCCTGTACATCCTAAGCTCCAGGATCCTTAGTGAAAGATAATTCGTACACCATTGTACTATTGTTTTTGGGATATCGCATTTCAGCATCACCTTTACCAGTTCCGTAATGTCGACCTGTCCGTATGCATTTTGTATATCCAGGAAAGCAGCTAAAAGGTACGAGTTGTAACTGTTACTTATTTGTATATCTGTTATTAATGTGGCTATTGCATCTATAGTGCTATATCCCTTTCTGAACCCATCACACGATTTGCTAGGAGTTTCCCGGTGGTTCGACATACCATTCCATTCGCTGTTTTATCATCAGATTCATCAATTTGCAAACACATGATATCAGTGATATGGGTCTGTACGATGTATATAATTTAGGATCCTTTCCGTTTTTGGGTACCGGAGTGATTTTAATTCTCCTCCATTGATGTGGTACTTCGCTTTGCCTGAATAAATTGTTTAGTATTGTCAGTAACAGTTCTTTGCCACTATGGGGTAGATTATACAACATTGAGTATGATATTTGATCTATCCCTGGAGCTGTATCTTCTCTTTTAGGCTGTTTTCCATCTCTGTCAGGGTAAAGGGTCTATCTAGGTTTGCTGTTATTATGTATTAAAGGTTCGCTGCTATCTGCAACTACCAGCGGTGCGTCCTCTACCGTAGCTGGAGCTATTTTATCCATAAATTGTTCAGCTGTTTCTTCATTTACTCTTATGCTCTCAGCACTTAGCTTTGGTTTCTTTGTACCATCTAACCTTTTTTCCATAGCTCTTGTGTTTGAGATGTCTCCGGTTAATTCCGAACAGAACTTTTCCCACCCATCTTTCTTCGCTTTCTTAATGGTCTTGCTCGCTTGTGCTGCTATCTTCCGAAGATTATAAAGTTTTGGTACGTCATATTCTTACGATATGTTTTGAGGGCTAATCTTCTCCTTGCCACCGCTTTCGAACATTCTGGAGTCCACCATGGCTTCCTTTTATGTGCATCGCCACCACCGTGTTTCATAACAGGCGCGCTAATTTTCGCCGCTGCTTTGATGGTTTCTGTAAACCAGTTATAGTTTTCCTGCGGATCTGTTATGCCAGGATATTTGAGCAACCTTTTGCAAACTTCTTGCTGATACTTGTGCCAGTCAATATGTCTGTAGGTTTATCGTATGTTTCGAGACCGTCCATCCTATTTTGAGCCGTAATGTTAGGCTGCGACTCTATGGAGATTTTGATCACTCTGTGGTTCACTACCCAGTGTGTCATTCATTGCTACCCACGAGCATTTCATTGCCATTCTTGCCGATACCAATGATATATCCGGCGAGGAGGGTCTTTGGGATGGTGTTCCTATGCGGGTATTGGTCTTCGTGTTTAGTACCACTAAATCCGATTGACATATTGCTTTTGCTAACTCTTCGCCTCTATGATCCGTTACTTCATCGTACCACATCTTACTGTGCGCATTGAAGTCTCCTGCTACAATACTTTTATCCGGGAGTTGGGAGAAAATTTGGCTCCATTCAGTTTCATGAGTTCCAACATGGTGGGGGCACATAAATAGCTGTTACATTCCTGATCTGATGCAGATTCAGCACATCCACCGATATGATTTCTATGTTGTCGTTGCTGCACTGCAGTGTTTTGGGCACCGCTACTATATTCTTTTGCTATGATGACTGCTACTCCACCATATCCGTCCTCCCTATCTTTTCTAAACATTTTATATTGTCTGTCTCTTATCCTAGTATCTTCTGTCAACCATGTTTCTGACACTATAGCGATATTTGCTTTACATTCACTCATTAAATTGGTGAGGTCATTCCATTTGGCCTTAACACTTCGGGCGTTCCACTGAATCACACGTAGTTGTCTTATATCACCTGTCCTCTGCATAGTTGGTATTATGGATAATTTGGTTGTACTATTAATTCGATAGATTTCCTAATTTCATCCAGTTGCAGTGTCTCTAACCCACTGTCTTTTATATGTCTCGTTACTATCATGATAAGATTAAAAATTTCTTCAATTAGCCTGCTTTTCCCGTTTGTTGTATTGGGATAATTCGTTATCCCCTGCATCCTTGGAGGATATGGGTTTTGGGCTATGGGTGTAACTGGCACTTGTGTTGGGTAGAGCCAAAGTGTCGATAATCCTGTGCGTTACCGCGCTGTTGGGTTTCCTTGAGCGCCGATCTACTCCCGGCCAAATCTCCGTTGTTGTTTATTTGTGCTGTACCCAGTGTAAACCCTGTTAAATCAGATTGTTGTTTTCTTTTGTCTGGTATCAGCTGGGACTCAGTCGGATCCTCTCCTAAATCTTTCCTGGACCTGTATAGAATCTCCACTGAGGTATTGAGTTGGCCCAGTTGCTATCCTAATTATTCCATTTCCCATCTCTTGTGCTGTTGGTGCTGTTGTCCCACTACTCAGCTTTATCTGCGGGAAGTCGATGTAACTTCCCACGTCTGGTACTACAGTGGGCCGAAATATCGCCTTTTCTCTCTCGTATGTTGAGGCTGCTTGTGCATATGTTCTGTTGTTTAAGGTAGCTTTCCGCTTCCCTTAGGGAAATGTTATTTCTAGTAGCAACTTCTTGAATATTTTTACGTCTATTGTACTCCGGGCATGTTCGGTCCGTGACATAGTGTGCTCCCCCACAGTAAAAGCACCTAATGTCTTGAGTTATGCACTGTGTATCAGGGTGTGTCCCACCGCACTTAATGCAACGTGTTTGCCCCTGACATTGTTTACTAATATGTCCATACCTATAGCAGTTATAGCATATTTTAACCGACGGGAAGAAGGGTGTCACTTCACATCTCGCCCCGTGGATATTCACATACCTTGGGATAGTTTGGGCTATCGAACGTTAATACACACGTTTGTAGGTTAATTATCCGTTTTTCTTTATTTGTACCACTGTTTTGTTCATTCTCCGGGCTTTAATAACCTTGACCGGCGATTGAACTTCTACTACCAGTTCTTCCATTGTAATACTTTGATGTACTCCTCTTATTACCCCCTGTTTGTAAATTAGGTGGTTAGGGATATATATTTCTAAGTCCTTACCGATTTTTCCTGATGATTTTATTATGTTATTAGCAATATTTGCATTACCTACTTCAATCCTTAATCTGTTTCTACCCGAGTAGCTAATGTTCAAAAATTTTCCCTTTTATTTCCGGGATTGATAAATGAAGCAACTTTCCCACAGACATTGGGTGGAGCTTACCAATACTATTATTCTTACTCTCGATAAAAAGAATAAATGGGGCCATTGTCCCACTGCCTATAAAAAACGATGAGGTCTACTGTTATTGTTATCAGATAGTGCCTGATTACTATTATGCCTTACACTCTGTTGCTGTTGTTCCGGAACTAGCCCCATGTTATTTCTTGTTGAGACGGATTCATAACTGAGGTCCGAACTGACAATTTTCCTCTTGTCTGCTACAAGTTCTACACTTGGTTCTATCGACCGCTTTCTAAAATTAGTGCCTTCCTTTTCGGCATTTTCCAAATTATATTCCATACTTTCGCTCACCACATCACTTGCACTGACAGTACTTACTGCTTGAACCACTGCCGCTCCGACTGCAGCTACTCCAGTTGACACGTCTGCTGTCGTCGGGGGCGGAGTCGCTCCACCGCCTTCCCCATACTGGCCGCCAATCATTTCCACGCCGTAGGGAGGGTGCCCTCCGGTGGGTGATGAGGATGCACTGTATGGGCTGCCCTGTCTTCAAGCTGGTTTCTTTTCAACCGGTTACGCAAAACCTTTCCACACCAAATTCACTCTAAACAGGAAACACAAGACACGTTCACTGAGCCAACGAGGAAGTGATCGCTTCGGCGACTCGCTACGAACTGGTTTACTATCTTAGCGACGCATTGACCCCAACCCTCGCTTGGTTAGGACACAGCTATGTTCCACAACGGCGAAACACGTATGTTTGCCGCTGAACAACGGGGTATTACACGATAGACAGCCGTTCCATTGTCCGCATGTCTCCTCAAAGACGCCTTCAAACAAAGTCCAATCTCAAATGCGTCTTTTACTGAATTATGAATAATCAATGCATTTAAATACCATATATCATCCCATAAATGTGTAATGAAATCAAATGATTACAAACATTACATATGGATTATTGTAATACTTTTTAAAACATAGCAATGGAACAACTTCATTTTATTCACTTAAATTTATGTTGTAAATGAGACCTAAACATAAAGATGACATATTCATTGTCATTTTTTTACTAATGGGTCTATTAAGACCGATAAAATGAGCTGCATCAACATTTAGAACAAGGCCGAGCATACGAATACCAGATAACGACGTTCAAATATGTATATGAACAATTTTCCCCAGTAAGAGGGTCGTTGAGACTTGACCTTCCGATATAGGTCGCCATGCAGCTGTTCTCGATATCATCTCAACGTCCATTTCTCTCTTCCTTCATGACTCTTAGTAGACCTCACCACATTTTTCTAAAAAAAAAACATTTATCAATTAATCTTCCGAATTATGAAACAGCAGAAAAGATTCATGGGAGACACGGCCGTAAAACACGCTGTAATGCGAGAAACACAGACTGTGCAGCAGTTGGAAAGTGACCATCTCACAAACGGAAGAAATTTGGAATTTTCAGTTTAAAACTGGCACATGAATTTAATTTAATTTTATAAACTTAGTACAATAATTATACGTTTACAATAGGGGGACTAATAATATCGAAGTTAATGGGGTAATGCCATGTTTATCAAATTAGTAAATGAGATCATAAATAGGCCTAAGGTAAGCAAATGTTTCTGGAATATAAAGATAATCAATTAAATCAATGAGACAAACTGATGGATCTACGTAAGAAAGTGTATTCTTTAAGAAATACCAAACCAAATAAAAAACCGTTCCTTAAAGTATGTGTAAGAGGTTTTATCTTGCGTGGATAATTAAGACAAAACGAGAAAAGTATTAACATTCGAATATATTCTGGACATAGCTATCTTGAAAAACCATTTCAGGTAACCTATTTATGAAAGCGATTAGATGAATGATGTGACTGTCACTTAAAGCATTCATGAATCTTTTGAACTGTATTAGATAAAAAAAATTATAGATTAAGAACAGAAAAATAAATAACTTTATTAGAATGGTATGAAAAGTAAAAAAACTGAAAATTTCGCAGAAGATTGGAGATTAACAGTTTTTTTTAACATATTTTTTTATAACACACGGAAAATTATCAGCACAGCGTATAATGTAAAAATAAAATAAACTTTACAGAATATACCCATATTAGCAAAATGAAATAGATACCTGGGGTTCTTGTTCTTGAGTATCAAACTGTTCACTAGTGTTAAATGGCACAATAAAGGTGTATAATGTGTAAGGCCTCTTCTTGATCCAATAGGTGGTTATTTAAGAGGTACTCAATGAATCAGAAACGATAATATATTTACCGGTCAAACGCGAACACAGGGCAGTCTCCGCAAATTCTGTCATATCTCTATTGTATGATACTTTTTTACGATATTCTGACTTAGGAGTAAAACTTGTAAGTTTGCACTCTGAGGTAATACATCATCGTATATATCCGACAACCGCTATTTCCTTATCAACTGAAGACGATTTTAGATCACTCCCACATTTATGGCTTTCAGACACAATTCCCGCCATTAACTATCTACATCTTTTAAATCTGGCATAAATAAAAAAAAATGCAATTTACCATTTCATTTATTGCTTTTTCAGCCAATGACTGTAAATAAATGTTTTCATTTTGTTCATTCACTGAAATAATTTCGATGCTATTCCACTTCATTGTTATTTCCCGTTTTGCATTTCAGGCCAGAGACAGTAGACAGTAGCTCCATGCGTCCTACAGAGAATATGCGAGCCGATGTAGAATCGCTGATCCAGCAGTACCCACGAATGCCTGTCCAAAAGGTGAACTATTTTCTCAATAGTTTGTTATCATAGCTTCGCTGCCTTCATTTACCGACTCGTGTCTTTGTAGCACGCTTGGCGACAACCAGCACCACAGTTTCCCCAAGGCCGACCTCCAGGGAACAACAGCGATTCCAGATTTTCGCATTCGAGGCATTGTCACATGTGTGGCAACCAGCAGGTGCCTGAGAACAAGCCGGCGTACTCGCAGTACAAACACCGAGCTCCACGAGAGGTACCCAGTGACGTCGCAGACCGCCTTCTAGCAGAGCTGGAACAACAGAGCAGCGGTCCGCGTAAGAGGGCTTCTCAGGTGCGGATGTTTTGGCTGCCGAAAACGCTGGGCATTGTGTAGGCTTACTGATAGGGCGGCACGAGACGGTGATTATAGGCTAACTCCCTGCACCCGTCACCCCTTCCAAGTGAATTAAATAAAAATACAAGTTAGATCCCTCGCCAAAAACGTCATCGTAAAAACTCCCTTCGGCTGTATATTTTTGTTTTATCAGTGTTTCAACTGTCTCGTTTCTCCCAAAGCCATACTACACCAAGCCTTATTGGTGAGCGGTAACGCTTGGATTTAGCATTCAGGAACGTGGATTCAAATCCACGTCGAGCCATCCAGTTTCCGTTTTTTTTATGTTTCCCGAAATCAGTCTAAGTTAACGCCGGAAGAGTTCTTTCAAGAGGTCATTGTCGGATTCCTTCCCGTTTCTTGCCACCAGTCCTCTCCCGCCTCTAAAAACCTCGATGTCGACGAGGCTTAAAGACATATGAAAAAGAAACACTTTACCTCTGCTCCATACTCCAATTCTCCTCTTTCCTTCGTTTGCACTGAAGTGAACATCAGAGTCCATAATCAGAACGTCTTTAAAAATTATTTTCAAGGTTTTAATTTTAATTTGTAACAGTTAATTTTTTCAATTTTATTTAAAACTAGCAACCCTAGAGCAGTCTAGATTGGGTTGCTTTACCCCTACACTAGTTTTATTAGTCCAATAGAAAATATGTGTACCACTTTTCACCAAATTCGTACCAGCCTTTTTTTAATCAAACCAAACTGCGATTGTCTCGCACTCTGCCTAGTAAAACTGGTTTACACCTTCAGTATTCTTAGTATCCCAATGAGAAACATGTGTACCAAGGTTCATCAAATTTACACCAGCCATTACCGGGATTAATGAGATACGTCACTTCACCCACACCCTACACAGAACAGTGTGGGATGCATGCTGTGATACGGGATGCCAGAGTCATTCTGGTCCAGGTTTCATTTCAAACTAACCACAACATCCGCTAATGTTGCTGTACGAAAATCCAAACATGCACGTAACGAGCAATAATACATTCCAATACACAAATATGTTTCTGAAATGTGTTTGCATCGGCATCACATAGAAAATACAGATTTTGAAGGGGTTTTAAACAATTTAAATCTTGGGATTCCAGTTAAAATCTGACAGATGCCTTAAGACATTAAGTCACCTGAAGCTGGCGCAGGAAAAGAAAAATTGTTTTTAACTTCAATATTTCTTTACCTGTTCTTAATATCAATACAATTAACCTTACATAATATGAAAACAGCAGAATAGATTTCGTTGGGTTTTCACACTATCAACATTAGGTTCTTGATTTTGTGTCGTTATGATGGTTCATCTGGTGCTGGAGATCACGAATTCCTATCTATAGCTCACCTTTATGGTTGAATATCAAATATCCTGGATTATTTTCCTAAAATGCTATTATTGTTTAGATTAAAGGCTTAAAAACCAAGCTGTGACCTGGGATAACTTCAACGGCAAAGGAGCTTGAAGCGGTCCTGCGTTCGGGTGTTCCATTTTTATAAACAAAATAATTGCTATAAAGTATAGGAAAGCGTGTATGAGCCAATATAGTTCGCGTGAGGATCCTGTCAGAGAGGCCTTAACGGCCTTCCAGATAGCTCGACCTAGGTGTTCTGAGAAGAATCAAAAGAGATTACATGCAGCGGTGCAAGTCAGTCGGACATAGCGGTGGGTCTGTCGCCAGCTGTTAAGGTTATGAGTGACAGCGACTGTTATCCGCCGCATTCACCGGTCCCGTAGACACATAAACATAAACATTACAGAGAGAGAAGATAGTTGCGTGCGTTTGGGAGACTCGATACGTATAGTGGAACTTCTAAATGTGAACAGCAAATTGCAAGCCAGTAAATTCTTAGTTTATAACTAATTTAGTGCTGCGATTTTCATGGCTAACCGGGAGCGAGTTCCAAACCTAGACATGAGATTCGCTACCGCATATACAAAACCCACTGAATAAAGGAAGGACGTTATCATATGATCGTTGTAGAGTTTCACGAAAAAGAGATATCTTTTAGTTTCAAATATAAATCTAGGACTCAGAAAGAACTTTTTAAAACTCTATGTGTGGAGCACAGCACTTTATGGCAGCGAAGCATGAACTTTATTAATACCAGAAAGAAGGAAAATTTAAGCAATTGAAATGTGGAGTTATAGAAGGATGCTGAAAATTAAGTAGACAGATAAAGTACGAAACGAATGAGTTTTGGAAATGATGGATGAGAAAAGAGGTCTGTGGACTAGTCTTACAGAAAGAAGAGACAGGATGGTATGTCAAAATTTGGGACATAGAGGATTAATTAATTTGTTAGTTGAGGGAGCAGTCGAAGATAAGAACTGCAGAGGAAGACAGACATTACAATATATGAAGAGGACGTGGGTTGTAAGGGGTATGTTAAGATGAAAAGGTTAGCACAAGATAGGAAGGGATGGAGGATTGCGCAATGGCCAGGCAATTAACATTGAATAGATTAGAAACTTTCACACTCTCTGCTTTGATTATTAATAGAGCTGAAAACAAATTTCCAGTAACTGTGAATGATCTGCTAAATACTCTGTTTCATGTTTTCACATTTATTTGACATTTTATTTTAATAATTTCGATTTTAATAAAATATTAAAATTTCCCTGTTTGTGATATTCTCAGTAGATGATTACCCCACTTCCCCATATTTATTGAATGTAACTGTGTTCTTATATTGGCGTCAAACTAACAATACTTGTAGGGAAAGTTTATTCCATTTATTTGGATGCAATTCCTGGCACCCTGTACTTCTTGTGAATACAATATTTATGCAGATTATCATAATCCGCATAGATCACAGGTGCAAGTTGTAAATAATAATTAATATAATTAATTAATAAAGGGAAAAACACCACTGCTCTGTGGCGTTCTTTCGTAATTATCAATTTAGATAGTTTCCTCTTCACATTCATTAAGGCCATCTATTTTGTTTAAGGATTGAATAATTTAAATTTAAAGAAAGAACCAGTACATTGCGTAATATATTTACAAAGTGTGTTAGTTAATTGTAGGTATGGAGTAGGTAACTTTTTTTTTTAATTATTGCTTTACGCCTCGTCGACGGCTAAAGTCATTAGAGGAGGGATGGGACCGGGGGCAAGGAACGGGAAGGAATTCGGCCATGGCCTTTTTGAAGGAAGCATCCCGGCATTCACCTGGAGTGATTTGGGGGAACCATGGAAAACCCAAATCTGGATGCCCGGACGGGGATTCGAACCGGCGTCCTCCCGAATGCGAGGCCAGTTCACCCACCGCGCTCGGTCATTTAGTTGGGATTTCATCTTTGGTTTTTTTCTTACGGCGCCGTGTATCGTAGAAACATTAGACAAGTCTGATTGTAATCTTTAAAACAATGAAATCTGTTCAGTATTTTTTGTGATTTTCTGGAAACAATATACATGGTTTGACTTTTATAAATATATATTTAGCTGTTCTTGAGACGTCTAGTATTTTGTTTGATTCAGAAGAGGACACGTATTTTTCCAACTATAAAGTTAAACTCTATCGATTGATACTCTCGCTTTTTCACCATATTATTAAGACTGCAGTCGAAATATGAGAATTCGCTGTTTAATAATTGTTCTGCGTAAACATCATCAAAAGTTACCTTGATTTCTTGGTGAGTTGTAACATACGAGCTAGGTATCAGTAGGACGCGAGTTCAAATCTTCGTCCGCCCATCAAGATTTTGGTTTTCATATTTTCTAAAATCACGTCAAGAGAATGCTGGTATGATTCCTTCAAACCGTCATGGCCGAATTACTTCCCGTTCCTCGCCCCATTCTTTCCCGTCTCTAATGACCTAGACGTTAACGGGCCGTAAATCCTAATTTCATCTTCCATTAACATATATTTTTACATTAAGTCCTTTTTTAAAAAGATCATTGCCTTAGAAATTTTGAACATACAGGCTATCAATGTCGCAGGCAAAGAATTTTACAAACATAAATGCACAATTTTAGGGCTTTGTACTCGTAATTCAGTGATAATTAAGATCCTTGAGCATGATAAATTAACAAAGTTACATACATATGTAAAAAAAGTCAGAAAATATTTTCATATTGTGATGAATAATGTATTAATTCAAACGCAACTTTTATTACAAAATATTTACCTCAGATGTATAAAAACTTTCATTTCGCGTAACAAAGTGATGCAATAATCTAATTTTTATTAATAATCTAAATTTTAATGTCATTTTTTATTAACCTCCAATATTTTTTAATTTTGTTATGCGCATTGATTATTACATTATTTTTCAGAGGTGTGTTGAAACAAAATGGTCATGAACCAACTAAGTTTTAGTTTAGTAAGCACTTCATTATAAATACATTTGTTTAGCCTTTCGGCTAGAACAGTGTACATTTTAGTGAGGAATTCTGTTGAACTGGTGATGGTCATTCCCTGTTTATGATCTTGGACCATTTCTTAGGTAAGATTAGCAAGGAGATTATGAAGATAAAACGTATATAGTTCACATCACTATTATCTGTAGGAAATTAAATTGTTGTTTGAAAAACTTATAGCCGATAAGATGAAAATAATAATACGATATTATCTCCTGAATGCCATCAGCAAGCTGTGAATTTTGTTAAACAATTAAAAAAGGCTACTACTAATACTAAGTCATCTTTGTGCACAGGTTAATATGAAAGTGGACGAACTGCAATCATGCGGTCGTCACCACACTCCTGCTCCAAGCACAGGCTCACAGGTCGTCGGTTACTCCAGACCATCAGACGCAAAACCATCCGTTGAGAAGAGAGAAGACGAAGTGACATGGATACCTACCAGCGATCCCTCCGTACTGATAAAACAAGCTGCAACTAAAGCTCCCTTTCACGCAAAAGATACAATACCAAAGTCATCCGAAATCAAACCAACTACCGGAATGGCCGATAAAACACCAAGTAACAACGACGATATTGAAGAGGATGTATCTTTCACCATGAACAGCATCGCTACAGCAAAAGCTATGGCAAAAAGTTCCAAGTGTTCAGTTCGAGCCAAAATGCGCCGCCAGGCGAACAAGTCAACTCTCCGACATTTGAGCGTATGTGGCAGCGCTGGGTCGTCAAAAAAACCTCCTGAGGCAGAGGCATTACAACAACTGTACGTCCCGCCTTCCACGGCTACTACTACCGACTCAGACCATGAAGAAAATGCTCGAAGGGGAGAGCACGCCATTCTTCAGGAACCTTCCAGTCCTACCGTAAATGAAAATCTAGAAGGCGAACTTCGCAAAATTATCACTAATATTCATTGCGCAGAGGATAACACCTCTGTCAAATCGGAGATGAGTAATTTTGCAGAATTAGCAGCGAATCGTGAAGAAAGTTCAAATTCAATACAGACTGTCGTACAGGCTACTGCACCAGGATCTATCGGCAGAGAGACAACCTCAAGTCGTCAAAGAGAAACCACCGAGAAGTCACAGGGGTCAAACGCGAGCAGTTCGACCGTCACTCCTCGAGCTGAGTTGATGGCAAGAAACAACGAAAGCAGACGAAGCTCTGGAATCGGTGTGGGAAGAACGTGTGGACAATCCAGAGAACATGACAACTCTGCGGTAATAACTAAGAGGGGCCCCGAAAGTGGAGGCAGATCTGATGGGAGTTCACCACGGAGAAGTACTGCATCCAGAGACTATATGGACTCAGTGGCGGCATCTAGAGGCAGTGACAGCAGAGGCGTGTCAGAAGTGAGTCCCACAAGGAGAGATTTCAACGACTCTGCTGCAGCGGTTGAGAACAGCTCGGACTACGCCTCTCCGACGTCACAGAGGGCGTCTGCGCGCTCTGCTGTCGACGGAGGTGGAAACCATACGCGCTTCCTAGGCGATAGCCGGGAGCGAAACTCGTAAGTAGCTAATCCTTGAATATAACAATCAAACTCGTTTACTAGCTATTCACCGTTTATCATTCCCCATTTCACAGTTCATTTTAACACTTTCTTTTGGAGTTCTTTAAGCACCCACAGCCCATTTCATATCATAACACCTTAACCATTCCACTATGGGATCCAAATGCGTCCATGAACTAGATGTACCTGTGTTAGTAAATGAATTCACGTGGAAACTACGCTATCAGTCAGTAATCACACGCTATTATTGGCGCAATGTAAATCCTGTGTGTAACTTCTTTCTACTTTTGAGGCATCTCCACGTCCCATATCACACTGCGGCACACCTGAGAAATCCCTAAGCTCTTCTCCATCTTTAGTTTATTTATTTCCTGTTTCTTCCATTCTTTTCTATCACACTCTCAAATAATATAACTATTCAACGATCTTTGGTTTCCTTTCCCCATATATTGAACAAGCTGTACTCGTAACTTTGTCAACGTGAAATTTGAGATTTGTGCTGTTAATTCACAGACAAATTATCAAATAAATTTTTGATATTGCCAGTAACCTCCTTCAAGTAGGATGTTAAAATAGGGACGTCCCTCTTAAGTCAATTATGTCACAATGAACTTAACGCCAGGAGAGCAAATTAACTAATACGATGTGTAAATCGCGTTCAACAAAGATATTTACTCATTTGTGGAAAATTTTATCTTTAATTTCTCAGTTTTCAAACTTTACATCAAAATGTGAATGCTAGGTAGCACAGTACCCGGCACTGCCGGGCATGGTTGGGTTTATTTACCACTACAGAATCTTTAGTCTCTCTATGAGAAATATTTGTACAAAGTTTTATTTAAGTCGCCTCAGCCGTTCCCGGAACGTAATCAACTGTAGACTCACACTCATTCAATTCAACAGGAGGCTCGATAGGGTTGATTTACACCTACGGTATACTTAGACGTGTATTTTTCTAAAAAAAAAAAAAAAATAATAAGTAACAAAAAAAATACACCAAATAAAAAATACTGCTCTGAGTGGCGAACAGCCGGCTTCAAATAAATTATGACGAATGACTAAGAACTGCGAAATATCCGAAATGCTACACTTTTTCAACATCCACAACTGAAGACTTTTCCAAGTAACCTACTGAAGCAGAAAAATAATCTACTTGCAAACATTTTGGATTTTGTGCATTAATTGGGGAATAAACATCCGATCTTATGATATAATTTTGATTGCATCTTAAAAGTTGTTTAGAAATTTCTTCCATAATCATTTGTAATTATTTTTATCGTATCAAATGAAGGCATTTTAAAGCATGAGTTGAATTTTCGAATTTTTCTGAATAACAATTTAGATTCTAGGCTTACACCCAACATGAACCAAGCTAAAGATTTAGGTTTTGCATTCAATTCGGGCAAGACGACTTTTTCATCTGCACAAATTTCACTAATATTTCACTATTTATAATGTGACTGTAGTCTTACCAGCGAAATCAAAGCCGCTATGACCGAACACCTCATCAAAAGTTAAATCTCACACACCTCTGCCGTTTAACTATTTTTAATACTCTTCTGTACATATAATAAGCAAGTCTGTGATGTATGATGTCACGCTTTACGTCATTGTTCTTGGTTATGCACGTTACTTTACATTTCTAAGCATCCGCGAATAAATTAAGTGCAAAAACACTGAAAAAAGTATTTATTGCGTTTAAATCGTCATATCAATCATTAGATGCTTATATTTACGTATTATTCTTTTGATAAATAGAAGTATTCCTTAAAATCTTAGTCCATAGATATGTAAGATAAAAGTTTTAATTTTCGAACATCAATGTTAGCGAAAGCTTAGATTAGATTGTTACTTAGCATAGGTCAGAATTACACCTATCATTTGACATTACAGGAGAGGACATGAATAATTTAGTTTTTGTAAATAATTTAAAGTGTCCTATTATTGAAATTATTAAATCGTTTGAACGGAAATAGTTTCACACTGATCGCGAACTGAGCAGCCTACACACAATTAAAACAAATATTACGTGGCGCAATGTAAGTTTATAAGATTTATTTTAATTTTCTTTGCTTTCTCTGAGTAATATTACTGAGGCTATTATTTCCGCAACATGTAACTATTTCAGTTATTCAAACGTTGTAATATCGGTCTGAATCACGGATAACAAAAAAGAAAGAGGTAAATACCCTTAAAGATTTTTGATCAAATTTAGGTTGTTGTGCAATCACTTGGACTCATCAAAGAAATGTCGTTTTGGTCTGAAAACTGTTACACACGTTCGTTGGGTAATATTATTTAATATATGTTACTCTTAGAGTTGTAAAATACAAATTTCACTCGAAAAGTGCCGTAACTTTGAGCGGCGAGCCACTGGGAGAAGGCATATAGCGATGTATAATGATAACGCAAACGTTCATTCCACTATATTATTTAAGTAATATGTTTCTATTACACCCATAAAGATAATATATAATGCACAAACTTCAAGAAAAAAAAAATACGTGCAACAAAAGGCATCAGTGACCAAAAACGATGAAAAACAAACCAAGTTAACAACCAAAACCGAAAACAAAGTCCTTTAAGCTACAAAAGGAAGCGTCTATGTCCATTCTGGTCCAGGCTACATTCCAATCTATCCAAAGGCGCTGCTAATTATTCTGCTCGAAAATCATAATAAAATGTTTAGTAAATCCAAATTTCTAGCGAATTATGCTTCAACAAAAAGAACCAATCGCCATTTAGGTACAGGTTACATTTCAACTATAAAAAATAAATTCCATTTGTTCCATATTTATATTTTTTATGGCTGTGATAGCAACATATTCCCGAATAATATCGTTCAAAGAACGTGTGCAAGATAATTATACTTCGCTATATAACTTTTCTCAGTCGCCAGCGTTACGGCACTTTTTAAGCGAAGTTGGTGAGGTATGTATATATTTCACAGCTCTAAGGGCAACACACATTAAACAATATACTCTATCGCACTTCTGTAACAACTTTCAGACCAAAAGGACAATTCCTTTATGAGTCCCACTGATTACGCTGGAGCCCAAATTTATATAGCGATGTATTATTGCCACTAAAATGCGGTACAGTACATGTATTAATATGCGTTAGATTGAAGTATTGTTTTTCTGGCAGCAAGTTTAGAGTAGTATATGGTTAGGTTGAAATGCAACCTGGACCCGGATGGAAACGGAAAGTTTTTTTGTTACAGCGCAAGGCACGATGAATTACATTAAATTTTATTTTATAACAATCCTATTTAGTTAATCAATTGCTAAGAAATGAATTGTCAGAACACTTAAAGAAAAGTATTTATTTCGTTTAAATTGGCATATTAATTATCAGGTTTTTTTTACTGAAATCATTGCATGGTTTGAATGAAAGAAGTTCCAAATTGATCGCGATCTATGTGGCCTAAACCACAATTAAATATATTTTTGGCATTCTTCGTTTTCACTGTAAAAAAAACCAAGGAACACTAATCACAATGAAACCTGAAACATAAACAAACACACGCTCTATGGACTTGTAAAAATATGGCGTGGTGTTTACTCTCTCATGTTTTGAAAACGATAGTCACAGTAAATAATAGTGATAATGTGTAATTTGGTCGGTGCAGTGTAGTGCTTTATAGCTTCAGAAGATTCTAAAAAACCTACACACAGAAGCTAACCCTGATCATGAGGAAAAAGTAAAATGTAAGTAAATTTAATTTCACCTGGACTTTATATTGTTTTTTAAACCAAATGTAACTAACTAAATGTACAAATACCAAACAGATGTCGCTGATGCTGCTCTGGAAATAGACTGAAACGCGTACGACACAAAAATAAAACAAAATTCAATTGCATTGGCGTGTTATTCACATTTATATATTAAAATTGATTTATGTTTTTTGCTCCTCCAATTTAATATTTGGTACTAAAATTAAAAAAAAAATGGTATAGTATTTCTATAAACGTCAAGACCCACTCGTGCGGAGCAGTGGGTAAATGCTAGTCTATTTCTATAAAATGAAAACCGCATATATTTGAAGTATAAAAACTCGGAAACTACAGAGCAGATTTCGATGGGGTTTTCACTGTTTTAAAGATTAGAATCTCGATTGAAGTGTTTGGTATGTCTTATGCTCCAACGTAACATAACGCCGGAGTTGTACTAAATGAAAATCTTAACGTACAGCCTGAAACAAAAAATAAAAGAAATACGATGCTTACGTCATACATCGTAAAAAAAATAATAGTAATGTTATCGCATGTAACGTTTACTTTCTTAAATTTTGGTTTTTAGTCTTTAAGCTCCCTACATGGCTATATCGAATGCGAAGAGGAAACTACGTAAAGTGGAAAATATGTAAATTAATTTTAATAATACAATGAAAAAAACTTTCGATATATTCTTTGTTTCTTGATGTTACAGTGCTACAATCTCTGATGTAGTGAAATTTTAATGGCTGTGTATAGTAATGCATATTTGACGAGTTTGTACATGAAAGTGAGCTGTTTAAAACCTTTAGTGAAGAACCTTCCAAGAAATATGTTGCTTTTTGAAATTACGGTCTCTGACCGGACAGCTACAATCTCTAATGTTTGGATGCGAAATAAATTCTCGCTGTTAATAGTAAGTAATAACAACTGATGGCTTTGAACATGAAATTGAACTGTTTAAAACCTTTAGTGTTGACATACTGTTTTTTTTGTAATTTATTGATGAGCGATATTGTCTTTATTACATTTCCTGAAAAAAAAACATTGTTTCTATTGCTGCACGAATTGCTGTGGTTATTATGATGATACTTAGTACACATGTTCCTGATATCATGGCTAAAAATACTGAAAGAATAAATCAACCCAACCCCATCTCTTTTCTGCTACACAGAGGGTTAGCCGTTTAAATACGTATAGAAAAATGGAGCGACTGACATGAAATTTAATTCACAAAAACTGGCAGTTCTATCATTATAGTGGCGCCAAAATCTGATGATAAATTCTTATAGAACTCGGCGAAAAAAATCTAAGATAAAGAATAACATTTTTTCATATCTAACTTGGTTTTCGAGATTTAACATGTCAAAAATCAGTTATAGTTCCTTGTGCTTTTGGTGATGTTTCTTCTGGTCCAGGCTGTATTTCAACCAAACAACAACCACTAGGAAGAAAATAAAACACCTATAGTGCATTTCCACCTTGTAGATATAGTGGTTTTGTGATGTAATATCTCGAGAACTAAGCGAGATATGAAAAACATTTATACTTTAGTTTTGATTTGTCTCTCCAAGTTACATACGAATTTATTATTAAATTTGGCTAAGGCGAAATTTTTCGTCTGGTCCAGGCTGCATTTCATCCTAACCGCGTCAATTTTGAAAAACGATCTCGAGAACTAAGCGAGATATCAAAAAATTTTATTCTTTACTTTGACTCATCGAGTTACATAGGATTCCATCATCAAATTGCGCCTCCACGGTTATCGTAGAATCCCCAAAAAAACTTACTTCTTTTATGAGCTTCAATATTCACGGTGTGTGCAAATCAATCTAGATCATACCGGGCAAACGTCGGGAACTCTGCTAGTTATATATAAAAACCTCTCGCGCCACCTCAATAACATTTCTTGTGAAAATGGCCTGTATTTGTCCAGTGGTTTGTCCGTGATGATGCCGTTTACGCACCTCTAGGATTTTATATATAAAGACAACATCAGGCTTTCTTCATTCCTCAGATACGGACCCAACAGAGCAATGCAATACTCTAGATAAGAACATACAATATTTTTGTACGCTGTCTACTTTACAATTTGACTTACAGTTCAAAATTTTACCTCTGAGTCGCAATCTGTAATAATCTTTCCCTACGGCCGACGATATGTGCTAATTCCACTTCATGTTGCTGTGTATTTTCACATCCAAGTAATTTCAAGCAACGAATGGTGTGAGTTACCTAATAAATCAACTTTACCAAGAATTGAACATGTTTCCTTTTAGTCATAGGTAAGTAAATTCTTTTCTCCGTTATATATACTACCTCGCACTTTTTGCAATTTAAGTTGCAGTTTATTTGATCATACAGAAATAAGCTCAGAGACACTAAGCACAATAGTTTCTACTCCCCAATATATACTAGCACGATCAGTGAAAAATCCTAAACATGTATTAACGCGTTGTCTACAACGTCGTTAAAAAAAATTGAGAGAGAAGAAGAGGTTCTATTGAGCTTTCTTTCTGGACGCCCGACGTAATATCCAAACTGGTTGGGGCTTCGCACTCTAAAACGACACTACAACCGTCCACTTAAGAAATCTGTTTACAATAATTGTCAAAAAATTGAGATGATCGGATCTCAAATATATTCTGAAAATCTTATAATATCGCTAGAATCTGTTATCTTTATATCCGCGTTGTTTCTGAATAGGTAATATGTTTTCATTTAAGGCTCTAAAATGTTTTAACGTATAACATTCTTCAGTACTATGCTTCTGAAGGATTTTAGAAACATCGATTGGAAATTCATATGATATTTTCGAATTACTTACTTCAAAATTACAGTTAGCTCTCTGATTTACCTCTCGGAAGGCACTTTTATTTATTTCTATATAAGTAATTAAGGAAGGATTCTGTTTCAATTAAATACCTTGAAATTGCTCTGACTAGCTTCTAAACCCATACCATCCGCTATTCTGTACTGAAGAGCCAAGGAAAATGGTACAGGCATGAATATGCAAACACAGAGATATGTAAACACTCAGAGAATGGCGCTGCGGTTGGCAACGCCTGTATGAAACAACAGGTATCTGGCGCAGGCGTTAGATCGTACTGCTGCTACGATGGCAGGTTACCACGATTTAAGTGAGTTTGAACGTGGTGTTATAGTTGGCACACGAGAGATGGGACACGGCATCTCCGAGGTAGCGATGAGTGCACCGTGAATATCGGGAATCCGGTAAAAACATCAAATCTCCAACAAGGCTGCGGCCGCAAAAAGATCCTGCAAGAACGGAACCAACGAGGACTCGTTCAACGTGACAGAAGCGAAACCCTTCCGCAAATTGCTGTGGATTTCAATGCTGGGCCATCAACAAGTGTCAGCGAAACATCATCGATATGGGCATTCGGAGCCGAAGGCCCACTCGTGTACCCTTGCTGACTGCACGACACAAAGCTATACGCCTCGCCTGGGCTCGTCGACACAGACAATGGACTGTTGATTGGAAACATGTTGCCTGGTCTGACGAGTCTCGTTTCCAATTGTATCGAGCGGATGGACATGTACGGTTATGGATACAACCTCTTGAATTCATAGACGCTGAATATCAGCATGGGACTGTTCAGGCTGGTGGGCTCTGTAATAGTGATGGGCGTGTGCAGTTGAAGTGACATGGGACCCCTGATACGTCTAGATATGACTCTGACAGGTGACACGTATGTACACCTCCTGGCTGATCACCTGCATCCATTCATGTCCATTGTGCATTCCGGCGGACTTGGTCAATTCTAGCAGGACAATGCGACATCCCACACGTCCAGAACTGCTACAGAATGGCTCCAGGAACACTCGTCTGAGATTAAACACCTCTGCTGGTCACCAAACTCCCCAGACATGAACATTATTGAGCATATCTGGGATGCTTTGCATCGTGCCATTCAGAAGAGATCTCCACACCCTCGTGCTCTTACGGATTAATGGACAGCCCTGCAGGATGCATGATGTCAATTCCCTCCAGCACTCTGTCAGACATTAGTCGAGTCCATGTCACGTCGTGTTGGCACTTCTGTGTGCTCGCGGGGCCCCTACACGGTGTACCAGTTTCTTTGGCTCTTCACTGTGTTATATGTATTTGCTTCACAATTTCACAATTAAATTATGATTCTAACTGAGAGCCTGTAACATACGTGACATGAAGAACCGGTAGTTTTCTTTACTTCATGTATTGATGAATTTGCTTTTAAGTATTTCAGCTATGTCAAGACTTCCATTAATCACGCCCATTATTTGTTGATGATGGCATAGCTTTAGCCCTTCAGTTTAGTGTACTTAACGTTTTGTTCCGTATTTTTTTCTCCTCTGCTTTTTGAGCAATTTTTTCACTTACGCTTGTACTTACCATTGCGTATCTGTCTCGTCTATAATTGTCCACTTTGGAATATGACTAACAAGATCATCGCCAATTATGTACAGCACATGAAACATTACCAAATATCTAAGGTTACGTTAAAAAATTAAGATTTCTCTGTGGCTTTCTTAAATCTGTAGAGGTGCCTTTCCTTCTTTTTCACTCAGGTTTTAAATCTACAGTTGCGATAATAGCTTTTTGGAGGCTTATACCTGCCATTTTTGAAGCATCTTTGAAAAAATTGGCCTATTTGTGAACATTACATCTCATATGTTTACAACGCCGCTAAGACATCATACTGGCTGGTAAGCATTTACTCATGTAAACAGTTATATGAGCGTAATTGATCCAGTCGATGTAATATAGGTTAAAATCACTTTAAAACTGAACTGTGGGCTTTATTTCCTACTATTCCAGTAGTTAAAATAAACATGCAATTGACATTTAATATTCCATTGTTACGCTATCACTAAATTAATTCTGGTCGCTATTCACTATTTTACTGAGAAAAGTTGAAAACGATATATGAGTATTCTAATTAATTCACAGATACAGTTAAGAGTTATAATCCCATACTTCAATTATTTGTGAATATGTATGTGTGATAAAACCACCAAGTGTGATTTAATCGAACTTCTTCTCCTCATAATTCAGGTTCCTGTACATATTAACCATTTCCACGGTAGCTGTATACACAAATCATGAAAATAATTACTTTCTGAAACGTTTGCCCACACACAGACACTATCAGCTCACTTTCCGACATAACGCGTTTATGTAAACACTTCCCATCAACTCGTGGCCTCATTTCAAGTGATTTTTGAGTTCTGTAAATAATAATAATGTTTTAAGCTACTTCTTTAAAATGAAAGGCATTCCAAATCTTCATTTTACAACTAACACTTCATACGCAATTTCGATGACTTCACTTGAACGAGTTTGTGGCTAGTACAATTATTATTGTTCCATATAGCTATATGCTAAATGTCGCTAATGACTCCGCTGTCAACGCGCTCTTAAGCCCCAGCTAAATGTAAGTCCCGATTCGATGCATTTAAACTTATCTAGTTTTTCTTCTTTGCTACAGTAGGTGTTTTCAGGGATTGATAGCTCACGAAACTAATCACTTCTCCTCTTCTTTTCTTCTTCTCTTCGTTTCTTTACAAGCTTTTACTGGGCGCGTAAACGCTCCTTGATAATTTTTCTACCGAATCACCACCGAAATAATATTTATTTTTACTCGCACAAGGAATGAGTTCTTATCTGACCGGTTTCATCTTGAAGGCTCAAAAATAACAGCATATACCAGTTCAATGTGAAATTGGAACCACGGAGCGTCTTCACATCAACAAAGCAAAGGTTTGACAAAAATGAAGATCAATTTTAAAACCCAAGTCACGCGCCTTAATCAACTAAGCAACCAGACCTCTTAATTGTTTTACTGAAGACCATGAATAGCTAGTATCTTTTATTTGCTAGAAAGAACATACGGTATGAATGCCTCTCAACAGTCATGGAGCAGACTTATTATAGTCCACATCACTACCCTAACAAACTCAGTATACAACTCAATTATTATATTAGATGTAAACGATCTTCTGTTAGCAAAAAAAAAAAAAAAAAAAAAAAAAAAAAAAAAAAAAAAAAAAAAAAAAAAAAAAAAAAAAAAAAAAAAAAACACCACTACTTCCAGTTTACCAAGTGATCTCGTGCTCTGTCTTGTTCCAGGGAGGAGGCTGAGTTGGAGGTCTCTCGGTCTGAAGTCATGAAGGTCATCGACCAGGCTCTATCGCCTATCATACCGGCCACACCAGTGAGTACATCTTCTGACGGAGTAATTTGTGGGACATAGAAATTTGGAGTATTAAGAACATCTTAGTAGCATTTCCATTTAAAAGATTTCTTTGGATAATTTTTTTCCATTATCATCCTCCAACCCCACTTCCCCCTTTACCTGCCGGGTACCTACGGTAGCGCCGTCGTGTAGTGAACCACGTCACTGATGAGATGCGTTGTGTCACTATGTGTTCAGTATGCCTTATCAGCATTACGCCTTTTGTTGTAATAATCGATAACTTCTTTCTCTAACCATAACGTAATTACTCCTTCATTTAGTTTCCAACTTTGCATTACCTTTGTCTTATTCCGTAGTTTTTTGGGTCTGTACCAATTCAATTCTTTTAATTATACAGTGATAGATTCAAAGCAAGATTATCTCGGGTTCTTGGCGCAAATTAGAGGTTTCTTGTTCAGCTGCAAAAATGTTGGGTCTTAATATTTCTTAATGGCCTCTTTTTACACTTGGTTAGAATGATTTTAATAAATAATTCTGCTTGGAGTCTGTCTGAACCCCTTAACGACAGTAATATCCCCAAAAATATTAGCGGAGATTGTGGTCATGTTGAAATGCAACCTGGACCAAATTAACAACTGAAACTTTTAGCTACAGAACAAGGGACGAGCAATTACATTGAGCTTTATTTTATAACAATTCTGTTTAGTTAAACAATTACAAAAAATTAACTTCCACACACGCTTTGAGGCTAATTCAATTAATACAAAGAAAGTCAACAATATCGGACTTGGAGTGGTTTGGGGATGAAACCATATATTTGTATCAAATTACCCGTTTCTATAGTGGAATTATGATGTCGGAGTTTAGTAGTCTATTAAAAAATTTTAACTTTATTAAATTCCAAAATAAGGAGAGGAAGGAAGTAAAATTTAACACATTAGTTAAACTTAGTAAGCTCCGTCTAAAATGTAAATCTGTGGCATATAACGTTATCAGGGAAGAAAGCGATTTCACGTTTGGCGTAGATAAGGGTCAGATATATGGAAATTTACGAGTTTTATACTTTAACTTTTTGTACTAAATTTCAGCTTTTTACTACTACAGGGAGTAGCTTAGAGGCTTGATTAGCAGTCAGAGGGTGAGTAATAAAATCGGCGATAGCTTTTTGCGAATACATGAAGTACCTTAGAAGTTTGATGATCATCAGTCAGTGAGCGAGTATCAAAGTCAGTGAAAGATTTCTACGACTACAGGAAGTGCCTTAGAGGTTTCATTTTTTTTTTTTTTTACTTATGGTTTTACGCCTCGTCGACGGCTGGGACTGGGGATAAGGAACTGGAAGGAATTCGGCCATGGCGTTTTGAAAGAAAGCGTCGCGGCATTCGCCTGGAATGATTTGGGAAAACCATGGAAAACCAAAATCTGGATGCCTGGACGGGGATTCGAACCCGCGTCCTTCCGAATGCGAGGCCAGAACATTAACCGTTCACCCACCAAGCTCGGTAGATTTTCCGGCATCAGTCAGTGAGTGAGGGATTAACAAAATCTGTAAAATTTGCATAGAATAACATCCAAACTAAGAATATAAACGAAATTTAGTTTGTTTGCTAAGAGTGCTTACATCTATGTAAAATACAACTTTGAGGTATGTAACTTCACTAAGACCGAATAAATTGAGAGAGAAAAATGGTGCAATGCCGTCGTTGACTTGGCAGGTTTAATCAGTTTAATTTGCTTTTTATACATTGGACTGCATGACCAATAACATGTTTTCCTGTGTTATTGTTGGTTGGAACTTATCTGCTGGTACCTGTACTTGCCTTAAATGATTAAATTTTAATTTTTGCTTCAAGTTTGATCGGCACCTTAGAATTTCATCAGACTTGATTTTTATCATGTTTTGATATCTGAATATTGTTGTCATTACAAATTAAATGGTAGGATGCTAGTGACCTAGATGTCTACATGCGCTAAATATTCAACATGAGGGGTTTACCCTTGAGTTTTATAACAGCTTAATTAAGCTCACTACTATTACAAGATACTATCAGTATCCTAACAAGTCCGTGGAAGCTTTATCTGTTTAGACAGGATCAATGTCCTATCAGTTATAGATCCTGACGCAGAGAATCTACGAAATGTGTCCAGCTATAGAGAAATATGTGTTACTAGACAACCCGTGCGAAAAATTTTGCGAATAAAATAGGATGAATAGTGAGCTTGTAATATAATGAAAAGTAGAACCGCACTTTTGTAGCAAATATTTATTTTGTTTAGGGTAATAGGTGTAAAATACTTACAATATATTACGAAACAGAAAAATTTAAAACACAGGGTATGTAAGACAAACTGCCACTGACCCTAACAGAAAACAACCAACCTGAACAAAATGCACACAGCTTATCAACATCTCTGTGCTAGTAAAATGTTTACATTGGCATTGTAAAGCAAAAAACAAAAATGTTTCCGTAACAGAAAAAAATATGCGAGAAGCTACATATTTTATAAAAAAAAAAAAAACAGTTTACTGACATCTCTGTGAAATCTGCTGCTGCAGTATACAGACTTGGCTCTGAACAGCCTCATACGCGCAACCACCTTAAGCATCAAATTTCGAAAAATTCTTTCTTAATTTATGATTTTACCTAATTGGATACCTTAATCTTTAAAACGATATGTCATTTATCAATTCGGCTAGGTATCAAGGGAGATAATTGGCTCCTGACATAAAAATGCGTTGTAGTAATACTAATACTTTTTCCCTTTAAAGGTCGAATTTTTTAAAAAAAAAAATCCTTTATTAAAATATGGTACGACGGAACCGAAGACCTTACGAAAGCCTCAGTCATTTAAATGATACATCGTTTATCAATTTTGTATAATTATCGAAGGAGATAAATGACTGGAGACACAAAAAACGCAATTTAGAAATACTAATATTTTTGTCCTTTAGGGTTCAATTCAAAAAATTCCTTTCTCAATATATAAATGTGACCAAAGCGGAGGCCTTAATCTTTAGAATGATACCTCATTTATCTATTTTGGTTATATATTAATGGAGATAAATGACTCGTGACAAAAAAAAAAAAAAAAAATGTGTTAAAGAACCTTGAATTCCATAAAATTTCTTTCTTAATATATGATATCACCAAAGCTGAGACATTACTCTTCATAATCCTACTTCATTTATCGATTTCGTTTAGATATCCAGGGTGATAAAAGGCTCGAGACACAAAAACGCGTTGCAGAAATCTTAATACTTTTGGCCTTTTAAGGGTCTAATTCAGAAAAATTCCTGTCTTAATATATGATGCTACTAAAGCGGAGATAAAATCTTTAAAATGATACTACATTAAATGAATTCAGATAGGTATCCAGGGAGATAAATGAATCGTAACACAAAAAACAGCATTTTAGAAATATTAACATTTTTGCCCTTTAAGGGTCGAATTCCGAAAAATTCCTTTCTTAAAATATGATGTGACCAAAGTGGCGACCATAAGTTTTAATATGACACTTCATTCATTGATTTCGGTTATATATTAAGCGAGATAATGGCTTGTGACAAAAAAAACACCTTCTAGAAGTAATATATATGATTATAATCGTATCTCTACAAGCAACTAACAAATTTAGCACACTGGTCTCACCTTGTAGTCCATATCTCCCTTATTTCTGAAAGTTTAATATCCATTCGCATCTTCGACTTTCGAAGAGTAGATCTACACCTTTTAATCATAGAATATGTCTGTGTAATTTATCCATCTGTCTTCAATTGACAGAAGAAAGATAATGCTGTAGAAAAACCTCTCGGGATTCTAGGCTCGTCAAAGTAAAGTCGACTGGCGACGTTTCGAGAGCCGACGCTGCTCCCACTTACTGTTAAATTAAGCGGGGCTTGACAATAGGAGCAGTGCTGGCTCTCGGAGCGTCGGAAATATACATAGTGATCTCAAGATAAAACTGTCTATCTTAACTACACTACAGTTCTCAAAATTTGAAAAATAATTTTTATTCAGAAATTTTGTAGTATTGTTACCTATATAGCATTTAAAACTTTATCAGAAAACAACAACGGTCATGCATCTCTTTGTCATTGTCTGCGCTATCTCTCATCTTAGACTGCGACTTTCATGAAATTGTGTTTTTTTAGCAATATCTTAATACTTTATTCTTTAAAATTAATACTTATGAGTCAAATCTGTAAATTTTTGTATGCTACATATTTATATTTCAATAAGTCAAAATTTTAATTTTTTTAAGTTGCCTTAATATTAGTTATACTAGCCTCAAAGCCCGTCAAAAATGTCAGGTTTAACGGATTGTTCTGACAGTTCATTTCTCTGCGGTTGCCTAAGTAAATAGAATTGTTGTAATGTAATGGTCATAACCGTATTTCGAAATTTTTACATATTTCGGTTGAAGTTTACACAGCGATACAGATGGAAGTTCTGCTGAATGAATGCTGTCAGAATTAGGGAACCAATTAAATTAAAAATAAATTAAGAATCTCAAAACTTATGCTATAGCGCGTGATATTGGTTTTATTCCTGGTCCAGGTCTCATTTAGCACGATAAATATGGAACTACTTCCATCTGTATAAAAATATTGTAATTTCAGTAACTCGTAGCTTATGAAAGCAGCTTAAACTATTTATAAAACTAAATTCATCGTGAATTAGTCTGTAAAAGAAATTGTTAATTGTCTGGTCCTATCTGCATTTCGACATAACCACAACTTCTACTAATATTGCTGTTCAAAATTCATAGATGCTATTACCCACATACGAATACATTCATTACATTACGATCTAAATTTGACCTTCTGGAAACATTTAGAATACTTGTGTCTGATATAGTGACATTAGTAATAAAAGCAACTAATAATTAATATATTAATTTAAACGCAGTACATACATTTATTTCAGCGTTCCAGCAAATCATTCCCTCCATTATATTATAACAGTAAGTTAAAATATCTATATTGGATATAAAAATATTGTAAGCCCGTCAAAAATGATGTGCTGAATGCAGTATTTTAGCAATTAGTTTCTTCGCTGCCTAATTACAATTTTCATCGAATAACGTTCATTATCTTGAAAATGGTGTAACGTAGATATTTGTTAGCTTACTGTAGCAACGTTATTGCTGTCCAGAGTGTATAAGAAAAATATACATCGAACAAATTTTAATAAAGGAAAAGCAGCTAATAATTAATATGTCGATTTCAACGGAATACGTACTTTTCCTTCAGTGTTCTGAGAGTTAATTTATTCGCGTATGCATAGCTAAAAAGAACTGTTATTAAATAACGCGCATAACCTCTAACATTTCCATTGGTTGTTTGTTGTGCAGCGGAGGCGAAAAGCATGACGTTTTAGTCCGACGTCATAGAGTGACGTCACAGCCTGACACACCTACAATATGACCAAAACTTGCGTATAAACTATGTGTATAAAACGTAATTAGGTGTAATACAGAACTATACTCACCTTAATTAACTGTACACGAATCGTAGTAGTCGGCGGACTGGTCCCACTTCACACAGTTTGTTTTAATAAGCGTTGTGGTTGTACCGTACCATCACTACTGTGGCACGTTCAAGGGACTCTGAATTGTATCAAAGGAAAAGTTCCGCTATAATTCCTCTGATTTGTGTTAAGTATGTCGTTCGATAAATTTACTTCTACTACTTTATTTGTGGCTCCTACAGAAGAATGATGACAGTCCTACTAAACAGATTACCATCACTCTAGATTTATCGCCTCTTTTTAAAATATTAAATTATGAGCAGAATACAAAACGGTTTGACAGAGTTGGCAGATGACATTTTTACGAAGTTTTTTGCGAATATGAGAGTATTAAACCATTTTAAATGTATATAAAACAAC
Source organism: Vandiemenella viatica (assembly GCA_031002005.1). Classification (NCBI taxonomy): domain Eukaryota; kingdom Metazoa; phylum Arthropoda; class Insecta; order Orthoptera; family Morabidae; genus Vandiemenella; species Vandiemenella viatica. The sequence continues at coordinate 82,230,996 of CM061920.1, forward strand.
ATTATATTATCGCCGTTCAACAGGGCCGATAGCAGCGGGTAATAAAATTATGATAACTGGTACTTACTAAATGGTTGATCTTGTTCAACTTATCAGATTGGGCATCTCCCTTCCTGTTGATTATGATCTTAGTTTTTCTGACCTAATGAGAGAGTCAAAGCACTATTAACATCCCACTACCCACAGCGAAAATTAGATACAAAAATTCATTGCAATTTCATATAATACACTAATGCTGTTGATGAAAAATTATTACAAGATTTCTGTCTGTGTGTCAGAGCAAAACATAATTTTCTTGTTTTTTTCGTGCTATTTTACGATTTGTGTTTTTCAGTTGAGCTCTGGGACCCCGCGGCTGCTGCGGCTGGACGCCGGCGAGGCTATCAACTTAGTCGAGCAGCGTGCGGGCTCGCCCAGTTCCCTCACCGGGGCACTGTGTCAGCGCATAGGGAAGACGCTCACAGACGCCCTGGTCGACAATCACCGGCCGGCAGTACCCTCCTCCAGTGAGTAACACAAAACACTAATGAGATTCACATTTACTGTATTTTCTACTGAAATTTAAATGAGCTTGACAGGAGTAGACCACCTGATAAAAAGTATCGGGAGATGTATCCGAAACTGCATTTATACTTTTCCCGTTCACGTTCCCTATTATTGGACATTAATATGAGGTGGGGCCTCCCTATGATGGCTTTAACTCTGCTGGGGAGACTTTCAACCAGGTGTCTGAATGATAACATCACAATTACATTATTAACGTGTGTACAGTACAGTTTAATTGATTACGCGATAGCCTACGTGAAAGACTTTGTTCTGTAAGGGCCCGCCAGATAACCAAGAACAACGACCTCCCTCAGCGACCACATGTCAGGCAGTTCTCGGAAGGACGCTCTGAAAGGTCTTTTGTCAACCATATCCTGGGCCGGATAAACATCGCGAATTGAATTGTCGAATTGTTACATCCAGAGCTCAGAGTTGCGAAGATTTAAGACGGCTTGGGACCTGTCAAACACTCTCAGTGTTGAATCATATTATGTGTTCAAGTACAGACACGGCGTGTTATCCACTTCTCACGAACTGGGTTCACTACTCTGACGAACAGTGAAAAAGCCAGGGAAGCGCCGATAAACGTAATTCCTTGAAATTTAAACTTGCGGTCAATCAGAATGAGTCTGAGCGAAGAGAGGTCATGGAGATGCATGATTGTGACCCTCCAATAACAAAATTAGTTAATTAGTTAATTTAGTTACTATTTTGTTTATAATATTTTTTCATGTCTGGGCGTATCCGGAGATGGCAGGGGTGGAAATGAAGTTTGATTGACAGAACCGACTTTCGTTGGTGGGAGATGATCGCAACGGGGACTCGACTGATGACTCTCGAGGCGAGAGGTCATTAAGAGTTCCGGCAACCGTCAAGAGGTGACCAGTACAGAGCGATAAGTGTTCATGTCCACACTGGCACCAGTGTGACTTGAGGTGGTTTGAGTGAAGATAGAGGTGCTAGCGTGACTTCCTCTATGCTGACTCACGGTAAACACGCATACTATAAAGTGCACCAAAATTCGAAGGAGCTCTCTTGTCCATACACCGACACTGGCGAGGAAACTCGCAGATAAGAGTTTCAATCTGCCGAACAATAATGGGTTTAGCCGGAGCATTAGCTTCCAAATGACTTTTTGTTTATAGTAAAATCAACGAAGTGCCTTTGTCTTTCTTTGATTAATCAATTTGTTTGTATATGGCAAATGTTTAATTGCTAAACGAGATGATATGGTCACTTTGCATGCGAATTTTAAATGCCCGGACATGGTTGACAAAAGACCTGTCAGAGCATCCTTCCGAGAACTGCATTACACTGTGGGGGAATGGCAGTCCATTCTTCCTCAAGAGCTGAAACCAGAGAGGGTAATGATGTTGGACGTAGGTGTATGAAGTAAATTCGACGTTCTAACTCATCCCAAAGGTCTTTCATTGGGTTCAAGTCGAGACTTCTGGCAGGCCAGCCCATTTCAGAAACTTAATGTCCACAAACTATATTGCTTCACAGATGCAGTTTTATGACAGATGACATTCTCATGTTGATACAAACAGTGATCTCTGCGAACTGGTCCTCTGCTGTATGCAGAACACAGTGGCTTAAAAAGTGTTCATTTCCTTCTGCAATTAGAGTTTTACTAAAGGCTCACACCCAAACCACGAAAGACTCTCCTACACAAGAACACCACCTTCTCACTACTTCACTGCTGGAATTACATATGATAGCAGCTAACATTCTCCATGCATTCGGCAAACGCAAACCCTTCCATCAGATTGCCACAAGGTACAGCGCGATTCATCACTCCAAATCACTCGTTTCAAGTCATCCACTGTCCATGGTGTCACTCTTTACATATCTCAAGCGTTGCTTTGCGTTGACTGCAGAAATATGTGTCTTATGAGCAGAAGCTCGATCTTTTTAGCCCATTTTTTTAAACTTTTTACGCACATTCATTGTCCGTGTTGGACTGTTGTCAATACCTTATAAGTGATTCCTTTTGCCGATTTTTGGCAATTTTAAGGAGGACTGAAATGTCCCTGATGGATTTGTTGCTCCAGATGGCAGCCAATCACTAGTATACGTTCGAAGTCAGTGAGTTCTTCTGACCGACCCATTCTACTGTTAGAGCTTCTCTACTGACAACTGTATACTCCCCGCCGCCTTTTATAATGCCTGGGCAGTCTGTCGTGACATCTAGAGTTCAGTTACGCATGACATAGGGGTGCCCGCATACTTGTTACCAAATAGTGTATATGTTGACGTTGCTTCTTGAATTATAACCGTAAAGTGAATCTACCATAACCATTACTTTCCCTATATTTTGTTGTCATTTCACATGAAAATTATAGAGCATCATAGCTGAATCTAAAAACAATTGTTACATGTGATCCGTATCTTTTCATTTTTTAACTTACATTCAGCTTTAAGTATTGTAACATAATGTTAGGGCATTTACATCGTTAGTAACTGTTCGCTCCTTCAGTAACTGTCAAACCACACTTATTAATAGAAGACCTTATACATGCTGAATCTACAATATGTCCAGGAGAGGATATACTGGTTAGCCTGTTAACAAATTTCAGAATAGTTCTTATATTCGCGGGTGTCCAGTCGGCTGGAATTGTGAAAACACAAGCACAATGTTGCGTCAGCTGGTTCTGCATTTTTCAACCTGTTTGGCACAATTTCTGTCTATTGCAAGCCTACTGGGTTCCGGTGACAAGTATCTATGAGGGTTTTACTGGTCCCAAAGTGTGGGGAAGTGCTTGCGCATGTGCGCATTTCCTTAGTGAAGTTAAATTGGTTTGTTCGTTTAGGATTGTCCTACGTTAGGGTGCAGTGCTTCGAGTTGAGGGTCGGCCTGCTGTAACTACATCATACGCGTTGTTCGGAGCCTGCGAACTGACGTCATACTCCTCCTTGGGCTACTGTGGTTGCTGAAGCTGAAGGAGCAGGTGCTTCAGCCTTATTCTACAAGAAGCTCTGTAACGTTTTCCTTCCCGGAAGAACAGGCTGCGCTGCCCTTCCTTGAATCGGTGATTTCCATATCTTCTATGAGCTCTTTTGAAGTTATGTCAGCTGCATATTATGTAGCAATGACAAGAGAGCGTCGTCTCGGATCTTTGTAATCACCGTTAAGTGTACGAAACAACAGCAGGCATCAATCGCAGCTTCCACTGGTATCTACTAAGCTGGGAAGCTAATTTCCCCAAAGTTCGCAGAGTTAAGCTCGTAATAAATATGCACTCAATCATGGTCTACAACAAATTTGTTGAGAGTTGTTTTTCTTTTATAATTTCTTTTTTTTTAATAAAAAAATGAGGGAGAACCGAAACCCGCCCCTGCAAGCATGGCGGACTCTTTTCTACCTACTACTCGCCTCTGCATTAAGAGTTAGATTAGTAAATAGTATGGGTGATCACAGGAACGTATGTGACGTGATCTATGCCACTAGGTTAAAGGGTTGCTAGCTAAGATACTGTCGCCACAGCGACAAATTCCATACTAATTCCATGGAGCTAATATAGGAAAGTGTTATTCGTGGGTCGAGTGAGTATCATGTAGTTACTTACCCCCAGAGAGGCAAGCCATCTCCGGGTTGCGGGTGTGGCAAACTCTGTGGGTTGCTGTGTTGTTTAGGTGTCTGGTTGGATTACCTTGATGCAGGCGGCATCCCAAGCTGTCTTCCACACAGTTGCCAGCACCAGTTCGGATTACTGCATCCACGCTGTGATGGTTCAGCAGTGTCGACGCCCATCGCCCTCACTGTGAGTTACCAGCTCCGTAATAGGACGACTCGGCGGCGTCCACGTCTCTGAGGCACTAGATCAGCGTTGAGCTGCGGCTGTTTCTGATGGAACAGTGCACCGTCCACCTCACTAAGATGGTTTCGCCTGTTTGACGCTGCAGTGATTTCACTGACGTCCATGTCCCGTGTCCTGCGTCTTCGGCACTGCGAAGCTCTGAGCGAGTCTCGCACGACAGCATGTGGATATTTATTTCCGTCATTTAACTATCTCCATATGTAATTTAAATATCCTAACAGTGTTGCGCATGCGTGTCACTTGAAGTCGTAACGATGGATTGCACAAGGCTGACGAATTTGAACTAAACCACATGCGCGACGCCTTACGATTCGAAAAACATAAGACATGCCGACCTAGACTCAAATTTGCTTACAGATGTCACCCGGCAGTTTCCAATGCAGTTCGCATTGTCTTGATGGTTTGAAATAAAGCTGTTTTGATTAGGATCGCCTGTTTGTGTCCACGCCGCTCGCTGATAAATTAATTCTAATTTTGTTCTGTGAATATCAGTGCAACTTTAATTACAGTGCACGCTGAAGTTTTAAGTGTGGTGTGGAGTGGTGCTGTGCAATAAACTTTACGAGGCTTATCAAAAAGAAAATTTCCAATGAGTTATAGAAATATTTTAAGAACATCAAAGAATCATTTTCTAGATGTAGAAACAAAGATCACAGAGTTGCAGCAAATAATGCAGTTATTCTTAGTTTTTTTATGCGCCAGGTATAGTTTGTTCTATTTTGTCAGTTAATGAGCAATGATGAATATGAGAGGCGAATGTTTTTAGTAACATCTCAAGAAATAAAAGATCTTTGACTGTACCTGAGAAAAAAGTTTTTTTCCCGGCGACACAGCCAGACAGCATCGACGCTACCATGGGTGGCCAGCGGCCGTGGCAGGAAGAATCAATCGTCCCATTCGATGGACGCGAAAGTGGTGGACGTAGCCATTTGCTCCTCTTTGATATTCCACCACTTCAACTCCAGTCACCGAAGGACTGCAGGACCTAGTCAGTGACTGGTATGACAAAGGAGCTGGTTTTGGAATTATTGGAAGACATGAGGAGGATGAAGAAAGTGCTGGTGATGAGGCTTGGTTAGATGTTGGTCGAAGAATTAGGAGATCAAGAGCGCAAGCTGGCACTCGATTTAATACATAAGGGAGTGCGAGAATTTTCTTTTGTGGGTAAGTTTGTCGGAGATTGATATAAATTAAAAAGGGGAGAGATGAATAATCTACCAAAAACGCGGGAGGAATTTAAAATTAAAATTGGTAAATAGTAAAAGACGGGTGGGGAATTTTTCACTCAAATCATATAATGTAGTAAAAATAATAATAATAACTAGGGAAATTACCATTGGAGCATGCGTTCCATTGAAAATTAATTCTAACAGTGCTTTTTTCCTTGAAACACACTGGAAAGCGGATCGAGTGGGACGGATGTGCGACTCAGCGTCTAAACAATGACAGAAAGGCTGTCTGATTCTAACAGCGACATCAATGATTTTTTTTTTTTTTCCGAAACAAATTGCTATGGATTTTGAGACTCGAGTTTTCTAATATATAATCTGCCAGGGGTTGAATGTAAACACGCATTTAGTTCAAAAAGCGTGCAGTAGTGCAGTTCATCATTTTCAGCTTCATATCAAGTAACTGTTGAATTATATGAGATACGTTGGTGATAAATTTGAAATATTCAAAATTACAATTACCCACTGCGTTTGTAGCTTATTAATTCAATTACATCTATGGAAATTGATTATTTTCAGGCATCAAATGTAATATACTTATCAATAGTGTATTTCATATTTGCAGTGGTAAGAATAAAATAAAATAATAAATAATTAAGTATATTACTCAGTACTTATTATAACTTTTATAAGTAATTGATTTTGTTTGCTTAATGTTATGTAGAAAATAAAACACGAATTATGAGATGGGAGAGGCATGCTTTTACTGTCAGAGGTTTTATGGGACTTTATTTCTGTTGCGAGCTTTTGCAAAATGTCAGTGTCACCACATATAAAAACGTAACCATAGAAGGTCAATAGCCGTGCTCCAGTACTTGTGAACGTGATCAAGCAGTACCTGCCTACAATATTCATTGGCCGCGGTGTAAGTCGAGTTCGAATTCTTCTCGTGGCCATTTCCTTGTGGAACCATTGGCAGCAGTCTTTCACTCACCTCCCATAACACCTAGGAGGAGGAGATACTCACTTTACCAGTAACTCTACGAGTAAAAGTTCGCTTTTTATTTTAGATGATGTTAAATAAACGCCAGTATATAGTTTTAAGACGGTGCAGTGTATCACATTGCATCGGAGTCACTTTTCCTGAAGAAGTATTTTTCTTGACAAGACTTCCTTTATAAGTAGAAAATCATGGCCTAACTTATGTGGCCATCCTGATCTGGGTTTTCCATGGTTTCCCTAGATCGCTCCAGGCGAATTCTGGGATGGTTCCTCACAATAGCCCGTGGGCGCCACCTGCCATATCCCGTATATCCCTTCCAAACCATTACCTTTCCTGATAGGTGCAATGCACCCTCCGCCAAACACTTTTAGTGAATCGCGGAGTAATAGTAATAGTAATAGTATTACACTGGCCAAAACAATGCTTTTGCACATTTTATGGTCTTTTTTCAAGGGACGTTCCCTGCCATACAATAATTTTAATGCCTAATTTGAGAGCTGTGTACATTCTCATGTCCTAAGGTACGACAGACGCTTTGACTGCCTATGAAATGTCACGACAGAAGTTTAGTGAAATATCTTTTTATTTTTTTTAGACGAAGAGCAGAGTTACTATCAGCTTCTTAGACAGCTAAGATGGGACCACATAAACAATATTAGAAACGATCTTCTTCGACTGGAGGACATTGAGAGGTATGTAACAAGAACTGTAGTGTTATTTTAAAAAATAATATGTCACTCTCGTCTAATGCTTTTATCATCTTTCTCATGTTTCAGATCGATTGATTCTCTCAAATTGGATACTTCTGTTAATCCGTGCATGAGCTCTAGCTTGTAGATGGAATACTCTCGTGGACTCCTTAAAAGCGATATAATTTTCCTTCGTCGTCTATTGACTTTGTTTGCTTTTTCCGCCGATTAATCAGTGTTATGTAAAGCACCATTTATATCAATAAAATGATACAGAATGTTTTACTCCTCTCTCAAAGTTTGCATTACAACTCTCCTAAATAATGTGAATTAATAAAAGTGATTTTCAAAAATCATTTTGAAGGTGATCCTCGAAACATCCGTGATATAAACACTATATTTTTCTGTGTCACATATTTTTATATACTACCTGGTATTCTACAATCAGGAACTACGACTTCCATCAAGAAATTTATCCATAATTTTGAAATATACACTGTGGTATATTAGTTTGTCATTTTTTAAAAGATTTTAGGAACATATGAAACAAAAAGGAGCCATAATTTTTAAAACTTGAGAAAAATATTCTACAAAGCTCATTTGATAATACCCATTTTAAATTTCCTGTGAATCAGTTTAATCAGTTCATGGCATTCACAAAAATAATTAGGACAGTAAAGTAAAAGTAGTAATAAACGATTGAAATAAGAAATTAGGTACAAGGATAAAAAGTAAAGATCTTCTATGGATATAGGATGAGGAAAGAATTGCTTGTCGAAGATCTTAACTGTAAATATCTTGACATAAATTTAGATTGTAAACTCAGTTGGGCAGGTGGTAGGAAGAGGTATCAAAGTTCTTCATTTATTGGAGAGGGTGATGAGGGAATGTACCAGGGAAGTTACAAAACCTTGATTAGACCACTGCTTGAATATCGTGATGTGGGATCCACATTATGGGCGTCAAATTCCGAACTGAAAGGGGTTCAAAAAAGAGCAGCAAAAATTACCGCAGAATGCAATCAGTAACTGCTATGCTGAAGGAGATGGATTGGGCCTCATTAAAAGACAGAAGACGGTTGAAAAGAGTAATTGTTTTGTTCAGGGTTTATAATCGCGATAATGCATGGATGAATATTGGTAGAAGGATTAGGCGTTCCACATCGAGGGAAAGAGAGGACCATAATCATTAGCTGGCGAAGGGGAGCGGGAAAATTGTAAGTAAAGGAGTCGGGGACTGGAATAAATTACAAAGGAATATACAGTTTACTGAAGGAGTTTGAAGTTGTAGTTCGTAAAAGACACGCATAAGAAAGGGGGTGAAGGTGAAAGTGTAGGGACATTGCAACCGGAACGTGTGTGCTCCATTACAATTAAAGTTAAATTAAAATTAAATATAAATTTTTCACGATTACAGTGCTTTGTACATTTTCGTCAGTGAACACAGTAGAATGTCACGTACACTTGTTTTCAGCGTTATCAGCGTTTTCTAGTATATGCAACGCAATTTTGCAGGTTCTGATCACCCATAACTACCCCGTAACCAAAGCTTTATATCCCAGTTCCATGGGATATCACCTCACCACCTACTCTAGTAGATGTAGTACCTGAAAAACCGTACCCTATGACCTACGCAATCCAGTTTATTATCAAATGATATGCCAAGATGTTTATACATAATGCCTTCAACCAACATTTCATCCTCCACCCTACAACAATACAAAATTAGCTGGCTCCTTTCCGGCATTTGAATTCATTCCATGTTGACCTACCCAACAAAATTCCTCTCTAGGTCCCTCTGTAGCTGTTCACAGTCCTATTATACAAACAATATGGTCATCCATAAACAACCAAAATTCTGAATAAATTCCACATACGGTGCACTATGTCACTATCGCTCTCACTTCCACCTCTACTGATACTCTCCGTTTCCTGCGTCAGAATTCCTCCACCTAGTAAATCACTTTTTGACTCATCCCAATGGTTAAACCTTCTTACGATGATTCTGTCGCTAATGCTTTTGGTTGCCTTTGAGAGATCAATTGATACTGCGAAACTTAGCCTCACATGTCCGTCTCACCTGATATAATTTGAACCAAGGCCATTAACTAATGTTCACATAGATACTTTCCGAGGGCATGTTAATGATTTAGTTTTATTCCTCAAGTCATTCATGATGCGGTTGCGTATGATGTGTGACATGACACTTTTTCAATCCTCAGGTAAGCTGCATATGAACAGTCTCAATTTAAGTAATATTTATTGAATTGATAAAATTTCATGTCTACCTATTGTAGCGGTATGTGCCGGTGGGGAGGAAAGGGTGAAAACCTTTTACTTCTTTTTATAATTAAAAGAAACCCTAGGCTGCTAATTTATTGGTACTCATAATGGCGTACAGGCGAGGCCTATTTATCGTTAACATTGACACATTGAAATATGATAAAAAGAACTATGCAAAGCCTCTTCTTACAATTGCCAACATATTAACAAATAAACAAAGCATTAAAACACAACCACTTTTAAAATTATTCTTGAAACAAACTCCCAATGTTAATTGGCAAGCAAGAAAGCTTCACACTTGATTTTTTTAAATGAAAGTTCCCTTCACAATGATCGGGAACCATAAATCAAATACAGTATTGACATTAACTGTATCCGATCTCAAATGCCGGGCGCCAGGATAATTTAAATTATCCACCAAGTGTGGCTTTAAGAAAGTCTGCCCCAGCTAGCTCAATATTTGGGAGTGCGAGAACTCCTAATCATTCAGTGGTCGTTACAAGGCTGTACTCAATGGCCGAATAAAAGTACCACACTGCACTGTAGAATTATTACCGTGACGGCGATGTATTTCCCGCGACGGCGGAATTACTATAGCCCCTTGGCTATAGCGGACAATGCACCACGTCCGTCAGCAAGCGTACTGGATGCGTGCACAGCGACCTCACTGTACAAGACACACTTATTGACCCTCAGGTTCGATGCCAAGACGGAGCGATCTCCAGCTTCGGAAGATCCGCTCCTTCCAGTCTGAAGGCTCGGAGTCAAGTCCCCTCCAGCGTCCGCCGGAAAAAGCCTCCTCCCGTCGCTCGTGGTTTACATAGAGCAAAAATACACCAGCATTACAAAATGCAAAGGAAAGTCTCTCTCGATTGGTCCTGCCGTTCTCAAGCTCCTCCTTCCGGCTGTCACGATAGGCGAACATTGTCTTTCTCGATTCGTGCGAACTCGGGATAGCCTCGGACTTATTCGTCACCTGTGACCTCCAAACTGCCCGTCCCGAGACCTGGGGTTTGGATACGATCATTCACCCCAGTGTACAGTTTCCCCGGAGCCAAGGGATTATACGCTTGACCAAATGCGTGAGAAAGGGTAGCTGGTGTCCATTGTCCCTGGTAGCCGCCGGCCTGTCGCGACAATCTGGCGCGTTTAGCTGGGAGGTCCCAAAAACACTGACAATCCTCTACGATAATTCCTTTCTTATTCTTTTTATATATAAAAATATACAAAATATTATATATAAAAATGTACGGAATGACCCATATTTGGTCATTCTATTACACTATCTTCATCAAAATTTTATCAAACTCTTAGGCGCTAGTACGCTAAATGATGGTCACAACTGAAATTATGTGATATTTAATGTAACATAATGGAGTAAACAATTAATCGGAATTTTCAAAAACAAATTTAAAAAAATCCATGCTTGACCACCGTTGCAACAGAGAAAACTAAGTGCTTTAAAGTCGCAACCGACATATTCGCATAACACTGAACTCAGCTGTAACGGGCTGGCCTTGTGGTTAGGTGACTGCGTTGGGCGTTTTGACCATTAATTAGAAATGTGGCTTTACATGTGACTGACCTTAGCGTTTATCTCCTCTTCTTATCTTCTTCCGGATACCGTCTTGAATTCTTGCAAGTTAACTAATTAATTCAATCAGGATTGTCAGACACCACGTGTAGGTCACGACCCTTTTACTATTGGAATACCATATACTCAAATGATCAAGACGGAATGTGGATAAATGGTTTAATGGAACCAAGCTGCCGATAGTATATTTGAAGATGATACCAAGAAGTAGAGTGCACACTTGTTCTACTGGATCGCTAGTCTGATCGTAGAAGATATTAAGTGAAAGTCAGTCTATTAATACTGGATGGAACTTAAGATCGTTACGACGTCCGAGACAGGGCGGCTAAGCTTTAAGCTAGCGGTTCGCTATCCGATGTTGCACCTAAGCTCGCTGGTAATGAATAGAATGATTTATTGGTTGTACAGGGCCCACTTCGCCTCTGTTTTGCGTCACAAGAAGGTATTGCTGACATGTTATTCAGCATTCCTGAACGGGGCAACGACTTTGCTTGCGTCTGCGCTGTGTGACTGCAACTGTCCACTCTAACTTCGCCAATGTCTCCTACATTTATAAACATTTTTAAGACACTAAAAATTTATTTGAAGATGCGTTTAAAAAACTAGTTTTTTATTGGATGAAGAACAGCCAACTACAATCGTGTCCATAAGTTAAGGGAATTAAAGATACGCGGAAAAAAAAACTTATGGAAAGGTGATAATGTGTGCACTAAACGGTACAATGGCAACGATTTGGCAAGTGACACAGAGCTATTGACACAAGGTATACTGAAAAACCAGACGTGGACATTGGTTGGCACTGCCCGTGTGTGGTGACCTTTTGCCGGTGGAATGTATAATGTTAATACCGAGAGTGATGACCTCGCATGGCAATACAGGATGCACAATCGCTCCTCATACGAGGGATCAGGCCTTCCAGGATTGCTTGCGGTAACGGATGGAGGCCAAAAATGATCCTTCTGACGAGAGCGTCTCATGCATGTTCAATCGGATTTAAGTCCAGGTAGCGAGCTGGCTACTCTTGACGTGTAATGTCTGATGTTGCAGGTCCACTAGGCCAGCCCTCTATAGGCAGGCATTACACAAGTCCATAGGCACCACGAAAAAGAAACGCGTAGTGTTGCAGGATGTAATCCCTGTAATCAATAGACCTCACAGTACCACTACGTACGACATGCAGTGGGATACGTGCCCCTAACATATTTCCATTCTATACGAGAACACTGGCACCCGCCATACCGGTCCATTTCTAAAATATAGTCAGAGTTATAACGTGTCCTTGAGGCGCGCCAGGTGAACAGACGTAGAGAGTCGCTCTCCAGCAACCACGACTCATCCATGTAAAACAGGACACTACACCGTTGTTCCTGGTTCAGTCGATAAAGCACACTCGACGAGCCACGGAGTGCCTTATGTTTAAGTAGAATGCATCTGGTGAGTCGCCAAGCATACAGAGAAACGTCTAGATTCTAGAAGACGACGATACACTGTATGACGGGAGGTGTGAGACCCAGAGGTTGCTGCGAGATCTCTGCTGTTTGTAATTGCTTATAATCGTTAGTGGAAAGTGTGCTAATTGCCTTAGATTACTGAGTGCGGAAGTTTTTATCGAGGAGTTTTAATGCCGTGGAAAATGACGAAATTGAGGAGACTCTCGTATGTTAATGTAGAGATCATGTTTTTTTTATTTATTTTTATTTAATGGCATTCTGCTACTGGGCCATACAGCCAGCTCAATGTGATTTGTTGCTATCAAGTGTTGACACAAGGACACTACAACACGGACAAGACATTCACAGACACAACACTAAACACCCATGCCCTCGGCCGGACTCGCACTCTAGCCCCTACGCTACCGAGACCGGCTAGAAACAGGAAGCTATTAGAACAGAAGGATTAGTGCCCTTGAGGCAGAACTGATTGATAATCGGAAGGAAATGGATAAGCTGTGGACGGAGGGAAAAAAAGATGGTTTGTAACTGGTAACGGTGGAAAGGGTAACCAGAACGAGGCGGGCTTCCGATTCTTTTGTTGTTTGAGTGGCAAATAGATTTGACGAGTCGCTGGAGTTAGACAGAGATGAGCCGTCTGTAGCTGTATGTGTAGGTTTAGGAAAGAGGCAGCAGAGTTTTAGGAAAAATTATAAAGATAAGTCTAGTAGACAATGGTTAAGGGAAAAGAAAGTCAGCTCGTTCAATCTAACTCAGATAATTAATTTCCCCACTATAATAATGATTAATAACACTACACAGGAAAGGTGACCTAGAAAGCATTTTGAAAGAAGAACGCAAAATTATAAGAAAGATACTTGGCCCAGAAAAAACAGATGACGGATATAGACTGTAATCTCGAAAAACATCAGGAAACAAAGGTTAAGATTTTACGGACATATCCACAGACTTCCACCAACAAGACTGATTCATAAAATTGTGACATACATAGAACAGCTAAAAACCATGCCCTGGGTCCAGCAGATCAAAAAAGACCTGGAAAAAGCTCACATACACGCATCAGAAATCATAGATTGACAAACATACAGAGAAAAAATTAACAAATGGGAAGTACCGCCAGAGAATGAAGTCATTGGACTGAAGAAAGGAAGAGAATCCACGGAGAAAAAAATGAAAGCTGTATGGAAACTTAGGAAACTGAATCGTTAAGGCTTTGCGTGATCCGACAGGGTCCAATTTCAGATAATGATAGTAATAGTTACTCAGAAATATATAATACGAGTATAATGTTTTCCTACACTCCTAAAACTTCTGTCTCACAGTCAAGCCATCTATTAATGAACTTTCTGAACATGATACTGTAGTGAGCTTCGTTGTCCTTTGGTTCGTTGCTTTCTATAATGAATTACTTACGAGAATTGGTTATTGCAGTGTGAATGATTCTTCCGTTCCTATATCCTTTTTTCAGGTCACTATCTGACCTCAGGAATCAGAGACAATTATGCTTTATCAAGAAAATGATGATAACTTAGTACCGGAAAAAAAATAGACACAGTTCAACGAATATCTTTTCAGAACTGAATTTATACCGCTATACACATCTGGGTAGCAAACTTCGTTAGAAAATGATCCAGGATGAAAAGAAACAAACACGACCAATTATTGGAAACTTTTTCAAAGACCGCAAGTCCTTACAATAACAATTCAGTCTACTTCTTTTCACAATCAAGAACTGTTTTTTGAATTATCACCTCAGCTATTTAACATTGGTTACTCCAGTTAATGCATTAAAAAAACGAATATAATTGATCAAAATAGTTACTTGCTAATATCACAATTAATAGCGATGTAGCGGTCACGTGATCCACAAGAATAATCAGCCAGCGTCCCACTTTTTTTACAAATTTCATTCCCCCTGCTGAAGGCTGGGATCCGGGATGCTGGATAGTCTCAGAGGCCCTTCCCTGCCTAACTAAACTACGGGGAGGGAATTGGGAGGAAGTTTACCGTGGTCTTTCAACGGAACCATCCCGCCATTCGCCTGGAGGGACTACGGAAAACCGCAGTCAAGATGGCCGGCTGTGATCTGGACCCCGTCCTCCCGAATGCTATGTAGGAGTGCGAAACTGGAACACAAAATCCTTATATTTAACGTTCATCATAGAATTTTACTCTTCCTATCTTATCCATAACCACTAAATAAATAGATAATTGATTAAAACTCAAAACATAAATGGGAATGAACATGATTTTAAGCTAATCATCATTTATTTTAAAAAATAAAAATAAATCAGTCTCACAACATTCCCGCGCTAATTCCTTTAAATTCACATATCCATGAACTGAGAATAAAAATGGAAATTATAGGCTATCTCAGAGCAAAACAATGAACATGATCATACTAAGTTTTGAACATTGGTAATAATTTTTAACAAAAAATGCAGTTTTCTTTCACCGGCCTGCATGTTTGAATATTGTGGTGGTTATATTGTCCACATACACATTATGTTGTATGCTTCCCTACGTGCATGCGCGTTACTTGAAGAAAGAAGATGTGTAGATGATGTCTGCCAGCATTTTATTTATTCGCAAACTCAGACATGAATCAATGACACAAAAAAAAGGAAATTCGCGCAGAACGAGGTAGCAAATTAACACGCTCCTCTTATAGACCTCAACGAGCATGGTGGGTGAGTGGTAACGTTTTGCCCTCACATTCGGGAGGACGCGGGTTCGAATCAGATTTGCGTTTTCCATGGTATGATTCACCGAACGTGGTGGGTGAGCGGTTAACGGTTTGCCCTCACATTCTGGACGACGCCGTTTCGAATCTCCGTCCGGGCATCCAGTTTTCCATGGTAGATAGATAGATAGATAGATATGTTCACTTTGATCCCATGTGAGAATAATCTCGGGGATGTGGAACAGTACATACACTTATTAGTAATGTCAATATTACTATATAATTGATAATATTATTATATATTGACAACAAGTTAGCAACAACCCATTAGTATAACCAATATCTCCTGTAATCTACAAATACAATCCCGAGTTAATTAATACTTATTATGTGGAACAGTGTATACACTTGTTACCAGCATCTAATAACCAGTTATTTTCTTACCAACCAGTTACCATGTAAGGTTTCACTGTAATTTGTGACTACATATTATATTATGTTAGTTGCTATTTATGTGGAACAGTACACACACCTATTAGCAATATCAATTATATTACCAACAACTCATAAGCAGTCAATTACTTAAAAACCTGTTAATATGATAATTTTTCACAGCAGTTTTTGAGTGCATGCTATCCCATGTTAGTTACTATATATAAGTGAAATTTTGTAAACAGTGTAATTAGTTCATTTGTCAAGTTTCAACAGAAAGAAAAACCATATATCATTTTAGTAATTGTGGATAATTTTGTCACCTTCCCCTTCCATACACCATATATACTATTTTATCAGTCATTCTTAGTTACCAAATTCCAAGAAGAAAATTCTTTTACAGAGTAAAATGGGTTCTGAAGCAGAAACTCTTTCAGTTTGGACTTAAAGTAGTTGGGTTTTTGTAGATAACATTTAATTTCTGTTGGTAATACATTGAATAAGGAAGCTCCAGTAAATGTTAGCCCTTTCTGAACAATTGACAGTGATTTGTAATCCTTGTGAATATTATATTTATTCCTAGTATTATGGCTATGTATGTCAGCATTAAGATTGAAGTGTTCAGGATTTTCTACTACAAATGATAATACAGAGTATACATACTGTGCTGGCATTGTTAGAACACCCAGGTTTTTAAATAGATTTCTGCACGGTGTCTGTGGGTTTGCTCCACAAATAGTTCTTATAGCACGCTTTTGCAATTTAAATACCCTCTGTGCTTGTGACGAGTTTCCCCAGAATGAGATGCCATAAGTGAGCAGGGAATGAAAATATGCAAAATATACTAACTTTCTGGTTTCTATATTAGCTATTCTAGATATTACCCTCAGTGAAAATGTTGCAGAATTCAGTTTTTTAAGAAGTTGTTGAATATGCTGTTTCCAGTTCAATTTGTTATCTATATATACACCCAGGAATTTTGTGAAACTGCTTTCATCGATTGCTTTTCCTTCTGATAATACATTATAGCTGTCCTTTGTTTTATTTTTGTAACAAACTGAAGTAACTGTGTCTTTTCTACATTAAGTATTAGTTTGTTGGCATTAAACCACCTGTTAATTTTCTTTATAACTTCATTTGCTGTGTTTTCGAGGTTTTGTGCTGATGGGTCTTTCAAGGATATGCTAGTATCATCTGCAAAGAGCACCATGTGTTCATTATCACCTAGTATATGTGGGAGATCATTTATATAGATTAAGAACAGCAGAGGACCAAGAATTGAACCCTGAGGCACACCACATTTAACTATACCCCATTCTGAGTTTATAACATCTCCTGTATTAACATCTTTCAGTGATACACATTGCTTTCTATTTTCCAGGTATGATTTAAACCAATGTCCTGGCTTACCACTAACTCCATAGTGGTCTAATTTACCTAGTAGAATTTCATGATCAACACAGTCAAAAGCCTTTGCAAGATCACAGAATATACCTAGGGAATTTAATTTTTTATGCATTGATTCCAGTATGTCGTTTACAAAAGCAAAAATTGCTGAATCTGTTGAAACGCCTTGTCTAAAACCAAACTGTACTTTACTGAGTAGGTCATTTTTTTGTAAATGTGCATACACCCTTCTGTACATTGCTTTTTCAAAGATTTTTGAAAATGCTGGTAGAAGTGAAATGGGTCTGTAATTCTCAATTTTTGAGGTATCACCCTTTTTATAAAGCGGTTTGATTATTGACTTCTTGAGTGAGTCAGGGAAGATACCTTCTTCAAAAGAACTATTACAAATATGACTAATAACTCTACTAATGCTGGTGTTACATTGTTTCACTACATGGGTTGAAACCTCATCATAACCAAAAGACTTTTTATTTTTGAGGGATTTAATAATTTTTTCAATTTCATTTTGACTGGTGGGAAATATAGACATAGGTGCTGTTTTTGGTGACAAGGATTTAAGTATTGCTATAGCATCCATATTCCCAATATATTTTCCTTTTATTTTTTCAGCAACTGTTAAGAAGTAGTTATTGAAAGCATTTCCTACATAAGAGGGGTCAGTTACAAGCTTATCATTAATGCTTATAGCTATAGGTTTATGTTCAAGGGATGATACAGTTGTTTCTCTTTTAATAATGTTCCAAACACTTTTTATCTTATTATCTGAACTACTAATCTCATCGTTTATGGCCAAACATTTAGCTTCTTTTATTACTTTGGTTAAAATTCTACAGTAAGTTTTGTAATGTTGTCTGAGAAGCATATTATCAGTATTCCTAACTTTTACATACAATTCCCTTTTATGTCTGCAAGATGTTTTAATACCAACTGTAACCCAATTTTTGTTTACTCGTTTTTGACCAATTGGAACTAGTTTTGTAGGGAGACACCTTTTGTAAATTTCTGAAAACCTTTGGTGAAAGTAATTGAATTTATTGTTACCCCTTTTAATTTATAAACAGTGCTCCAGTCCTCATTGAGAAGTTCATCATTTAATATTTTTATTGAATTGTTCTTTAATGGCCTAACTCTGACAAATCCTTTCTTTTTGTTACATTCATTTCCCACAACATCCAAAATATTTATTTGAGCATTATGGTCTGACAAACCATTTTCCATTGGAACTGTTTCATATATTTCTAATTTATTGTGCTCTACAAAAATGTTATCAATAATGGTACTACTATCTTTTTGTGTTCTAGTTGGGAAATTTACAGTTTGATAGAGATTGAATGATCTAAGCATTCCTAGAAGATAATCTGTCTGGTTACATTCTACCCCAAATCACTCCAGGCGAATGCCGGGATGCTTCCTTCAAAATGCAATGGCCAAATTACTTCCCGTTCCTTTTCTCCTGCCCCATGCCACCTCTAATAACCTCGACGTCGACGAGGCGTCAGGCCATAAGTAAAAAGAAAAGTATAGTTCCTTCAAAAAGGCTACCATACTTTCAATTCTTCTTGTCCTCATCACTTATTGAAATTAAATTTGCCTTGCATATTAAAGTCATTTTAATACCACAAAACAGTTGCACAGTCTTTGAAACATAAAGCAGAATCACTGTGTATATATCCACTTCCATGAATGAGCAATAAAATCGATTTCAACCAATAGTTTTACATTAACACGATCAACAAAGTGGCACTCTCTTTCATAATCTATGTGAATTTCGGTCAATATCATTAAATTATTAGACCTAACAGCATTTCACACGTTGCAATCACTTCTTCAATCATTTCTTTACGTTCCGAGCAACAAATTATGGTTTCATCCCACTGACATAGTCGGATTAGAATCTACTATTAGCTTTGGGGTATAATCAGGTTTGCTTACATCATCTGTCTCTACTCCCACTGCAGTTTCACTTGTTTCAATTAAACTACAATCACTAGTTTTACCATGATTAACAAAACAAGTATTCTCATTAATACTTTCTTTTGATCCCATAATATCATTCACATAGTTGTTAATGGCTCAGATGCTTGAACTTCAGCATAGATTATTGCAACAAGAACAGTTATTTATACGTTCCCACCCCTACAAGGGATAGCTCCACTTTACCACTTTTATCGCAAGTACGGGGTATGCTATCAGCTGTAATTGCTTCACTTAATTTAACACCTACTCTTTTGAAACGATCCATAAAATCTCTTCTGAAGTAGTTTACATTGTTGTCGATCATAGAATTTAATTTATCATTGGTGTCATTTACGATTGCACTTAAATGCACATTCAAGTGAGTATTGAACTGAGATTTCATTGGTAAAATCAGGTCAGCCAACCCTTTTAGGAAAGTGGTCTATTCTGACTAATAAGGTATAGAAGAGGACTGCATATTTTCTGTTTCCTACTACTACTTGAGAATGGCCACCCGCTGGCAGAGTATCACCCTCACTTTGGAAAACTCGACCAGATCAATAGTTTATTTAATCTCTCCAATCACGATTTGTTGAAGTTAAAGAATTTCCGGCAAGATCATCGATGGATAAGAGTCTACGATATTAAACAAAGATGGTGGGGTTGTAGTCGGTAAATCAAAATTTACTTTATTGCCATCAGTAGTTAATGTTTCAATAATATTTTGAATATTTCCATTTGGCATATTACTTTCAACTGCCGGGCAAATTACCACAGTTACCTTGTATCACGTAAAATTTCGTCTGCTGTGTCATTGATTGATTGTGCCAAATTATCATCAGTATTTGAAATTTCAATCAAAATACTCTTCATACGCACGCGATACTGTGTTTCATCTTCAATTTGCTTACCAAAATTAGTTGACGTACATCCAACGGGAGAAGTTATATCAACACTTACTAGGGAACTAATTACAATGTCAGAACAAGTTTGCTGTCATCTGTCTCTCCACTGGATTGATGCAGTCCTCCATACCTTCCTACCTTTCGCTAACCTCTTCATCTCAACATATTCGTTACAACCTTATTCTGCTTCATGTATTCTAAAATTTGGCTACCTCTACAGTTCTTACCTACGACTGTTCCGTCAACTAAAAAATTAACCAATCCTGCATGCCTTAAAATGTGACCCACCATCCTGTTTCCTTTTTCTGTAAGACTCTTACACAAACTACTTTCTTTGTACATTTAATTTTCAGCTCCTTCTATAGCGCAACATTTCAAATGTTTCAATTTTTCTTTTTTCTTGTATTCCTGAAGTCCATGAATCGCTACCATAAGGTTTGTTTTGACTGCATTAGTTTTGTTTTGCAGTAAATTGTGAAGTTATTAAGTGACAGTGAACAATTTTTTTAAAATAGATAATCAGTACAGTGTAAACAAATTATATTTGTTTACATTTGAGGTTAGGTCAGAATCAGGGTGTCAAATTTCATTGTAATTGTTTAAAAAGTTCTTTTGATATCTTTTGTTTGTTTTTATTGTAAGTCTTGTAGTTGATAAGTGTTTTAATTCACATTTCGGAAAAGTTTAGAGTGACTTACATAGTATTTGTTTAGCATTTTTCTCAAAATCCTACTTTTCTTTGGAAACTGAAAAACACGAGGTTAATTAAAAGTAAAAGCTTTTTTCTCCTAAGTTCTTAAGTTTTTTAAAGTAGTTTAAAAAGTAAACGTTTTAAAGTTTAGATTCTCCTAAGTTATTAAGTTTTTCTGAAAGTATCATAATGGATACTAAGTGTGGAAATTTCCGAAGACCAGTAAGAAAAGGAGTGACGTGCCGGGACTGCGGGCGCTGGTACAGCGATGTTACTAACAGTGACTCTTGTGTCGGTATTGCCTGGAACTGTCACTCCTGCAGAATTAAGGATCAGGAGCAGCGGATTCTGAAGCTCCAGTCAGTTCTTGTATCTGCGGAGAGAGATTTAAAGGCCCTGAAGGAAGAAAACTCAGTTCTTAGGCTTTGGCAGAACAGTGAGTGGAGGGAAGTCAGCTCTGGCAGGAGTGGTAGGAGACACTGTCTGTCTGATGTTTTCCAACTGGAAACATCGAATGTGTTTCGGCCATTGAGGATCTAGATGGTGACTTTGAGGGCCGTCAAGTTGGACTGAACGATCTGGGATCTTGTAAAGTAAAAGGGAGAAATTTTCAGGGGGTATCTAAACGTAGGAAGGTACTGTTACTTGGAAGCAGTCATGGGAGGGGAATCAGTGAGATGGTTCAGTCTGACTTGGGGCCAGATTATGAAATTGCAGTATTTTCAAACCAAATGTAGATCTTGGAAATGTTGTATCAAATGTGGAAGACTTAGAGAAAGATTGGATTGTATTGTAATTGTAGGGGGACCAGGTAATAGTCTTGATAAGGACCTCAATTATTCAATTGAGGAAGACATTGCTCACATTTCCAGGAACACACATCAGACGAATGTGGGATTTGTGGGTTTCCTTGAACGTTATAACAAACCCTTAATGCGACATAACATTAGGCGTACACATACATCGTTGGAAAGGGTTCTATAGCAACCAGAAATTCCCACATTGGTTTGATAGATGTGACCTGCATTGACAGGGACAGTTATACACGCCATGGACGCCATCCAAATTTCAGAGGTAAAAGGAAGCTTTCGCCTCTTATTGCTGATGAGATTAGGAGATACCAGGTGAGTAAAAGAGGTATTCCTGTTATAAGTGGTGTTAAGTCGCGGCCTTTTTTAGGGTAAATAAAATAACATCTCTTCTGATCAAAACTTACTGAAATTAGAAATTCCATCTGACATACTTAATATCTACCAACAAAGTAAACAATTTAAATCCATCGAATCAAAGTGTTCAGACCACTATTCTCCATCAAAATATAAGTGGAATATTTAGTAAAACTGATGACATTACCTTATGCCTAGAAGAGATTCAAAATTCAAGAATTTTCAATGTAAATGTTCCGTGCATATCTGAACATCATTTGTCTGACACAGGAATATCTCAGTTATCCATCCCTAATTATAAACTAAGTTCTCATTTCTGTAGATGTAAAATGGAGAAAGGGGGAATTGCCATTTTTGTTAAAAATAATATTCAATACAACAGTGTAGCTGTAAGTACGTATTGCATAGAACAATACTTTGAATGCTGTGCTACTAAACTAGAATATGGTAAGGTAAGTGCATCATAGTAATAGCAATTTACAGGTCCCCCTCAGAAAATTTTAGACTGTTTTTATCTCAGTTAGTATTTGCTACTATGTTTCAAAAATAACAAACAAAAAATTTTATGCGGAGATTTTAATGTTGACTTTCTCAATCACAGCAATGAGAGGCTAGATATGGAAGCCTTGATGTTGTCTTTTAACTTAACGGCACTTGTAAATTTCCCTACTAGAATACAAAATAATAGCAGGACTACAATTGATAATTTTTTATGGGTATTTCTCAGTACAGGAATTATAACATACTTCCAGTAATAAATGGTATCTTAGATCATGATGACCAGCTGTTATGTATCAAGTTCAGAAACACTATTAAACAGATAACGAAAAGCTGGGTATATAGAAGAAATATTAATGGAAACAATATAAAACATTTCATAGATCCTTAAATAATGAACACTAGTCAGAAGTGTACAATGCACAGGGTGTTAATAAAAAATTTGATTCCTTTCTCAATATATCTCTAACACTTTTTGAAGGAAGTTTCAAAAAAAACCGAAAGTTGTCAATACTCCAAACACTGAACTGGGTAAGGGACAGAAAACAATTGGTATTAGAGTATGTTGTAAAACAAAAAGGGATCTGTACTTAAAAGTAAGAGAATCAGATAACTATACACTGAAAGCTCATTATAAACATTAATCTAAAATACTAAGAAATGAAATAAGAAAGGAAGAGAACAGGTATATATCAGAGAAAATATAGAATTCAGGCAATAAGATGAAAACTGTATGGAATATAATAAAAACTGAAACAGGAAAATCTGTAAATCCCTT
>CM061920.1:82255069-82317850 GCA_031002005.1 Vandiemenella viatica
CGGCACACGAAATAGATAATTAAGATTTTGGTTCTTCTGTTAATTTACGTCTAGGTTTAACTGTTTTACTTTCAGCAAAGGTAGCTACACTTTTTTTTTTTTTTTTTTTTTTTGCTTATGACGGTATAGTTGGAAAGGGAAGAAATTCTGCCATTGCCTTTTGAAGGAACCATCCCGGCACTCGCCAGGAGTGATTTGGGGAGCCGTGTAAAACACGGATCTGTATGCCCGGCGTCCTCCCCAATGCGCGGTCACCACTCTGGGTGCTAGGTATCAGTTGTACTGTGATGGTGTGGGTACCGGGGGCGGCGGGTCTCAGTCGGGGCTGGCGAGCCCCGCCGCGGCCGTCTCGCGGACCGTGGTGGTGAGCGCCGTGTCGGTGGTGTCTGTGCCGCGCCTCCAGGTGAGGGCGGTGGTGTCGCCCACCTCGTCGCTGGTGCCGCCTCTGCTCCTCCTGGACACGCCGCCGCCGCCGCCGCTGCTGCCGCCACCTGCAGCCCGCGCGCTGCCGCCTCCCCGGCCGGGCCCGCCTCCAGCTGCCTCACACACACACACATACAATGGCGGGAGGGCACACTATACAGGTGGTCATCTTCGAGCATGCTACAGTAACTCAGTTTTCTACCTCAAAATGTCGTGTATGAAACCTACTGCACTCACAAAGCATTAGGTACAATGTAACAATACCACACTCCGCACATCATCTTCGTATTATTATTTTTATATATTTGTCCTTTAATTAGTAATATGTGTTTATGAATAGCTGTATCAATGTCTGTAAATTAATCGAAGGATTTCCACAAGCCGTAGTATTTATATAATCTTTGGGGTAGCAAAAGTAGTGTAAGAATCTTTGGCTGATAAAAACTGGCCTGAAGAGCGTGCACATGCAATGTACGAGGGAGAGACGGAAGGTCTATTATATGGAGAGCTGAATGCTTAATTTTGAGGCCTTCAGGCATTTCAAGAATTTCTTTAAAGAGTATTTAAATATTGTAAAATAAATCAGTTGACTCTTTCTGTTGGAACTGTGAATTTAAATTTGATAGTAAAAATAATTGTGTGAACGAAGATTTTTCCGGCGTGTTGCTGAAATGTAATCTTCACGGGTTCTCCAACGGATAGTGTTGTAGAAGGAATAGCTTTCGGTGGCTAGCTCTGCCGCCATCTTCAGGTCTAGTGTTACCAGTTAATCTCTGGTTGTCACAGTGGTTACACCAGACCTGAAGATGGCGGCAGAGCTAGCCACCGAAAGCTCTTCCTTCTACAACACTATCCGGCGGAGAACCCGTGAACATTACATTTCAATAATTCTAGTAATTTGGGTCTTTAACCTAAAAAGAAGACACAGTCTTCATCCCGTTGTCGGCACCTGCAAAAGAGCTCTATTAAATATTTAGCTAACAAGCTTAGAAGGTAGCCCCATTCCCCTCTTGTTTAAGTGTAGGCCGTGCTTCGTGAAACCCATCTACCAGATGCGTCCACGGCCATAATTCATATCATACTTTTTTTTTTTCAAAGCAACCCCTCAGTCTCTTTGATTCCCTTTTATGGCTGAGTTAATCTGTGAATAATTACGGCAGTTTGGAACCTGTACCAGTTGCTCCCGGGAATGCTGTGCCTCTTTCACCCCCCCCCCCCTTATATGTGTTTAAGACTGATTGTATTAATGTATATAAATTAATCTGTGTATTTGAGGATTTCCACAAGCCGTAGAATGTATATAATTTTTTTGGATAACAACAAGTGGTGTAAGAATCTTTGACTGGTATCAACTGACCAAAAGGGCGCGAGTATGCATTGTAGCGAGACGCGTATGAGAGACGGAAGGTCTATTATGTGGAGAGTTGAGTGTTTAATTTTGTAGTCTGTAGTATTTGCAACAAGCGTCATACAGAATATTTTATTTCGAGTAACATTGTTAAATAAATTGAGTCTTTCTTTTAGATCAGTGATTTTCATTTCTATAATAACAATAATTCCCATTAGTTTGGCTGATGTAAGTTTGTTAACAGCATTTTAATTTAGACACAAATGAACAGCAGCGTGAATGTGTTCGTGATTAGATGGACCTTCTTGTCATAACACGCTGTATTTCCCTGTAATTTGGAAATGTTATTAACCTACGTAATTCTTCGGAAGTCTACATGGTGATTGTCGGCAGCTAATTATACATACTAATTAAAACAAAGGTCATAATTGGCCACCTCAGCCAGAATAATGACAGCTCATAACTACTACCGTCTTTTGTTTTGTTTTCTGTTTGTTTGGTTTGTTTTTCCTGGTGTTTTCGTTCACACAGTTACACAGTTTCTACAGGTCCATACGTATGAAAGAATGTTTAACTGTCTATTTTGTTGTTATCAATTAACCATGCTCAAGGCCGTTACAATTACTAGTTTTTTCTGTACTAGCATGACGCATAATTGTGTAAATTAGAATTGGTGCTTTAACAATGTGATTGCTTACTTTAACTACTCTCCTAGATTGCATTTTAAAATTAATGTACTTATATCACACTGTATCTTCTATCTCTCTAATTTATCATTGTAGGCATTATTTCCCTTAATAGATTTAAGCCAAGAGAATAAGGAAATCAACTAAACATTCTGATACACACATCTAAAAGTATTTTTTTTCCTTCTTCTATGAAGCGTGTTCACAGACGTAAAAGAACTTTGTAGTTAAACCTTCACATTTAACAAGTTTTAGAATTAATAATTCATTACGTCAGTGCCAGTTTGAAGCCTCATGCATATAATAGGGAAGAGAATGATCCATTTGATTCGGGAGGTGTGCACACGCCGAACTTTATCCCATAAGTATAGGATAGGGATAGTAAATATTTACTGTGTCAAACAATGATATTGTTGTATCTGACAGAAAAGTATACACGGTAATTAGGGGTACGGTGATCATTTTCGTAAAAATACACATGTTAAGTTTTCTTAGTAACACAAACGCTTTCCCTCCTCGGATGGTATTATAGTAATAAGATTGTTGTATCACATGACGATATGGGATTTAATCAGACTTAATCCATGTTCGTATCGCAGCAGGTATTGAATATTTACAAAGGTTTTCCTTATAACTAAGAAAATACTGCTGGAGCACGTTTTTTACTTTTATCTCCAACTCTTAATTTTATTTTTAAGAAAATTTTCTTCTGAAAGTATAGCAGAGTATTTTAAATGATTTATATGTCCTAAAATTAACCTCTCATACCAACATAAATACAATAAGAACGAATGATCATTTTTTTAAAAAAAGTGACTGTTTATACTTTTTAAATGAATTACAACATTTTTGTATTTAAAAATATGAATAAATTTAATGAAGTAAAACACTACTGAATCACAGCTTTGTCACTCAAATTGTTATGCAAATGTCACTTCAGCACTTGCTCAATATCATATTCTACTCTCAGTTATTTTGTTGGTACACTTGGTAACACCCGTACGATAGGGATAGAAAGTGAATACCGTTACAGGATCTTTCCCTCTATCGGCAGCTCCCTGGTTACAAGAATCAGCAATCGGTGTTGAAACAATCATACAAACTGTGAAGACAGGAATATTCTTTCGTTGGGTGAGGTTAAGCATCGAATACCATCGCATTTTGCGGAAACTATCTTCATTTTCAATTAGAATAAAATCCCTGCGTTTTTTGGAAAGTTTTTAACATGTTTCTGTTGTCGAATTTCGGTGTTACTTTCATCTTTTGATCACTATTTACTTACTGAAAAGTCCATGCTACGATGCTCCATAACATGAAATATTGAAGGTGTCCTTTTACTTCCTGAGGTCCTGTTGAATCACTTTCATCTTTGTTCCATATTTTAAGTACACCATCTTCTAACATATGTTCCCCTATTTTTTTGAGTAATCTGAAACAGTATTATGAGTGGCTTAAATTAAATATAGAATTTCAAGTGTCAGTTTAAACATTAATTTCAGTTTAAATCGACGATGAAATGAGGGTCATACTTATATTATGTGTATTTTAACTTTGCTCAGTGCTCTGAGGTTGAATAACTCTCTGGACACGACTTGAGTGCAATAGTGCTAGAGAAGTAAAAGCGAAGAGGCGATTTATAACTGAACTATTTGTGACATGCTATTGCAAAATTGGCAATATTATGATGCAAAACGATAAAAATCGAACAGATAGGAACCATCATCTAATAGAAAGTAATATTTCAGTGTTTCATATTACGGCTACATCCCAGAGAACTAATGGAAGCTTTTCAGTTTACGAAATGGATCCAGCGTTGACTACATTCCTCGATCAACTGAACATATTCTACAAGATTTTTAAAAAAGTTATCTATTAAAAGATGTAATTTTAATTAGCCAAAAGGAACAATTATTTGTTAATCTGATACCACAGAATTGTCTAGCGACATTGCCCATGCTGTTAGTGTGTTAAGTGTCAGCTAGCTGTGTGCGATGTCTAGCGGGACGTACCGTCTCCGCGCCGACTGCCCGCTTTGATCGACGAGGCTCCGTCGCCGGGGGCCCCCCTCGAGTTGGCGTCTTCCTGCCGGCGATGCCGACGCTTGTTGATGCTGGACCGGATGGATCCCACGCGCTCTCGCACGGCGTCCAGTTTGACGCACGGACACACGGCTGCCGCAATCTCGTGGAACTCCTTGCGGAAGTTGTCGTTGAGCCAGCCGTAGAGCAGTGGATTGGAGCACGCCGACGACATTCCGATCATGTGGCACACCGCGTAGCAGATAATCATCGTCTGCTCATCGTGCACCAGCGGGTTCCAGAGGTCCATCACCAAGTTGAAGATGTTTAGTGGTAGCCAGCTGATGCAAAATATCAGAGCTATCGAGTACAGTAGTGAGTTGGTTCGCTTCATCCGGCGGTCGTCTTTAGGTTTCCTCCTCAACGACGTGTGGGAAGAAGAGGAGGCCTTGTTGCTGGGGCCACCATCGCTCTTCCCGTTCGAAATGGAGGAGTTTACGTAGCGGTAGCGCAGCTTGTGGCAGATTCTCGAATACGCCACTGTTACGGTAATGATGGGTAGCAGGTACTGGACGATAAGAGAGAATATGGAGTAGTATGCTCGACCGTGCTCACCGGGCCACTCCTCGAGGCAGTAGGAGATGTACGGTAGGTTGGGCAAGTTAATGTCGTGGTTCTTCAACGTTCTCCAGATGAACATAGGGGACGCTAGGATGAGCGACACAAGCCAGATGCAGCTGAGGATGATGATGGCGCCCACCTTCTGCAGGCTTTCCCTCGTGGGGTATACGATCACCTGGTAGCGATCCAGTGCGATAGCCGTGATCGATATGGTCGATACGAAGATGCTAGTCGCCTGCAGCGTGCCGAGCATCTTGCATATGAACGCCTGCCGACCGAGTGGCCAGTACTTTGTAAGGATCTCCATGAGAGTGAGTGGCATTGTGATGATGCACAACAGCAGGTCCGATACGGCCAGGTTGACGATGAACATGTTGCGCGCTGTCCTCATGGTCGGCTTGCGCGCCACCGCGCAGACTACGAGCGAGTTGCCGGCGGCTCCGATGACGATGAGCAGTGAGTAGGCGGCGATGAGGCCGTAGAAGGCCGCCGGATCGTCCAGCTTGCGGTTGCGGCTGTACTGGCCGAAGATGTGCGGGTTGACGTAGCTCGTGTTGAGGATGCGGTGCAGATGTTCCGAGAAGTTGCGCGCGTCATCCGGCAGGGACGGCACCGCCGTCGGCAGTTCTATCGGCACCGGCAGCAGCGCGTCCGCCGCCATCTGCACAGACACACAACTACCTGTCATCCCAGCACCACAATATAGCCTAAGTAAATACAATTAATCCAATGCTCTCGGATAACTAGCCGGCCTAACATGGTGTTATTTATTTTTTACTTATGGCTTTATGCCTCGTTGACCATGAGCTCATTAAAGGCGGGATGGGAATGGGCGCAAGGAACGAGAAGTAACTCTGCCATGGTCTTTAGAAGGAAGCATCCCGGCATTCTACAGGAGTGATTTGGGGAAACCCTGGAAAATCCAAATCGGACGGGAATTCGAACCGGCGTCATCCCAGATGAGAGGCCAGAGCTTTAAGCACTCATCAACTACGCTCGGTCGGTGATCAAAACTCAGTCACTATTTTCACCAGAAGATGAGAACAAAGGTTCTGATCGCCATGTTCACTTGGTTAATTTCCCTATTAATTCTAGTTGAATCAAAGTTATCATAAAAAAAATTCAACCAGTGAAAATTGTTCACAAAATAAATGCAGCACTTGTTCTGTATAACGTTATAGGAGAGTATAAGACGTAAACCAAACTTTTTAAACGCCATGAATATATTAACAACCGAAATCTGGTCTGAAAGAAAAAAAAAACCTCTACCATGTGGCATAAGTGACAACGGAGCGTCATTAAGGTTAGGATCATTTTATAAGGGTCTTGTTATAAGTTTTTGTTTTAAGAAATCGATACAAGTAGGTAAAACAATAAGTACATATAAGATGGTGGTCCGTAAAATTATTTTTGATATTTTACTGACCCTCAGATCGGCTATTGTTGATAATAGTTGACCTACAATATTATATAAGTTCTGAACCCCAAGAAAGATTTCGTTCTTATATACCTAAACACACGTTTCCATTAGAACATTCCTTGCTGTCAGAATTATTCTATTCAATACCAGACAGTCTTAAAAACTACGTTTTCTTCTGAAAGAGGCAATCAAAATGAAATATGAGCATAGTCACCTCTGTTTGCTAAGGAACTATTGTTTGACGAATTGTGGTGACAGCGCTGATTATATATATATCGATACCAAAGTCTACTGATGTTGTCAGTAATCAAATATTATTAGTAATTATGTCAACTGATGCAGGTAAGCCGCTCAGTATAGAAATACTTGCTGCGATTCGATTTTTATGGTTAAGTAAGACTTCACTCATTGAAAGATGTGTGAAATTCATGATGGACATGTAATGTCGTCGAAAGCAACCTGGAAATGGTGCAATATGTTCAAGAAAAGTCCTGATAAACTGCTGCCCTCCTCAACAAATACAGGTGGAAATTGTGGAAATGATTTTCATGTTTTATGTAAACTAAACAGATTTATCACTCACATAGCACAGTGAAATTGGGTGCTCTTGCCAACCTGGAAGATTTTTAATTTCTAAATTGAAACAGAGATCAGAAATTGGAGACTATCTAGGAAAATACATTTTTGAATATACATTTCAATAAAAGCATATCTGCACATTTGTTAAACTTATGATTACGACAAACCTACATTTGTTAAACTTAAGATTACGACAAACCTCTTCTTATTGCTCCTCGTATACAAATGAAAAATCTGAGAAAAATTGTGTCTGTTATTCAATGAAGAAAGAGTAAACGTGTTTAATGAAACGAAGCTTGGGAGTCGGTATAAAATCGTCGAAAAATGAAAAAACTTCCGTTTATTTATTAAAAGAAATTTTCATCATCAGAACATGGCCACCATGTTAAAACGGTCAGAAGTGATAAATGATTTCTAATCACTAAATTGCGTAGCGACTTCTTCGGTTAAATCCCAAATCTCTCGCAGAGTGCTTAGGATTGCTACATTGAATACATTGTTGACGCTAGTTCGTGCTAGGAACAGGATAAATTGGCCGGCACCTGATTACAAAATATTCATTACATGAATACTTACGCAACTCGGATACCAAAAGAGGAATATGCAATTTTCTGATAAACCATTTCCTAATATCAACACTATGCGTGGGGTAAATAACATTTTAAAGAAAGACGTAGTGAGAGTATTTGACTTCGAAACTGAGGCGTATATTCCGTAGTTTTAATTTATAATCTTCCACAATCTGCACAGAAAAATACTGAGAAACTTGTAAAAATTCGTGCGTTTGGAATACAAACAAAACAAAAAAAAAAAAAAAATAATCTACGAGGTCTGCTGAAGGTTTATTATGCTTTTCACACAACTGAGACTTCGGCTTTGTTTGTACTGTGAGCCAGTCTGTTGGCTTATGGATTTATCTGTACTGTACTCCAATGTGTTGGCTTATTACTGGTGATATCAAGATCAATAACGAAAGGGTCAGCGAAGTTCACCATCCACCCACATATATTCAAATTCCCTTTACCACTGTCCGAGTACAGATTAAATAATTATTCAAAGTAATAGTAACAATTCAGTGTGGTCGTAATAACCTGGTGACAGGGTTTCTATTTGCTGTGCACTTCACCCCTGTCGTAAACGCTTTAATCTAACCCGGTAGTCCTGCCGGGTGAAGAAGACCTACAATTTAACGCCGAATCCAAAATCCAAACCACGGAAGCTTTCTGGCACTCATCACATTACACAGCAAGCCGTGGCAGAAGTGAAGGTCGGATCAAGACCTTATGAAAATCCCTGCCGAGACAGGGATTCGAACCGGGTTCCTTTCGATCTCCAGATAAACGCCTAAACCACTGATGAACCAGGCTACTAATTATCCAAACTATGCAAATAAAGGTAAACGAGCAGTTGACACACACGATTAATAACTGGAATTACTGATGAGCAGCTGTATACGATGTTACGAATAATCACTTTTATCCACTACGAGGAGGCACTGAACAAAGGCATTTTATCTTTTTTTTTTAATTAAAAAAGCTCATTATTCCAGGAACTTAGTTCCTCCAGCAATCTTGGTTTATCGAATGCTTATAACTAATCCATTTTCGTATAGTTAGTAACGGAGCATTAATTACTAGTAGAAATAAAAATTAAGTAAAAATTACTGAAAATCTGACTTGAAAATAGGAAACCCGTAAGTATACATGTATATAGTAAAACTCTAACCAGAGAAAAATATGTAAATTTGAAATACTTTTAAAAAAATCATTTGGTGGTACTATTAAAAAACTACAGAGAAGGAACCAACATTTTTTTAAAAATTGTTTTTTGCCTATCTTAGTTTAATGATTTGGATTCACGCAAAAACAAGTAACTGGTCCGTATTTTTAC
Source organism: Vandiemenella viatica (assembly GCA_031002005.1). Taxonomy (NCBI): domain Eukaryota; kingdom Metazoa; phylum Arthropoda; class Insecta; order Orthoptera; family Morabidae; genus Vandiemenella; species Vandiemenella viatica. The sequence goes on from CM061920.1 coordinate 82,264,055, forward strand.
GCAGTTTCGTTTAACGTACAGCCCCCTGTTTTCGCTGGCAATATAACGTATGTTTAATTTTGATGTGAAGTCGAAAAAACGAGCAGGTAAAAACCCATGTCAGCTTTTTGTTGAACGCGATCCACTCAAAAACTTTTTCCCGGGTTATCTTTGAGTTTCGATTAATGAATAACTCTTGGTCGCAGGGGTAAGATAGGGTATGTTTCAATGAAATGTGACATCGTAAGTGATAAATATAGTTAAAAAATTACTGGTTATATTTTTTTTTAATTTCGATTCATGTACAGCTCTTGGTGACACGGATAAACTAGGATATGCTTCACCTCGTAAAGTGATAAGTTTAAGATAGTTTTTCGTTGATTGCAATGCACGAAAAGCTACTGGTCGGATTTCTATGGGATTTAGATTTATTTTCAGCTCGTAGCGACGCAGATTAAATAGGATAAGTTTTATATTGATATGACGTCGAAAAATTGATAAATTTACAAAATTAACATAATTAGTATTATTAATGGTTGAACGGGATTCACAAAAAAACCTAGTTGAGTTTCGCGAAGGTTTCGATTAGTGTACTGTCTATAGACGCGAGGGTGAAACAGAACATGTTTCATTTCGATGTGACTAAAAAAGAGAGAAATTTAAAATAATTTCTCGTTGAAAGCGAATCACGCCGAATAATGGTTGGATTTTGAAGAGTATCTAATAGACCACAGTCCATGGCGACATGGATAGAAGATGTTTCATTTTGATGTGGTATTGGAAAACTGAGAAATATAAAAATTGTTATCATTTTTTGTTGATGCTATTCAAAAAAACATACTGTTAGGATTTTGATGGGGCTTGGAGTGGTGACATGAATAAAATAGGATATGTTTCATTTTGATACCATTTATGAAAGCTGAGAAATTTACGTCAACAACATCAATTCTTCCTTGATTGCTTGTCACGCATCAACTTCAAATTTTGTTTGGGTTTCGTTAAAGTACAGCCCGTGCTCCTGCAGGTAAAATAGGACACGTCTGATTAGGATTTGAGGTCGTAAAATCAGAAATCTGCAGTCTTCTTTTGTTAAAAGTGAATAGTGCAAAAATCACTGGTTGGATTTTAATAGAACAACGATTAATGTTTTCCTGTGATCATTCACCTAAAATACTGTATGTTTCATTTTGATGTGAATTCGAAAAGCTGATAAGATTTCCGTGAACACTATTTACGAAAATTGATTATGTTTTATTAAAGTAAAGCCTGTAGTTGCGAGGGTAAAATAGGATATGCTCTATTCTGACGTATCGTTGAGAAGATGAGGAATTAAAATATAACAGTTCACAAATCACTATCGTTTTAAAGGTAAATTACGTCTTGTAGTCGAAACGTTAGTCTTGATTTCAGCGTACGAGCGGCATCACATTATTACGAGGACAGTTTGTCGAGGAGACGTTCCATGCATGAAGATTTTATTTTCAATGAGCCACAGGGACTGTGGATCGTGTAGTTCTCACTGGACCATGTTGTTCTAACAGAGTAGTGTGTAAAATAACGGTCTACGCGAACGAAGATGGGGACCAATGGTAGTTAGTAATAAAAATCTCTCAAATGATTTCTATACAAGCAAAGTAGAATGTGTTTTTGCAAATGAGTCAAATTATTAAATAGGTAATTCTGGACAATGTATGTCTGTGAAACCTCGTTATATTTCAAACAATTTTTGCATTTATTTTTAATGTTAAGATGTTATCTTGAATCAGTCAGTTCACCAGTTATTTCACTTGGTTTTCTTTTTCTCAGAACTACTTAAGCAACGAAGCACGTGTTTTTAAAAGCCACCTTTGATTGCAAAATTTTATGTCTCAGACAATCTGTAATACTCTCCTTTTATCGTAGATCATTAGATGATTCCTACTCTCACAACTTCAAATACTCGTACTTTACTTACTGAAGTACTTTATGTACTGCAATCAGTATTTCGGCATCAAACAAGTGCGCTTTAAGCTTTTTTCTTCAGCTTCCAGCAGAAAAAAAACAAGTAATCAAAGCGTGATACATAATTAAATTGATTTCTCGAAAACAGCTTTCCTGAAAAAAAGTTGTGAAAAGCAAGTACTACGGAGCGGCTCAATGTTCTTTTCATCTAGTGGTAGCAGATTCTCTTTTAACGTCGCTAATTGGAATATAACGTCAATTCAGTTACGCAACGTTCACGTTGATGTTTTTTTGCGTCTTCCGATATGCTAATACAGCTCTGCTCCCCCACTGAGTTTGCTCGATGGATGTGAAAGGATCAGTCGAGTGATGTACTGGAAAAGTCTCGGTACGTTTGCAGAGAGATATGCATGCTACACAGCGAGAAGTGCAAACAGACTCCATATCTTATTTGGTTTACTCCGTTGGTACACAGACTTATTAATGTAAAGAGAATTGTTGTCTAAGGAGAATTTCGTTGATTACCAGAGGTTAATAACTTCTGCGTTGCGATATATCAACATGAATCAAGAAGATAAATTGATGTGTTGAACGTGCGGCCAGTATCCAGACCAAAGAAATTCTGTTATCTCGAAATATGACCGTTTAACTAATAATGTGAATAAACCCCAAATATGAATGAGGTAGGCTATCTCGATGCATTAACTGTATAAAATCTTCTCGGGCTTCCCACTGGAGGAGCGTGGTTGGTAGAAAACTTGATACTACTTGAATGACTAGAACGAAAACCTAAGAAACGTGTGAACAACACTTTGTTTGTTTATTGGAGTCCAACTCATCACTTTAATACAATTTAAGAAAACAAATTTAACAAACAATATTACACACACACTTATACAAGCAAATTGAAATTTTTTATCGTATAGCCGGGATTGGTAACCACTTATATTCATTAAGAGACACAGCAAACAGCTGTCTTGATTGCCTTATCATTCGCTGTGAACAGGTCGTCAAGTGTACAGGACTCGACTAGTTTGCTGCAGTTCAGCCCGTTGTTATGGCTGCTGCACTTCTCCGCATTCATAATAACCTCATTTCTTCAGATTTCCTTTGCATGTAGGTACATCTATTCTGAGTATATATAGGGCTTTCCAGGTAACGTACGGAATATTGTATCCTACTGCAGGTTTCTTCTACTGAGTGTGCAAAAATTTTCCTGGTGACAGATTTCGCAGAGGTTCTGCTAGGCGTTTTTTGGATGGTAATTTGGTACGTTGTTGCAACCAACATTCCTAATGATATTGGCATATTGGTAATGAGCAAACCAATTGGTCATCATAAGGATGTGTTGCCGGCCACTGGTAATCTTTATCGAGTCTTTAAATCACTACTCGCCAAAACGTTTGCGCGCTAAACAAAGACTCTCCAAATTTATCTGCATCTTTCTGCTGTCAGCAACTTCATTTGCGTGAACTCTTAGTGTAACAATTACACCGATCATGTTACAGTTAACTCTTCGGCAACTAGAGATTCTTTTATAACTTAATTTCTCTGAACGTAAAGATGCTGTTCTTTACTGAAGTCACGATATACATTGTTAATGTTAGAATTAACTAACTCCGAACAGTAGTTCTTGCGTGAATCGCATTTAAGGAAAAAATGGATATTAATTTATGGACATTTTTATCGAGAGCTTCTCAGAATTGCAGTCTTAGGGTTTTCGAAAGCCCATCTAAGTTCGACCAATAGTTTTTGCATGAATCGCGTTCAATGAAAATTGATACTAATTTATTTATTCTTTTATCCTAAATTTCTAGGTTTTCTGACTTCACATAAAATTGGAAAATGCCTTATTTTATCTCCATGGCAAATGGCTGCACTGTATTCAAATTCCAAAAAGGTTTTTTTTTGCGTGAATCCAGTGCATCCTAACAGACTGACAGACAGATATATAAATATACAGACACTTTTAAAAAAAAAAAAAAAAAAAGGTTGATTCATTTTTTGTAGGTTTAAGAATGCCTAACACTGATTTTTTTTAATAAAATATCTTATATTACCCACTTTCACTTCGTTACGGTCTTGTTACTTGTGTAGATAAGTCAAATTAATTTGCATACAGGAGTGGACAGAAGTGGAGAGAAGGGTCTGAAACGCGCATTTCGATAGTATTGATTACACCGAGCGTGATAGATAAGCTGTTCCGCTCTGGTTCGCATTCTGGAGGACGCGAGTTCGAATCCCCGTCCGGGCCTTCGATTCGGTTTCTCCAAATCTGTCTGGCGTACACTGCGATGGTACCTTTAAAAGGCCATGCAAAAATTTCTTTCCGTTCCTTATCCACAGTATTTCCCGCCTGTAATGACCTTGTAGTAAAGCCACCAATTTTAGTTACATAAGGAAGGTCCTCCACCAATAAACAAGGTTCCTAATGAACATCAAGGCCACATGATGGCTAGGCGGTTTTCCGCAATTTCCTAGGTGAATGCTGGGATGGTCCCAAATCTCCGCCTCATAAATCATTAATTTAAAAAGAAAAATACTTTTTTTTTTTTTACTTTCATTCCTCCCAGCTGAAGGCCGAGAGGCAGTCCGCTGGAGAGTCACGAAGACACTTTTCAGCCGACTTTTCTAAAGTGGAGGGAAGGGGGATCGAAAAACGGCCGTATCCTTGAAGGGAACCATCCCAGCATTCGCCGTGAGTGAGTGGGGAAAACCACGGAAAACCCCAGTCAGGATGGCTGAACGGGGTTTGGCCTCTGTCCTCCCGAATGTCAAGTAAGGGGGGCAAGGCGCCCGTCCTCCCGACTCGGTGAAAACAAAAATACACATATAATAGGAAACATAAGTTACACGCTTCACAGATAGGTGGCAGTGCTTAAGCTTTCCTCATTCCTTCGCAGCTGACAATCCCTGGTTCTAACTACCCTGTGGAATTATTGGACATTTTATTTATAAGCCATAAGGACAATCACAGCTTTGCGTGTTCTGATAGTGTCAATTCGAAACTAATAATATATATATATAAAGTTTATGTTTGGAGCAAATTGTAGGTTAAATGTTAGTGTATTTTTTTTTTATCTTGGTGAATTGGTATTAATGGCACATGTTACTCCGTACCAATCCCAAATTGTTCGCTAAGTTGAAAGCAAAGCAATTTTCCTTTCCAGAGGACCCATCGGTTAATCTGATAAGGAATGTGAGCACGGGAAAGAAGCTCGTTTATGTACTGACCATAAACTGCGTTCAGTAAATACTGCCTCAGATTTACGATGCCCTACTTCTTGAGGTGGACGCCGGGATATGCGGGGTCAGCGTGTGGAACGCGCCTGATAAATCCTTCCGCAGTGCTTCCATCAGATGGAGTGGGACGGGGTGAGGCGCGAGCATTCCACAGGCGAAATCACAGCTGGAAAACATTCAGAACACTAAATTTGGACTTCTCATTGCGGCTTTAAGCTCCGAGATTTCTCTGATATTCAGTGACGCCTTCATATTTTAAGCCCATAGACGGAGTGCTTTGTGGCAGAACTTGAGAGCTCAAGTTGCTTTATATAAATACAGACTGCGGGTATTAATCCTTCTCGGTCAGAGACAGTTAATTCTCTTGGATCAAACGAGAAGCTCTTCTGTTTTACGGCTGGTGGAATAATTGTCTTTGCTTTACTCCGTAGTATTCCTAATAATTGCTATTTATGTTATTAGGATAACAATATATCTAACGACATTTTCTGACTGTTGTTTAGGTACAAAATTTTTCTTGTAATTTGTAAAATGAAATCGTAAAGCAATTTTATCATTTCTAAGATTCTTGGATTAAGGAAGCCCATTAAGTTATAAAATATGAAGATTGCTATATTGTAAAAATTTCTACAAAATATTCACATACTGCGAAAGTAAAAATTAACCAGTTTTTTTAATACTTTTGCCATGAGTTACACGTAACATGTTATTGAATTCTCTGAACTGTGAAACCGTCGACGTTTACCTATTTCTGTAAAGGAGTATAAATTTATTTTGATCTCAGTTCGAAACTACTCTGCTCAGTAGCTATAGATGTATTTACGTAAAATTAATTCAATTATTTTAATATCTGACAAAAGGTTTATTATAATGTGTTTGCATTATTGCCAATTACCAAGTGAAATGATGAAAAATTTATATGAAGACTGAAAAAATTTTGAATTGAAATTCATATAGGGGACAAATAAGGAGATTGTCCGAGAAACTGCATTCAGATAATTGAAAACGGAAAAATCGTGATAGGCAAAAATAGATTAAGGAAATTTTTACGAGGCTACACAGTCACCGAGCGTGGTGGGAGAGCAGTGACACTCTGTCCTCGCATTCAGGGGGACAGGGGTTCATAACCCCGGCCGGTCTTCATATTCGGTTTTCTATGGTTTTACAAGTGCTCTGGTTTATGCAGCCCTACACAGGTTCCGGACACCAGAGTCATAGTTTCGCTATTAACTGGTGATAATGGTCTATGAACCTCACAGCCTGAATAGTTATATTAGCTGTAATTAATTACGAATATTAGAAAAATGACGGTTTTCTCCTTAAGACAAGTCCACATTGTTTCGACAATGGTTACAAACAATAAGATTTAACACTGTTAATATTGGTATTCAGTTTTTGATATTGCTCTAAACAAATGAAACTTGTGTGATACGCAGATGAATGTTGAGATTCGAAGGCTTCTTAAGAATAATAGACACTTTAAAGATTTAGCTGACGAAATATTCCGTATTTCACTTTGTAAGTTGCAAATTAAACGAAATTTTTTACTTAATGAGGAAAAGGCATAAACACATTGGTGTTTCATAAATTGAACGCGCATTCATCGATATCTAATATTTCACAAGTATTTTGATTGATGTGTAGTAATATACAGTGGAGTGTAATTAACCAGATAGAGATAAAACCGATAGAGAACCTTTTTCTTCAGTGACATGGAGCATCATCAACCTGGAAAAGTCCATCGTTATTTGTGAACATACCTTTCTTCCGCGCTGCTACCACCAACTTGATTTTTGCATATTTCTAGTCTATGACTTTGACTTTGACATTTCCCTTTTAAATAATCTATGGAATCCACAAATATGATAAACATCTTTATATATATATTTCTGCGTGTCTCTATATTTCACTTTTCATCGACCACTACCTAGCACAGATCACTGATGTTTGTGTGTGGTAGCAGCATGGAGTTTCCTATCGTGCCGACAGTAGTCGGAGTGTGGGATATATGGTGGTTAAAAGTGGACAATGTAGGGCATTTTCATATTTCGACCAGACTTCTGTGTCCTTATACCTATCTTTCCTGCCACAACTACATAGCGCAGATCATTTGAGTTTGTGTTGTAGCATCAAGTCTCCCATCGTGTACTATGGTGGTTGTATGCCCGTAGTTAACGGGGAGTTGGAGATGTGGTTGAAAGTGGTCGACCTGTGGCGCTTTTGTATTTCGTCCAAAGACGTGTGTGTCCCTATGTTTCTTTTTTAAGCCACAACTACCTAGAGCAGACCACTGGTGTTTGTGTGTGACAGTAGCATATAGTTACCAATCGTGCACAACGTTGGCCGAATTTCGGTAGCTGTGGGTGTGTGAGAGATATGGTGGTTAAAAAAGGTCGATCAAGTACATTTTCATATTTCGCCCAAAGACATTTGTGACCGTATATTTCACTTTGCTGCCACAACTACATAGCGCAGGTCACTGATGTTTGTGTGTGGAATTAGCCTCGAGTCTCCCATCTCACTATGCTGTTTACATGTAGGTAGCTATCAATCAAAGTTCTTTAGAAACACGAACGAAGTCACGCGAATCAGCTAGTACATATCTAATTATTGAAGAAGTTGTTGCTATTAAATTATATGATATACGAATTATTTCGTTGCGGGCAACTAAGAATTTTTCTTATGATGTCATGTCAGATTCCGGGCGTTCGCTGTTAACATATATGGTGTATTACCTACATGGGAATTATCTTGGGAAGATGAACAGAAGCGGTTTCCCATTTTATTCCTGATTTATTGTTGATGTTGATTACTGTATGTGTGTTCAATATAGATTGCTGTTCGTGTAGTACGAAATGAGATATGAAGAAGGTAGAGGGGTAAAACTGAGTGCTGGCCCATTTATGGTCACTCTTCCGAAAGAAAACCGTGGGCACGAAAGGCATAACGTCCCCATCCGATCATCGTATTCTTTCACTCCATACGCACTGCGGAGAAGTTTTGGTAGCCGAGGACCTCGGTGCACTATCTGATGATTAGGAATTGCCACCACCTCTTCAAACCTGCCGTCAAGTTCTGGTGATGAACATTTCTTCCAACACCAGGAATCGTAATTGGACACTGTACGAAGGTTTGCACTTGCATCCATACGTCAGCTGTCGCTTATATCTGTTTATATACAGCAATAAATAGAACGGGACATTTAGCTGATCACATATGTCCCTGTTTGTGTAATTCATCAGTCGAATGAGCAAGGAGAATTAGCGAGTAAAGCTACTGCCCATCCTGAACTTCTTCTAGTGACCTTTTGGTCAAACATCAGACTGAACATATAGACGGTGTCGAGCAGATCAACAGTCAGCTGAGCGAAACTGAACTGAGCAGATGTAGACTGTACAAACAGTTTCCAATGAAGTGGAACTCGTGACGGCTGAGTCACGATAACAAGAAACATCTGATATAGATCTTGTTGGCCGCAGGTGGCACACAACTTAATGCCATTCGGCGCAAGTAGGGGCATTGTGAAACTTCTCGGCGATGGAAAAAAAGGGAGGTAAGGTGGAAGTACTGATCGCAAACAAAGTTTAATTCACAATTTAAAACTCGGTAACAATTTCAGAGATATTTATTTCTTGCTCTACGCGTACTATCTCAGTTCATAAATTTTTTTCATTAAATTTGCTGCGACTACTCGTTTCTAATAACAGTCAGTTTCTTGAGTAAATTATGAATTTTGGAAAAGTTAGATTTTCAAATAATTTTACCAGTAATAAAATTATTTTCAAAAAGTGGTTTAGAGTTTTAATATTTATAAGTGATAACCATACCTGCCATTCTGTCTAGCAGCAATTGAGTCCAAATGTAAGTGCAATTAAATCGCTTAGTTCTTAATCTCCATCATATTACCTAATAAATGGCAACTAACAATTAAAAGTGTAACATTTCGAACATCATTCTCCCTTTATGAATCCAGATATGTATGATAAGACCAATTGGTTCTGACCAGGGAGATAAATCCCACATTCCCTTAATTTCCTTACTGCTCTATAGTTTTTAATCGCTTGAGGTAAAAACATTTAAGTTCGGAAATTTCAAATTCGCACCTGTCTTTGATGATACGATCCTTTTCATACGTAACAGTGTAATGTTAGTTCTTAAAGCAGCCAAACTGGATTTTTATACACAACAGTATTTCAGCTTTCAGAAACAATATTTTCAATTTTCACTTTCCACTATCTGTACGGTTTAATGAAAGTTAGAAATAAAGTTATAATGTTGAATCATGTAAAAAGAGAGGGAGTGGGAAAGAGAGTGAGATGCAGAAGGATATCCCACAGTCAAATATAAATCTGCAGTCAGTAAGGAAAATCAAAAAAAAATATACAGTTGGTTCACATGAAATCTGTTAGTTTTGCGCTGAGATGACGTGTAGCACTTGGCACTATTCCCTAAGCCCCGACATCGACCGCTCTGTCGCCCAGTACTTCACGGCCCACTGTGTTCTCATTAGCCGCAAAGTGGTGTCGGCCATCTCCACTAGTCGCCCCTGTCAGCCGCCTGGTTCTCGATTTACAGCGCAGCGGGCTGCCTACCTCTACATCAGGGGCTGTCAGAGTCCAGCCAAGTTGAGTCCTTGAGACCGCTGATATGTCCACAATACGGCTGCCAACAGAGGCGGGCGTCCACCTTCTTGGCAAACACAATGTGCAGTCGGAAGTTAGTATCTGCCTGTGCACGATCTCTCAGCATGTCAATGACTTCTGTGTTTCTGTCACATCATCGATACTAATATTATAAATGCGAAAGTAACTCTGTCTTTCTGTTTGTTACGTTTCTTGAGTTAAATGGCTAATCCGATCGTGATGAAATTTGACAAGGAGATGCTATTTAGCATTAGGATGGACATAGGACACTTTTTCTGTATAAATAATATGTATTGTCAAATAATTTTGAAAAATTACTGAAAGGCGATAGACAGACTCATAGGATGTGTATGTTTCTGCCGTACCTTGCAGCAAAGCGGACTAATAACTCAGTGGTTAATGCGCGTGCTTACTGATGTGCGGAGCGTGGTCTACGGTTCAAATCCTGGTGAAAACAAAGATTTTTAAATATTGTTTTTGATCGTATGAGCCACGCCCGTACTTCGATTTGTTCTGATTCAATGGTAAACTGTAGATATCACAAATTTAGGGATGCAATGCGTGGAAAATCGTAGGTGGTTTAACAGTGTTGTAGGTGTAAACTTTTTTCCGATGTTTTGATCTCTCAGGAGTTGTTTGTTTCGCAGTCAGTGTGTGTGTGATCGGAACTAAAAATATTATAAATGCGGAAGTAAGATTATGTCTTCTTTTTATTACGTTTTAAAGAATAATTGGCTGTACCGATATTGATGGAATTAGGTAAGGAAATACATTGTATCCTTAGGAAGGACACAGGACATTTTTTTCGGTATGAATAACGGTTTTAGTAGCGAAATTTGGAGAAATTATAGAATGGTGACAGACAGGTGGATGCATTTGTTAGTCTGTAATGTTATGTCGGCTGCTCAAGCTGTGCTTCTCACGCAGTCTCTTAGTGTATAATTTGTAAGTAAATTTCATTTAGATACAAAACTTATTATTTAAGAAAGATGTCGATTTGCTCTGCACTGTACTATTAATTTGTGTCTGCCTAAAATTTTCTGGCTCTAGTTTATTTTGTCTTCTTTTTTGCAAGCCTTCCAGGCGTAAACCTGTTCTAGGTATAGCTCTAGAAGAGCACGAGCAGGTAAAGTTATTAGAACCGAAGAATCTTATGCTCATGCTGAAGAAAGAAACAAAGACCAAGCCGAAATAAAGCTGCCCTTTGTTAACCCCCATCCAATCCACACATCCCCGCAGCCTAATTTGTTTTTTTCAATTTTTAAATATGTTGTAAATTTATTATGAGATATGTGATTCGGCGGCAAACCCGAGAAGAATTTATATGTTGTAAATTGGTTCCCTTCATGAGACAGGTTCGACGGTAGTAATGGCTTTCCTGTCATATTATGCCGACTCGGTGTTGTTTTGGACAAAAGTTACGTTCCTAACAGCTTTCTATATCTAATTCTGGCAATGAAATTCTAAGTCTGCGCGTACGAAGTCGCTGGTAATAGCTAGTCTGTTATAAATGTAGTTCTTATGAGTTACACAGTACACCTCTAGACCACTGACCAATTGATCTAGCCATAACCATCTGGTGCATAGTATCAACGGAAAAAGTAACTAACATTTGTAATAAGTGCTCACTTATATCTTTTCCATTCATATAAAAATTATTAACTGATGTCTGTAAAATATGAACTTGTAGCGAACGAACGGTGATTCGCCACAGACAGGTTTGGGTCGCCCCAGATCAATTACTCCCCGATCAGTTTCACCGGAGATATGTGATTATAGGATCAGAGAAATTATGTTCTGCCCTCACTTAGTGCTAGTAATGAGCAGGAATCAGTGATACAAGTGAAACATGTTGTTGAAAGAATGGAGTGAATTAAATAACTTCAATAAATTTAAGAACATATAAATACACTGGATAAAACTGAAGAATACTGCATAAAATAGCTTTCATGAATGAAAATTCTTACTAAAAATGTCTGACACTAGGGACACTCTTTCTAAGCCAGTAGAAGGGTATAAATGCATCAGCCTTTACCTAATAAATTCTTCATGCCTACTAGCAAACGTAGTCCATTCTGAGACTCGGCGAAGAGACTGCCTGAAGAGATTGCTTCAGACTGCGCTCTCCGGCGTAGAAGCGTGGTGGGAGAAGTCACGTGAAGTTAGTTCTATTCGCTTAGAACATCTTAAAGGGCTTTTTGAATTTACCATGGTGGGGAGGCCATTTCTCACGGGAAGAGAACCTGTTAACCTTGGACTATGTATGCTGCGTCGGGAGGAATTGAGTTACGTGGCTGTAGCTTGAGAAAAATTATCCCGAGAAAAATTACAATATCCTATAACTAAAATCCCTCAATATACTACAAACTTGATATGGATATAAAATAGTAATTATTTATTTGAATTATTTTTGTCACTATATATTATTTATCGATAAATGAAATATGTAAAATTTATGAAAATAATTTATAATTGAATTTTTGTAATAAATCCAAATGAATTAGTGGATTTTTTTATTAAATTTCCGAAAGAGAAATTCACTTATGTCTCAAACACGTTTAACATATCGCTGTAATGGTTTGATCCATCTCGTTACATTCATGGAAATTTTCGTTGACAACAAAATATTTTACAACAACAAATTCAGGATTTAAGCGTATACACAAAATAATATTTATTGGAATAACAGCTAGCTAAACAAATGACAGGGTGCAACTCTATCTCACGTCACTTCTGTTCTTTTTCAGAAGCTGTTGACGGTTTCTCACTACCTCAGCCTAGCTCCGACGTTACTAGGCCGCTGTGACAAAATATTTCCTTGATATTCTCTTACACAATTTTAATCACTGATTTTACCCAAATAAATATTCGAACCAGTGGAGATGCTCTCCTAATAATTGTTCATCTTCTGAATGTTTCATCTCATTATATTATATGACGAAAATGCTTACTGAGGTTGAACTATTTTTAATTGAGAGTTCAAAGTGAAGTACTACACTATTCCGAATACCATACTTTCCTATTACCAGTGCCTATCGTTTGGCCAGGTGTAAGACAAAGTATGGAACACAAAAATGCGGTTACGCAGTAAAATGGTTCTTAGAAAATTATAACTGAGTCTTCTAAATATTGTTTATTATTATTACAGTTGTTCGTACAGTACAAATGGAAAGGGTACTTCTACGTCTCAGAGGGCAAGCAGTCTCATTGAACGACTCGTAAGGTAAAAGGGCTGCAAGGGCTATATTTTAAACTACGTACAACGATTTGCGATAAAGTTCTAGTAGTAGAAGATACCTTATAATTCAATTACGAACGATATTATGACACATTTTTGTATGAAGCAAAACTTGAACAATTTAAAAATTATAAATATTCACTGTGGCTCTCAATCATTTTAAGCACGAGCACCAGTTTAAAAAAATTAAAAAAAAAAACTATTCACCTTTAATAAACCTTCATACACGTAACTTAATGCTCAAAGGGACGCAGCTCTCTCTCTCCTGCAGACTGTAAACTTATTGAGTGAATAGACTGTTATTGTAACAATGCAGTCACATCGTGGAAATACCAGATTTTTGCTGGTCGTTGAAATGTGTTCAGTCATTAATTTAGGCAGTTATAGCTGATACTCGCTTATATTCTTATACAGTGTGAGTGAAGCACCCATTTTATAAGAAACTTTTTTACTAATTTGATTTTTGTTATGAAATCATTAATTCAATTAGAATTAAATTTTTAATATTCTCTCAGCGCGCCACATGTCCGATCGTCGTGGACCACAGGTGGTAAGCAGACAACTGGTTGAGAAAAAATGGTCCCATGAAAATTTAAGTATCTTTTGAAATGTATCACGAATGGTGGAGCGATTGAAGAGAATACATATAGAATATTTTATATATATATATATATATATATATATCGAGCGTGATTTTTGAACGGTAATACTCTGGTGTCGTATTCGGGAGGATGCAGGTCCGGCAATACGGATTTCGGTTTTCCGTAGTTTCCTGAAATAACTACAAAGATGAAACTACAACACAAAAAGAAAAAGATATTGGTGAAGTAAAAACAAACAATACGAAATATAGTTTTGTAACTTTCTCAACTAAAAAGTTAAAAATAAAATTATAGTTTAAAAAACTGAAATACGCTTTTGGAGCAATGTGAACCAAAAGTTAAACATAATGTTCAAATATAAAGATTTTGTTTAACAGCAACAGGACGTCCCATAATTAAGTATAAATTAATTTTTAAATAGTCTCAAAACAAGAATAAAGTCAATGAGCAAAAAATTGTCTTTAATGGAAAAAGCTTGATGTGCTCTCTACTTTTTTATCACAATTACCGTACATTTACGATCAGCTGGCGATAAAATATGTAAGATAACTGATATCTAGCAACCCACGCTTTTTTGTATTAAAGTTATCTTGGCTACAAAAGAGTGTTTATAGTTCTTTAAACTATAATTTCTGGTTAAGACTTGAAATTCGATGAAAGAATAAGAGAACCACAGAGTTAAAACAAAACAAAACAAAAATAATAATTTTGGGTTCTCTACACATTTAAAACAATTCTCTACTGATGCTTGATGTTAAGTTTCGTGATATTTTTATAACAAGACAGGACGGAATGCTAGCTCAGGTCTCAGTGTTTTTGTCGTACAGACTGAGGCGAATTTGATACGAGTACCTGCAGACTCCAGAGGGAGGAGGAAAAAATAACCGCAGCGACAGATACTCAGAGTTTCGGCGTTTTACCTATTCCGAGGAACCGAGAAAGCTTTACGCTCTGGCTGCAGGCTGAGGCGAGGCTTGAAGCGTTTTAAGTTTTAAGTGGTCGGTAAGCAGTGTCGGGCGTCATGTTAACAAGACACAGCAACCTCTTAACGAGACGTCAGACTAGGTTAAGCCAGTCAGTGGAGAACTCGCGCTGCCTGACGACACTCAACATGCTGTAGAAACAACACACAATGTCTTACAGCTTTGAAACTACTGCTTATCAAATGGCGATTTTTTCACATTACGTACACGCGTCGTAGAAGTGAGATGCTTCTACCAAAATGACAGCCTGGGTAAATGCCAGTATATCCCCAATGACTTCACACATATTTTTAGGTTGAATGGCTCTAGATATAATGGAAGGGTTTAGGGAACAAATGCAAATGTCTAAAAATATTGTGACTGGTTGCTGTATTTTTTACAACCCATATTTGACATCACAGTCGCGGAAGTTCCACCAATCCATCATGGACAAAATATTACTAAAAATAGCTTTTGCGATTATATTCATTTTATCTTCAAACTTTCATAGATACACATGTTCGTATCACCAATACTAAATGTGAAAATAATTCTTGAATGATATTTTATAATATTTCCTAATAAACAAATTAAGGATTCTTACAAAAACTAGATAACTAATTTCCTTTTTCGTGTCATCAGTTTTTCGATTGGTTTGATGCAATCCTCCATTTCTTCCTACGTTGAGCTTCATTTCACCATGTCCATTACAACCTACCTCCACAGTTAACTGCTGCGTATGTTGCAGTCTTTGTCTTCTTCTATATTTTCTTACATCCACTAAAAAATTAGCCAATCCAACCAATCCAGTATTTCTAAAGTATGAAAAACTGTCGCGAATGTGTCACGAATATCGTGAAATAAGCTCACAATAGTTAGGAATATTCAGTTGCGTGAGAAGCAGCAAGTATATGAAAGAGCCATTAGTGAGGCAACGACTAGAAAGTCTCCAGAAAACAGATCAACAACGTCATTAAGTATGGAAGCTACCAACAGAGTTATCCGGGAAGCAGCCACCGGGGGCCCGAATAAGGTGGACAGGCATGTGTATTGCAACGTGACCCGGGAGAGTACGAGACAGAAGCTTCTAGAAAGGAGATTAAGGACGCAATCAAGCGATATATAAGGGGGTCGTTTGGGCCACTGAAGCCAGAGTAGGTCCAGCAAGCAACAGAGCTAGTTAGGGACCAGCCGCCAGTGAGTGGGGTTGGAAGCTGACCGGAGCGGGGCATGGCAGCTAGACTAGCAGGACTTCGACTCTCGACTTCAGGCTTCATGAGGAAGCAGGACTTAGGTTCTGGCATAGGCTCTGATGCCAGTATAGGACTTAGTCGACGGAACGACATGGTCGAATAGTACTTTGAAGCCGCGCACCTCCCTGGGAGTTGAACTTAGAATTCAGAACTCGCGCCTACCTTAGCCTTAGACTTTGATTTTCTTAGCAAGCTTTATCGACGGAACTTAGGTTTACAGATGTAAGTCGGTCTTCGTGAGCTGCAAACTTGTCTATTGTAATTCTTGTGTGTGTTTTATTTCTACCAGTTATTCCACTCCGAGTTCCCTAGTCTGAAGTGAATACCCATGTTGCTATTGATTCTAATATCAAGCTATCAACTTCCGAACCGCTCGCGGAAGTAAAAGCCAACCAGGACGCAACAAAACCATATTTTATCTTCTTTCAGTACGACTCTTCAACAATCGTTTTTCTTTGCCAAACATTTTAAAAACACGTTCAGTTCATACTCATTTCATCCTCTTAATTTTGAGCATACTTCTATAGCAGCATATTTCAAATTCTTCATTTTTCCTTATTTTTAGTATCTATAAAGTCTATGCTCCACTTCCATGATGTGCTGGGCAGGATACAACTTTTCTCTGAGTCTTAGATCAATGTTAGATACTAAAAAATTTATTTTTTCAAGATCCATCTTTTCGTTGCTGCTAGGATTGCAACAAGCCAATCGAGAGACTGATGGCAGCGAAAAAAAAATCTGCATTTTTCATCATCCTCAGATTGGGAAAATTCTCTTAATTCTCCTATTACTCCTCCTGAGTCTTTTTCTATATGTACTCTACTGTTATTGCTATCATTTCTGCTAAATTTAATAATTTTTGTCTTGCTTTGATTTAAATCCTAATTTCTCTCTCAAGATTTTATTTCAATATTTTTCAATACCTTCACCGATGTCTGCTAACAGGACAGTGTCATTATAAAATCTCAGCATACTGACTGTGTATCCTTGAATACGTATACCACATTGGAAGTTTTAATTGATACTTGTCTCTTGTGATTATTTATCTTTATCACATCAACCGTATAATTATATAGATTAAAAATTACTTTTGGCTCAAAATTTTAGACAGTATTATACTTACTTGCTCATTCTTTTAACTCAATACTTTATAAAAAAAATTGTGTAATTGTATTTTACATCAACCAAAATCACCGAACGTTAACATTTTCTTCGATTCTATGTACAAATTTAAATTTAAATTTAAAGTGTTCAAAATATTGTACACCAAAAATACAGGATACATTTGATTTTAAATTTCAGCACTAATATGTTTTCTTTTCACCCTGGTAGTAAACAGCAGTATTTACGGCGTTAAAAAGCTTCTAGGTTTATTGTAATCTGACTTTATTGAATTAAATGGAAGCTACAATAATACCGAGGACCAACCAAGTGATGAAATAACAAATAGGTGAGTATAATATCGAATACAATCTCTCCAAATAGTCAAATGCTTGTGGTAAGGGAACTATTCAAGTAGGAGACAATACATGGTGTCGGTTTGCCAACCACGATCATTTTGTGCCACAGAACAATTTCCTTTAGGAGGAGATGTCTCCAACAATTTCGCTAGGTGAGTGTTTAACCGCAAACCTGTTACCCAGTAGGACGCGGTTTTGAATACAGATTTCAATTTTCCATTAATTTTTTCCAAAATCACTCCAGGCGAATGACGAGATGGTCCTTCAAAAGGTTATTGACAAATTCAGTCCCATTCATTGTCACAAATACTTCTTTTTTTTTTAATGAACTCATCGCTGACGAACCGTAAAATCATTCGTACAAAACAAAAAGAAAGATATCTTTAGCAGTGCCAACTGGGCTAGGTGTTTGTATATTTAAAAATGTCTGGGCGACAGTGTAGAAGTTGAAGAACGACTTAAGATTTATCTAACCTTCATACTGCTACAGTAAAAGCAGGGATTCATGAAAACAACCTGCAATTACTAGAGGAACTTGAATAAAGTCTGCGCAACACCACATGTTTAAAATATGAAGTAAAACTATATCGGGAAACCGTGTGTTACGAAGTTTCGCTTGTATTGGCGTTTTACTTGGTTGTAACGACACCGCAGAGATATTTTGCAAAGACCACCAAGACAATATTCTGAATAAATATAAACAAAAAATTATTGAAGCTCAGCCGAATGGAAGAAAACAAAAACGACAGCAACATGGAACCATGAAAAAGATATGATAAAAGACATTAGATAATTCTTAAATTTATCAGCTAAAACTATAAAGAAAACAACATGCGAACGCAAATTGCTACTAGCCATCCGAACCTAGTTCAAACGAAGGAGTCATTCAGAACTTAGAGGAATCTATCTGAATATTTTTTCCTTGGAGTCGGGAAATTCTGTAAGGTTGGTGAGTCATATGATGAAACATGCGTGATTGGTTGATTTGTTAACAGAAGCAACAGCAGAAGATTCACAAAGATAGTCATAAGGGCCTAATACGCCAATAAGTGTGGACATATTTGTGTTGTAGCCATGAAAATATTATCAAAACTTAGAAATAAGTAGAAAATCACACCAAGTAAATTGAGATCTGAATTTTCACCTAAATTTATGTAGTAGAATTTGAGGCTAACGACAACATTCGTAGCAATTTACTTATTCAGGTAAGTTTCTTTGTGTGTCACGTCGACCTCTATGCTGCAACTTTAAAGAAGCTGCAGCAAGTTTGAAATAGCCGGTAAGTAAAGCGGATAAGTCACGAATGAAGTTGTGTAAATCTGTCTGACACTTTATCAGTCCTTAACGTATAATTTCTGTCCCAAACTAAAGGTTCGAGAGTATGCAAGTGGGTAATATCTTACACGTTAACATCTTCTTGAAAATCGGTATTGTCAACCAAAGTGCTTAGATGGTTGCGTATTCTGGAAGCGTGGTGAATTGTATATTAAAGGTGGCGAGGTAGCAGTTTCACTATAAAAATATTCCATTCTCGAATGGCCGACATTGAAAAAATTAGGATGCGAAATAAATATTACACGGAAGAACGTGAACTGGTACAACAAATATTACATAACTGGAGAGTGAGTGATATGCTCAATATGTCAAAAGAATAAATTAATACTGAAGGTATTATTAATAATATTATCAGTCAAGAATGTCAAATATAACTAAAATTGTTTAAATTGGTTGAAAAGATAGTAATATAGTGTATGTTCAGAAATTTCTGTCGCAGATACAATACAATTTTTCAGATTTGGAATCTTTAATTTTCTAAAGTAATGAATGTAGCTTTTCCATTAAAAATAAAACTATACCAATTGAACGTTGATGAAGAGACACAAGCAAACATATTTTTAAATCATACGACAGTATTGAATACATGCAGGTGATATGATTCGTGACTGCAGTTGTGTCGGTTTTATCCGCCCTTCGTATTTTTAGTTGCTGTGCCGCCACTGTTACGCGTTGTCAGGTCTTTGAAGTAAGTCGGCTCCTGTGACAGCGGTTGTTAAACACTTCAGTGCAATCGCTTTTGAAGTCAGCTCTTCCGGAACGGCTGTTGTCAAGCCTCACCCTCCAACCACGCCATCGTGAATGGCAAGCCGATACAACACACGCAAATGACAGGCAAGGTTGGCGCTGATTCTGTATGAATCGGCGACTAATCTTACCATGTCATAAGTCCTGCAGATCAGTAGATACAGTTCAAAGTTTGTAATAAAATGCTTGATTCATTTTTCGGATACAAAACTCGACTAACAATCAGGAACCCATCTTTTTTTAATAATTAAAACTCCTCAACTATAAATATTTATTTCTGAACTATTACAATTCACGAGAACTGACTGAAGTATTAAGTACTGCTGCTTGAAAAGTTCTACTGTCATTTATTTCGCAAAAATGTGTCCACCATCTCAAGTGTTTGGAGGTGTACTTTTAACGGTAATTGTCGACTACTTTTTTTTCTGTTGTTATTTGTATTAATGACCACGTTCAGAGTGACAAGCACTTAATATCTGTATTTATGTTACGACAATGCAGGGCCGCCATAATGTACGCAGGATGAAGCGGGTAGTTGTATCAAAGTAGAAAACCTCCTATTTTCTAGGGGTTTATTAGGCAGACACATTTCCTGCACTTATGACGACCTTATATTGAGCATCAACATTAAAATTAAAGCTTGAAAAGAAATACACTAAAGTAAGTAGTCATAACTTTTATCTCTCGATAAAACAGTATTAAAAACATTTTGATTTTGTTACACCTAACGCAAACGAAAGATAAAAACAAACAGATTTTTGGAAGATGCCGAGAACGCAATCATTAACCGACATGATAAATGAGTTGAAATAGGACTCACTGGAAAATAGGAGGAGGGCGAAGAGAATCATGGGAGTTTACAAGGCGTATATTTGTGATGAGGCGTGGAATGATATTGGTGTAAGAAATAGGAGTAGCGCATGGAAGGGAAATGATGACTGTGACCACACGGTGGTATTCATTTTCAGGCACAAAAGTGTGGGAAAATATTCTTTCTTAGGCAAGGGGTTCAAGGATTGGAATAAGTTAACAAGAGACGTGATGAATAATTTTCCTAAACCCCTGAAAGATTATAGAGCTAAAATTTGAAGAGGGCAAAGTAGGCAGATAGAAGAAAGGGGGAAAAGTGGGCCTGTAGAAAGTTACCACCGGAGCGTGCGCTCCATCTCAATTAAATTAAATTAAATCATTAAGATCATAATTCCTAATTGAAGTATTCTTATGTCTTTATCTGATAATTTTTAAATTTTATTCTTTTGTTCACATGTGTACAACTACTTACGAAACATTACGGTAGCTATAAATCTTCTTCCATCTACTTGACTGTTACGATAATTCGTTAACATTTCTAAAATGCTTAAAAATTTAACTGTGTGCAATTCAGATGAGGAGAAGAAAATAAAATCTTTAAATACATGTTTGCGTACTAAAAAAATGAACTGTTTAATATGAAACTTAATTTAATATATTCCATTCAATATATTCACAAACGGAACATCATCTTCCTTAGTTTGACACCAATTTTTGTTATGTATGTTGGTCATGTTAAGATTTCTGATCTGAAATGAATTTCCTAATACTCAGATGGGTGAAGAAGTATCCGATGGATGCGACTTTGGCAATGCATTAACAAAGTGCTGAAAAGGTTTTTATAAAAACCAAATGCGTTTAATCGAAAAATTTGGCGTAAATGTGTTAATTTACTGTTGTATCATTATGTAAAGAATATCTCACACGAATGGACAAGTGCACACAGACAAGTCATGAAATAACACCGAAAGCTGATAAATCAGCTTTAGTATTCAAATAGATTAAATATGTTATGAAAGATATAAATCGAAATTTTACAGGAATAATATATTGCCAGTACCGTTCCAACTTGTAAAAATTAATAAACATTCAATTCCGATAGACTGACACAATATGTGTAATGCGTTTAACAATTTCCCTCTTTTTCGTTATATTTTTATGCTTCGAGGTTAAAAGAGATTCCAGGAAAAATTTCACATTCCGATTGCAGAACCAATTGAAGCTTTATTAAAAAGTATTTGCATTTATATGTGTATTATGTAAACAAACAACTTTTACGACACATTATAGTTCCTTTTATTTTTTTATTTAAATAATATTACTGAATATTTGAATAAAGAAGAGTAATTTTTCGAATGAAAGAAGTTTAAAATAAAAAAAAAATTATATGGAGAAAAGTTATAGTGAGGGGCGAAAAGATTGAAAAATGAAATATTAGCGTTGCGTGTAGTAAGAAGCAATTTTTCGTCAGCCAGAGTGTTTTTATGTAGGGTCTGTGCCACTAAAAATGTGCTTTGAGGTACCTATTTGATGGAAGTGAAAAAACTAAGCACGTTACCACCAGCCAATTAATGGGCGTTTTTAATTTTTGTTAAACATATTTCTTTCCCCAGAATAGCCTAAAAACCATATGAGCTCTAAATGAGTTTAAATTCATACGGGCCGTATTTTTCAAATAAAATTTTTTGGAAGTGATTAATGTATATGATAACAGGAATTTCCTGTGATTAACAGCGTAGAGCTATTGGTATGTTTTGTATTAAGTGACTGTAATTAAGAAAAATGATAGATTTTTATGCTTATCACATTTAAAAGAGTATATTGTCATCGTTTATAAGTTTTTTAAAGATTTTTAAACGAATAATTTGAGTTGAATAGATTTTAAATTTATTTTTTTATTTCCTGATTTTACATAGCCTACTACCTTGTTACCTAAAGTAGGCCCTTAGTTTCTACAGTTTTATTCTTAAAACAATTTACTTTATTTTTGTTAATAATATATCTGGATAATTATTTTTAAGGATTTAATGGATTTAAGTATTCTAATAGTAAATCTACTAATTATTCTAATAATTAATATACCACTTAATCTACCAACTAATCTACTAATTAATCTACCATCTTACTAATTCACACCAAATCAGCAATTGTCTTTGTATTTTCATACTTCTAATTAATAAACTGTCTATTTGTATACGTTCTTCTTTTACCACTGCTGGCCTGCGTCGACATCTGGCCGCTAGCTGTCTCTGCTGATGCAGCGGGGCGACTGCTGACATGCTGACCACAAAGTGTCGTCAGCCAGCTTCACGTTCCAGGTAGTGGTCTCGTTCTTCTCCGGTTTGTCCCTGGAGCCACCTGCTCCCCCATCAGGAGTTCTCTCCTGGAATCAGAGCAGGCCACCCCCTGAGCCCTGGAGAAGGTGCCTCTGGCTTCCAGAGGCACTACGATGAATTGAGTCTTTGCCGTCTTCCTGGTGCAGGCACCGCCTTAGTCATGGGCAGTGCTTGTAGTCAAATTTGGGTTGTTCTTTACTCTTGAGTTTCTTCCTCTCCTGTCCTTCTTTCTGCTTCTGATGCCGGTTGCTCGCGGCGTCCCCTACGCTCTGCCTGTTTCAATTCAACAAATCTCGCCTTCTCGCGCTGCGACGCTAGATTAGCAGCTTCATCCAGCAAGTGCCAGAGCTCGGTATCACGCAGTATATCGTATATTCTTCTGTTCTGAAGTTGTATTTGGAGATATGCTCTTGATTCTTCAGTTTGTTTGCACTCCCAAACCACGTGCTCGGGAGTACTTACTTCACCACAGTCGCACCTGTTTGTTTCTTTGAGGCCTCTCTGTTCTAAGAAACTGTTGTATGGACCATGGCCAGATATGTAGTGTATGAGCCCTGGAGATGGTTGTAGGTGAGTCATGTTCATTCTCTCTTTCACGCAAGGAAGCATGTCGAAGGTCCTTCTGCCCGTGTTGCTGTTAGTCCATGTTTGCTGCCATTCATCCATCAGCGCATCCCAAATATCTTTTTTGGTTTCAACAGGCCTTCCAATTATTTCAGCAGCTTGGTCATACCTTCCTTTTTTAATCCAGTATAGCGCTCCTCGCTTCCTTACTTCCAGGTCCAGGGGCCAGATACCGAGTATAACCGTTAGGGCATCTGTGGCCGTTGTTCTGTAGGCCCCAGTTAGTCGGAGCAGAATTCCTCGCTGCGTACGGCGAAGCAGCTCCTTTGGTTTGACCTTTCTTAGGTGCTTGGCCCACGTGCTTGCAGCGTATCCAGTAATGGAGGTCAGTATTGCATCGTGATATCTTCTTATGACGAGCGGAGGCAGATTAAACCGTCGTTCGCCAATGCTTATCAATTTGTGCATTACCAGTGCTGCTCTTCACATACTTCCTCCATGTGAGACGCAAATTTCAGTTGTTTCCTCCAGGTTTACAACCAAGGTAGCGGACTACTGCTTTTCTCTTTATTGTTTTTCCCCTGGATCCTAATTACCCGGATTTCGTTTGAGTGTTCCTTTTAGGAGCATGTAGGTCGTCTTTTGTGGGGCTAGGTTTAACTTAACTGCTGCACACCACTTACTCAGGCAATCCAATACTGCTTTGCATTTTGTTTCGAGTTCCTGCCTGGTGTCCGCGTCTATCAGAAGTGCGAGATCATCGGCGAATGCCACCACACACCAGCAGTTCTGACATTTGTTGCAATATTTCCATGACCGGTTCCAAACCAATGTCCCAGAAAATTGGTCCACACACTGATCCCTGCGGGCAACCTTTCGTCAGTCTTTTCTCTATGTACTTGTTGGGGCACCGCAAATTTGGCATATCTATTTCTACAATAATCTCTAAAACTGGTATAGAGGTTTTTTGGACAGTTGATGTTTCTTAAGCGTTCGAACAGCGCGGGCCACCAGAGATTGTCGAATGCGCCGGCGATATCCACAAATACTCCCACCACATAATTTTTGGAAGAGTTTTGAGCTATTTCCATTAAGCGGTTGATGGCGTCCTCTGTGACTTGCCTGCTCTGAACCCATACTGATTTGGGTTCATCCCATGTTTTAATCTATGTTCCTTTAGGTTTTTTTGCAAAGTATCTTTCTTGTACTTTCCCTAGAAACATTGAGTAAGCAGATTGGACGATAGGATTTTGGAAGTTGTGGGTCTTTGCCTCCACCTTTCGCTATGATAATCACGTCACCTCGTTTTCCATGCATTTGGTATTTTTCCCTGTACCAGGCATTCGTTAAAAAGTTTATTTAAGGTTGGAACCAGTTGATGACCAGCTCCTGGAGGACCTCTGCTGGTATCCCATCAGGTCCAGGTGCTTTTCTTTTTTGAAGGGAAAATATTGCCTCTACTATCTCTTCATCTGATATGACGCAGTTTTGATGTTCACTCTCGTAGGGATCCCACATTTTTTGACGCAGTTCACTTTGCCGATCTGTCTCGTTTTCTGTATTGTCATCTGGAAGTAGCACGGCAAGTAACTCCCGTGCAGTTTCCATCCAGTTGGTGGTCATAGATCCATCCAGTTTTCTTACAGTAGACAAGGTTTGTAGGTGGCCTAATTTTGCCAGCGGCAATCTTGTAGGGGATGCCCCATGGGCCTGATCTCATATTTTGTCTGACGAAGGCTTCCCAGCTTTTTTGTTTTGTCTTCAGCAACAGATCCTTGAACTCTTGCTTTTTGTTCCTATATCTATCTAGAAGAGTCTGTCCTCTCTTCTGTAATGAGGCAACGTTGATATGCTTTTCTTGCCTTCCTCATTGTGATTCGTAGTTTCTGCAATCTTTCTGTCCATGGTTTGTCTTTTACTCCCGTTGTTTTCTTTAGTGGAATTGCAGTTCTCATTGCGTCCTGGATTGCTCGAATTGTTTCTTCCGCAGCCTTGTCCACATCAAAATCTTTATCTTCGACTTGGGGGGGAATAAAGCAACTCCTCAACCTTGGCCAGTTGGCTTTGCTGATGTCATATAGCCGTTGAATATTGGTACAGGCGCCTTCGCGCGCACCGTCTCGCAGTCTTCCCAGTTCGAACATAATTAGATTGTGATCACTGGTGGTTTGGTTCTCAATCACCTTCCACCCGCTTACTAGGTTTTCCTGCTCTTCGATTTGCTAAAGTTATATCTATGTTCGATTTGGCACCTGCTCGGTCACTGAACGTGTATGGATTGTTTGGCTCGTTTTTGACATACAGCTGTAATTCTCCAATCAGCTCGAGTAACTTTTCTCCTCGTGCGTCTGTACGACCGCTGTGCCAGAGTGCAGATTTGGCATTTGCATCGGCAACTATCACCGTAGGGCTGTCGCCTATGGCTGTACATATTTCCCTAATCTTGCAAAGATAGGGATCAATATCGTCTCTGTATTGGAAGTACATGTTAACGAGGACTACGTTTCCCCATTGCGTACCTAACTCCACACACACCGTATGTTCATCGCAGAATTGTGTTATTTTTGTGACTGTGATTTGCTTATTGAAGACTATGATGGCACTCATTGGTTTTTTCCCTGTCGAGATTATCTGAGACGTCACTGGCATGTGTGAGATTTTCCCTTCCCTGGAATGGGGCTCTTGAAGACAGAGGATATCTATTTGCATTTCCTCAGCCAGTTTACTCACTTCATGCAAAACCAGACTGGTTCTCCTGCAGTTTAACTGTGCGATCTTAATTCTCTCTGCACCCCTACTCATGGATGCCGAGTATGGATATTGCACTGTGGCCACGGCTGTCTCGAGTCAAGCATTATTCTTCCATGAGTCATCACAAAATGACGATAAATTTGATCTGGATCAAAGATTTCGTTCCGTCTGTCAAATACTTGCTTGACTATAGTGAGTAACTGGGCTGAATTAGTAGGTATATTGTTTATCTTAAGTTGAATACGATCAATTGCCTCTGGTTGCGGAAATGTGATGTTTTTGCCATTTGGATGTGCTATTCTGGTTAGGTGGCGTAACGCCAGTAGTGAGATTTTGTGTTTCCTCTAGTCTAGCAAGCTGCAGATTGTTTTCAAACTTTTGGTAGATATGGTCTGGAGCTATTGCAGCGTGTCTTGGTTTTTCGTTCGCTCGGTTTTTGGAGGCGCCACTAATTTTGCAGTAGTTGGATGTCATTGGAACTGGTCCTACCCACCCAAGTCCAGCTCGTTTTGGTTGAGGTCTAGGAGAAATATCACAGATGGTAGAAGTAATCTCTGAGTGTTGGAGGATAGATTCATCTGTCTGCGTGCTTACGCTGTTTGCTGTTTCCTTCCCTTCTTGCAATATTTTCTCCCTGTATCTTGCAGCCCTCTCTGCGTTCCTCCTCTTCCTCGATGGCGTGTTTCTTGTTTTATTCCTCTTTCCTTTCCCTACTGTTTCTTCTATTAGGTTGATAATGATACTCAATAATTGATCTTTGTATGGTTTATCCATCCTCTTGGAGTTCCTTCTACTGTCCATAATCAGTTCTGTTTATCAATCTTTGAAGAAACAGTTGGTATGTCGGACAATCTTTGCCAGATTTGTTGCACGATTTTCCCCGTTTCCTGCATGGGATACAAACAGCTGACTGTAAGGACTTGCTACAGCCTTCTTTCTTGTGGCTAGTTTCTCCACAATGTTTGCAAGCGGCCGACGTTTGGGTACAATGTTTGCTAATATGACCATAATCGTAGCAATGCATACATTTTGGTACTACCGTGTAATCTTTTGCGGATATGGCACTGAATTCTATGTATATTTTTCTTTGCTGCATTATTTGCTTCCTTATTTCAGCACTTACTTCAACAACTTGATGGACAGTGCTTTTATCTCTGGGGCCTGTTCGAAATTTTGACTTGAACCCCTCCAGAAATTGTTGTCTTTCTATTTTTCCTTCAAAATTTTGTTCATATACTTTTTCTGGGATTTTGCATGGCTCAAGTGACGTGGGTACGTCGTACAGAATCAACAGTGGTTTCCTTTTCCTCGGCATTTCACACTTCAGATTTTCGTTTAGTTCTTTATTTTCCATAATTTTTCTTACATCATCTTGAGATGCTGTTTCTACGATTACAGCATTGTTTGTGCTACGTATTTTGTTTATTTTTATCTTATCTTTCCCTGGTTTTATGATTCTGGTTAGTTTATCAGCAACCTGTTTCGGAGTTTCTCCATTCTTGGAAGTTATGAAGACGGCTGCACTAGTAGCTGTTTTTTCTATTTTTGACTTTAATGTAGGTTCCATCCCTGATTTTGTCACTGCTGCATAACTAGATGCTGACAGTTTTTTCTGCACGTTCAGTTCTCTGTTCTCTTCTCTGAGTGTCCTTATTTCTTTCTTCATCTCTTCATTTCTTCCCTCTATGTGAGCCATAGCCACTGCGAAAGAAGCAAGGTTGTCCTTAAATTCCCTCAGTTTGAACTCAGTCATTTTTTGGCCTAACAGTTTGTTAACATAATTAACAAGTTTTTCGTACCTGCTGTTAACTGTGTCGATGCACTCCGATTCGGGATTTAAGCTCTGTTGTGTATTGCTATTATTGTTACCTTCAGTCGAGTCCATGATGTCAGCTGAGCCTTGAGGCAGGCGAGGTGTTGACTCACGTCAGCTGGACGCCAGGGTGCTGACGGTGCGCTCTGACGCACCCGCTCCGTGACGTTGAAGCACTGACGCGACGCAGCGCGCTGCGGACGATGACCGTTGACTCGTGGCACTGCTTTCCAGTTCAGTAGTTAGACAAAATAACTCATACAACGTATATTTTTTTACCGCAGTTAGCGAGAGTTTTTACATGCACTGACACGCACTATATACACCAGCACAACTTGTTTCGTCACTTAACGATTGTTTTATCCCTCGCGAAATGCATTCAACGGCAAGAGCGACGTGACACACAACCGCACGCGGCAGCCATCTTAACAAGATTTTAACAGTATAATTTTAATAGGCAACATTCTATTAAAAACAGATTTTTTTCTTCGAGCTATACGTATCATCGACGTCGTGGTCAGTAGAGGCGGGAGAGGTTGTGGGACAAGAAACAGGAAGGAATTCAGCTTTGGTCGTTTAGAGGGAAATATCCTGGCATTCCGTTGAAGTGATATTGGGAAACATGGAAAACCCCAATATTGATGGCCGACGGGGATTCGAATTCGCGTCCTCCGTACTGCCAAGCTAGACCGTTACTACTCACCCACCACTCTAGGTTTAAACACAGATTGTTATCAATAATACCAACAGTACAGAAGTTTTTGTTGCCATGACCTTGGTTTTGTACATGTTCTTAAATCGCGAGGACGAGGTTGGGTCTTGGCTCACAATTAATCCTATAGCAATAAGTGTTCGGTTCGTCACGTTCATATGTTGCGAAATTTCTTCGGTACACAGAAACAAGCAAATGTAAACCCAGCAATTATAGCCTGTATATTCATACTGGTTCCAACCATTTGTTTTCCTTCGTCTGTCAGTATGAGAACAAAATGTAACTTTAAAATACTTTTAATGTCATGATATGGAGAAAGACAATTATCTTTCGTAGTTTAATTACTATTGACAATGTAATTTTGATTCACTATTATATTCGTAATGATTGAATGCGAGTTTAATCTATGCCATAAACTCTATATGTATTCATTTCCAGAAATAATGTAACTTCGTAGGGTTTTTGATTAAATACCATAGCAGAACATAGTGTAAAGATCGAAAAATTTAATTCTGGTTTGTAACAGGACCAGCGTTTTGAGGAATCTGTATCTACCTTTCCCGATAAATCATGGTAATTGCAAAACATTTAAAAGATATGAAAGTAAGAAGACTTATGTACCAAGGTATGTATTTACTGCACTTGGTTATAACTTTACTGGTAGTCGACTACAGTGTGATTAGAGATGGAAAGGATATTGAAGTTTGCTGAAATTATTCAGGGAAACCACTAACATTTGTAACGTATGTGGCACGGCAGACAATCTAGCCCGAATCCCCCAATTGCTAGGATAATATACGTTGTTACTCTTGCACGTAGACGATGAGCATTCTCTCTGAGGCAGGAACGACCAACAATAACTGTGAGTAGTGCGGTTAGAAATCAGAATTTTATTTATTCCAGCAGTAACTTTTTTTTTAACTGCTTAACCTCTCTTAACAGCGAGGTCTTTAGAGACGGGGAAGGATGGGGGGGGGTCAAGTAATGGGAAGGAATTCGGCCATGGCCTTTTGATGGAAGCATCCCGGCATTTGTCTGGAGTGATTTGGGAAACCATGGAAAACCCAAATTTGGATGCCCGGACGGGGATTCGAACCACCGTTCTCCCGAATGCGAGGCCAGAACGCTAACCGTTACACCACCACACTAGGTAGGCGGTCACAAGCTATTATGATAGAGAAGTACTTTTTAGTCTGCTGTTAATCAACGTTCTGGCAGAATTTAATTTTTTTTCCACTTCAGGCGCGTTGCAGAGCTGTCTGATTACTTGAATGTGGCAGTTAGAATAACAATTAATTATAAGACTAAAAAATGCTGTTAATTATGTCTGAAATAAAATGTCAAAAGCCGACTTCCAATTAAATTTGGTCAAAAGATTTCTTTAACTGAAATAAGTATAACATACCATTATTATGTGCAATCGTAACAGTACTTTAGGTAATATACGATCAGTATTAAATCATTACCGTTCCTTCCCTGTCCTGAGAAGTAGTATTAACACTCAAACAATGCCTCATGTAAAGTTATTATGCCATAATATAGATATCAAAC
The DNA here is from genome assembly GCA_031002005.1 of Vandiemenella viatica. Lineage (NCBI taxonomy): Eukaryota > Metazoa > Arthropoda > Insecta > Orthoptera > Morabidae > Vandiemenella > Vandiemenella viatica. Next base: position 82,293,995 of record CM061920.1, read on the forward strand.
TTTATAAAATCGTAATCAATAACACGTAAAATTATCAAAGTGTGAATGTTTAAAATCTTTAAAAAAAAAACTAGATAAAAAGGTCCTTGAATATTTTATGCTAATCAAGAGCAAAAATTTGTTTGTAATGGTATATCTGGTATTTTTTCTAAGAATAATTATACATAATAATGTATTCTCTACATTTTTAACATCGGAATAGTGTGGGTTAAGATAAAATACAAAAGAAAACAGAGGAATGCTAAAGATCGTTTATTAAAAAAACTGCTATTACTACTTTATAGCTTACGCAATACGAAGCGCGTGGTGTCGCACCTCGCAATTATAACATTTACTTTAAAGAAACCTCATAAACAATACTCTTATAGAAGCTGCTGCATGATGATCGAATGGGATAAAAACTGAAGGATGTTTTCCCCTTCTGCATCTGGCCAGCAATAGTGCTGGAACCTTGGCGAATCCCCGAGACGATTCCCTCTTCTTCTCGCTCATTCTCGGAATGCAGTGTAGTAAACATAGACATTTCTATGTTTATTTTTAACTAATTCTGCGGTTGGTAAACATTTGCGCCCCTCATTGACGCAGGTTTTTAGCTCTTCCATTTGCGGAATTCTTACCCTGTCACACTGTACATCATACTTCCTAGTAAAGGGAAGGTTTATATCCTGACATCACACGCTCGACGAATCGGTGTGATGCTTCTGTTTGATACTCCACCAGCAGTTGTTGGATCACACCCTGCTGTGAACACGGTCTTCGCTGTTCGACGCTTGTCTGAACATCAAAGGTATGCCGACAAAACAGTTGCTTCCGCGAAAATCAAGCTCTCACTCTAGGTTATATTTAGCTGTTGTTTTTGTTGTTGTTGTTGTTGGTGGTGGTGATTGGTTTTTTTTTTGGGGGGGGGCGTGCCGACGACGAGGTAATTAGCGCCCGTATCTTTTGCGTCCACTTTGTAAACGTATACGAAATATTGTATAAAAAACCACCCCTTCGCATATTTCTAAATATTTCATGTCGGTATTTATCTATACCTGTGCAAATATTAATATGGTAATATGAATAGTCGCTACGTGATTCCGCTTGATTATTACATTTGTTATTACACTTGAAATACAGGTTCCTTGTAATTACAGTTAGACGTCAGAGACAGATTCTTCACAATGATGAAACAGTATTCAATGGTAGGGGCTAATATATACGGAGATACAAGATCTGTTTACGATTTAAAGAAATTTTGGTCGTAAAAATTCACCCGAAGGAGAAATCAATTCCATTGAAGCGACTTCCATTAGCAGTTGATACCGAGACTAGTGGCTGAGCAGTAACACTCGGGCCCGGTCCGCCCATCAAGATTTAAACTTTCAATGGTTTCCAAAAATCATTCTACGAAAAATGCTTTGGAAAAGTTCATTCACATCCCCTGGCCTCGACGTCGACAAGGCCTGACACCCGAAAAAAAAGACGGTCGACACAAATATTCTAGTAATCTCATCATTGTACGTATTATCCGAGGTACGTGTAGGAATGGTGTACAAATGGGAAGTCGAATTCGGTCGTGACTCTCGCTGTCGATGCGTCCTAAAACCACCACAACAACAATAACAACAACAACAACATCCGTCGTGAGTATTTCACAGCGATATCTTCAAAGCTATGCAAGTAGCCATTGAATGAGAGTAGTGCAGTTTGACAACCTAAAAAATTTTGCATCAGACAGAATCATTACGTTTGTCACTAGTATCCAACTACTTTTCACAACATTGTGTTCATGCCTGTCTATTTCCAGCTTTAGAAGGAACTAAATGCCCACATTCCCATGATGTTTTTCCGCATCTCGCTGCCTAAATTTTGGTGTGATCACAACATTCTTATGTCAATTGTTTCTGCGATAAAATGCTAACAGGGATGGCACCGGTAGCGCGGGTTAATCGAGCTGGCTTCGCATTGAAAGAGTCGCTTTCTGGTACCAGATCCGCGAACGCCTACCACCTGCCAAAAATTTAAGGGAATTGTTTTACTCGTGCGTAGACATCTGGTGACAGATAACTCCGAATTTATAAGTCATTCAGAGTCGCTGCTGCATTGCATTCCAAAGGTGGACCATCATGCTGTTAAGCAGGTGCTCGTAATGTTTGTCTCATCAGTGTACATGGTGATCATGTGTCGGGTGCATGACCAATGTCGTCCTGGCCTTGCACTTGTGTAAACGCAGGTTCACAATGTCTTCCTGCCATCCTTGTTTTGTATTTCCATGGTTTCCCGAAATCACTCCAGGCAAATGTCCAGGTAGTCCCTGAAAAAGGCAGAATTTCTTCCAGTTTTTTTTTTTTTTTTTTTTTTTTTTTTTTTTTTTTTTTTTAAAATCCCCGTCCACATTTTGTCTGAAATTGGTATTTGTGACTAGGGTTGCTAATATTTTTGGAACATAAAAATTACTTTTGTGTTTGGGTTATCAAAAATAACGTTATTTATTTTTTCATTTTTAACTGTGACCATATTTTTTCCATTACTTTCAGATAAATGCAATAATCACTTGCTTTTTCTTAAATACTTCCACAGCGTATGTATGATCTATGTTTGCTTATTATTTATTGACATGAAATATCGAGTGAATCGAAAGAAATCTCAAAGATGAAACAAAAAATACATTCAGCTGTGAAGATGGCAATTTTTGACTTTTCTTTGTAATTGTGTTCAGAATCTTTCAATTCGAGACCATTGAATAGGGTCTATCAAAGACAATGGTCTATTAAGGCAACGTCCAAATAGTATTTTCGCAGGTAAAACGTCAACCAGTGAGGTAAAAAAAGGTATTTAAGTACTTTCCTACATTATGAAGTACGCCTACGTGAAATAAATTAATGTAAGTTGGACTTTTCGTTGTATTAGGTATTATTAAAGAAGAGGAAAAAAAATCTGGTCTCCGAGCAAATAATCCTTGCAGAGAAACCATATGAACGTCACAGATTTGTGCCTTTGGGTTACTAACAAACATAAATGTTCTCAAATGGGATAGTTTCAAGGACAGGTAGAAAGGGACGATGCGCTCGAACGTGATTTAATCATTACATACAGTTTAAATTCGGAAGGATAGGAGGAGGTACAAAAAAAAAGTTTGAATGAATGCTCTGGCCTCGCATTCCCCAAACCACTCCCGGCGAATGTCGCGTTGCTTGCTTCAAAAAAGACCATGGTGGCCGAATTCCCCTGCTGTTCCTTGTCCCCTGTCCTCTCCCGCCTCTAATGACCTCAACATCAACGAGGCGTAAAACCATAAGCAATATATATATATATATATATATATATATATAGTGGGTGCATCTAGTACTGAATACTTTCACCGTTAAATAAAATTATCATTTGAACTGAGAACGGATAAGCTGCCTCGCGCTCGTTAGGTTTCTTTCCCTTTTAAAAAAAATAAAAACATCAAGGATTATATCTTATAAACTCAGTAGTATGGAGTGAGCTAATAAGAAACTATTGATTGTTCTCTTTCGAATCTTGTGTCGTCCATGTTTTTTATTGGATAAAAAATAAAGATGCGTTTTGTTCGAATTTCACTAAAGGGCTATTAAACAGTGGCACAGGAGGACGATTAATCGACGATTAGATGGTTACATACATTTCTCTAATCCACTGTAGATCACAAAATTAACTAATATTGTTGATATAGATAACTGCAGATTTTTAAACCTTCGCATAATGACGTTGACTGAAGTTTCCAAATAAGGAAATATACATTACAAAAAATAGCACTGACAGTTAAATAATCACTGTCGCATCGCGAACTTACATTTCATTCGGGGGGTTTGCTTAAAACAAATATTTTACTTTCTTCCCGGTTTTAACTTCCTTATTAGCACCAATCAAAAGCTAGTACTGTGGAGATAAAGAGTCTGCAAATTATTGCACCAAATAATGTTATAGTTCATCGTTTGGTAGAAGAACTACACTCATTACCGCTGCAACATGTTACGCGGGATAGTTTAGTTAACGGCTGCTGTCCACTGGTCGATCCTGCGACCTCCACAGCGTCCTGTGACTGTAACGAGTTACAGCATTTTTACGACTAGTAAAAATAAATGAAATAGCCAGGGGGTTTACGAGTTCCCTTGCCGTTGCGTCGGTTTTTGCTCTGCCTCACAGAAAAAACAAACTTCGGTAAGCAGCCTTCTAATATTAGGGACTTTTAAATAAAATATCACGGTGCAGGCGCTTCTTTAGTTTCTGAACAATAAGTGAATAGTTCTAGCTAGCCATAGACAATAATTAGAGACCATCTTATGCCGACAAACTACAATGTAGATTGTAGTGACAACAGGGACGAACTACTAAAGTCAAATTTTACACTGGAGCTTCCAACTGCTGTGAGGATAAGCTGCTGCAAGCTGTACCATATATGCTGGCAGTACTTTCGTTCTCTAATATAAAGCAGGCTCTTGTAGCAAGGTGGATAATATGCAGATAAAGGTTATAAGGATTTTCATATCGAGTTCAACTGGAATCTTGGATGTTTTTATTTAACTGTTGCTATCATTTTGTATTCTGTTATCGTACTGATTGGATTTTGGAATTTTAGCGCCCTTTATCATTTGATTTTGACCCTTTTGTAAAGTGTTCGTCGGTAATTTCCCTCAAAGTGCAGTCAACCGAAATGACATTTGAACATAATGTAATCCTACTAGAAGTGTATAAGTGCGAAATACTGCGTAACAGTTAGTATAGCTCTTAATCATTTTTTATCCACTAACGTAGAAAGTGGGATGAAAATCGCAAGGATTCATGAAATTAATTTATTACCAATAACTTCTAACTTTCCGCTGTTAATGTGGTTTAAAATCCACGAATTTATTTTCGACACTGTTTTTATGATTTGTGTCAACAGCTCTGTGTACCACAACGTATTCTCTGATTTTGTGGTAAGATGATTTGTTTTGGACACTGGTAAACTTTATGTTATTTACACGATTTATGAACATTATTTATTTAATAAGCGCATGCCAGATATTGGAAAGATGTTTCTAATGATACATGAGATGATATTGGAGCAGTGTACAGTTCACGTACGATTCTTGCAGCACTGAGCGAAAAATTTTGTAAGCTAGTCATGATTGGAAAGATGTTGAAAGCAATTAACCGGTGTGATATGAAGTATGGGGTATTCGTCAGACCGAGCCTGGTGGGTGAGCGGTAACGCTCGAGGCTGTCATTCTGGAGGACTCTGGTGCGAATACCCGTCTGGCCATTCAAAGTTCGGTTTTCCATTGTTTCCCGCATTCACTCCAAACAAATGCCGGGATGATATTTTTCAAAAACGTATGGGCTGAAAAGCAGGTATTTATTAATAATATATCAATATATGTACGATACAAATACTTTCAACAACTGATCGTATGGAAATACTTCAAAAGAATTGTGGATCTCACATAACAGTGAAAAAGAGTTTAATTTGTTTTTTCCCCTACATAATATAATTCTGGTATAAAGAAATTACGATAGTACTGTACACTTAATTAATGCTACTTGAACGGGCCTGAACTGAATGAAAGTAAGGTTAACGTGCTAGCTTAAAGCCACCTAGTACTAATTTTAGTGGTTCTTCAGATAAAATCTCGTGTGGAAAATTTTATCTTTGATTTGAACGCCGAAAAGAATGTAAGGTTTCATCACAATTTTAGGTCATAATTTATATTAATGTTGTGATCTCACCGTATACTCACGGTCCTGTAATCCACTTTTTGCTTTTTTTATTATTACTCTGTTTCCTTGGTAACAAAACCCATTGCACTTCAAATTAGACTCCATTTCCTAATTACTTTATTTGATTTCAGCCACGTCATTAAACTTGTAACGTAAGATTCTATCCAAGAAAAAGTTAACGATTATTGAAAATTATAGTGACTGGGAAAAAACATGATGTATGAGAATATTAATTTGGATGATAAGAATATATTAATTATTTATGGATATTGTAACAGGCCTCAAACCTAAACTTTAAATGGAATTGTATTTTATGAAGCATTTAAAGTAAGCTAGGGGTTGAGTGGGTATAATTTCGTATGTTTGTCTTGAAATTTACTGTAAATTGGTATAAATGAATTTTGTTTCATGAAAAGAAATTATGTAAATACTATTTAAGGACAGAACTATACAAGATAATTTCTTAAATGTTTGTAATTCCAAGTATTAAGGATAGCTACGATTTTTAAAGGATGATTTACTGCAGTTTAAAATGATTTATCTGCATATTTTTGTGTTTAAATATCTTTAATTTCATTTCTGAGCATTTCGTAATGACTGCAAATGATTATTTAATGATTTTGATTTTTTTAATTGTTTAAGAATTGTTAAAGTTCGAGAAATAGCTGTCGTAAGCCTTTGTATTGTTCTAGAACTTTCAATGGAACGTATATAAAACGAGAGGAAAAGACTCAGTTGACACACTTTATAGACAGAGTTTTGAGCAAACAGTTTAAAGTGTATGGCAATATTGTCTTTGGAAGAAGTGTTGAAATTAATCGCTGAAGTTTGTGTATAAATGAGACCAGTATCTATGAAGTTCTATATTTTATTAAAAATAAAAACAGTTAAAATTTGAAACTGTATCGTGGACTAATTATTTTATATAATAATAAACCACGAGACATCTAATAATATGTTTAGACTAAATTTGATAGTCTTAGAACTTATTCATAACCTATCAGAAAGAATCTGTAGTTAAAGTGGTCCATAAACAATACAGTCCTTGGAACCCGTGCTCTTGGTTGGCAGGATAAGAGACAAACTTCCATATGTAGGGAAAAGGAACTAATTCCACTACAGTCAGATGATCTGATAAGGCCACATGCGTAAGAAGTTAGCAGAAATGTAGAGGTATTCAAGAGACTGTGTTGTTTCTTCCGAAATTGACGATAAAACATTCTGTATGTTGAATGCTTTGCGAGATGTAGACTATTAATTCAAATTCTGTAAAAATCGAAGCAATCTATTCCATCCTGGTTACCGTCTATTTGATCCATCGTTGTTCTAATCTTCTGGTTGCTATTGTTTTTGTCTACAGCTGAGGAGTGAGTCATTTAAGGAATAATAAGTAAGTGAAGGTCTCTTGGTAGATGCTTTTCCCATGTTTACTGCTCACCACAAATAACCGCTAGGCTACTGTCCTCTTTAATAAAACCGTTAAACTGCTTAGCAGAAAAAAAAAATCCTCCAAATCCTACGGAGTATTGTAAAGATCATCTTGAAAAAACACCACAAAAATTGATGTAGCTGACATGCTGTATTTGCAAGAATTAGAGAACGTGAGGAGCATTATGAATTCAGGGCGCAGATTGACTCTCACCTTAGCAGCATTCCTTGACTGAGGACACCGTCAGCCCTGTCTTCTCGCTCTACAGATGGGAGAGGGCCCAAGAATTCGGAATTGAGGCTGCTGGTGGCTATCAATATTCATCGGCATCCCATTAGTCAGTCAGCCCCATTTGTCACCGCAGGAGTCTGTCACATAGACCTCCTTCCCTTATCACCTCGCCCGCAAATTGATTCCGGCGCTGCCACGCACATCTGCACAGTCCACCGCAATCACTGGAGCCCCCACACGCTCTCTCAATGAAACACAGACGCTAATTTGCTTCCCGCTGATTATGACGGATGCGTCGCCACTTCCTGTGCAAGACGAAAATTTACCGTCCAATGGAACTGTATTTTCTCAGAAATCACTGATTGTTAAATATACGATAGTAGCTTGTCTGTCAGGCATTTACTTTACTATTCCGTCTATTTCCAGATTGGTGCAAATGTGAATGCATGAATATAGACCCCTAAAAATAGGATATCTTCAGAAGTGTTTACATATTTTCGTGCTTGACAACAGTTTCGTAACTACAAAAATTTGAATTTCATACTCATCAACCTACTTACTAGTCTTAACTGTAGCTGACGTGTTTGAAGTCTTATTTAAAATCAATATATGACAAAGGTTATGAAGTGTAGCAGAAATAACGACAAAAGTAATGGGATCACATCAGCGATCGGAGTAGGATTTTCAAATGAAAGTAGAAGTAAAAACGGTTTCGAAGAATATCGTCAAGCGCAACAGAAATGCTAATAATGACACAATCTAAATACGAGAAAAGGATCATACTAGAAAAAACAGAAAAAATTTCAACTATTGGCAGGTGTTAAAAGCAAGTCTGAAATAGAAAGCAGATCCTCCCTCCAAAAAAGATATCGATTAGTGTTGTAGATTGACCTGGGGCTAAGAAAGAACTTTCTAAAACAGTATTCTGGATATCAGCAGTTTATAGAATTGACGTTTGTACTTTAATAATACCAGTAGGAAGGTACCAATAATAGAAATGATGCTTGATGTTACCGTCACATCACGTAATGCGGTGATAAATTCTTCCTAGAAGCTCAGGGGCAAATGATATTGTTTAAATAAATATATACAAATATTTAGTGCACTTATCATCTTCTTCCAGACTGGTCAAAAGTATCGTCTGGTCTTTTTTACTTAGACGCAAAGACAGCAAACTTGTGCAGCACATGGTTTAGTACTCAAACTTTCTTCCATGTCGCTATGTCTGTACAATAATCACGCTCTTGTGAAACCACTTGGAATCTAGAGCTCTACGACGTTTCACAGTTTTCTTCCGGTCCTAGTGACTTCTCCTTTCGCTAAAGAATATTACGCAGTCTCACGAACTTTGTAGTGGCAGGTGTATTCTCAAATAATAAAACGGTCGATAAAAGTTTAATTTGACGTTTATTTCGTAGAAAACCTTCAGAAAAACTTGGCATCTTAATTCGTCTGCAATCATTAAAGTACATTACAATAAAAAATGACTGTGTCTTAGCACTGTTTTCAGCGACCTGGGCTGGTTGTGATTATCATTTTAAAACACTATATGCTACATCTCAGCACGCTGGAGACACCTTTCACGTGCCTCTTGCAGTTGATGGTTTCTGGACAGTGTAAGCCGACGCAATGGCATTCGTGCCACCACATCATCTCTCAGCAGACGGTGTCGAACACTCGACTTAGAAACGTCCACAACCGCTGCAGTGCTCCAACGTCAAGCCAACACTGTGGCCGAAGCTGTTCTGTCGGTTACGATCATGCGCAAGAGATGGTGATCATCCCGTGCATTGTGCGGTCCAGTACCTTTTCGTAGCCTTGTGCGACCGTTTTCTATTCAGTGGTTCCGCACACGCATCACTGTCGTAGCAGCGTGCCCTCTATGATCTGTAACGTCAGGGTATAAAAAATCTTTTTTCCCAGAGACCAATTATTCCGACAAGTTCGAACTCCCTAGCATGCTGAATTGCGTTCTTTGACTTCGACGAGGCATACCTTTACTTGTTTGCACCGAGTGTGGTGGGTGAGCAGTTAACGTTCTGGCCTCGCATTAGGGAGAACGCCGGTTTGAATCCCCGTCCAGGCATCCTGATTTGGGTTTTCCATGGTTTTCCAAATCACTCCAGGCGAATGCCGGAATGCTTACTTCAAAAGGCCATGGCCAAATTACTTCCAGTTCCTTGTCTCCAGTCCCATTCCGCCTCTAATGTCCTCTACGTCGACGAGGCATATAGCCATAAGTAACCAAAAAATTAAATGTAACTTGTTTGCACGTTTCCCCTTCGATTGATGGTTCTGCGCCCTCTAAGCGTTACCTGTCACAGAAAAGAAGGCAAAGCTGAGTCTTCGAGCACGCCATCTCTCTGCAATATTAACTACTTTTTATGGTTCCACTTGTTCCACACATCCTCCGGTTTTGGAATGATTCGGATCGTTCCTTTTGGATGTTGCTATTAGACAAACAGTGGTGTATTATAGAACCGTACGCAAAACATGGTCACGGAACGTCTAGATAATGTGCTTACTTCTAAATGCAGTTAATCCAATAGTACAGTAGAAATTATAAAAACTTTTGATAGAAGCTCCTTAAAATCAATGAGTCTGCAAATAAGATTATAACGAAGTTGAAGCTTCATATCCACTTTGAAAAATACTTCCAACTGCCATCTAATGGAACAAAGGATATGTGAACATACTGATTCTTTACCTGGGTGGTTACTCTAAGAACAGAAACCCAGAAAAATAAAGTAAAATTGAAAATAGTGCTGACGTTATATACGAAAGAGCAGACATTTAGAAGTGTTCTTCATTCACACTGACAATTGCCGTCTTTTATTATTACTTTAAGCATTTCAAACCCAATCCCGTGGCAAGCGCTCATATTTTGACTTAATTAAGAGATCACAGTGGAAACGCGAAACTTAATTAAAGTCATGCCTGCGGGTCGTTAAGGAGAGGTGACTCAGGGATAAACGAGAACACGAGGCACAAACTGCTGGCCGTGCCGAGACAGGAAACAAAACAGCAGTGAGCAGAACTTAATATGACCGCTGCAATAGCACTAGAATGCCAACATTTCTCTTCAGCCTGTGTGTCTGGCAGTCACTTACCTGCCACATGAGGCCTATTCTCTGTAGTCTAGTTTCCTTGAAGCGCATTAAAGGATTTCTCAGTATATTTCGCTTTGGTCTGTGTTAGACGGAGAAAATTGATGTTGCACATCTACGTGACGGAAAAACTCGTAGTAGAGCTACGCCTACACTTAAACTACTCTAGTTTACCGAATATTTAATAGATTAAAACAAAAATATGTCTCTTTACTTCCCATCGTAATCTACAGTCCGTAGCTGTGTTACTTAAATAGATGTATAAACTGATATTAAACAATAACCTTCACTATAGTCAAGTCAAATCTGACTCTGACTGCAACAGGGCAGAAATCCACCTTTAATAAGTTGATAATTTTTTAAAATGATATCGTTTCATTAAATTTCCACCATGCGCATACTGCGGAGAAAATATCGTGAAACATAATTTCAAGTTATTTTCGAGTTTTGGTATTCGCCGAAGCAGTTTGAAATATTGGCATTGTTGACTTGGTATGATTACGTTTTGGTGCGGCTAGATGTGAGAGCTTTAGGCAGGTGAACCACGCAGTAATAAAATTAAGTTTTATGCTAAGTTTTCAATAATGACTTTTCAATCGTATAAATTTTTGATTCCGTTCAACACATGTCTGCAAAACTTTTCTTCAATAAATCGGAAAAATCTAAAAAAAAAAACTAAATAAATGTAAATGCTTACTAATAAGTGCGGAATCGACATGAATGGAGCCCCTCCCGTTAGCACAGTTGGCTGTGGCACCGCGATGGTGGCTGGCACTGATACTGTGTTAGCTGGTTCGAGTCCTGGTCATCCTCAATTACAGATCATCAGATAGAGTGCCAAAGTCCTTGGTTAACCTCTCCGCAGTGCTTATTGAGAGAGGACATAGGGTGCTGTTGTTTTGTATCATTTGGAAGAGTAGTTGTGAATGGACCATCAACGGATTTCACCCTCTTACTTCTTCATCTAACAATCTATACAGAACACACTATTACAGCCATCAATAACACATACCAACGCACACTAGGAAAGACAAATGGAAATACGCCAGTTCATCTTCCTTTGATGGGGCACGCCCTTACGGGTAACTGCCTACGCCCGGAATCTGGCATTGTTTCATAAGAAGAAGGTGACGTGGAAGAAAATGCTAAGTTTTATGTTCGTACGGAGAAACAAAATTACGTTTAGCCGCTGAGCTTGAAGAGGGCTCATGTTATCTAACTGGAGACATAATCGCTTTGTCTAGCACTCAGAATATTATCACATTAAATACTCTGCTGAGGAGTTGGACACTGAACATATCGTTCTGCAAAAAGTTGTGAATAATTCATGTTCTTTGCTCTATCACTCTGCTCATGTTCCCAGTATCTATGTTAAACTTTTGTTAAACAAATGATACGAGCTGCATCATTTATACTACCAATATTCATAGTTATTCAAGGTATTACGGAATTGTGGTAACAACTGTTTATGATTTCTGAAAGAACACTGATGTAAAACTTTTAATCGACGTGATTTACTAAATTGATAACTGCTCAGCTCTTATAGATAACAGGTAAATATTGAATATACATAAATATTTCTCATTAAGGGTAGTCCATAACGGTGAAAACCTCATCAAATGAATCACGAGATACAGATTTGAAACTATAGCTTTTCATAGTACTTCGATCAGTCGCTCTGAGCTCACAGTGCAACACAAAGGGCTCTGACAGATAGATTCCTTACGATGTACTGCGATGTATTCAGTACCATTTGTTCTCGACACGGCGTCTGCTATCGTAGAAACCTATCTTTGAGAATATTTCTTCACTCGTACGTCTTTCACTAGAGTCTAATCGTCTGATGTTTCCTTTTGTATGTAAATCAATTATAATCTTTCCTTTCATTGTTTGAGGGTCATACCTTGGAATAATTTATTCATTAAGCTCTTTAATGCTAAAACGGACCCACGTGGAGTTGACGTTCCTTTATAATTTCTGTCAATTTCACTTCAAAATGACATCAAAGCCCCGTTGAGGGTAAAGATGTGGTCCCACTTCGTTACAAACGGATAATTAGTTCCGCTGACTATTACATAAGTGTTAATTCAGTTTTTTGAAGCTATATGGGATTGTCATTGTCACTACACAATCACGAGAAAAGCTGCATTATGATACAACACTATTTATTTACGAAAAGAACAACGTTTAAAACAACAGTTCACAACTTTTCAACGCTGGATGATCTTTGAAACAAGTTCACTATCTGATCAGAGCGAAACATGTGCTACGCTCCGTACAATTACACATCTTACCGCTGCGAGAGAAATTCCTGACGACCACATGAAACGTAAGATATCCAATTGTAGCACTACCTTCATATTACACAAACTACTAATGCTATGGACCTTATAAAAATACCTGCAGAGGTAACATTCATTACACACATGGGTTTTTATAAATGACTGGGGGAATAATGACGTCACAATGATTTCATGTACTTTCACTTCAAATGTTTAAATGAGTATGTTCTGAATTCCTGCTTTATGTCCTTTGAAACATGTATTAACAGTTGGCACTGAATTGAAGTTCTTTATAAACGCGTTCTTCTGGTCCTGGTGTACCACATTCTTCTTACCTAATTTAAATTACCCTGCAGAGTACTAGTAAGAACTATTTTGGGTAGAAATAAGTGTGTTAGGGCCATATGTAGTGGCACACGTAAATGTGGCGTACGTACCATCACATGTTAGCCCCTAAATCGGAGAGCAGCGGCCAACCATTAATATAGCAGATACGTCCACCAGCCTTACCTGATTAGCTAGATGCATCCACTACACGGCTAGTACTGTACCTCCATTCGGTCCCTCAGTGCTAAATGATAAGCTAAGTCACGCCTCCTCGTATCAACTATGAAGTTATTGACAGAACTGTTGAGCATCAGCGGCATAAAAGGCAGCAGCCTGTTCTCAGCATTGCAGCATATAAACAGGGAACGAACTTTGAAAAAATTGCAAAAGATTTAACTTTATCAATCGATTAGTTATCATCAAAGGCGTATCGTAAGCCCGGGGAAAATCCTCAAGTGCGAGTTACTCTCGTGTTCTGGAGGTTCCATTGAAAGATTGTGTATAAAGTTGACTTCACTGTAGAAATTATTTCGTAGAAACGTTGTTTCTTTCCTTTCTTTAACAAAGTCAATAATGAATAATTTTTAAAACGAGTTAATTATTAGTTTTGCGAAATGTTCCTTCAGATGTTATCAAAAAATATTTGAAGTAAGTGTTGGAAATTTTTTCACCCTGTTTCTGTCATTCAATTTTTATCGAAAACTACATAATTATATGAATTTTCTGAGATACATAAATATTTGTTAAAGAATCATTATTTTTCTCAAATCACTCATTTGGTTATTTCATGAATGCTGGAATTTCCAGAAACATCATTATAGTTTTCCTGTTATCTTTCCTGGGCTAGGTATCACTGAACATGTTGGAGTAATTTCGAATATTAATGGCAGGGGTGAAGGGTGAAAATATAGTTTTTATTGATTCTCCCAAAAACCTGTTAAAACCGACGATTAAATAAAAAAAAAAAAAGAAAATCCAAACTTTATAGTGGCAGTGGATTGCCAGGTTTCATTTCATACCAGTTCATCCAAGTAAATTGATAAATGCCATTCGAGCGCTATGTGTTGTAATATAGTTAAGTATCTTCAGATTTCTTAAGTAAATAATGCAAAAAGCAGTGTAATATTTCAATTTTTTAGCCAGCACTTTTAGTTCAACAGCCAAGTAAGACGTTCAGATAATCCATTATATGAAAGCAGATGTTGAAAATTGACCAAGCTAATATCAGCGGTTACAAACGTATAGCGAAAGTATGCGATTGAACATGTTAGTCCTTGTCTAGTTTACCATCACAACTGATGTTGGACACGTTCAATCATCATGAAATTAAGGATGCTATTTAATAACTTTAATTCTCCAGTGAAAAAAGAACAGCAGATTAATTAAACTTACGAGGTGTTGCTCTAATATGAATTCAGTAAAACACTTTTGAAAAATCGATAATATTTTGAGAGTAAAGGGGCTCAGCAAAGAGGTATTAATGGCTCAAATCCATGGGACTTTCTTCAGAATGCGAAAGACAAGAATTCTAAAGGTTACAATACTGGATGTGTTACTGGAATGATTAGGTTGTGCCTGTGAACACGATTGGTAGGTGGGGTTTCACTAGTCACGGCCTACACCTCAATAGGTGGGGCGAGGGGTTTCTTTCTGACTTGTTAGCTAAAGCAGTAAGGGAGCCCATTTCCAGTGATGATGGGGTCAGCACTGTGCCTTTTTTAGGTTATGGGCTGCTGGTGAAGGGATGGAGATAGATGATCAAAGTGATACTAACTATGAGATCCTCAGATGTTAAAGAAACAGATCAAGTTGCTGAAACAATAATAAACTGTGTTAGAACTGGGAAGGAGGAGGTAAATGCTAAAAATATACAGCCAGTAATAAGGGTGCTATTGGTGAACTGTAGAAGTATAATGAACAAAGTAATCGAATTTGCAAACTTAATTAAAATACACCAGCCACAAGTAATAACAGGGGTAGAGAGTTGGTTAAAAGAAGAACTACTAGACAGTGAGGTTTTTCCCCATAGTTACACAGTGTATTGTAGAGAAAGGGAAGAAATTGGTGGAGGAGTTTTCATACTAGTTAAAAAAACCTATCACAGTTCACTGGTGTTGATAGATCATGATCATGTGCTACTTGGGGTAGATTTCTGGGGTAATAGAAAAGAAAAAATCAGGGTGTTGGTTACTTACCCCAGTGGAAGAATGGCAGATGAAGATGAGGCTCTTGCGGGGAAATTAGATTCATACTCAGATTTCAAAGGTGAGAATAGAATGGTCATTATTGGCGGGGATTCAAATTTACCAGGCGTAAATTGGGTAGGAAATAAGATTAATAACTCACGGGAACAGAGTTTTGCAAATTCTCTAATAAGGGAAGGAGGATTTACACAAGCGGTAGAACAGAACACTAACGTACAAAATATTTTGGATATCTTTCTAATTAAGTCGGATGTAAACTTTGTGGGCTGTCAAGTAACTGAAGGAATAAGCGATCATGACTCAGTACTGGTGGGTGTTAGAGGATTCAGTGAACCAGCAGCCAAAATTGAAGGGGGAAATAGGTACAATTACAAAAAGGCACAGGTTTCAAATTTGAAGAGATATTTCAGAGAAAAATTCAGCAAATGGAAGGAAGGCACAAGTACGGTAGAGTCAAGGTGGGAAGAGTTCAAGGAGATAATAACAAAGGGGGAAGAAAAATTTATTTCAAGGCAGAAAATAAAGAGAAGTAGAGAACCTATGTACTATTATACGGAAGTGAGGAGGTTAAAGAGGTTGGTAAGAAGAGAACATAACAGATTTAAGAGACAGCAGGGCAGTCGGGTATATTTAAAACAATTAAGCTAGGGCCTAATAATAGCTAAGAAGGTGGCTAAAGATAGATTTATGATCTAGAAATTTCAATAACTATGTTAGAAAACTGAGAAGAAGGGAGGGTGTTGAGACACTTTTAGATATGGAAGGACAAGAAGTTACGGAGGATTTGAAAAAGGCAGAGATTTTAAGTAACTGGTTTAGTGAGAGCATTAGGAACAATGAATTAGAAACAGGTGGTTCTGAATCGGATAACGAGCTTCACAAAATAATTAGATATGAGCAGACCATAAAATTTGAAATTCATCCTGAGGATATCATGAAGGAATTAAGAAAGCTGAAAAAACATGAAGGGGCTGGTGTAGATAATATTACTACAGATGTCTTAAAAATATCAGGATGTGACATTGTACCTTATCTTGAAATATTATTTAAATTGAGTTTGATACTTGCTGCTTACCAGAGGATTGGAAAAGTGCGATACTAGTGCCGGTACATAAAGGAGGGGTGAGAAATAGAGTCGAAAATTACTGGCCAATTAGCTTGACGTCAGTGGTGGGTAAATAAGTGGAGAGATTGATATGCAACCACATCAGAAATATATGTGAGGAGCGTAAGTGGTTTTCAATTAGGCAACATGGCTTTAGGCAACGATATTCATGTGAATCTCTGTTGGTGGGATATATGCAAGATATTACGGATGAAATGGTCAAGGGAGTGTAGCACTAGATCTTTCAAAGGCTTTTGACTGAGTGAATAAAGTAAAATCTATTGGAGTGGATCAGAAAGTGATTTTCTGGATAGAAGAATGTACGAGAGAAGTAAAGGAATTGGGTTACAAAAGTTTGGTCAGACCATTGCTTGAATATGGTGGTGTAGTATGGGCCCCACATTTTGAGTGTCAAATGTAGGAGTTGGAGAAGGCGCAAAGAAGGGCTGCTACATTTGTTTCTGGAAATTAAAGCAGAACGCAATCAGTAACCGATATGATAAAAGAGCTGAAATGGGACTCATTCGAAGACAGAAGGAGGGTGAAGAGGGTCATGGGAGTGTACAAAGTTTATATTGGTGATGAGGCATGGCAAGATATTGGTGTAAGAATTGAAAGAAATGCATGGAAGAGAAAAGATGTCCATGGCCACAAGCTGGCACTCGATTTCAGACACAAGGGTGTAGGAAGATTCTCTTTTTTAGGTAAGGGTGTCAGGGATTGGAATAAGTTACCAAAAGAAATTATGAATAATTTCCTAAAAACGTTGAAAGAATTTAAAGTTAAAATTTGTAAAGGGTAAATGTAGGTGGATGCAGAAAAGGGGGAAGATGGGTGTTTATGGAAATTGCCACCGGAGCATGCGCTCCATTGCAATTTAATTTAATTTAAAATGATGTCCAGAGCATGCGATAATAAAATTTACTGAAAAGTACGGTGAATGCAACAAATAATTTGATAGAAAATGTGATTAGGAATCTAAACATGTAGTTAAGCTTATATCAATGGAATACACATTAGCTGAAGAAAAATAATACAGTACAACCTTAACCATTTGTATTTACTTTCCCACTGAACTATCTTTAATTTCATTTTTGATAATGTCGTTGGGATATAACTTATACCTTTGTGCTGTAATACTGTTGTCTTGCAGCTGGTAACGCCCATGAAAACATTTCCTTCATTTAGCCTTCAGTTACACAAAGTGAATACTTTTCGCCTAACCAAGATCCCAGAACTTATGTATCTGTAAATATTATTTCCTGTTACACCAACTTTTATTTTGAATTACCTTCAGATATGGTACATTGCCGATTAGTTGCATTTGCGCCTTCTTTATACATTAAACCCAAAATACCTTTTTCTGCGTTAGTAAAATCAGGATTCTAATTGAGGAGAAACTTGTTGCATGTACTGGATTCTTATTCAGCTGTTGAAAACAATGTATGAGTCACCCATTACAACTACCTCTTACTCGACGAGTCAGAGAACGCATTCAACATGTGCTACTTTCCAGTTCAAATTTTAAAAGTAATATCACTATGTGACTAATCGTATTATTTGGTAAAATTCAAACAATCTTTAACCTCATTGTCCATTGGTTATTAATTGATAAAAATGATACATCTCTGATTTTTTTATCATATTCAGTCAGTCTGGAGACGAAACCACACTGTAAAATCAAAACTGTGTGCTTTTCTTCATTGATTTAATGAATTATACATTTTTTCCAACTGCTCCCTAAACTTTTTATATGACTCACTCAAGTCTTAACCCTCTTAATAGTAAACAGTGACAGGATCCTGTGCGATTACCGATCAAAGCAAGAAGCGGGTAACAGCTGAAACTTTAGAACAGCCTTGCAGCAACCATTCTCAACTATATTTTCAATAGTTTCCTGGTTTTTCTAGTCACTTCCAGGAATGATGTGCGCAAATGTATAAGTTGATCGAGTAATGTGTTGCATTATCTGGTTAAACTTGAATAGTATTTAAGTGGCATGGAACGATATTGTGTAAGAATTATGGGTAATGCATGGAGGGGGTACGAAGACCATGATCACAAGCTGACACTCGATTTCAAGCACAAGTGTGTGGGGAGATTTTCTTTGGTAGGCAGAGGGGGAGGGGAGTGAGATATTGCAATAAGTTACCAAGAGAATTGATGAATGGTTTGCCAAAAACGTTGAAACAATTTCAAATTGAAATTTTTGAGGGCAAAAGTATATTGAAAGTGGAAAAGGGGGAAAATGGGTGTGTAGGGAAATTTCCACAGAATCGTGCTCTCCAACGCAATTAATTTAAACTGAATATTAAATATAACCTTCGCGGGGGCTCTCTGACGGATTGTGTGGACGAAAGACGAGCTTTCAGCGACTCACCCTGTGACAGCCAGAGGTGCACTGCAGTACATTGGTGCGACACACCGGGAAAGGCTTCGTTTACAAATCAACTGAACGATCATGTACTATCAATTAAATAGTCGCTTCAAATGTCTGCTACCATAGGTCTGTATGTCGACATCATAAATGCTCACGCATCGTACCAGTCGAAGTATGATGTAAGTCACTCTTTTACACATTGCGTTGAAGTTCTGATAAGGCGTTGAAACGTTTAATCGTGCCCGCATGTCACTTTACGTGGAGGAAGTCTCAAAAATGATAGTTGCTCCAGGTGTAACAGTGAATCAAATAAACTTTGATCAACGCAGGTGTTCAGGAATAGTTTACCATTTGTCTTGTAACGATCTTCCATTGACTATAATTGCGGTTGATGACAAATGACTCTGAATTTTGACCTGAAGTACTATGTGAACAATGCTACATAGCGGAATGCTGACCTCTTCGGTGCCCCTTGACGTCATGTTGTGTCTGAAACTTTGAGAAAGAGATTACATGATGCAAATCTTTGTTCCCGGTGTCTATGCAAGGATTATCTCTCAGTATTCGACATCAAGGTTGACACTATAGGTAGAAGGAAACTGCGAACAAACGATGTAAGATAACAACCATAGAGGTTGGCTAACTTTTACCAAATATCTTAGCAAAAGATTATTGCTGAGTTTAGTATCTGCAATGTTGTATTCTTTGTTATTGTAGAAGTTTATTGGGTCTGAGGACTAAAGATTCTATTTACGAAATGCAGGTTGTGATTATAAGTGGTTAAATGCAGTGGTGAAAGTAATTATTATTATTACTATTTTTTTTTAAAAAGTTTGAAAACGTGGGAAGAATTGATTACTGTGAATCAGATAATTTATGAGCAGCAAGGCAGCTATCGTACGTCATTTTGATTATCAGTCCAAAATGAATTACGGGCTACATCTAATAATAATAAAAAAATAACCGTGTAACCTTGGCTACCATGAACTGGAGGTAGGAAAGTAATTATTTAAAAGATTAACTATTCCAAAAACAAACCTGCAATCATCAGATGCGGAGGAAATGGAAAGGAAACAAACTATAACAACGAGAACCTTTATATATAAATAAAATTGTTAGAGCTGATTGGTGAAAAAAAAAGAAACAATATAAAAAATTAAGGAGCCAGATAGTAGCAGTAAATATGAACGAAAATTTATATTTAGCAGTGATGAATAATAATAATGCATAGAAGGTAATAAATGAAGATAAATAAATGTAGAGAAAAATGATAATAGGATAAACAGACGAAAATAAAATCTTACATATATATAAAAATAGACGTATGTTTTCATATATTTCACTTTTCAGCCACCACTACCAAGCACAGATCACTGGTCTTTGCGTGTGGAAGTAGCATAGAGTTTCCTGTCGTGCACAACGTTGGCCGAATGTCGACAGCTGTGGGGATGTGGGAGATATGATGATCAAAGTTGGCCAATGCAGGGCGTTTTCATATTTCGACCAAAAATGTGTGTCTGCTTATACTTCTCTTTCCTGCCACAACTACATAGCATAGACTAGTGGAGTTTGAGTGTGGCAGTAGAATCGTGTCTCCTGTCGTGCACTATGGTTGTTAGAATTTGGTAGCTATGGGGGTGTGGGAGATATGGGGGTTGAAAGTGGTCAACCTGCGGCAATTTCATATTTCTGCCAAAGACGCATGTGTCATGGTGTATCACTTTTCAGCGATAACTGTCTATCGCAGATCACTGGCGTTTGTGCATGGTAGTAACACAGAGTCACCCGTCGATCACAACGTTGGCCGAATTTCGGTAACTGTGGGAGTGTGGTTGAAAGTGGTAGATCAAGGATATTTTCGTATTTCATCCAAAGACATGTGTGTCCAGATATTTTACTTTCCACCTGAACTACATAGCGCAAATGACTGGCATTTGTGTGTGGTAATAGCATCGCGTCTCCCACCGTGCACTATGGTTGATAGATGTCGGTAGCTGTCAATACAAATTCTTTACAAACACGAACGAAGTTGTGGGTACCAGCTAGTACTGAATAAAAAGGAAGATTAAAGGAACAATGAAGAGGCGTAACCCGAGTGTTAGCTGACTGAATTCAAAGTAAGCTATTTTCTGCTAGGTAAGACAAACGTAGAATTACGATAAATTGAATTAAAGCAGAAATTGAGGGACGTTTGATGTAAAAATAGGGATCTTGGTAATTGTATGAATAGTTTTTTCTGAGCACTAAAAGGATGTTTTAAAAGCTTTACAGGGCAAAGGAACACAGATATTAGAGTTGATGATCGCGTAACACATTTCTTTTGTTTGGCCACATGTGGTGTTAGATATTTAGAAACATGTACGATTTTTCTTGAATTATGAAATTTTTTAACATGGTTCCTTTATTGATTTTCTATTTAATTGGTAGTTTATTTTTTTTTAACTGTAAAATTTTGATTAATTTAGTACAAAGAATGTTATCTGATACTGACCCTGAAGTATAGTGATGAGTGATGACGTATGATCATAATAAACCAATTATTTGTAGTGAGTTTGTAAAGAGAGACTGAAATGAACAATGTTATTGACAAGTGAAAATGTAAATATCGAAGTGGGTGAAAACATTAGACGTCATGTCAATGAAAATGTCACAAAGAGTGAATTAGAAAAAGCATATTACTTGATTTAATTTTAATGTAAAAATGGTTGTTATTTGACATTTCAGTTTGTTGAAATCATATTTTAATTACAATAATGATTTAACTGCTCCGAAGTGGGGCATATGTAAGATCTCAGAGAAAGATTATCGCTGATGTTTAGTATCTGTAATGTTGTATTCGTTGTTATGGAAGAAGTTTGTTGAGTCTGAGGACTTTTTATGAATACATAAAGGATTGTAATTATAAATGGTTAAATGTAGTAGTGAAAATAAATGTCTTTTTAAGTTTGAAAACGTGAGAAGAATTGATTACTGTGAATAATTTATGAGCAGCAAGGCAACTATCGTACGTCACTTTGGTTGCGAGTTACATCTAATAAATAAACAACCTTACAAGGACCATCAGAAAGTTTTGTTTACTTAAGAAACTTGTCCATGTCTTTAACCAGATGAGGGTGGGCAACGCATTTGGAGACTACTGATTAACGTTACTTGACTTAGACGCGTTGTAAATGGAGTGCATCAAGTTTTACCTATGGCTGGGCGGAGGAAGAATTCTGTTCGGACCGAGCGGGGTGGTGTAACGGTTAGCGTTCTCGCCTCGCATTCGGGAGGACGGCGGTTCGAATCCCCGTCCGGGCATCCAGATTTGGGTTTTCCATGGTTCCCCAAATCACTCCAGGCAAATGCCGGGATGCTTCCTTCAAAAGGGCCATGGCAGAATTCCTTCCCATTCCTTGCTCCCATCCTTGCCCCCCATCCTTTCCCGTCTCTAAAGACCTCGATTGTTAAAAAGAGACGTAAAAGCAGTTACAAAAAACAAAAAAAAAAAACAAAAAAAAATCTGTTCGGAAATAGTGGGTTTTTTTAGACTTCGGGACGATAGTGGAGAGGTTATTCCAGTATGGTTCAGAGTATAATATATACTTTTGGGTCCGGTACCACATGATATGCAGACGTAACAACAGTACATAGAGTGCAGCAGTGAGGGCTGGAATATTTCAAGTCCCGTAAAGAAAAGTTTTAATGATATAGCGACTGCTTTTACTACGAACATCAGGATATATGATCGAGAAATTTACAAAGTTAAAATGTATTCTTAGGATATGAACGGGGTTCCTATCACTAGTCAAATAATAGAGACGAATACCATACCTTAATGTTCACTCGTGATACTAAAGGGTTTTAATGACTACAGACAACTGACATGGGTGCCATATATAGTACAATTTGAAGACCAGTGAATGGCATACATGACTATAATCTGAGCGCGTAAGTCAAGATGTTGCATAATAAGATAATGCACTAAATTTAGTGTCTTTGAGAGATTAAAATGCAACCTCTACTTTAGGTCGAACGATGCGTGATGCAGGTCACTTGCGGCATCAAATGTCGAAAAAACACGTGATACTAGCAGAAATGCGAAGAGGTCAACGTTTTGCGTTGCACAGAGGCCGACTGCTATTCGTTCATGCGAATGAACGCAGAGCCGCTTTTGGGCGGGCACACAAGGTTGCAGTGGAAGCTGTATAAAACATTTACTCTGCCGAGTGCAGATCTGGTGTCCTGGCTTCATCCGGGTGATGAGTCGTGGAGAGCAAGTAAAATGTTGGACTTTGGTTTTCTAACACCACGGTTTTCCATGGTTTCCCAAATCAACTCCAGGCAAAATGCCGGGATGCTTCCTTAAAAAAGGCCATGGCCGAATTTCTTCCCATTCCTTGCCCCCATCCTTTCCCGTTCTAAAGACCTGCGCTGTTGAGAGACGTAAAGCAGTTAGAAAACAAAAAAAAATAACACCACAGCCTATCACTGAGGGGTAGGTTGCATAGTGGAGGCATCGCCATCCCCGCGAAGCCACGTGTAGTTGAACTCCCATTGACGTCTGATTGCAGGCTCTTGCGTTTGTCTTTGGCGAGGATGGTTGATGTAGTGCTGTTACGTAGTAGCAGCGATAGGCACCCGGCATTCTCGGAAGTCCTTGTGGTGGACGTTGAAGGCCCCAGCATACAAGAACAAAAGCATATGTCTGAGCCGCATGTATCGCGAAAACATACATCCAATAGCTATTCATTCAAGTGTGCAAAGCTCTCGCTGCTGCCGGCAGGCTGAGGTACGAGATGTGAACGGAAATGTATTTACCCCGCTTGATCGTTCCTTGCCGTCTCCATTTTAAGGCCATTCAAACAATCACGTCCATAATCATGACGCGTGTTGTTCCTCCAGTCCTTTCATCGATGATACTAATGTTGAGGGCTACTCGACGCGGGTTTAATGCAGTGCCCGGTATGGTTTGTACCAGAGTCGTGCAAATGCTGTCTAGGCTCGCTAGGTTTGTCACAGTGAGACCTCTGTCGGCCAAATGCCGGAAACACAGTGCACAGGACTGAGCCTGGACCTAAGCTCCAGCCTGACAGTAGGCTTGGT
>CM061920.1:82318850-82384910 GCA_031002005.1 Vandiemenella viatica
TAAAGCAGTAAGGGAGCCCATTTCCAGTGATGATGGGGTCAGGACTGTGCCTTTTTTAGGTTATGGGCTGCTGGTGAAGGGATGGAGATAGATGATCAAAGTGATACTAACTATGAGATCCTCAGATGTTAAAGAAACAGATCAAGTTGCTGAAACAATAATAAACTGGGTTAGAACTGGGAAGGAGGAGGTAAATGCTAAAAATATACAGCCAGTAATAAGGTGTTATTGGTGAACTGTAGAAGTATAATGAAAAAGTAATCGAATTTGCAAACTTAATTGAAGCCACAAGTAATAATAGGGGTAGAGAGTTGGTTAAAAGAAGAAGTACTAGACAGTGAGGTTTTTCCGATAGTTACACAGTGTATGCAGAGAGGGAGCAATTGGTGGAGGAGTTTTCATACTAGTTAAAAAAACCTACCACAGTTCACTGGTGTTCATAGATCATGATCATGTGCTACTTGGGGTAGATTTCTGGGGTAATAGAAAGGAAAAATCAGGGTGTTGGTTACTTACCCCAGTGGAAGAATGGCAGATGAAGATGAGGCACTTGCGGGGAAATTAAATTCATACTCAGATTTCAGAGGTGAGAATAGAATGGTCATTATTGGCGGGGGATTCAAATTTACCAGGCGTAAATTGGGTAGGAAATAAGATTAATAACACAAGGGAACAGAGTTTTGCAAATTCTCTAATAAGGGAAGGAGGATTTACACAAGCGGCAGAACAGAACACTAGTGGACAAAATATTTTTGGATATATTTCTAATTAAGTCGGATGTAACTTTGTGGGCTGTCAAGTAACTGAAGGAATAAGCGATCATGACGCAGTACTGGTGGGTGTTAGAGGATTCAGTAAACCAGCAGCCAAAATTGAAGGGGGGAAATAGGTACAATTACAAAAAGGCACAGGTTTCAAATTTGAAGAGATATTTCAGAGAAAAATTCAGCAAATGGAAGGAAAGCACAAGTACGGTAAAGTCAAGGTGGGAAGAGTTCAAGGAGATAATAACAAAGGGGGAAGAAACATTTATTTCAAGACAGAAAATAAAGAGAAGTAGAGAACCTATGTACTATTATACTGAAGTGAGGAGGTTAAAGAGGTTGGTAAGAAGAGAACATAACAGATTGAGAGACAGCAGGTCAGTCAGGAATATTTAAAACAATTAAGCATGGACCTAATAATAGCTAAAAAGGTGGCTAAAGAGAGATTTATGAATTGTCAGTACAGGGGGACCATTGATTGATTCATCTAGAAATTTCAATAACTATGTTAGAAAACTGAGAGGAAGGGAGGGGTGTTGAGACACTTTTAGACATGGATGGACAAGAAGTTACGGGAGGATTTGAAAAAGGCAGAGATTTTAAGTAACTGGTTTAGTGAGAGCATTAGGAACAATGAATTAGAAACAGTTGGTTCTGAATCGGATAACGAGCTTCACAAAACAATGGAAATGAGCAGACCATAAAATTTGAAATTCATCCTGAGGATATCACGAAGGAACTAAGAAAGCTGAAAAACATGAAGGGGCTGGTGTAGATAATATTACTACAGATGTCTTAAAATATCAGGATGTGACATTGTACCTTATCTTGAAATATTATTTGAATTGAGTTTGATACTTGCTGCTTACCAGAGGATTGGAAAAGTGCGATACTAGTGCCGGTACATAGAGGAGGGCTGAGAAATAGAGTCGAAAATTATTGGCCAATTAGCTTGACGTCAGTGGTGGGTAAATAAGTGGAGAGATTGATATGCAACCACATCAGAAATATATGTGAGGAGCGTAAGTGGTTTTCAAATAGGCAACATGGCTTTAGGCAACGATATTCATGTGAATCTCTGTTGGTGGGATATATGCAAGATATTTTAGATGAAATGGTCAAGGGAGTGTAGCACTAGATCTCTCAAAGGCTTTTGACAGAGTGAGCCATAAAATGGTAGTAAATAAGGTAAAATCTATTGGAGTGGATCAGAAAGTGATTTTCTGGATAGAAGAATGTACGAGAGAAGTAAAGGAATTGGGTTACAAAAGTTTGGTCAGACCATTGCTTGAATATGGTGGTGTAGTATGGGCCCCACATTTGAGTATCAAATGCAGGATTTGGAGAAGGTTCAAAGAAGGGCTGCTACATTTGTTTCTGGAAATTGTAGCAGAACGCAATCAGTAGCAAAAATGATAAAAGAGCTGGAATGGGACTCATTGGAAGGCAGAAGGAGGGTGAAGAGGGTCATGGGAGTGTACAAAGTTTATATTGGTGATGAGGCATGGAAAGATATTAGTGTAAGAATTGAAAGTAATGCATGGAAGGGAAAAGATGTCCATGGCCACAAGCTGGCACTCGATTTCAGACACAAGGGTGTAGGAAGATTCTCTTTTGTAGGTAAGGTGTCAGGGATTGGAATAAGTTACCAAGAGAAATTATGAATAATTTCCAAAAAACGTTGAAAGAATTTAAAGTTAAAATTTGTAAAGGGTAAATGTAGGTGGATGCAGAAAAGGGGGAAGATGGGTGTTTAGGGAAATTGCCACCGGAGCATGCGCTCCATTGCAATTTAATTTAATTTAAAATGATGTCCAGAGCATGCGATAATAAAATTTACTGAAAAGTACGCTGAATGCAACAAATAATTTGATACGAAAATTGATTAGGAATCTAAACATTTTATTAAGCTTATATCAATGGAATACACATTTCCTTCACTTAGCCTTCAGTTACACAAAGTGAATACTTTTCGCCTAACCAAGATCCCAGAACTTATGTATCTGTAATTATTATTTCCTGTTACACCAACTTTTATTTTAAGTTACCTTTATATATGGTACATTGCGGATCAGTTGCATTTGCGCCTTCTTTATACATTAAACCCAAAATACTTTTTCTACGTTGGTAAAAAAAGGATTCTAATTGAGGAGAAACTTGTTACATGTACTGGATGAGGTGGTATTATTCAGGTGTTGAAAACAATGTATGAGTCACCCATTACAACTACCTCTTACTCGACGAGTCAGAGAACGCATTCAACATGTGCTACTTTCCAGTACAAATTTTAAAAGTAATATTACTATGTGAGTAATCTTATTATTTGGTAAAATTCAAACAATCCTTAACCTCATTGTCCATTGGTTATTAATTGATAAAAATGATACATCTCTGATTTTTTATCATATTCAGTCAGTCTGGAGACGAAACCACACTGTAAAATCAAAACTGTGTGCTTTTCTTCATTGATTTAATGAATTATACATTTTCCAACTGCTCCCTAAACTTTTTATATGACTCACTCAAGTCGTAACCCTCTTAATAGTAAACAGTGACAGGATCCTGTGCGCTTCATCGACAAATAGGTCGATAAAGGTGCCGATATTCTAAGCCAAGAAATCACATCGCTGCTGAAGTTAAGAGACTGGACTCCTCATGTTGAAGTTACTGGTTGATTTGTCGATGGCGTGATTTGAATCAGAGCCTAGTCAATACAGCCTTCAGTCCTCTGAGTCAGGTGACTGTTTGTACGAGTGCTAACTCCTGTGACAAACACCATAAAGCGAACTTGATTACACATGCAATAAGTTTCTTATATCCCTCCACTGACGTTAAAGCGGGTCCGTTTGTCCTTAACGACTGATGATAAAAATTTAAAGGTCATGCATTTTTAGCGTTTTTGTGGACTAACCTAACTTATTTGTACTACTGCATAAACAACGTCAAATCCGACGCACGTCAAATCCGACGCACTGAGCGTTCGTGTCATAGATCATTTACACAAAGATAATTATTCTACAGATGGGTAAGAGCTTAAGTGATGCTCAGAATAACCGTATTGCCTGCATTTGAATTGAGAACTCCTCGTATCACTTCACAGACTGCAATACTCCAAATGCCTGATACTACCACTTAGCTACAACGTTAATGCACTTACGAGTTCTGTAAGTGCTGCCCAAAATTATAAGTGCATTAGTTACCTAATCCTGTATTTCTACTTCCGCTGACAATTCTTATTTGTAACCGCTGTTGAGGTACGTTTTGATATAAGTCTAGCATAGACTTATTCTCAGTGTAATAAATTTTTTCTGATGCAGTAATTTTACAATCTGAAATACGTTCACAGTTTTTTTTTATTAAAACACAACTCAAGGACCGCTAGCAGTAGAAGAAGAAAGTCGAACTTCCTTTAAGATTGCAAATTACGCAGAACAATATTACGTTTGGGTTGTTAGCTACGTCGAGCGCGATATTGGGAACTACAGAAAACTCGAGAAACGTACTTTTCGATTTGAAAACGTACGATGCTTGCAATTGAATTTACACCAAAGATATGTTGTTAACAGCAACCTTATGGTGTATTTAGTATTAATCAGCTTTCAATATCTCCAAATTCTTATACAGTGGGTAAAAAACAAACAAACAATTCTGAAATCAGTGTGGACGTATCACGTATCAAATAAAGACGAAAAGTTTCAAATAACTGGTGAATCATCAGCACCAAAAATATATCCACTAACATCCAACATTATTATAAGCTAAGGTAAAATTAACCAATAGGAAAAGAGTCGGGAACACAGTGAATGGGAAATTCAATCCTACGCGAAATATAAACGATATCGTCCAGAAGTCGATTTTGGAATATTTGGTAGCTAGAATGCTGCATTCTCAGGAATAGTTTTATTTTTCAATTAAGCTGTAATCTGTTTACGGAAATATTCTAAAGACGTTGTGAAATTTTATTAGCATTAATACGTATCAGAGATAGTAGTGTCAAAGTAAGGAGGAATTTAAGTTTCTTTCTTCCCCTAAAATCAAGCGGTTATTGATCAAAGCAAGAAGCAGGTGACAGCTGAAATTTTAGAACCGCCTTGCAGCAACCATTCCCAACTATATTTTCAATAGTTTTTCTAGTCACTTCCAGGAATAATGTGCACAAATTTATAAGTTGATCAAGTATTGTGTTGCATCATCTGGTTAAATTTGAATAGTGTCTAAGTGGCTTGGAACGATTTTGTGTAAGAATTAAAAGTAATGCATGGAGGGGGTAAGATGGCCATGATCACAAGCTGACACTCGATTTCAAGCACAAGTGTGTGGGAAGATTTTCTTTGGTAGGTAGGGGGGGGGTGAGAGATTGGAATAAGTTATCAAGAGAATTGATGAATGGTTCACCAAAAACGTTGAAACAATTTAAAATTGAAATTTTTGAGGGCAAAAGTATATAGAAAGAGGAAATGGAGGAAAATGGGTGTGTAGGGAAATTTCCACAGGAACGTGCTCTCCATCTCAATTAATTTAAACTGAATATGAAATATAACCTTCGCGGGATCTCTGCCGGATTGTGTGGACGAAGAGCTTTCAGCAGGCTCACCCTGTGACAGCCAGAGGTGCACTGCAGTACATTGGTGCGACACATCGGGAAAGGATTCGTTTACAAATCAACTTAACGATCATGTATTATCAATTAAATAGTCGGTTCAAATGTCTGCTACCATAGGTCTGTATGTCGACATCATCAATGCTCATGCATCGTACCAGTCAAAGTATGATGTAAGTCTTTAACAGATTGCATTGACGATCTGATAAGGCGTTGAAACGTTTAATCGTGCCCGCATGTCACTTTACGCGGAGGAAGTCTCAAAAATGTTAGTTGCTCCAGGTGTAACAGTGAATCAAATAAACTTTGATCAACGCAGGTGTTCAGGAATAGTTTACCATTTGCCTTGTAACGATCTTCCACTGACTATAATTGCAGTTGATCAAAACTGACTCTGAATTTTGACCTGAAGTACTATGTGACCAATGCTGAATGCTGACTTCTTCGGTGCCCCTTGACGTTACGTGGTGTCTTAAACTTTGAGAAAGAGATTACATGATGCAAATCATTGTTTCCGGCTTCTATGACAAGGACTATCTCTCACTTTTCGCCATCAAGGTCGACACTATAGGTAGAAGGAAACTGCGAACAAAGGATATAAGATAACAACCATAGAGGTTGGCTAATGTATAACAAATATCTCAGAAAAAGTTTATCACTGAGTTTAGTATCTGTATTGTTGTATTCATTGTTATGGAAGAAGTTTGTTGGGTCTGAGGACTAAAGATTTTATTTATGAAATGCATAAAAGATTGTAATTATAAATAGTTAAATGCAGTAGTGAATATATATATATATATATTTTTTTTAAGTTTGAAAACGTGAGATGAATTGATTACTGTGAAGCAGATAATTTATGAACAGCAAAGTAGCTATCGTACATCATTTTGGTAGTGAGTCTAAAATGCATTACGGGCTACATCTAATAAACAAACAACCTGGCAAGGACCATCAGAAAGTGTTGTTTACTGAAGAAACTTGTCCATGTCTTTAACCAGATGACGGTGCGCAACGCATGTGGAGACTACTGAGTAACGTTACTTGACTTAGACGCGGTATTAATCCAGTGCATCAAGAAAGCCGTTCGCGATATTCTGGGGCGGTATAACATTGTATCACACGTACACGTGTACCGTACACACATCATCATCTCAGTACTTAGAAACACGAAATAAACTTCCTTTAACCCTTATTGGAACCGATAGCACTTTGGAGAATATTCTTAGTGTCATGGACAATACTACATTATGCCATCGTGTAGATAGGCCTATCATAAATTATTTCTTCACTGTGGTAGTATTGTAATAGATAGTTTGTGGCAAGTAAAATAGATACCGTCTTTCGAAATTTCGGGACAAATCCTTTTAGAGATTGTTAGTACCGTTTACCGGGCAGTTAAATTAAGCGTGCTACTGACTAACCAACTGGTGTGCGGCAGATCGAGAATAGAATGTCAGTGTTCAATAGTAAAGGGTCATTGTTGAATGGTGTGATGTTTCCTTTCTCGAGAGATACCTGCAGTGCCGGATCTAGGAGGAGGGGAGGGGGAAAACTAGGCACGAGCCCTGGAAGTCAAATTGATGTGACTGAACGTGAGCGAATAAATAACACCGCTGCCATCCAACGTATGTATACTTAAATTTACTACGTTATTTTGTCATAAGTGGTCCAGAACTAATGAAGAGACACTCGTACATGACATTTTCTGCGGTTTTATATTTCAATCTGACCAGAAATATTCGTCATGGACTGCGACTTGTTAGGACTGCGTGAATAATCTATCACCGAGTGGGCTGAACTTGCATTCCCAGGAACGGTTCTTAGAAAATGTCTGGGCAGTATTTCGAACGACACCTGTAAGAACCTTTTTCAGTTTCTAGCAAGCAATGGCTGGCGGAGGAAGAATTCTGTCGGAAAATAGTTTTTTTGGAGAGTTCAGGACGATAGTGAGGAGGTTTTTCCAGTAGGGTTCAGAGCAGAGTATATACAGGTACTTTGGGATCCGATGCCACATGATACGCAGACGTAACAACAATACCCAGAGTGCAGCAGAGAGGGCTAGAATATTTCAAGTCCCGTAAAGAGACGTTTTAATCATATGGCGACTGTTTTTACAACGAACATCCAAATACATGATCAAGAAATGTACTAAGTTAAAACTTATTCTTAGGATAAGAACGGGGTTCTTATCACTAGTCAAATAATTAGAGACGAATACCATACCTTAATGTGCACTCGTGATACTAAAGGATTTTAATGACTACATACAACTGACATCGGTTCCATAAAAAGTACAATTTGAAGACCAGTGAATGACATACATGACTATAATCTGAGCGCGTAAGTCAAGATGTTGCATAATAAGATAATGCACTAAATTTACTGTCTTTGAGAGATAAAATGCCACCTCTACTTTAGGCCGAACGATGCCTGATGCAGGTCACTTGCGGCATCGAATGTCAAAAAAACACGTGATACTCGCAGAACAGCGAAGAGGTCAACGTTTTGCGTTGCACAGAGGCCGACTGCTATTCGTTCTTGCGAATGAACGCAGAGCCGCTTTTGGGCGGGCACACAAGGTTGCAGTGGAAGCTGTATAAAACATTTACTCTGCCGAGTGCACATCTGGTGTCCTGGCTTCAGATGAAAAATGCAACACCACAGCCTATCACTGAGGGGTAGGTTGCATGGTGGAGGCATCGCCATCCCCGCGAAGGCACGTGTAGTTGAATCCCCATTGGCGGCTGATTGCAGGCTCTTGCGTTTGTCTTTGGCGAGAATGGTTGAGGTAGTGCTGTTACGTAGTAGCAGCGGTAGGCACCCGGCATTCTCGGAAGTCCTTATGGTGGACCTTGAAGACCCCAGCATGTAAGAACAAAAGCATATGTCTGAACCGCATGTATCGCGAAAACATACACCTAATATCTATTCATTCAAGCGTGCAAAGCTCTCGCTGCTTCCGACAGGCTGAGGTACGAAATGCGAACGGAAATGTATTTATCCCCGCTGGCTCGTTCCTTGCCGTCTCCATTTTAAGGCCATACAAACAATCACGTCCATAATCGTGCACGTGTTATTCCTCCAGTCCTTTCATCGATGATACTAATGTTGAGGGCTACTCAACGCGGGCTTAATGCAGTACCCGGTACGGTTTGTACCAGAGTCGTGCAAATGCTGTCTAAGCTCGCTAGGTTTGTCACTGCCAGTGAGACCTCTGTCGGCCAAATGCCGGAAACACAGTGCAGAGGACCGAGCCTGTACCTAAGCTCCAGCCTGACAGTAGGCTTGGTCAGTTATTCGGATGCTGTGTGGTGACGAAGCGACGCTGGTACTCGACCGGTGCAATCGGAAGAGCCACGAACTGCATCGCAGTCTTAAAACCGCTAAATCGAAGAATGAAGTAACTGAAGAACCAAAGAGTGGAGAGTGTTTGTATTCTTCTTCTTATTTACTACGTGCTGTTGAATCATTTTATAAGATTACTTTCGAAAAATTGGGATACTTAAAGACCGGCAACAACTCTATGTTAACGAAAAAGTAAAAATCGGCAGATTGTACCACATTTCAACATTTCTGTGGCGATGTTCCAGCATTTCATAAAAAGTGTAACAATCTTTCTCTGAATGATTTTTTGGTTACTAATAATAAATTACTATAGCGAAATCAGTTATGTCATTAGAGTTAGTTCAATATTGTGCATTAACAGGTAAAATTCCTTATAAGGCATCAACTATATATGAAACCTCCGTATAAATCATAATCCGTTAATTCAGGGTATACTTTATGTATGTCAGTAACTATAGATAACTTACTCATATTATGGTTTTCATGGGCGCTGGCAGAATTACTTTAAGGGAGGTGCATCTGTATCTTTTTTTATAAATTATATATGTGACACTTATTACTAATTAACTATACTGAATTTATTGATAAGGCGTTGAACAAATTTTGACATCAACCTTAGCACCTTAAGTTATTATTCATACAGTGACTTTAGTAATAAAATTTTTGTTTCCTAATCTTTTTCTGTTTATTTCCTTTCATAGCAGCGGGGTGCAAATGCATTCCCTTGCACCCCCCTCCCGGCGCCCATGATGGTTTTCGTTAAACTGTGAACTGATCTCCTAATTTTTACATCTCCGCCACATATAATTATCAAACTCATACACGTTCCACTTCATGTCTACGCCGATTCAATTGATAGAACATACACGAAAGTGGTCGCAATCATTGATACACTGTAGATTTGAGAATGCCCCTGAAGTACAATCGTGACCAGATTTCTATGATGTACCATCTCTGTTGGCCGGCACGGGCGAGGAAGACACTATGCGCTATTCCTCCATTGCCAAGCTTTCCTTTATCCGCCGAGCCTTCGTTGGTCCACCGAGTCTTCGTTTGACCATCGAGCTTGAGGAAGCTCCAGCGGCCACAGCTCGTCCGAGGAAAGAGGACTGGTCGTAGGAATAACCGAGCGAGTTCGAGCGTCAGTAGATGGCAATTTGTACGACACTAGTCAGTACAGCGTCCTTGGTAGTTCGAGTGCTCAGGGTCCAGATAAGCAATCGCGGAGGCTGACACAACCGACGAATTAACTTTCACTTCCCTCCGACAGGACGGCCATAACACAGCTGATGCACCGAGCTACCGGCTCTCCTCCGCAAGCGCAGAGTAATTAAGGCTCAAACCATGGCTCCATAGCTGGAATGTTGATAGACGCCAGTTAATAAATATTATTAGCAGCTGATTGCATCACGGCAACTATCCCAGCCGCCTAAAACGGATAGGTCTGAGAGACTATGTGTCTGCGTTGATCAATAATTATATGACATAAATCATGTTCTGCTTTCTTGTAAGAAACACACCAATATTCAGGAAAAAACGGTTAAAGATCTTACAAAGTGCAATACTCCTCTTACAATCAATTTATCCATCTTGCTCTCTTCCAACAAACACCAAATATTACAAGATCATAATGTACTTTTTCAAGGATTAAAACATTCAAATGTAAATCTATGGAATCCAATAAAAATTCTTGGAACAAAGTTGATACCTTGACTACAGTATACCACCTAATCAGAAATATCCTCGCAAAACATTATCATCTAGACATATTACTAGAATGAATGCCCATTGTGAATGTGCTCCACATTGACCAAAATAGATTTAAGTCATAGTGTCAGAATAATCCCACTAATAATGTAATGAACCCTGTAGTGAATAGATAAGAGATATATCAAAGTATCTTACAGTATTTCATATCAATTTATTGTATTATATGGCCAAAAATGTAAATTAATGTGCATAGAATATACAAACAAACTGGAATGTAAATTGTTGAAAAATAAAATGTATTGAACTTGGCTGAATGGTCCATAAGGCCTAAAGCCCTTAAATAAATTTTAAAAAAAACCTGTACACAAGATAAACTCACAGACGCAATCGCGTTAATTCAATTTAATGTCCTTTGTAAAGCTTAGGCATAAAGTCTTTACTTCATTTCGAGATTGCTATTCTGGTATAATAAATAAGTTTCATTTTTAAAAAATTTAGTTAATGTTGAAAATTCGGTAATATTTGTGAAGTTGCAATAACATTTGTTCCGCAAGAGTGTCCTGCTTGTCCCTTGCCATAAATCCTGCTGTAAACGCGTGGGTTCAATTTAAATTCTTTTGGATCAAACTGAATGTCTTACAAACAAATGTTATTGAAGAACAGATAAACGGTCTGATGGACAGTATGTCTAGATGGATACAAGCTTGTATCAATGCAAGGCGATGTGTTACCCCAACTAAAGCAATGGAGGTTTACCAGCAGCCCTGATGGAGGTATTCCGCAATCGTCAAGGCGAACGCTGGGACGATGCCCAATCTCCGCCAGGTAAACTACACATTCCACAAATGATTATACACTTATCACATACAGAATACAATTACACATTTCACATGAAGATGGTAATACAACATTCCTCCGATAGTGTAAATGCTCCGGATTTGAAAAAAAAAACAATTGGTTCTATCACGGGTGGGGGACATATCCTCCCACTCACATAATTACACACCGGACGCGTGTGCAAAAAAAAAAAAAAAAAAAAAAAAAAAAGAGTAAGTGAAGAAACGAATAGTTTACTGGAGAGTCAAACCAATTTCGGTTTATCGTAAAGAAAGTGGTCCACCCTCCAGCCGAAATGGTAACCACTGAAAATGGAATATGATATCCCCTTAAAACCCGGTATCAAAGACATGTATTAAAAAGGAAACCTAGCATCAGAATAAAAGATTATGACAGCGCTACATAGGGACATTTAAACTGTCGGTGGCTACTTGACTTATGTTTCTACAATTTACCGTGTGAATATTTCATCCTCATGCATGATTGAACCCTAAAAGAGTGAGCAGGGTCTAACTGAATATTTGATTATGGCTTTACAATCAATCTGCGTTGAGAACATTAGAGCCAGGAAAAACCCAAATTAGGATTGTCAGACCGAGTATTAAACCTGCGTCCTCCAGAATGTCAGATCCGAACGCGATCTCTCACCCATCACTGATGGTAAACCGCTATTAAGCTGTGACTTCCTTTCACTAGGTATCTCGAATTAAGTTAATCCTAGACAGAGGCAAAGTGCGCGGTGACTTAGAATCTATCATTCGGTCACTAACCAAACAAAAATATATAATTACTTTCATAAATGGTATGGAAAAGGTACTAAACTTAATTTGCAGTCATTCACTCACGCAGAGCGATAATAAGTATACGGAGTAAACGAAGTGTGTGTTACTACTGTTGCAGATTGTGCGTGATGTTCCAACCTATATTCCGGTTGTAAAGCTGTAAAGCTACCACATATACTTTAGACATAGAACGTAATTGAGCACCCTGCAGTCATATATATCTTTTTTTTTTTTTTTTTTTTTTTTTTTTTTTTTTTTTTTTTTTTTAAGCATTGAAAACGGCCAAAGTTTGAACTCGCTCTTTTCCAACAATGGATTTATTTTTCGTTATCTGAGAGCCACTTTCTGCGCTGACTTTTCGCTCGGAGAGGAAAACCTTTTCGGTGGCACCTCGCCGGAAGTCTGCGACAGACTTCCTCCTTTTTTTTTTTATCAGCGGCGCCTCGAAATGAACTGTCGGAGCGCCACTAACGACGTCCACGGGAACTAATGCGTTTCTGGTCAATTCCGAATGGAGTCACTCCGACAGCTTACTGGCCGTCCTTTACGGATTTTTATACCACTGCCGTCCGTCTGTATTTAGTGTTCCGCTAACGATGACAAGTGCGAGAAGGTATAGCGACTAGGTGATATGTGTCCACCCAGGGAATCGACTTGTCTTATCATACATGTTAAACAAGCATTTCTTATCTAAGTGGAACAGTAGGTAAACTGGAAATCTCGCACATGAAGAAAAAACCAAGACACGCAATACAACACTGTATGAAATTATTTCATTTCCACAATCTATTATCCGAGGAGATACTGGTGTTATCTTAAGTCTTTTGTAAGTGTTCCTTTTTACAGTAACTTCATTGATTTGTAGGCCTATATAAAACAGTTTTTGATATACCAAATAGAATTGCTATCATTCTGAGCAACTATGATTTTTGTGATAGAATTGGTATAAATATATATATAGAATTGGTTGTATATATATATATATATATATATGAAACCAAAAAGAGTTTAATTAAATTGAAAAATTTACGTAAAGAAATAATATACTGAATTGTTTATTTTAGGAGATGAAAAAAAAATTTGCCATTAAATATAACGAAAAAACTACGTTTGCCGAAACGTTTTGAAAGTTATAGATGTTGAAGTCCATTTTTTTTTATTCTTATCTCAAACTTCATCTGCAGTTCTTACTTTCGACTGTTCCCTCGGCTATCAAATTAACCAATCCTCCATGTCTCAAAATATGACCTACCATCTTGTCTCTTCTTTCTGTAAGACTCTTCCACAAACTTCTTTCCTCGCAAATCATTTACAAAACTCGTTCGCTTCGTACTTTATCTGTCCACTTAGTTTTCATTTTTAGCATCCTTCTATAGCACCACATTTTAAATGCTTAAATTTTCTTCTGTCTGGTATTACTAAAGTCCAATCTTCGCAACCATAAAAAGCTGTGCTCTACACATAGAATTTTAAAAAGTTCTTTCTGAGTCCTAGCTCAATATTTGAAACTAAAAGATTTCTCTTTTTCTTGAAGGCTCTTTCCGCTACTGCTATTCTGCTTTTAACATCACTCCTACTTCTACCATCAGTTGTAATTTTACTTCCTAAGTAGCAAAATTCACTAACTTCTGCTATCACTTCTGACCCTATTTTTATATTTAACCTACTAACATTGGTATTACTCCTGCTACATTTCATCACTTTTGTCTTGCTTTGGTTTATATTTAGTCCAAAATCTTCCTTCAGTATTTTGGTTCAATAACTTTTCCATACCTTCAACCTGTTCTGCTAACTAGACAATGTCATCAGAAAGTCGTAGCATACTGATTTTTTCCCTTCATTTATGCCACATTCAAAACTGTCTTTCACTTCCTTTATCGCTTCTTCTACATACAAGTTGAATATTAATGGGGATAGACTACAACCTTGTCTCACACCCTTTTTAACTGATGAATGTCTCTCATGATTCTCAACTTTTATTATAGCCACTTGATTCTTATAAAGATTATAAAGTATCCTTCTATCTCGGTATTTTAGACCCAACTAATTTAAAATTGTCCAACCTTACATTATCAAAAGCTATTTCTAGGTTAACAAACGCAATAAAAGTATCTTTGTTTTTATTCATCCACCCTTCAAGTATTAATCTTAAAGCCAGAATCGATTCTCTTATACAGTGGTTTTGTCTAAACCCAAACTGATCTTCAAATAGTATCCCTTCTACTACACTTTCCATTCTTCTTTATATTATTCTGGTCAGTAATTTTGAAGCATGTGGTGTTAGACTTATAGTGCCATAATTCTCACATCAGTTAACTTGTGCTTTCTTTGGAAGTGTGAAGATGACACTTTTATTCAAATCATTGGGAATCTCTCCTGTTTCTTAGCATTTTGATACAAGTTTGAATAATCTTTGCATTCATTTTCCTCGTAGAGATTTCAGCAGTTCTGCAGGAATTTCATCAATTCCAACTGCCTTATTTGATTTCAAATCATTCAAAGATCTTTCAAATGCTGTCCTCAAAACAGGATCACCTAAGTCATCAAGGTCGACATCAACTTCTTGTTCTAATACACTGTTGTTAAATTTATCTCCATCATACAGTTTCTCTATGTATTCCTTCCATCGGTTAGCTTTATCTTCTGAAATTAGAAGAGGTTTCCCATCGGCAGCTTTAACGTTTATACCTCTTTTCTTCATTTCTCCAATATTCTGTTTAATCTTCCTATATGCCACATCTACTATCTACGTCCTACTTCTTCACACTTTTCTTCCAGCAATCTTTCTTTTTCGTCTTTGCATTTCCTGTTTATTTGATTTCTGAATTGTCTGTATTGCTCTCTTCCTGATTCTTCCTGAGCATTTTTGTGCCTTCACCTCTGATCCATCAACTCCAAAATTTCTTGTGTGATCCAAGGTCTTCGGGCAGTTTTTGCATAAAGCCTAATGTCTCTTTACCAGCTTTCATTATTTTTGTCTTGAATTCATTCCATTCGACCTCAGTTGAGCCATTTCCAGAGTTAGTACTTAGACACTCGTCTACCACTTCTGAAAACTTTTATCTCAGGTTCGTTGAAAGTGTTTATCCATTATAATGACTCCTCCCTGAGTAGTTCCTACCCGGAGATACGATTGGGGTGCCATTTTGCCTCCGGAATATTTTATCCAGGAAGAAGCCGTTATACTTTTGAGTGGATTACATAGCCTCGGGATACCCTTAGGGTCTTTAATGCAGTGGTTACTGGTTGCTCTGCATCTCCATGCCGTTGATTATTTCTTCTTATTCATCCGCCTTTAGGGACTGTTTCCAACCCCAAGGGCAAGTAGGTGCCCTGAACCACTGCCCACTCTTCCGCCCTCCTTTTGGAGGCCGTTGGCAAGCAGTGGGTGACTCCTTATACCGGGAATATTTCAGTCGCCAGAGCCTCGTCAGTGCAAACGGGTTGCACCACGTGAAGGAGAGGTTGACATTTGGTTGGACCCTTACACCCCTTTATCTCGCTAAACAATATTGCTTAAGTTCAGTAAAGCTTAATACAGTTGAATAAAATTGCTGACTTTGAACATCTGTTGACAAACATATGCGTAAATATATAAATATAATGATCTCCGAGCACTACACGGCAGAATATTAAAATCAATCATTTAATAGCTGTATCATTTATTATTTTTTGCCGCAAACAAGAGGTAAATAATAACCTGAAGAAATTGGCTATAATAGATGCAGGAGATCGTTAAAAATTGAAGAACAATTAGAATCTAAACTTGCTTTAAAACATTAGTTCGGATCAGATGCTTCTGGAGAACAAAAAAAAATTTTTTTTGCAAACGTTTTTATATCTTCTTCGCGAATAGAATTAAAGTCCGATTTTAGTGTGTGAAGAATGGATGTTTTATGGTCGGTCAATAGTGGGACTAGATTTATACAGATGACGTGGGAGAGAGATACGCAACAGAATAAAGTAATGAGGATCTTTTAGTTTTTTAGTTAAGAAGGTATAACTAACAGATTTTCGGAACACACATGTAATAGAATATATGTCTACAGAAGGTTTCTTATCTAGAAGGTACCTTGTCCTTGATCTTCAGTTATGAACTGTAACTAACTAAATAAATTTTATCTAACGTTACCAGAATTTCTTGATGCTTTTTTCGTGAAAATAATAAAAAATAATAATCATAAATTTTAAATTGTTTCAGCAGGTATAACACCATTTAACCCAGTTTTATCATTTCCTTCATTCAAATACAGTACGATCCGACTTGGGCTAACATCCATAGTTAACTCGGGAGTTAAAATATTTCGCCATAAATAGGAAGAGGCATGGAACTAAAAGCACATTATAATACCGTTCAACTTCACATTCACTGCTTGTTGAAACGTTGTTTTTTATAGGTGAAATTTTCGGAAAACGTTAATACAAAAGATAATTAACTGCAGTTCTGGCGCTTGCTCCACTTTCAATAGGTTAGATGTACGTGTGAGAGTGGAATAGCGATAAAACAGAACCAGTTGATGAGGAGACACAACTTCCTTCGCAGCGTCTTTTATCTCGAGTCGAGTCTATTCCCTCCTCGCTGGCGTTTAACGCTTGCTCTGATTGCCACTTTTATGGGCAGTTTCGTTGTAATCGCAGATATCGTAATAGACGTTGAAACTTACCACCAGGTGGGAGTCAGGCACTAAATCTAAATGGGGAACAATTAACGCTTTCAGTGCCCAGCTGCCAAGTGAGAAGACATACGGAGGGGGTTGGGGTTGTTACATTAATAACAGCGGCAACACTAACGAGGTGGCTTGTCTTGGAACGTGAAGTTAATAACCTGGCTGCGAACATGGCTAAGAGAATGCAATAACCTCCGCCGCATCGAGGTAACGGAAGTTCAGTTAGTCTGAGCAGAACGTAGCAAATCACCATTAATTAATTTAATATTTATGATCTGTATGATAGTAG
Source organism: Vandiemenella viatica (assembly GCA_031002005.1). Classification (NCBI taxonomy): domain Eukaryota; kingdom Metazoa; phylum Arthropoda; class Insecta; order Orthoptera; family Morabidae; genus Vandiemenella; species Vandiemenella viatica. The sequence continues at coordinate 82,335,845 of CM061920.1, forward strand.
AGAAGCTGTATTACAAATCAGAAACACATTTTTTTAGTCCGTTTCAAATCATCAGTATCTGTATTAGTTTTAAAAGCTGTAAAATAATTACTGCTAACGATTTTATTGCCTTCGTTGGAAAAACTATTAACCAAAATGTGAAAAAATGCCCAACAGAAACAAAAGCTTTCCGGCGAGAGAGTTACCAAAAAATGTTGTCATTTTGAGTAATCGCACAATACTTCTGGATCCAAAATTTATGTTCCTTCAGCAGTTCTAATTAGAAATGCTGTCAGTAATATAACTACAATCTCTCACTGCTATGGATGTAATACAATACTATTTTACATGTATTTATGAGAAAAGATTTCTTATTACGAATAAAATGTGATTTTCAGGATCATTTTCTAATAACTAAGTATAAAACAAAAGCGAAAAAACTATTTTTCAGAAAGTAGCCAGTGAAAATAGCATTGGGTATTTGTTATATTCTTATATAGAAAATTAATTAGCCCTCCAAAATTGGATTATAACATAAAAATTTCATTAATTCACGTAATAAAAAATCAAATTCATTTTAAATGAAGGTAGAAGAATCACGTCTGTGATGGGGCTGTGGAAGTGTGATGAATCGAATCCTGGAATAATTACCACCCGAATAAGTAACATCGACTGAACTATTAGAAGGTATTTATTGTACAATGTTTGGCGGTAATTTTTTAAACGAATTTAGTGGCTTAAGAAAATGAGATTTTTTGAACCTTTTTTCACGAGAAACAGTTTTTAATAAAAAATAATAATTATAAATTTTAGTTTTTCGAAATCAATTGCTTTTTTCATATGTAACTAATTGTATTTTCACTTCGCCCCCAAATTGTAAGGAAGAAATTTAATCCTATAAATATATTATTCCACTGCAGTAAATCACAAAATTATTAGCTTCTGGGAAGAATGATTGATATTCCTTTGTTGGTTATAAATGAATTGAACAGGGCAATATGTATCTACTAACTATGCAAACTTATGTTATGAAAACTCCCTTTTTGGCACCCGAGCACTTACTTAGACCCGATCTGATAGGTGAGTCTAAAGCACGCAGGGAGCTGTGTATTTGGAAAGGAGTTAGTAGTTTCACCACAAACTACAGAGTTAAAAGTGGAAGGTAATCCCACACTTTGTCTTTTTTCCAGCAGCAAACTTTAATTTCTGAGTCAAGACGACATAAATCATCTTTACGGTGCATCTTTGGTTGGATACGCGTTGTGGTGATGCGTATTATCACCGCTATAAGACTTGTATGTTTACTTCATGTTCATATACATATTTATACAATTCTGGATATCTTAATAAGAAAAATATGAGTACTTAAGAAATTTTAAATCTTTATTGTCTTACATAGAAGAACGTTCAGTAAGAAAGTATATAAATGATGTTATCATATTGCAAATATATTTCTATTTGTCATTAAAGTAGTCAGTAACCCATGTTACGAATAGAAGACCTATCTGAAATTAAAATATTATGAGGTTGTTAATACGATAGTGAAGAGAAAAATGTAAGCAAACTATATAGAGAAAAACAGAAATTTTCATTTACGAAGTATATAACGAACAACGCATGTGATAATAATTACAATAAGTAAAAATTCTATAAATGAATTCCAACGCTGAAAATACTTTTAAAACGCTCCGACCGAATACGGATCTTAATCTCAGGCGAACAGAAGCTGATGTGGTTACAAAAGTATGACCCATTGTTTTAATTTCCTCCGACAATGTAAATACTCTTAGATATCAGAAACTCTCTTGAGAATGCAGCATTACAACGATTTTTTTTAAAAATAATCAGCATTCAAACTTAATGGCTCAAGAAAATTGGAGATGATTGGTTAGTCCAGATACCTGAAGCACTGAATAAGTATTCTGACAATCGCTCATATCAAAGACAATTTTGATATTACGTTGCTAGCAAAGTAAATTGGAAAAGTCTTAAGAGTTTAAGTAATCGAAGATTTTGTCTGTAGTGTGACTGGACGTACAATTTAAAGTGGAAATTAGGCTTATCGACTTTCACAAGGCTAGCTATACAAAATAATTGTTTTAATAATTCCTGGCAGGGTGAGATTTCGAATGCGGCATTTTTCTAAGTGATCGTTTTAACACTTATCGACAAGCCCACCCAAGTTGTCAGGAAAGTCTGTTCTGCAATTCGAATTGATCTATGCTATGATACTGTTCAATTCAGTTCACTGTTTTCATAATTTCGCTCCATGCGATTTTATTGAACGAAATTTACACACGAAATTTGGCCACTAATTACGGGTTTGAAGATCAAGAGAACCATTTAATTCACCCTTCGCACAACCAAAAATATGGGATATGACGATAATTACCAAGAAATTGATAAACTGACAACAGTGTTTATTAAGGCTAAGATAAATATGAATTCAGTTTTTGAAACAGCGAAAGCAATTGTATTACTTTTTACTACAGCCTATCTTTACCTTCAAAGAATTTTAACTGAGGACTTGATTTATTTTCAACAAATTGTCATGGTTCGATATGAAACTTGATAAATGAGTTCCAATGTTGAAATCACTTTTAGAATCCAGATTTTAATCTCTGGCGAACAGAAACTAATGTGGTTACAGAAGTATGGTCTCCTGCTTTAATTTCCTCCGGCAATGTAAATGCTCTTAGATATCAGAAAGATTCTTAACAACTTTGCGAGCTCTTTCACCGACGGCGAAACTTTAGATTAATGTAAAACCGATTCTGCCAATACTGCGACCTGGAACTCTGATAATTATATAACAATGGCGGTGGGGTAATCCCAGAGTGGAATCTTATTACCGACGGAAGTAAAATAATTTTTTTTTCCGAAATAAGACTGAAATTGTTTCATTGCAAGTTCTGCTAATTTTTTATAACGCGATTAAGTTGAAATGTCTCATGCAGTATAGGAGTAAATGAGATGTCAGTATCCAGTATTTTGTAGGCAACAAGACTCGATTAAGTGAACAAAATATAATCACAAAACGACGTGTGATACTAACGCGTTTAACCTGACTTTCCTTATACTTGCCTATCTTCAACTTTTTATATTCAGAGGTTATATTCAACAGCTCTTGAATGTTGTAAACTAATCCAAAGAGTAATTAGAAATAGGATTCATACTCTTTCAATGCAGATATTTGCTGGAGAAACTGACAACGACAGTAAATAGTTACTCATGCTTGTCTCGGAATTGCAATGGCCTATAATCCCACTGCTGTATTTACGAGGAACCTTCTCTGTGCAGTTTTCTTTTTCCAATAATATTCAGACTATATTTTGTTGTTTACTTTCTCTTCAAGCCATGATGGGATGTCTTACTGGGATTAGGGATATTATTTTTCTGATGTTGCTACCGAAAATCCTTTTTTTTTTCCTCACACTACTCCTTTTACAAATATTTTTTCCACACCTCTCCACGCACATATCTTACATTTGCTATCCGTAGGCACTAACAACCTTAGAGTCTATGTTTCAAAGAAGAGAGTTTTGAGCATGTAGATTGGGCCGAATATCAAAGTGAATATTAGATGAGAAATACGAAGTTAACGATACCTACTGGTTGCATATAGGTCTTTTATGAGATTGTTTATTTCATTTATACGTATGTGGCAATGCAATGAACTAATGGTGGCCTGTTACATCGTAGTTCAACCCTCTCTCGCAAACCAGTATTCAACTGTGAACAGCTGATGCCTAAAAACCTCTGGTTATGCTTTGCAAACAAATAATAAACGTGAAGCTCGTGAGATAAAACGGACGGAAAAGTCACTCACGCACTCCAATTAATTATGCTTCTTTTTTTATATATAAGAATAGTTTATCAAGCAGCTGAATAATTTGACATATTAAAAAAAAATAATATGGACTGGCTTAAATCAATTTGTTCCCACGAAGTTTATTAAGGTTAGTAAGAACTTCCCGTGGTTCAATAGGGAAGTGAAACAGTTGCTCAGGAAGCAAAGGCTTTTACATGCCACGGTAAAGAAGTCGGGGGACTTGTCTAATCGCGCTAAATTAGTCCAGTTGCGAGCGGAAGTGCGTAAGGCAATGCGTTATGCGTTTAAAGAATTCCAAGTCAGAAATTTATCCGAATATCTGATTATTAATCCCAAAAAGTTATGGTCATATGTCAAATTAATAAGAGGCTCTCGTAAGGTCATGCCGTCGTTGATTAATGAAAATGGGCATATGAAATTAGGCCTTAAGAACCAATTCGTGAAGGTTAGTCAAGATTCTGATGCCTTTCAGCATTTAAAGAATTTTTCCAAACATAGAGACTATATTTTTATCGGCCCACAAATAAAGAAAACAATGACCAGCGATTAATTTCCACAGCTATTCAACAATAACGAAAGACAAGCCTGGGACAGCCTGGAAGTAGTTACTTTCTTGTAAACAATAGAGCTGAGAATTGCTACTAGCAACTTTAAATACATAAGTTGATGAATGTCCCTTGAAGTCCATATGTTTCATGATTAGTTAGACTAAGTTAAAGATAATAAGTGTGCCTGTTTGAAAGAATAAGATGAATGTGTTCATCAAGACGTGACGGACTTTGAACGTCGTTATCGGCGGCAATACAATGAGAGTATGATAAGGATTTATATTTGGGGTAATGCAACAAAGTTTATAGAGACACAGGAGAAATATGAAAAATATTAATTTGTTATTTTTTTATATATATATTCTGCTACGGTAGTTTTTTCTTTCAAACTTTTTCAAAATAAAAATTAATATCAAAAGTTTTCTTTTTTAAATGCAATAAAGTATGAAAATTGGGAACTATATTTTTTTAAATCAATAATTTCATTCTGACTATTACAAAAGCATATATTTTCGGATAAAACTATTTTTCTCTTTGATTAGTGATGTGGAACATCGGATATGTGGCGTACAGATTGAATATTAGTGTTTCCCGGTGTAATACACTTCTCATACGTATTGAAAACCGGAAAGCAAATGCAACCTGGTTACTTAATGTAAAAATAGGGAGAATAAAAATCAAGAGTCAATACCACCTGCTGCAGAGGAATGAATTTATGAAATATCAGTCAATTTTAGTTTAAAAGATGAAACTGAGTTTTAATGTAGTATCATCATGCCATATTCTCCCTTGGGTATTGGTTGGGTAGCCGAACCGTGAATGCCTGGCCCGAATGTTACTGCCCTGTCCTGGTCAGGCACTGTTTACTTCCTCCGACTGTTGTTCATACTCCTCCATTAAGAAATTCCAGTCACTTCTTCCCAAATTTAAGCTTCAGTTTCACGATCACATTTTGGTTTCTTTACACCTGTCGTTACATAGCGTCACCTTTGCCTTAAGTATGCTGGATACTGGAGAGTACATAATATACAGTAATTCTTTCTAGGTCTTCTTTTAACTGCGCGATGACAGCAATATCGGTATTAAAGCAGTAATACTTATGTTCACTTTCATAATTCACAGACTAGTGAACATATGCAGCAGTCTTGCCTTACGGCTTTTCTTATCTCTAGTTTATCCTTACGGTAAATTCTAACAACCACTCTTTCGCTACTATAAATGTTGAATACTGTATTATCATCCTTTGTTTACATCTGCTTGATTTATAGCAACAAACATCACATTCGTTGTTGCCTTAGTGAAACCACCTTCCTTCAATCTGTAAACGATAAATGTTTTTACTGGTGCCCACACAGCTGATTTCAAACAGTAATCTTAAATTTTGATTTTTTTTCCCAATGCGCTATATAACAATCTGATAATTAGAAAATAAACTAAAACTAACCCCATTACGATCTAAACTACTATCTGCGGAAACCCAGAAATATTAAAACAGGTTATTCGTAACTATACATTTATTCAGGATACTTATTATTATTCAAAACATAACATAACAAAATAATAACAATAAAAAAGTAGACAATAAATCATTAGAAAAATTCTAGGAGCAAGACTCACTAAAGATGGTTAGAGACTAAAATCAATAAAAACAACAGAAAAGTTTTAAAATATCGAAATTGACATCAAGAAAAGGCGAATGAAATTCTTTGGTCGTTTTAAGAGGTTACCAGAAAATCGATTGACAAAAAAGATAATAGATTATGTAACAAAATAATAACAATAAAAAAGTAGACAGTAAATCATTAGAAAAATTCTAGGAGCAAGACTCACTAAAGATGGTTAGAGACTAAAATCAATAAAAACAACAGAAAAGTTTTAAAATATCGAAATTGACATCAAGAAAAGGCGAATGAAATTCTTTGGTCGTTTTAAGAGGTTACCAGAAAATCAATTGACAAAAAAGATAATAGATTATGTAACTTCACTTAATAATCCAACACCTTGGCTGAATGAAATTCGGGAGGATCTTAAAAGTGCAAACATAGGAGCAACAGACATCTTAAAAGAGACACCTTCAGACACAAAGTAGACAAATGGGAAGTTACAACTGAGCAAACAAAACAAAAACAATACCAACCAAAGTGGTCGGAAGAACGCTAACAAGCTTTCTCGGAAAGAATGAAAGCCTACTGAAACAACAAGAAGAACTCAAAGAAAACTTGATTGGGTCATTTGCTTAACGTCTTCCATTTATTGGTAGAATTCGCCAATAAAATAAAAATAATAATAACAGCAAAAAATAATTTTAAGGGGTTGTGATAATGTTAAATATTTAACGAAGCATCCGCGAAAAAATGAAAGAAAAGTGTGAACTAAACATATTAATTATTTTTGCTTTTTATTTACTTACTCGTTCGATTTAGACATTTTATTTAAATTATTTCACAATAAATATGTATGATAAAAGCTTTAATTTCGAGCAGCAATGTTAGCAGATGTTTTGACTAGATGCACATTTAGGATGGGTCAGAATGACGATCGGCATTTGATGTTATATCGGAAGGTAAGAGTAATTTAAGTTCATTTTTGTAAAAAAAATAGCAAAAATATAGTACCGAGACCAGTTGAAAGCAGTTCAACATTTATCGCGATCTATGTGACCTGGGCATGGATTATAACTAATATTTCGTGCCTTAATATAAATTGTTAACATTTATTTTGCCTTATTTTCACTGACGCAATATTACTGACATTATTATATTAGATGCGTGTAACTAATTTGAACTGTATCGTGATGCAAAAAACAATCGAAATTTGTACAACACTTACAAATATTTGGGTTATGAACGATAATTAAAGCAGATAGAAAAAACAATAAAGATTTGCCAGAACATTCCTTACAACCCGTCATCATTAAAGGGCTCTTAGGCTAGTTTTTTGTATAATAATAAATGACTGGCTTCGTTTGCTCTATCTACGCAAGTCTGATTACGAAGTTAAATGTTGTCACGAAACAGCAAAAATTAGTTTTATTAGTCTCTACTGTTCAAGGTATGTAAAGAAAACCGGTTTCACAGCTGACAGTTGAAGGCGTATTTACACTATAAATCCTTACTGTAACGTTAATGAAAAGGAAACAAACTGGTGAAATTTATTTTCTACTCATTGCCTAAATCCTATTTGTGCAAAACATTTCTGTTTTGTGAGTGACAAAGCTTGTACATTCAGTTTAGCAATATCCTGCGGGTACATTAGGTTATAATCTTAACAACTTCTCCGTTTAAATTCGGAAGATCAGACCAATAAACGAGCCGCCGTCTGCCAACGCTGGTCCATCACAGCATTAAAATAACATAAGCATTACACTGAGAAATAAATGATACAGTTTTTATGCAACTTAAAAGTTCTATACGCATTATTTTGCTTTTTGACAAAGATCTCAATGTGTAATTTTAGAATTTTGTTCTTCTTGCTGTCAGAATGACAACTACTTGTTCAACGATTAAAATTTTTTTGTAAACATTATTGCCAAATCTACGTAATCACGAAGTTGGTATTCTCTGTTCAGGAACAATAATATCAATTTTGTTAGGTTATAAAGTATTTATGGCAAATTTCTTCTAATTGCTATTTATGGCATAAATATTATTTAGCTCTGTCCTAGTGAATATTCGCCTGTCACGAAGCCAGTATCATGTCCACACCTCCGCACAACAAATCCATTTTGAACTCAAGCGAAGTGCGTTATTGCTGCCTTTGATCATTTCAATTGAATCTACGTCGCTTGATTTAGAGTTACAATTAGAGTGTATGACAGGGAATGCAGAATGCTCTTCACCTATATTAAACATTCTATGTTCAGCTCAGCGAATAATAACTTCAGGAAAAAAGGGGACAATGTTTGATATTACTTCAGTAATCGCTTTCACTTTTGCTAATGAAATAAGCGTGGATGGAAATAACTGGACGGGGGACGTAGCTTAGTTGATGGGGTTCCTGAATGCAGTCCGATCGAACGGCGTTCGATACCCGAACAGAGGCATTTTTCTTTGAAGCTGAACATGGGAAGAGGCTCTCAAGGTCGACTACGTGGAGGAAGTTCTTCGCAGAAAGAACGTGTTGCTGACCACGTCCCCTCCTCCTTAGAGGAACCGATCAAATATCGAAACTGGGAATCTACTCGCTCGAATCCAATATAGTAAGCCCACGTGTTCTGGAAAGTTACTATATTTTGTGATTATTTTCTTCATTCTTAGTATACCGTAACCAAAAAAGAAACCTTACAATTCCGTCATATTTTGTCTCAGTTTTTCTGTATGTCACAGCGAAGTAATTCCACCGAATTTGAAACAATTGCGATAAATTTTCACAGGAAGACATACACTGAATTGCAAAAACACATCGGATAGTTTCTAATATTTTATGGAGCCTTCTTTTAACAGGCGAAGTGCAGCAACCCTACTGAAGTTGTCAGAAGTTCCTGGAAGAAATATTCAGTCATACTTCCTCTACAGCCGTCCATAACCAAGAACTTCTTGCAGACAACTTTTTAAAAAACTTAATATTCTTGCAATGACTTCTCGGTATATATATTGTCTCATGTGCTTTGTCATAGATCATTTTAACCTGTTTACTTCTAACTCACAGGTACACAATTTCAATACAAGAAACAGAAATAACTTGCACAAAACACAAACATCTCTGTCATTAGTACAAAGAGGAGTTAATTATTCTGGTTTACATATGTTTAATAAACTTCGCAAGAGTATAAAACAGTTTGCGGATAATAAAGATAGATTTAAAGAAAAACTGATAGATTATCTTATTGGCAACTCCTTCTACTCCATTCAAGAATTTGAACAAAATAATTAATTGTATTCGATATGACTTTTGCAAAATTCAGCTGTAAAAATTATTGATTATTGTTATTCTCTTTATTTGTCTTTGTAACATATGAGTGTTTTTATTATTGTATCATATTGTATGTATGTGTATTAACCATGGCATGTTTCACATCCCAAAGGTCCTTCCTCAGTAGGAATCCATGAAACAAGATTGATAAATAAATAAATACCGGCGAAAATGATCCTGGTGCTGCACCCTGCGAACGAACCGACTTTTCAATCATGTCCAGATACGTTCCCGTAGGATTAGCGGAAACAGATCTCTGCACTCCTATTTCATGACCGTAGGCACTGGAGTTTTTCCTGCCGTGGTCAGCGACACTGCCCAGCCCTTTTTCTTTACCTTCCCGGGGAGTATCCCCCACGGTACTAATTAGATAGCAGACTGGGTGGGCCTGGGGTGCCGTTCCGGACATTCAGCTTCGAGGAAAAATCCTCGACTTCGTCGGGGATTAAATCCCCATCATCCGGGCCGTAATCAGCGCCTATGGATGAAGGTAATGCCGGAAATTACATGTTGATGGCGCACAATTGACACTGTGGATAGAGGAATGTATAATTCACAAACAATTTCCGAAATGGAGGCGTCTAGCACCAACTACCATTCCACGTTCATGTCATATCGTCACAATCACGTTAGAAAACCTTTCACACGACTCATGAGAGTAGAAATGAAAGCCCCGATACTATTTATACGTTTCTTCCGCGGTGCTACCACCAGCTGGATACTTGCATCTTCCTGTCCCATGACCTTTGGCAAGTCAGAGTATTTAATGACCTTAAAAATTCATTGGATGTTGTTATCGTAAATTTCAGTTAGCTGTATATGTCACAAGATATGAGTTTTTAACATTTTTAAAGATGTCTTTCCACATCTAAGCAAATAATTTATAATTATCAAATAGGAAAGATGTATTTGGCATCGCTGAACAGTTATCGATAATCATTTGTGCCATTTTTAATTTCGCATTTAGTGAAATATAAGCCTTTTGAACTTTGTTGACGTGTGAGATAATTAAGAGTGCTGATTCATGATTTCCCCCTTCCTTCCCCTCATGTTTCCTAGCAAATATTGATTCGTACCACTCGAGAGTAAAATTGTCTTGGTTTGCTGGAAGCTAAACCTATGTGTTCCTTATGAAATGGTAATACCCGCAGAAGCTACGTATCTATATCATAGTAAGACTTATCCAATGCAGTCAATCTAGTAATTCTTTGTATCCTCACTTAACGCCGTATTGGATCATTACTGAATATCTAACCGAAGATAATGCGATTATTCTTTCCATCAGCCTTGGAATGTGTTTTGTGAAAAAATGTTTTTTTTATTATTCTGTTGTTAAAACATATAATTTTCGAAGCAGAGTGTTTGAATCGTCACAGAATTCTCTTAATTGAATAATCGTAACCAATATTTATTTTATTATTTAATATTAATTGCAATTGAGCACACACTCCGGTGCCAATTTCCCTACACACCCAACTTCCAACTATCCTGCACCCAATTACATTTGCCCTCCACAAATTTTAACTATAAATTCTTTTAACGTTTTTGGTAAGTTATTCATCATTTCCCTGGGTAACTCATTCCAATCCCTGACACCCTTGCCTAAAAGAGAAAATCTTTCCACACCCTTGTGCCTGAAATCGAGTGCCAGCTTGTGGTCATGCTCATCTTTTCCCTTCCATGCACTACTTTTCATACCTACTCCAATATAGTTCCATGCCTCATCGCCAGTATAGGCCCTGTACACTCCCATGACCCTCCTCATCCTTCTCCTGTCTTGCAATGAATCCTATTCCAGCTCCTTTATCATATCTGTCACTGATTGAATTCTGCGATAATTTCGATAAACAAGGCCGGATCTATATTACATACGAACTGTAACAGTCGTAGTTAAATGCGTAGCATTCATTTGAACTTCTGAAACTGTTACCACCTACTGTGCGAGATCCCAAGAGCTGTCCATGAGAGTGGTAAGCAGCGATAAAACACGATACCTGCCAAGTTTCACACTAGCAGCTGTTTTCCAAGTCCCTGGTTGCTGCAAGCTTTCCCCCGCCGCCGCTGCTTTGCGACGTGATTTATGCATGAGCAGTTTACTGTTCTTTCTCGGCTCGTCAAATTACTTCACAAACTCCTCAACAACGGAGGGCACACGAGCGGAGAACTTGTTACACACTAGTGGAGTGTTGGGCGCTACTTGTTGAGTTGGCAACCCTCCCTCACGGACACTGTAATGAACTGACTTGGCCAACTTTGGCGACCGGCGGCTTACGGAGAGTGAACGGGGAGATAACAATAACAAGGCAGCGCGTAATTACTACCGCGAATATTACTCACGTACAGCTCAGACACCTTGGTTAAGTAAACGCCATAAACCTTTCACTTGCAGCTTTCCTGAGTTATTTATTACGAGTAAAAGATAGTGCCATATCTTTTTTTCTATTTTTTCCGATGCTTTCAAAGTCACTTCCCGTGAAAGCATAATTAATATTCCTTGTCCTAATAATGTTGATAGATGCAGATATAGTAGATGAGACAACAAGGGCCTGCCGTAAACATCAGTGCTTGGCATATAATGTTGCACTTTGACGAAAGAAAAGGACTGTGTAGGAATGAAATCCTACTTCAAATGTGGAAGTGCCTTATCTACAAGGCTATCCGATACCTGCAGGATTTCGACGTTTTGAAGGAACCATCCCGGCATTCACTTGCAGTGATTTCGGGAAACCAGAATCTGGACAGGGATTGGAACTCAAATGCTTGGTCCAAGCGAGAAGAGTTCCATTTCATTTGGATTCTGAGCTTTAAGAAGAACAAAAAAAAAAAATCTGTATACCCTCTGAAGTTAATTCAGATTACAATTGTTACAGTACATTAGGGAGGACGCGGGCTTGAATCCCCGTCCAGATTTGGATTTTCAACAGTTTTTCTAAATCAATCCAGGCGAATGCCAGGTTGGTTCCTTCAAAATTCCATGACCAAATCCCGTCGTTTCTTGCCCCAATCCTTTCCCACCTCTTAACGATTCTACGTCGACGTGGCGTAAATCCTGAAGCCAAATAATATTAATAATTTGTATTGAGACTGAGCTGAGCTCTGGTGAGAAGATTCAAAAGCGTTCGGTAGTTATATAATACTACATAAATTATTACTTTTTTGTTTAGCGTCCAATATTTAATTTGTATGGAGAAACTTAAATATATTGCAGCAACCTGGGTCTTAAAAGGTATTCGACTTCATTAGTAATTCTAATTCAAAATTATTTTGACACAAGTTAAGCACACCTGCTGAAATGGTAATTCCATAAAAGTTTACCGGATCTTAATTATTATTTTCTATTGTTATTCAGGGTCACATAGTTGCAATTTTCCTCAATAGTATCACAGTTTCTCATCATTACGAAAAACGTCAGCTAAATTATAATTTTGTTTACTTAAAGTTTATCGCCAAAGATTCGATCAGTTTGATCAATTTATGGAAATGAAAAAAGAGGTCATTCATTACTCCGATGAGCTAACTTGGAATTAAATTTAATTGGCATCTGAAGGTGATTTTGCTTAAAACAGCATACGATATCACATATCACTGCAAAATTTAAAAAAATGCTGTTATTATTGGTGTTTACCTTATTAAGTTTCACATTTTCCTCTTTTCTGAATAACTCCTTAATGTGATCATTGTTTGCAGTGGAAGAAGACCAAATTGTTAAATTGTCTCTCGTCTATTTATGAGTCTCTGCTAGCATTACCTAAGAAGCGTTAAATTTTATCTCCTGAGGAGGAACACACATTGTCAGACGAGTTGAAAATTTAAGTGAACGTCATAACATAAACATAGTAGGTCAAACTGATAGCTATCATGCGTCTAATATATTCGGTCCGTAAAACCTCAGACACCTTAAGTTAGGGTATAACACCAGCGGTTAGCTGAATACTGTTTTCCCCAAAAGAGCTGTGCTATTCACTGCATGGAATTAGCGTATTACAACGAGCAGCACGATATTCAGTGTTTCGTATATAGCAGTAAACTCCGTGTCGCACACACTATAAGAGCGGAGTGTTGTAACGCATTATGGAACACACGGACTGCAGTGAGACCACAAAAAATTTAATTCTGGATGCTTTCAGCAGAAGGCTTCAGCTAAAAGGGAAACACCGTCAACGGGGTCGTTAAAAAGCATGCATCACTCTTCCTGGGGCGGAAAGACGTCGCGAGTAATGTCTTCCACTGCACACAGAGAGAAGGTAATCACTGTGGCGGCGCGAATAGCAATGTTCTGTTTCCTTCCTAAAGAGGTGTGGGTTGGCGTCACAGAAAAAGGATATCCTGCTATATTTCGTGACACGGTGAGCCTTCTAACATCTACCAATGCGTCATTTTACATCTCGGATGGTTTACTGCCACAAATAATGACATCACACAACATTTCCTTTGAAGTAAACCATTATTAGTGCTATTGCTGTAAGATATAGAATCAAAGAGACCTGATAATGGTCTTTTTCAGTGATTTTAAATTGTGACATCAGCTGCAAATTTCCATTTAAGATCTTTATCCAAACGGGTCATTATAATTTTTGAAGATAGTTAATACTTACATTCGGAAGATTAATAAAGATAGAAATATAGCATTTCTTATAAATTATATCTTACGCTGAGAATTCTGTGAAGCACTGAAGTGAAAAATAAATCACTGACCTGAAATCCGAAGGAACTTCTACATATTTCACACCGGATGTCTCTCTGGATAACGGAGATGAGTAAAATAACATGTCTTTAGTTCTAATCAACTTTAAGGCTCCTTACTAATAATTCATGCTAGTTCTAGGCTGTGGTTGATCTCATCTTCATTACAAGTAGTAATAATAGATTTGTGATTTTACTACGTTTGGTTATTACTTCAGAATGAAATAGATTTCGAGAGCCTTGTTTCTACACGCGGGTGTTTTAATTTTTTTTCACACAGTGGGCTCAGTAGGATACGGCACCATGGTGGAATTTGCGTTAACACAGGGCTAGGTGGTTCCAGTCCTCGTAATGGAAGAAGTTCGCACCCTCAGAACGTGGCGGTCAAATTCTTGGGTTAAACCCCAAAATTCTCCACAAAGGGTATGAGGTGGGGGCATGCAGCGCTGCTGATGGCAATTTATTTGTTGAATGGGGATGATAAGCCTGACGGCCCAATGGTATGTTTCGGAAGAGTAGGCCCGCATCGGGTTTTATCATCTCTCTTATACATCTCTGATTTAATAAACACACAAAACAACTCTCTATACTGAACACTCACTAACACGGCCATCCACACCTACAAAAACATATACGAACATACATTGGAGAAAGCAACACGAACCAAAGAGACGGAGCGTGGTAGTGTAACGGTTAGCGTTCTGGCCTCGCATTCGGGAGGACGGTGGTTCGAATCCCCGTCCGGGCATCCAGATTTGAGTTTTCCATGGTTTCCCAAATCACTCCAGGCAAATGCCGGGATGCTTCCTTCAAAAGGCCATGCCCGAATTCCTTCCCATTCCTTGCCTCCCATCGTTTTCCGTCTCTAAAGACCTCGCTGTTAAGAGACGTTAAGCAGTTAAAGACAAAAAAACGAACCAAAGAGAGTACAGCTTTGTGTGATACATCCTCCATGGTAACTGCCTGCGCCAGCATCACAAGAAGAATAAATAAACGCAATATTATTACAACAGCAGATGAAAGTGGTTTTTCATTGTTAAAGTGAAGTATCTTTCTTCAACATTACGTATTATTATTATATCCTTACTAGTTCTAGGACTCGTTTCATAAGCAAACTGAAAAATGGTACATCAATTTTACGACGAATGGTAGCAATACGGAATCAGAAATAGAAACAGCTCAAGCAAATTTCACAAATGAAAATGTGAAAATCGATATTTTGAAGATCAATCAAAATGGGATAGAATACTTAAAGTGTACATTCAGTACTATAAGAAGAATGGAGTATCTATGAGATAAGATAAGCTAAAGTAACAATATTCTGGCTCAAATCAGTCAGTCAGTAAAACTAGTATTTCAGGTGATTCGCTCTTTTAGGTTGCTTCCAAATTGTATTTTTTGTTACTACCAGCTGGTGCCCACGACTTCGTTTGTGTTTATCAAGAATTTTGAATGTTTTTCCACGAAACCCTAAATATTTCAAGGACAAAATGTAGCCTACCTTACTCCCTGCCCTGAAAATCACGTCAAAACCGGTTCACAAACTAAATACTTTGCATAATATTTATTTATATTTGTTAATAGCTGAATAAGCTGGGATTAATATCTATTGCTAGATCATCATTCAAGAACATTTTAGTGTATTCATGATCATTCGTGTGCATTCTAGAACAGTGGTTCCCAATTATTTTTTTCCAAGTACCACTGCAAGAAGGAGCTCAACCGCGCGTACCCCTTACAGCTGAAATGAGAAATAAATGAATTCGTTCATCCCAGTAGAGTGCTTCTCACAACCACAGGATTACAATAATATAATTTAATAATATAATTGACACAAACACAGTTTATCTTAAAATATATTTGGGTGATAGTTATGTTTCTTTTGGCTGATAAAAGTGGATTTTTTAAATTATTTTAGTGATCACCTTAGCCAAGATACTACCGTGCGTACCCCCTGAAGAAACCTCACGTACCCCTGGGGGTAAGCTTACAACTAATTGGGAACCACTGTTCTAGAAGATATCAAAGATTTTTAGGACACTTAAGTCAAACTATAAAAATAGCCTTGGTCGACCACTTTCAACTACCATAACTTCCACACCCCTAACGCTACAGACATGCAACCATCATAGTGCATGATGAGAGATTCGAGGCTACTACTGCACACATATACCAGTGGTCTACGCTAGGTAATTGTGATTTGCAAAGTGAAATACAGAGACACACACACCTCTTTGGTCGAAATATGAAAATGACTTAGGTCTACCAATTTCAACTACCATATTTCCCACACCCGCATAACTATCGCACCATAGAGCAAGATGGGAGAGTCAAGGCAACTTCATCACACAAACACCAGTGGTCTGCGTTAGGTAGTTGACGCTGCAACACGCATGTCTTTTTTTATATGTATATAAGTTTTTTAATTCGGACTTAACTTGAGGGCAGAACTATTAGAATAGGATTAGGAGAGTTGGCAAGGAATAGGACGGAAGTAGATCCAGATGCACTGACAGGGGATCGAAACACCGTACTCCAGAATCCCAACCCACCCGTGATTCCTTATTATTAACTTGGTTCTCTTAGTGGAGTCGTATCGATTTGTTAAAATCTAATGTTTCGGCCATCGTGCTGTGGCCTTCATCAGAGGACTGCAGCAGTCAACTCTAAAAAAAAAAAATGATTAACAGAAAAACTATGGTGTTTTTGGGAAAGATTATGTTATCATCCAATAGACAATATCAAAATATGTTTATGTTAAACGATTATGAGGACGCTACTAATGTGGTTCATTAAATTTTTAACTAAGTATTTTCGGCATAATGAGTGTAGGATCGTTGAAGACTGGATATTACACTAGGCAAGGAGTGGTTGAGAAGTTGTCTATTAGCTTTCTGAAAAAGTCATCTCGGTATCCGCCAAGTTCTTTCGACGATCGTGGAACTAATTATGGATGGCTGGTCTGCGAATCCCAAACTCTGCTAAACTACTTCTTTTTGTTTTTATTACTTGGGTGTTGTAACTCGATGTGCTACTGCTCAACACTGTATCAATATTAAGAGAATAAAAGAGGCGATTTAGACGGAATTTATCTTTCAAGTAGTGTGATGTTGAGTTTATGCCAAAACCTAGAATTTACGACAGCTATGGAAATGAAATTTGAGAGGAGTAGGAGTAACGATAACGGACAGAATAAGAAATGAGAGAATCACGGAGATGATCAAGGAGGAACCGTTACAAAAGAGAATAGAGAAACTGCAAAAAGAATGGGAGAGGAGACGATTGCATAGAAGATGCTAGGCACGGAGCTGAAAGAGAAGAGGCTGAGAGGAAGATCGAAGTACATATGGATGAAATGTGTTAAAATGTGTGGAAGAAGGAAGAGGAAATTGAGCGACAGTGGAAGACGAGAGATGCTGGATTGACGGGAAGCGCTGGAGAGGTTGAAAACTGCTCTAGATAAAGAAGATTGGTGCAAGTTGATAGTTTTCGGAATTAGGAACGACTATAATTATGGTAAATACCATAATTCTAATTTAATTACGAGATTGATTTGTTAGGTAACATAAGGCAGGCAAACCGTATTGCTAGAATGAGTGCTTTAAATCTTGTGGTTGATCGCTTGATGTCAGTACGACGGAACACATTTCCGAAATCGCGTTCAACATGTTGTGAAACATGTATGAAACACCACACCAAGGCAGTAAGTGTTACTGTTATCATTTTGTTCTTCTGTGGTTGACGTCCAGTTCATTCATTATAAGAGAGGATTGGGGACAAGGAACGGGAAGGAATTCTGACATTGCCCTTTGTAGAACTATCCCGGCATTCTCTTCGAATGATTTCGGGAAACAATGGCAAACTGAAATCTGGATGGCCGGACGGGGTTTTTAACCAGCGTCCTACCGAATGCCATTCCCGAGCGTTTCCGCGCCCTGCCTTCGGTCTTACTGAATGTGCTCGTATAAAAATTCAGATGAGTTTGATATCAAACAATTCACTTTTCGCTTCAGTAAAGAGAAAGAAAAAAAAAACACTTCCCTCTCTAGTTTACCTGTATGTTAGACGATAAAATTTATATAATCGATTTCGCACTTTAACATCAGCTTTTATTATTGCGCTTACAGCCCAAGCATTGAACTGCGGTAAGGTGTGTAACATTTATGCATTTGAACTTCTTGCCCATTTACTCCAAATCGCTAAACGTAGTTACTAATCCCCACATGTTTGAACGTAGCATCAGGAAGAGTTGTGTACATGTCATAAGAAATGCATCGTCACCAAAAGTAAACACACAACGAACAAAAAGAGAGCTCACCTGGCCTTCCTATTAATATGTGAACAGGTTGTACATAATACGTAGACGAGCTAGCAGGTAACAAAGGACTTTTGTCAGCGCGTAACAATAGACAGTTGCTTTATTTCTGTAGCGGCCGAGACCCGGCAAGAGGACAACAGGAAGCTGATGCTTCCTGGTTGCCGATCAATGGATAACCGGAGGCAGCAAAGGTCCGTGAGGCCCATTGTCTGCCTCGGGGCCATTGTGACGGCATACTGTCACTGTGGGTTCGGGATTGAGCAGTGACAAGCTGACCGATTACTCGACTGAAAACTAACACTGAACTCTCCAAACAAGGTGTTTAAACAATCCTCGAAAGTGATCTAAAACAGTCTGCATTTCTTCCGACGGCCAGTAAGCGTTTCAAAAGTATGTACATCAAGTCAACGTGTAACTAGTTATCTGATACGCTGCTCTATTCTACACTGTTCTCATATAATTTAACTACTTATTTTATTCCCCTTGAAAATCAAGCTATATGAATGACATTGGAGGACTTGGGATTCCGTTAGCTGCTTTTGCTAATACTTAACATTGCAATCGTGTTTAGTGAGCGCTTGCTTGACACACTTAACTTTTTCATGAAGTCCACTTCCTCTTTAGTTTAGACATAGACAACATGGTGGTGTCATGAGAATAAATTTCGACAACTTTTTGTTTCACTTGAAATATTCTGTCTATTACGATCTCGCGTGTTGACGTTTCTGTGCACATAATTGTATATTTACTTCAGTTTACAATTTTTTTAATTAAAAACTTTTTAAAAAATCAGATGTAATGTATTTTTAAATAGAGTTAATTATAACAGCAAACTTGATAGTCATGCCTCCGATCTTCATAATGTGTTATGACATCACACCTTGTTCGACGAAATAAGAAACGTCATAAATTTGGGCATAATTAGGTATTAGGTTAATTTTTTTTCACTTTACTGCTTCGACGTCGACTTGGGGCAGGGAACGGGAAAAAATTCGGCCACGGTCTTTTAAAGAATCCATCTCGGCATTCACATGGAATAATTTGGGAAAATCATGTACGAGGGTGAATCAGAAAGTCCTTGCTCCTATTTTATTTTTTAAGCCACACTGCGGCTGTAAATGTGAAGTCACCATATCCATTCCCAAGGTTGGATCTTTCTTGGAAAGGATCGGACATACATGCCTCCTGCTGTAAGTTGTTAAGATTGTGATTGTGCTTCAAGTGCTGACGGCATACAAGCAATTAAATGTGACTCCTTTTCTATGGAACAAGGGACGAACGTCCATTTAAATCCACAGAGAAATGCAGCCCATGTATGGGGGAAAGTGTCTTGTTTAGAGAAGTGTGAGTTCGTGGTGTCGTGAGTTCGCAACAGACCGTGACAATGAGCGTTAGGGTGGCCGATTTCGTCGCTCACGTCGGGGATCACCGTGGATTTCGTGCCACTATGTGCAACCGTCAATGCCGACAGTTACTGTTCCATTCTGTCACGTCTGCAGGCTGCCATCAGGAAGAAGCGCCGAGAGATTCTCGGTGTGGACAATACGGTTACCCTCCACAACAACGGGAGGACACATGTAGCAATTAGAACCACCGACAAGCTCCAGTCACTCACCACACAGTCCGGACATTGGTCCTAGTGATTTTCACATTTTCAGTCTGCTGAAGAAGTTCCTGGTAGGACAGTGATTCAGGCGCAACGATGAAGCCGAGACAGCAGTCCGACGGTGGTTCCACAGTCAGTCGGACGAATTATACCACAGGAACATCTCAAATTTAGTGCTGCGATGGGATAAAAGTCTGTACCGGCGGGGAGCTATGTGGAAAAATAGGATAAGGTACGTAGAATAGTACGTGTATTTAAAATTGCCTGTGTGTACCTTATTTCTATTTCTGCTAAAAAATAGGAGCAAATACTTTCTAATTCCCCCTCGCAAAAAATAAATCTGGTTAGCTGGACGGGGATTCGAAACCGTGTTTCCCAAAATGTGAGACCAGAGTGTTACCGTTCAACCACCACGTGCTCTGTGGAAAATTTTGAACTGTAAGATTTGTATGTAGTTAATAGGAAATTAACTAAGAAATGTATTATTGTTGTGGTGAGAGTTTATTTGAAGCAACAGGGAACCGCTTAAATTTTTTATTTGAGTTATTTTAAGGAGGAGAGAAGTGAAGCGTAGTGGTCGTCACCTCCATGATAGCTCCACTAGCCGGTGCCATGCCGAGGCTGCTCGAAGTGATGATTCGGTATAGCTAACCAAGAGATACGGAAGAAGCGGGCAATGACAAGCCAAAGATTCATTTTATTTCTCAAGTGGGAATTTACCAATTACACGTGATAGGTTAATTCCACAAAGTGAGGAGACTAAGTGAGTAGTTTGAAATTATGTCGTTGAGCCTGGCTATGACATAAGTAGTGTTGTCATCATGAAACAGACACAATAATCGTTGGTATCCTGCATCGGATTTACCGTCACGCCTCTAACGGCCTCACAGGTCATTATCATATCGCACAGCGTGGCACAAAGTGGCCAAATTTGAATAGCAGATTCTATGTGCCAGTCCATATCTGTTAGGCAATGTGCATAATAAACGTCATCGAGATAAATGTAATCACGCTTTCGCCTGCTGGAACAAGTGGTGTACATGCTTTAATCCACAGCTTTTGATAGTATTCTGCTGATCACCAGTGCGGTTCAGTCTGTTTTTAAACAGTAATCTCCAAATGAACTTTAGCTAGATATAATGGGTGGTAGAACCTGTTGCTTTAAATTCAGTTATTGCAAAAGTTTTTAGGGTAGAATGGTTTGTCAGCCCATTTGAAACCAAATCTTCATGGTGGAGCTTCCTTAAAAATATGTATTACTTGTAAATACACGCACAAGTATAAGAAATAGTGAAGACAGGCTAAAAGTTTACACATCAGTTTTCGGATTATAAAATCATCAATTTTAAATCTGATTAGTTTGCTGCTACTGTTACCCAAAATGATTTCACTATCGTATTAAAAAATTACAGGCTACGTAACTAGGTATGTTATCGTTTCTTTGTTAGGGCCTATCAGACCTATGCTGCATGGTTACTCAGGCTGCATAGTTTGAATCATTAGAACGAGATGGGGAGAGGACTGGAAGCCCCTCCATGGCTACTAAATCCAGACTTGGTAAGTCTGGAGCATTTAATACTAGATGAGAAATGTGTCTAATGCCCTCTATCTCTGAAACGCGTAACTTTGGTTCTTTATGGTAAGCGTATGTTTTGTTTGTGAAACGTATAGTTTATAAGGTGGAGAATCGGGACTGTTCAAGCATTTGCATAGGAATTCTTCTCAGACAACATTACAAAACTTACTGTAGAATTTTAACCAAAGTAGTAAAAGAAGCTAAACGTTTGGCCATAAACGATGAGATTAGTAATTCAGATAATAAGATAAAAAGTGTTTGGAACATTATTAAAAGAGAAACAACTGTATCATCCCTTGAACATAAACCTATATCTATAAGCATTAATGATAAACTTGTAAATGACCCCTCGTATGTAGGAAGTGCTTTCAATAACTATTTCTTAACAGTTGCTGAAAAAATAAAAGGAAAATGTATTGGGAATATGGATGCTATAGCAATACTTAAATCCTTGTCACCAAAAGCAGCACCTATGTCTCTATTTCCCACCAGTAAAAATGAAATTGAAAAAATTATTAAATCCCTCAAAAATAAAAATTCATTTGGTTATGATGAGGTTTCAACCCATGTAATGAAACAATGTAACACCAGCATTAGTAGAGTTATTAGTCACATTTGTAATAGTTCTTTTGAAGAAAGTATCTTCCCTGACTCACTCAAGAAGTCAATAATCAAACCGCTTTATAAAAAGGGTGATACCTCAAAGATTGAGAATTACAGACCAATATCACTTCTACCAGCATTTTCAAAAATCTTTGAAAAAGCAATGTACAGAAGGGTGTATGCACATCTTCAAAAGAATGACCTACTCAGTAAAGTACAGTTTGGTTTTAGACAAGGCGTTTCAACAGATTCAGCAATTTTTGCTTTTGTAAACAACATACTGGAATCAATGCATAAAAAACTAAATTCCCTAGGTATATTCTGTGATCTTGCTAAGGCTTTTGACTGTGTTGATCATGATATTCTACTAGGTAAATTAGATCACTATGGAGTTAGTGGTAAGCCAGGACTTTGGTTTAAATCATACCTGGAAAATAGAAAGCAATGTGTATCACTGAAAGATGCTAATACAGGAGATGTTATAAACTCAGAATGGGGTATAGTTAAATGTGGTGTGCCTCAGGGTTCAATTCTTGGCCCTCTGCTGTTCTTAATCTATATAAATGATCTTCCACATATACTAGGTGATAATGAACACATAGTGCTCTTTGCAGATGATACTAGCATAGCGTTGAAAGATCCATCAGCACAAAACCTCGAAAACATAGCAAATGATGCCATAAAGAAAATTAATAGGTGGTTTAATGCCAACAAACTAATGCTTAATGTAGAAAAGACACAGTTACTTCAGTTTGTTACAAAAAATAAAACAAAGGACAGCTATAATGTGATATCAGAAGGGAAAACAATCAATGAAAGCAGTTTCACAAGATTCCTGGGTGTATATATAGATAACAAATTGAACTGGAAACAACATATTCAACAACTTCTTAAAAAACTGAATTCTGCAACATTCTCACTGAGGGTAATATCTAGAATAGCTAATATAGAAACCAGAAAGTTAGTATATTTTGCATATTTTCATTCCCTGCTCACTTATGGCATCTCATTTTGGGGAAACTCGTCACAAGCACAAAGGGTATTTAAATTACAAAAGCGTGCTATAAGAACTATTTGTGGAGCAAACCAATGGACGTCGTGCAGAAATCTGTTTAAAAACCTGGGTGTTCTAACCATGCCAGCACAGTATGTATACTCTGTATTATCATTTGTAGTGGAAAATCCTGAACACTTCAATCTTAATGCTGACATACATAGCCATAATACTAGGAATAAATATAATATTCACAAGGATTACAAATCACTGTCAATTGTACAGAGAGGGTTAACATTTACTGGAGCTTCCTTATTCAATGTCTTACCAACAGAAATTAAATGTTACCTACAAAAACCCAACTACTTTAAGTCCAAACTGAAAGAGTTTCTGCTTCAGAACCCGTTTTACTCTGTGAAAGAATTTTCTTCTTGGAATTTGGTAACTAAGAATGACTGATAAAATAGTATATATGGTGTATGGAAGGGGAAGGTGACAAAGTTGTCCACAATTACTAAAATGATATATGGTTTTTCTTTCTGTTGAAACTTTTGACAATTTAAGTAATTATTGTGGTTACAAAATTCCACTCATATATAGTAACTAACATGGGATAGCATGCATTCAAAAAACTGCTGTGAAAAATTATCATACTAACAGGTTGTTAAGTAATTGACTGCTTATGAGTTGTTGGTAATATAATTGATATTGTTAATAAGTGTGTGTACTGTTCCACATAAATAGCAACTAACATGATATAATAGGCTATGTAGTCGCAAATCACAGTGAAACTTATCATGGTTACTGGTTGTAAGAAAATAACTGATTATTAGATGCTGGTAACAAGTGTATATACTGTTCCACATAATAAGTATTAATTAACTCGGGATTGTATTTGTAGATAACAGGAGATATTGGTTATACTAATGGGTTGTAGCTAACTTGTTGTCAATATATAATAACATTATCAATTATATAGTAATATTGACATTACAAATAAGTGTATGTACTGTTCCACATCCCCGAGATTATTCTCACATGGGATCAAAGTGAACATATCTATCTATCTATCTATTTTGGGAAATTGCCTAAAAAACGTAATCAGAACGGCTGGTATGCGGGGACCTGGACTATAAAGTGCTGCCATTGTATCTCCGTGATCCAGTGTGGTAGCACCTTAACGCACGCACCCGCTCTGGCGGACGTATACTTGTTATTTCTTTTAATTTCGTTTCTTATGTTTTCAGGGCTTGTAGACATTAGCGTCATTAGAGCAGGAAAACATCGGGAACAAGAAAGTGGAAGAAATGAAGCCATGGTGTTACTGAAGGAAATATCCTGGCACTTTACAGAAACCATGGAAAATTGGAATATGGATCGATGGCGGACTCCAAACCAGACAGGATGAAACTTCAGTTTCCATCCTACAAGAGGAAATTTTCTTAATGCCGGACTGTTGATTATTCCCCCAGAACTGATGGTACCAAAATGTGACGATTCACACAATTTAAATTGTTTATGACAGATCATTATTCGTGAAAACAGTGCAGAGAGATATGTATGCAAAGGGAATATTGAAGAACACTTCAAGACTAAATGGCACCAAATGCAAGAAAGTGAAAATCCATCTAGGTATACTGAAAAGAAAGGAAATTCGTATGTTGGTGAAGTGAGCAGAAGGAGAAGGTTGGATTTTTCAAAAAGCGTTATGAACAAGGCTTCAGAGAAGGGAAAAATGCTAGATTTGAATTAAAGGATAACTTGCATTAGACTTTGAATGAGTTAAGAAAAGAGTTAAAACTTCAGAACACGAGAGATCGAAGGCAGTCTACAATTCAAATTTATTACAATTTCACAAAACAACAATATCAGGTCCATAGTTTGAGGAGAAGATCGGAAAGTAGTGTAAGTCATTAAGATATATTACATTAACGATACAAAAAAATTATGTACTTGATGCAAGACTCGAAGTAACTGAAACATATCAAGCATTTAGTAGGATTTCTTTCATGAAGTCTGTTCTCCAGCCGTTTGATTGATGAACAAAAATGTACGTTGTGAAGTCTCGGTCGGTACTGAGCCTGCTTGCACCAATTAGATATTACAAAAATGCAATGATAATCAGAAAAGCGTTTGTGAATTTCAATCAAACAAATAGCAAAACTTTTACCACAAGGACAGACAATAAATACAATTCCATCACCTTGGTTATCCAATCTGAAAATGGAGGGTAAGACCTAAAACCAAAATTTTTCAGAATTCCAGCATAAAATAATAATAATAGGGTGTAATAATAAAATAATAATCGTAATGATAGTAAAATATGTCACTCATCGACTGAAACTAAACTTGATCGACTTGAGCTTTATTAGGAAAATCGATATTCGGGGTTAATTACACTCAAAAGTGGTTTATTACGTTCATACTAGAGACATCCTAATGTTGTCTAAAAATTCAAGTTTTTACCTATATGTTAGGGCATATTAAGTTCTAAAAATCACCTGCATCTTCCAAACATCAACTTTAGTGGCGGGCGATGGGTGTATGGGGGCTCTATCTCACCTAAATACGTTTTTCCTAAAAAAAAAGATCTTTACTGTAGTATAAGATACCTCAATACTATTGAAACGCAGATGAACTTAAGTGTAAGCTTCCTTTGTTAGATGAAAATATTGCAACGTGCTGCAGTAAAATTTTGTTTATAGTGTATTTGGTCTTAACATTGTTCTCACTTATTATTATTCTCGAATCATAAAACATCAAATACCGAGTGAAAACATTGTGCAAATTAACATCTTTAAAAGCATTTCGCCTAGTACTTCGCAACCTCAGGTGCTTTCGGTGTTGCTCGAAACAGATCATCATCGTTGCAGGGTGATGGGCACATAGGGCACTCGAACATATGCTTCATGGTTTGGTCCCCACCAAATTCGCACTTAATACTGGCAGCATCATTACAACCTTATTTTACTAGGTTTTAATTCGACCTACCAACTTCTGTTCGCAATCGATTTAAGGACTGCCAGACGTTCCAGAGCTCTGCGTGACCAGGTGGCAAGCGCTCTGCAACTGATAGTCGTTCCGAGGTGTTAGGAACCTTCATTTTCCACAAATGATGATCATGAAATGTGCCTCCCCGATGACTGCGATTTGTAAACGATATCAGAAGGGATCAGGTAATCCCTGGGCAACGGTATAATGCCAGCAAAACCTTACACACCAGGAACATCAATGTTCGAGCTCTTATCAGGGCCACAGTTAATGATTATTTCTCTATTATTCTCTCTGCATTTCCAGAACAATTAAGCACAAATATATATGGAGAAACTAAGTCTGACACGAACATATCTGTATCTCAGTAGGGACTATTTTATAATACTTTTCGTAGATGAGTCGCGTGTTATGCCAGCGATAAAAAACACTGATTTATACTAGACTGCAATTTGCTTTTGCTACATATAATTAAAAAAAAGGTATAAACGTATTCTGCAGGATTTCAAGCATAGTTTAGCTTCAAGGCTCCTTAGTCAAGCCTTAGGCCATGACAATGAAATTTCCAAAATATGTCTTTGCGATATTCCTAAGTTCCTCTGCCAGCAAAACCTACTCCAAATTCAACGAAGGCGAAAGTTACTTGTCCCGTGGGCGATGCAATCCATTTTGACTGTCGCAGACGGGGGAGTGTGAAGGCGCATAACTCGTGCTCTAAAACTGGAGGATAGCGTCTATGGTGAGGAGATAACCCTGACAGAATAGTCCCCGGTCTTCTAAAGGTATTGGAGTCGTAAAAACATCACCGACAGCCTCATAACGATTAGATTAAATGTTGACGATTTTATCGAACGGAAAATGGTAAATGAAGGTCTAGAAGCTTAATGAATATAGCAAAATGGAATGTTAGAATCGCATTAAAACAGTTTGAATTATTGAAAAAACTACTTTAAAAAGTTGATTTCACAATAATATAAGAAACTAGAAAAAAAGTGAAAGGTGCTAAAAAATAGTTAACAACATAGTATTATGCACTTATGTTCCGCTAGAAACAAAAGCAAGGGCTGGTGAGGTAATATTAATAAATTAAGAATCAAGATTCTAACTAAAAAATTTACGAAAATGGAATATTAGTTACATTACGATAAAAAAAAATAATACGTGGAAATTTCCCGAAGAAGCATTGTATGGAATTTACAATAAATATTAAATTAGCTAAATAAAAATGGACAACTAACTATATAATGTAACAGTGGGTTTGTTGGTGTCACTGTGAGCAGGTAATTAAAGAACATATGAAGACATGAATAAGATTATCGCAGGAAGGATCAAGATATTAAATTAGCTAAATACAAATCGACAACTAACAGTATGTAACGTGGCAGTGGCTTTATAGGTGTCTGTGTGAGCTAACATTTATAGAACATCGCAGGGCGGTGAATAAGATTATCGCAGGGACAATCAAGATGCTAGGAAACAGTGAGTAAATGGCAGTTGGTAAAAGCGCACAGTTCGGGCACGGAAATCTATGCATGGCATCAGGAGTGTCGTGGGAAAAGTGTGGTCGTGAATGATCCGCTCGCATCGATAATAAACCAAGAACGTATTGCTTATCGTGTTATTGAGGCCAAGTGCTGAGATACAAACAATTTTTATGACAACCAATGAACGAACATGGGAATACTTATTAGCGTATATGTGAAACTGTGATTGTTGACCGAGCGTGGCGGTGTAACGGTTAGCGTTCTCGCCTCGCATTCGGGTTCGAATTTCCGTCCGGGTATCCAGATTTGGGTTTTCCATGGTTTCCCAAATCACTTCAGGCAAATGCCGGGATGCTTCCTTCAAAAGGCCATGGTCGAATTCCTTCCCATTCCTTGCCCCCATCCTTTCCCGTCTCTAAAGACCTCGATGTTAAGAGACGTAAAGCAGTTAAAAAAAGTGATTGCTACGAATGTAAGAATTTATAACACGTCGTTTGGCATTTGAATCGGTGTTCCTACCATTCAGTTTACCTCACTTTGTTTCTCACGAGCTTGCTTCTTCTGTAACGAAGGTACAGAATATAAGTGTCTGTTGCCTAACTCCAGCGCATGTTTGACGGTAACAATGAAAATTACTTGTAGAGTTCTATAAATGTGTTTCTCAGTATACCAAACATCGTTTTGGGTAGTTAATGTTACCTGCCATTTGAAACTTGCAAGCAAATGCGTCTAGGTATAGCCTGCTTGGCTGGCGAACACAACATCCGAACCTGTAACCTATAGTGATGGTTACATTGACAGTGTCTATTAAAAGTGAAATCATTACAAAGAGCAGATAACCTTGATGCAAAGTTGGAAACCATCCCATAAAAACTGTAGTAGGAAAATATGGACTAGCAACATTAAATAGTAATGAACAGCTTTGAATCAATTTATGATAATGAAAATAAATAAAAAAAATAGAAATATTTCCTTGAGGAAGAACTAACAAATATACCTAGAGTGAAAGGGACAGTAGTTCGGTGCTGTACTACCATATTTTAAACGAGAAACTTGCCTTCAATATGCAAAATATTGCTATATATAGAGAAGCTGACCTAAACAATGACCTCCATTTCTTTAGTCCCTGGAAGTATATTAACAAATATTAGTTATAAAACAAGAGAGGCAAACAACAGAAATTAGGTGTTACGCATATAAACTAGACCTCTTAAGACTACAAAGATAATATCACTTTACCAAATTAGATTGAATAAACAAAAGAAGAAAATAAAGCGTTGAAACAGATACATAAAAAAAATAAAGAAGTTATTAGATAAGACGCAGATGAAGCAGAAATCCAAATGTTTTAAATGGTTTAAAATGAGGGATGACAAACCGTAAACGGTTATCAAAGGAAAGGGGATTTATGATATAGAAATTAAATTAA
Organism: Vandiemenella viatica; assembly: GCA_031002005.1. Lineage (NCBI taxonomy): Eukaryota > Metazoa > Arthropoda > Insecta > Orthoptera > Morabidae > Vandiemenella > Vandiemenella viatica. Next base: position 82,364,799 of record CM061920.1, read on the forward strand.
TAAACATACAGTGTAAAATGTTTGGACATATAGTGACACCACAAGTTCATCACGACAGGTTGAAAACTTTGTTACAGAGAAAAATTATCTATATAATTAAGAAATTGTTTATAAACATATAAAATTTTTAGGTAGGAAAGAAAAATATAGCAACGAATAACATTAAAGAATTTGATTTGCTGCAGTGCTATAAAAATTATGGAGAGTATAAAACCCTTATAAGCAGAAAACAGATTCATAAATAATAGAGAAACTAAATGAGGCTTTAAATAGTAGGAAACAACAGCAGAAAAGTTGCGGGTACAGATGGGAAGTAACAAACAGGCACGCGTACTTCTTGAACGTAGACTGTTATTCAACTTAAGATGGAAACAGAAAAAAATCACCAAGGATTTGTGATCTTCCTATACTTGTTCATAAAATGGGAAATAGGGACATATGCAATAATTACTAATTCTACTTGGTTATAAATAAGATTCATATTCCCAGTTTATAACTAGGAAAGTCTGAATAATTGCCGAAATTATAATAGTTGTAGTGGATTCAGAAAAGTCGATCTTGTTTAGATAATGTGTACTACAACAATTTACATAAAAAAAGAGATGAATTCAAAGAGAAAATGTATTTGTCACTTACGAAATCATATTACTATTTAAAAAGAGATAAATTATGACATACACTCAGTGACCAAAGATTCTCACAACATTTAATCTTCTTCTCATTGAAGCATCTATTCTCGCGTAAGTGTTAAAGTAGCTGGTGGAAGTGAAAATGAAAAGCTAAAAAGAGTAATAAGACAAAAGTTTCTACAGTCATCCACATTCATATCTAAATATTCAACATCATATTTATTTATACACCTAGATAGTGAAAATAATAGTAAATAAGTTATTTTATAAATTTCGGGGAAAGCGTTTCTGCTTTAATAACGTATTTTATAAAATACTGCAAACCTATATAGAAATCATATAAATTTTAAAATAGTCTAATAAACGTCATGCTAAAATAAAAAACTTATTTTGTAACGCAGCTTCTTTTTGTTTTTATTAATTTGACCTACCAACTTTCGGAACAAGGTCACAAGTTTCTAGGTTACCGAAGTACAACAAGGAACCAAAATTTGTTAAAAATAGGTTATTTATTTTGTCACGGAAACAGGGATGTGTGACTTCTCACAGATCAATCAACACTTTAGGGAGGAACGTAAAGGAAATAAGGCTTTACATTATGGATCTGCCAGACTTTTACGGAAAAGACAAGACAAAAGAAATGAAGGTCCTTTGCGTTTGCTCGATCTTGTTTAGAGGCGGTGAGATGGAAATGTAGTTACGGAGTCCAATGGAAAATTAATAAAAACCCACCGACAAAGTTTAATGATATATTACGCTCCGCATCATCTACTGCAGAGCGAGGAACAGTAACTTTCTTCGCGTGAGGTTGGCTACATCGGCTCAGAGGCCGCATTTACATTTAGAGAGAGCTAGCGGCTGTGCGGTGGTGCGGGAAGAATGTGGGTCGCCGAAACAGTTGACGGCGTGGCAACAGCTTGTTTGCTGTAATAACTCTGGTCATGGCGGCTAATTCAGTCGTCCGACAGTTGTTTCAGACCCGACGCATATTAACCACCCGCAACACAGTGAACATTAAAGGTTCTCGATTTACAATACGCAACGCCGTGAAACTCATATGACAGTTACAAAGTTTTTAAAATTTCAAGGAGAAAAAGTAACTAACAATAATAAATGTAAATAGTTTCTGCTTCATAAATAATTTTACTCGATATGTTTTTTAATTTATAAAGCAAGAGAAGGACGGTGTTTATTTAAACAAAGAGGCCGTAGAATAGTTTACAATATCTTGTATTATGTATGGTTTTACAGAAAGTAGATATTTGGTTATTAATATCACCAGTTATGTGTTACTCAGTTCCGTGTGTGTCAGTCGTAGGTAATTTTCTTCCGGTTAATCTTTTGTTACAAATTCTACTGTTAGAAATCACGCAATACCACTGTTCCACATTCCAGATTTTTTTTTTTTTTTTAACTTTTTTTTTCTAGATGGCAAATTAATAAGAGTAATTCTTTTTTTACGCGTTGACTAGATGCTGGTTGGATTTTTCACTCATGACTGGGACTGGTGGTTGTTTTGACCTCTTACACTTATCTCCAATGGAAATAAAATTTATCACCACCGGTATAGCAAAGTGAATACATTTATAAACCTAGTACCTATAGATGATAGAAATGTTAACCCTCAAATATGTATTTGGCAAATTACGTAGAGTGCTTCCGTATGAAATAAATATAACAACTATTGAATTTGCGTATGTTTTCAATATGCTAATAACGTAACACCTCATCCCCTCACTCATCCAAATCTTTGACAGTAATGTATTATTACGACAATAGTATACCTTTACCTATGTACTTTTTATTTTATGCGTCGACTAAATAAGTGATTAATATATGAACCAATTTTTAGTCAAAAGAATTGTTTGGAATTAAACAAACATTTGGAATGTTTAATATCCATATATGAAAGAATTATACAACAAATTTGTATTTGTGAATTTTCTTAGAGCTCTAACGGAAATGTTGAAGATGGCGTCAGGTTTTACTTTTATTAAGTGTTTTAAAGTTGAATCTCATATAATAGTCACAAAAGTTATTTCTGTTTTTGGTAATCATAGTCTTTGCAAGAACACCCAATACCATTAGGTATTAAAATTAAGAGTTGATTCGAATTACAGAATCACTTAAATGCCAAAGTAGAAACAGACCTAAAATTGTTATAATAAGTTCATAATCTTGCATCAACAGGAGAAATTTAATAATGTAATTAACATTCAGAACAAAATGTACATTTCCTAAAAGAAATGTATAAGGTTCGAATGTATGTCATATTTAAAATTTCTAGTTATATAGATCCATTACATCTGTAAGAATCGAAATCCCCTAATTTTTTACCAAAATTTTGCTTTTTTTCAATGATTTGGAGATTAGTACGTTTCATTAATATTTTTTCTAGTTATTACGTGCTTTAGGCTGAAGTTTTTGAAATTAAGTCGTCAAATTAGTAGTGTAACAGCCACTGTCTGTGAATTCCATTTCACGTTAAACACGAGTTCTATATATCTGACCTATGGATTTCGTACACCTTGTTTGAAAGAATCTGACCAACCTCCTGCCAATAGATACCGTTACGTTTTAAACATCTCATTATTCAGACTGCTATGAAAGTTGTTGTTATTCATATGTGCTGGATTTATTATAAACACACACAAAAATCTATAATACGAGACCCTAAAGTAAGAGTAATCAAAATGAAAAATAAACGAGGTTATAATCAGTTGGGGAGCTCACTATTTTCACCCTTTCGTCTGAGATTTGGTAGAAATGTAATAATTATAACTTCTATTGTTAGAGACATATAAATAAACACTCGAGATAGTCTATTTCCGGTCAACAGAGCTACAGAATCGAAGATATGTTGAAGTGCCAAAGCGTAACTGACCATTTACGCTTATATAATATGGAAATAGCAATGGGATGTAATCTTAAAGAATGCGCTGAGTGAAGCAATCCGCCCGTGCATATAACATACTTCAATTGACAGTGACTTCAATTGCAACGTGCAGTGAAGCATGGTGAGCGGGATGTTACAATCAGTTCCTACCACGCTTGTTAGGAGAATGGAGAATCCCGTTATCACTATGTCCTGAAATTCAGTTTACGTATTCACCATAACAGTTTTAGTGTGTAAACTATTTTGGAGCAGTTTAGCAAAGTTTGTGGGATGGTTCGTTTAAACGATTTTTTTAACTCCAAAGCTCCGCACACGGGGTGGAACCTCTTAGCCTGCCCTCTGGCGGAGGAACTTTTAATTTTATTCCGGCGCTGCTGAGATATATGTTAACCGTGCTAGGTCAATATAAACTCTGATTTATTAAAGGGCTATCTACCGTATAAATAATTTAGTACCATGGAACTTCCTGCGTTACAGTATATTAACGACGGACGTGTACTTTATATAACAATGTAAAGAGGCTGGTTTTTTTCCTACATGTTCATATAATTTTAATTAATTCAAAGCTCCATCAAAAGCAGGAAACACTGAAAGTAAAATTTAAAGAATTTTACCAGTAATTAACGCATCTGCTAGCACATTTATACGCTTTATGCGGTGGTCTAATCCTTGTCTCCTTTGAGTCTATAGCAATTCATTGTTAAAATAATACGGGAAATATAAACATTTATTTAATTTAGCCAAGTTCAAACGAATTATATGAATAAAAATTTAGATTTAGCTACATCATTTTCATTCAGCTGTTTAACGGCACTGTTGCTATCTAACGCAGAATAATCGTACCATATTTTTAAATAAATAACCATTTTTCAATACTCTATTTAAGAAATACTTAATTCCTGGTTTGATAATTAACTAAACAAAAAAGACAGAAAATGCGTACAGAGAAGGTAAAGCGAACATGCATTAAGCTTTAGTTTTCTGTATTGTGATATAGGAAGTTAAACCACACATAATTCTGCTGGTGATGTTTTTTGCAATATTTGTTTCAGAATAAAACATGTTGATTGTGAGAAGAATTTTTGGAATTGATTATTTATAAAATATATTTACAAGCTTCCTCGTTACTATCCACTCTGCATACCACTTCTGAATTTAAATGATGAAGGCATTCTAAGAGACATAGAGATGAATTTAACTACAAGTCGTTGCTGCGGCTGGTAGAGCTAATGTAGAACAATTTTAAAAGTCACTTATAACTCATAAATTTTGATAAAATTTAGGGCAATTCAAACATGCTTTCATGTACAAACATGTTGTTTTGAAATTTAGTTTATCTTTTTGAAACACCCTATGATAGTAGTAGGTATTTGCGTCAAAACAAAACAAAATTAATAATTGTAACTATGTAATATTTTCAATAACCTCAAATAATAGACTGCGTATTTATAATTCGTAAACTGAAGATGAGCGACTAAGTACAAATTAAACGGAAAATATACATGTAGTCTGCTGTGTATTAGAATACTTCAGCAAGTATCGTGTTGAGGATTGAAGATACTTAACGTAGGAAATTAAACAGACTAAACCAACTCCACCATTTATTATATGAGTGCTATTGTGTGACATCAAATTGGTTTTTAAAAGAGTCGAAGTAATTAGTTAATTAACTAACTACCCAGGCCGCTTCCACATAAGTATATTTCGGTATTTGTGAAATTATTTCCATTTCTCACTGGAACGAACTGGATTGTGAACAAAAGTCAGTCGGAGTGTTTGGAAGACGAAACTATCGATAATGGATACAACAGTAATACAGAAAATCTTTAATCGAGTTGCAAACATTATAATGGTTGCAGAGATACCGAATAACTCATCATTTGCTTAGCTCCTCGCATTGCGGTAGATTTAACAGAGGCACATTATACTTAGTATTGTCTGCGTGACTGAAGAAACCTTTTGAAGAATTTGTAACTCTAATTCTTTCTCTTGACTTCAGCAGATGCGAATAGCGTTCCTAATGGAAAAACAATTTCTCGAGATGAAAAATAAGATACAAAATTTGTATAAATAAAAATAGTTTTGGGAATACGGGTGAGTCCGCGAATCAGAACCAGAAATAAATCACGCATATTTTGCAATATTATTAAGAGAGTGGCTGATTTCAGTTTCTCCAGTTTTGATCAAATTTAATGAAACTACTTTATTGATTTACTTCATAAAATAAAACTGCGAATTTTATTATTAAAACTGAACTTCTATGTTATAGTGCAGGGCAGGGTAGTGGAAATTGTATTTCTTTCGGTAAAACTACACAGTTTTAGTCTACGACCTACGTAAGAACAATAATTATTATCATAAACTGTGATTTGTAAACTTAAAGAAGTAAAACTTTAATCCTAAATTGAAGAAGGATAAATCGTAATAAACTTCTGTCAGTAAGAGACAGCGAAAAACAGAATTAACAACAAAAAAATTTAGTCACATTACTACCAAGTTCTTATCCGAAGAAAGGTGATTAACTTCTCTAAGTTTCTGCAGTAGTTACTTAGAGGGAGTACAGATAGATCTTTTAGAAGAGGATTAATTGCTTGATCCTTCAACACAACTTGCAGTGCCAGGAATAAGCGGTTTATCTAACGGATGTGTTTTCTGCCTGAGCTTTGGCCGGAAACTGTTTAGCGATGACATTAAGTTGAGAAATTTTATTTTGCTTGGAGACGAGAGTGATTAGACTGATTGGAGAATTCGTGATGTGGAGTATTTAATGTTGTATCGTTGATAGTAAAAACAATTTTAACCTAAACCGAGATTAAATTTAGCAATTTAGTTAAGCACCAGAACGAAATGTGGCTTAGTTAACACAGTTATGATACATAAATTAAGTACTCAATTGATTCAACAACTAACATTGTAGGGTGAAAGTCACTCTAGCGCACTTGCGTATTAAATTGAAGTTAAAAATTAATAATAGTAAAAAATAGAAAGATATGTTATTTAATAAATCATGAACAAATGATTTGCGGTTAGAGTTTACTATTCATTTTGCAGAATTGATGATTGTTTATACATAAATCCAAGATACAAAAAACACCTTTATTGAAATTTTTTTTAAATTTTAAAAAGAATTTTAAGGATATATTTTTTATAAGATTCAGGACATTCTATAACGTATGATATATATATATATATATATATATATATATATATATATATGTATGTATAGACTGTATAATCACTCTTCTTCAGCTACTAATCTGCCGTTTTATCATATTTGTTTAGTTTCATCATTTAATTAATTTGCGACAACCAGTATTTTCAGAAAGTTTACTGTAGTTTTCCAATAAACTATTTAAGGCTGTATATTACAACAAAGTACAAAAGAACATTTTTATCCGTAGTTTCAGAATCAAAGAGCGGATTGCGTGTTTCTTGATTTTTCGCGGAAAGCGTTTACAAATAAAAAGAGGAAATTTTGAGATTCGATGGGTTGCAAATTTTAATTTGATACCAATAAAGATTTTATAACGAAAATGTTTTCTTCAGCCCCCCAATAAACCCTTAAAATCATTTTCAACCCAAGGAATGTCTCTATTTTTCTGTTCCTATAGTACTAAAGGTTGTGAGAATTTAAGTATTGCGCAGTTGCAGATGTAAATTTACAGAGTTTGATCAGGAGCAATGACGGGCTGAGGGACGGACAGACAGACGACAAACATAGGAAGAAATGAATGAGCTAAATCCATAAGCTTTTCGTCATTCAAGCAGAAGGTGCGGTACCATATAAATAGCAATGTTGAAAGTATCATAATATCTGATTTTCCACGTTTTACGACATTTATACGCTTTTTATGTCAAAGGCGTTAAGGGCGCTCATCTAGGAAAATAGAAATTCAAAACTAGAAGCAAGCAGAAAAACGTCACGAAATAAAAAATATATATATATAAATTGTAAAGTTAATTATTCCATCTAAAAAAATATTCGACCATAATATTTTATTCAAAACACATCACTTTCCTCCTGAATACAACAAAAATGTAAAAAGCAATTGAAGATGCTACTACCAACCAAATTCGTCTGAGATGTCATCAATTATGTATTTCTTCTTCAACTGTGACAAAAGGAGTAACTAAAATTACGTTTACTATCATGATGTTTGATCACTGAAGGTGAAAATAATGAAAAGAGGTTAGTAACTGAATAGACGTCAAAGCGACTTTCGAAACATGTGTTTCGAAACGATGAATAAAAATAAACTTGAAACAGTACGACATTCTCTAAATAGGATCAGAAATAAATAAACAATTACAAATCAAAAAGGAAATTAAATCTGTCACTAACTAGTAAAAATAACAATGTTAACTTTAGCTTTCTGTGAAATATCTCTTTGTTTGTCCTGAGAATTTATTTGCACATCCATGAAAAGTTTAATTGCCAGTTTATAAAAATGAATACAGAATGGTTTAATTCAAAGAAAATACAAAACTGCCTTAAAATAAAAATGAAACCGCCATAATTTTACTGAATTTTTCAACTTATAATCTAAGTATTCCTTTAACAAGAAATCGATAGAAGTTAGACACACATTAAAATAGGGAACATAGCAAAAATATTTATATGAGTTCCACAGAATATGTAAACCTCGATGCCGTTCACATGTAACTTTTCAAGAGGTAACAACAGGCAGCACATAACTAATAACGACCTTTTGTTTCCTGGATATGAACCAGAAACCTGTTGTGTTAAACGCCATCGCACTATCTGGTAGTACGCTTTACAGTGGCAAATGTGAACGTCGCGATGTGAGATACAATGGTTCTAGCTTTTCCGATTGCGCAGCCCTGTTCTCTACCAAATATTTTCAGCTGGTATGAACTCTCACGATCCAGAAACACACATATGGTCATATCGGAGCATTGAAATAAAGTATTACCGGACAAATAAACGGATGTTAAGAATGAAAAACTAAATTAACATTCTATTGGTATACACTTAAATCTCTTATCTTGATCATTCAACAGGTAATCTGAGACGATAAGTTTGCTCAATTGTTATAGCTTACTGCAATTCTGCAGTCTTGCATTGTGTAGTACCTACTGTAGCAGTTAGTCTGTGATATTTTCTGTCCACTGATAAAATAAGAATTGGCCCTCACACCGTACATTCTAACAGTATAAGTAAACTCCACTCCATTTTAATTGGATGTAACAAATTTAACAAAGGAAATATGGATACTTTACACATGCCACATGCGTCCGGTGTCCTGTAAAATATATGGGACACTATAGCCATTATAATAAAATTGTTTCTTCGATTTAAGGATTACCTGTAAATGGACTGTTTCTTGAATTCCCTAAGCTTCTCAAATTATCACTGGAATCAAATCATTATTCACAGAAAAACGCGTACCATAGACTGCTTTCACTTCGCTCGTGTCAAAAGCCTAAGTTCCTTGTGCTGTTGGTATACTTAATCAGTGTTTTGAAACGTTATTAATATTTGTTTTAAAAACTAAAACTAATTATTCCAGTAAAAATTAGTTGAATATAAAAGTCAGAAAACACTGCAAGAAAGAAATGAAGATTTTCCCGGTCGGAGAGCAGCTTTGAAACGTAGTTTAAGGTGCGAGAACTTTTTACACAACTTACGAGGAGATAACTCATTGATACATTACGCTTGAAGTTAGAAAGTCCTTGAGGAAATGTAAGGCATGAAACTATATTTACTACAAATCATAAAATCAATGAAACAAGCAACCGCATTTGTAAACGTTTAGAAGTTCCTGTTGCGGAACTGTTATATACTGGAGATGCCCATTAGTATTTGCGGACTGAGGAAGACGGAAGTACCGGATGTTGATACTTCTCACTTACTGCATGTTGATTTAATTCTAAACGATTACTGAAAAGCATCGATAGAGAGAGAAATACAGAGACTATAAAACTTTCAGCTGTAATACGTTCTCCTCACACTGATAGTAATGCATATTGATCACACAAGCGCCTTTACACTGGATGCGCGTCACTCGTGCAGGTAGCTAGTGTATCTTCGCTGGATTGCCAAGATCAACTTGAGTTGCGGAACACGTGAATCTGTACGCACACCGCCATTTGGCCAACAAATACGAATTATTCTATTGTAGTAGATATTTAACTTATTTATTTTAGTATGGTACTAAGCCTAAGTATTTTATTAGAGATTTATGAGGTAAAATGAATCAGAATGATGTTATTAGAACTGGATATACTTCAGAATATAATCAGACAGGCAAACATGAAATCTGAAGTCTAATTCACTTCACCACCTTTCCTACTGTTTAAAATCACTGATATCAATAAGGGTAGTGAGCTACAATTTTTATTCCTTCAAATTTCTTGAAGCTTATAATTCTTGTTCAGTTTATTAAGCAATAAACCACTACTGATTATTTTCGCTTTATCGTGCAATTTTTAATGAGCATTAACAAAAATACTATGTAAAAAATGCTGAAGTTAATATCGATAAAATTACCTTAAAAAAAAAAAAAAAAAAAAAAAAAAAAAAAAAAAAAAAAAAAAAAAAAAAAAGAAATCTAAATAAGTTTGATTAGAGATATATAAGGTGTGGTGCCAATTTTAATGTTTAAATTATCATAAAATCAAAGGATTTAGTTATAAATATTTAGTTTGGTGCTACTGCTTCACAAAAACACAACAACCGTTTTCTAGACAAAGTAATTTTTCACTCCCATTTGTTTTCAATAATAGATATTAAAATTCTTTAACATGGTAAAATTATGGATGAAGTACTATACCTTACGTATATGGATTAAAAGCTGTGGGAAGCATATTTTATTTGTTTAGTAGCAACTTAAATGTATGGGTTATAAAATCTGATACCTCTCTGTGAAACTGATAACATCCTATTTCGTATGTATATTTATTTCTATTGATACGATGATTTAGTGAGATTAAAAAAATATAGATCTGCTGTTGCAATAACACTAGAAAAACATGGTTTGCCGTTAATTTTTAGTATGTAAACGTAGATAAATGATATTTGGGCAATGCCCGTGGATTTATCACATGCGTAATTTTGACTAGTTACGTGTCTTCTACGTTGTTCATAATTCCGTGCCATTAAATGCACAAATGGAATTGTGAGTGTGATATCAACGCCTGGCACACTCCAATATTGTGAAATTTTTTTATAAATTTTCAAGAAACATCAAACCGAATGCCGTCTTACTCTGAAATTAACTGCCTGCGGGTCTCTATCAAATGGCATCCCCCCGCGGCTATAGCTGGAAATTTCCGGGATCGATACAAGCCGAATGAATAATTTGACGAGGGTCGGAGTGATACCCTGGAGGCGCCTCTGTTGCGGGCCTGGTATACGCCCCGCCTGACACCGAAAAACGCTCTCTCTCCCTGGGGCCTAAGTTATTGCTAGCCGGGCGACAGCTCACCCGCGTCTTATTGCTGACTCGCGGTGCTCTTCTAAATGTGTATTGTTTTCCCGTGAAATGGAACCGCTCGCACTGGGAGCTTTTAACAAATTCGGTGAACTTTGCTTCAGCGTGACATCATGGAGGAGCAATATTTCTTTGTCATTCACCTTCTCGACATGTATCACTTCCAGTACTGTAAAAATCACTTCAGATCAACATATTCTATACAAATTATGCTCATATTTTCATGTTTCGAAGTTCCTATCCAGTAATTAGCGAATCCTGTATGTTTGAAAATCTTAATCACCATCTCAACCTTGCTTTTCATAAAATTCATTATAAGAACTCTTCCTTACGCATCAACTATACAGCGTGTTTGCTTCACTTTTTAAACATTCCAGATGATTTTCAACATTATTGTACAGTCACACATTGAAAATATTTCAACTCTACTTGTGCTGCGTCAAACCTCTACTGCCACAAAATCTAAACAGGCATAGTACAGTGGAATACTAAGACATCTACACCTGCTATTTCCTTCTGGTGTACGAGTATACTTATTTTTTGAAGTCACTGCATTAGTTTACTTTACTTCTTAAACACCGGAACAGCATACCATAAATGTTTCAGTTTGATTTGTTCTTGCTGCTGAAAGTCCACGTGGACGTGATACTCTTTGCCTCGTTTCTGCTTATGTTTTGTTCACAGTACCCTACCAGCATTTTATTCCATTCGTTCAGCAACCTGATTCACATGTTGAGTCTCTTGAGCTGGCAGCGCTTTATTGTCAGCATATGGTTGTACACGGTGAATTATAGTTATTCCTCAATTCATTTTATATACTCTTCTTCTTATGCATACCGATTAGTAGATGCCTTCGACCAATTCCGCATACCTTTTCTATCTCTTACTTTCAGCAACAGTCTTTTAGCTTTTAATAATACAGTCAATCCTCGTATATTACGTAGCCTTGGTGCTCTACTTTGCCCTCGTCAACTTTGTCTCTTAAGGATACACACAGATATTAATATCAGCTGTGGTGAAGAACCATTTTCGTCCATTCTGTTTACACCTGTTATCTTTCTCTCATCGTTCTTTCTGCAGTCACATTATTATTATTTAAATTTTTCATTTTGATATCAGTTTGTATAAATATTTTTAAAAATTCGTAAATATTCTAAGTAATCATGGAGACTTTTCCGGCGCATTATTGCAATAAAATCTTTCACGGATGTACCGCCGGATTGTGTTGTGGGAAAAGCAGATATTCCGGAACTACTGTAGCTCCGCTGCCTTCAAGTTTGGAAACATCTGTGCTGGTAGCTGACTGACGGTTATAGCCGTTATTTTAGCAACTCAATTGTCGGTTAAACGGCTGAAGGACAGCTAAGAACTAACTAAAGTTCAAACTTTCCACCGTCGTTCCTTAGGCAGTCTATGTATTGGTCTATTGTTACATCTTGAAACATTAAATAATTGTCTAACTATTTTTATCTGATTACGCTCCTTGCCATAGGCATAGTACTGTCAGAAATATTATGAGGTATTACCAATAGTTTATTGTCACATAACTATTTCATTTAGTTATAGTGAAATAAATTATTTAAATATGGATTTTAGAGGGCTGTGATAAACTGTGTATTGGTTTCAGAAAATGATGATGTGTCCCGGCATAGCTTTGAAGGATAGCACGATCAAGAAGTAAAGGTAAAACGTAGGCCTCTTTTGCATCATGTTATCTTATTTATCAAAAGAGAAACCAAATTATATCAAATCTGTGGGACAAATTTACTATAATAATTTTATACTTTCGTTTTCATAAACAGAAACAACCCATAAAAGTAATTTTTATTATTATTAAGTGCCCTGATGACATGGAAACGTAATTTTACGAACAAAACTTGAATATTGGTTGGTACACCCATATGCATGAAAGGAAAACAAGGATGACAAGGTGTACATTGAATAAAAATTTAAAAGGCAAATCTTTCCTCCAAATACTAATGAGTATTTTCGTTGTCACAGGGCAACGTGAGTGAGTTACTGGTACACATAATTTGTTGAGTAAGGGATTGACTCTGAAACTCATTACCTTTGGGTCAACCGTATTATTTTTTAATTACGTAATTATCTTGCCTCAAAAGCAGCGGTTAAATATCATGAAGTTTAATGTACGTGAACTACAAAAATATTTCCTCATACATCCTTAAATTTGTAGCATTTTAGAAACTTAACTAACCAAGCTTTGATTTGATATTTCATAATATGATACTGATTACTTGTTGACTGTTTTATTGATGTTGTAACATGTTAAGTTTTGTGATTCGATTTAAGGTATTACTTCGCTTACAGATTACAATAAAAAATGTAAATCGTAAGACAATGACAGAAGAAAACTTCATTTTCATCAAACTTAAAGGTTATAGCTTGCATAATTATTTAGAATGAAAAGTATAATTAAAAACCTCAAAATGTTTAAGTACAATACGTAAAAAATAACGACGAAAGAAACAGCCTAAACAATCCATCCGGCATGTCTCAATGAAAACAGTAGAATGAATAGTTGAAGAACATTTTTTTAAAGTTTACTTTCTATAGAAATATTTGCTTTCTTCATTAAATAGTGAAGCTGAAAAATATGTTTTTGAATAGAATATCACGAGCAGTGAAACATTGAAAAAATAATTAAAAATCATACAGTTCTACGTGGCCTTTGTGGCATGATTACGTGAATTGCATAACAGATATAAGCAAAAACAGTACACTGTACTCACAGATTAAACATTATGGAAGTCAAGCACATTACAGTTGAACATTTGCTAACAACTTCACTCCTCCTATTCACGGTAATGCCTAATGTGATTTAATGGAAGATGAAGAAACGTTCCTGGGCATCTGTCACACGTTGATATACTTTAGCCTATGTGCGGTGAAATATTTGGTGTTCAGAAATATGTTTAGATATAATCAAGAAGTTCCAGGAACATATGTCTAGAAGCTTTCTTGCTAAGTTAGGTTGAATCTTAAAACTCAATTAGTCAAAAACATTGGTTTAACAAATTCATCACAAGACATTTATTACAGCGAGCTACAGCAATGCATAATTTAAAATACACTACTTCTAAATAAAATACGTGGTTGTTGAACACAGGAAGGTTGTGGAGCTGAAAGGTGAGTCTTAAAGAAATAATGGGAATTATAAGCCGGTAAACAAATCAGGTGGCGGTAAGTGAAGAGAGAGAAAGATACATGAACGATTATGTCAGCATATATCTCGGGGCAAACCAGAAAACTTAATAAGAGCCTGAAATTCAAGTGATCAATGAAAAACAAAATGGAATTAAATTAATGCCTATGAAAAAGTTGTTAAATATAGTGAAATAAACACTATATAGCTTAGATGATATCTATTATTTAACAATTTTGTCGTAATGAATATTAACAAATTTTCTTAGTCACCGTACGTTTTAGCTGACGTGAATCATTATAATGATGATAAATATCAATTGAAAATGCATTATTGAAGCATATCGAAACATATATAAAAAATCTGAAATGACGTTGATGTAGTGGATATAAGAATTTGTAATATATGCATCCGAATGGTTTTATATTGGTGTTGGTCTATCTTCGACGTATAATCATCAGTTATCCGTAATAATAATAATAATGTAACTGAAACAAACTTTACAGAAACAATGACATTAAAATCCAAATATTTGTGATAATGATCACGATGCTATCGCATGATAGTGTAATATGCCTCTGGCCAATTATAACTTAGTGCCCTCATATCGTAGCATTTATCATCAACATTTTTTTGTATGTTTGTATCTAATGGATCATGTCACTAAGTTTTATATTCACGTTTCTTAGAATATTAACTAATTACACTCACAAAATGCTTAATTACAGAAAAAGTAACAGAAATATTATGTCAAGTAAAATACTGTCAAATTATTGGTTCCTATAAACAGCAAACAAATAGTTTATGTGATAATTATGTTTTAGATTTTTCTGGTAAATCTTTTTTAGATTTGCTTAATTCACTTAATACAGTAAACTCTCATTTGAGGATAGCGATGGTACTTACAGTAAGAACTTGTGGAAAGGTCTGTTTACGGTGCTTCTCCTGCAGCTGACGAACTGTAGATCCAGAAAATAATAGCCAGCTCTCCTTCGTCGTCTTCACGAGAACAGAATGGAATGTCACTGCACTACATCATGGAACGTCTGTCAACAACACAACTTGTAAATAAGTCTCCAACAACCATCAACTATTTAGTATGGGCACCAGCAAACACAGTATCTTCCCATGCTGAGAACTACTTTGTTTACAGACAAATAAATGTTCATCTCACTATCTAAATTTACGCATTAGTGGCTCATTGTTTATAATTTTTCAGTCGTGTTTCAACAGAAGATAGATAAAAGTTCAGTAAACGATGTGGATAGGCAATTGAAGGCTAAATCATGAATGTTTATTGTAAAAGGTTGAAATAATTAATCCTTATTGCTGAAGAAATACAAGTTATTTCAGTTTTTCACTGTTAAAGAATGGTGTTGTCGTATCTAATGCTCTGTTATTAAACAGTCATCACTGCCAATTTATTCTTCAACAAACACATATTGTCACAGTGCGGAGAAGTTGCCAGAAAGGAAGCATCAACAGACAACAGGTGGAGGCTGCAGCCTGTAGGTTTGCTACCCGCGCAGCACACGGCGTCCCCTGTACTGGTAGTCTCGCCCGCGACACGACAGTTCGCGTCTCGTCGCAGCCGCTGACTGACGGCGGTCGGCGTGTTGTGGCGGCGGTGAGCGGCCGCGTCGAGTTTTATGCGCCCGCTCCCGCCCGGCGGCTCTGCGTGCGCACACAGGACGGAGTGGGGAGGCAGGGCGCCAACCTAGACCAGCTCCCACCTGCTAATCTCTGCCTGTGCACGCGTCGCATCCTCCCGATATCAGCTTCCGCACCGAAAATTATGAGCCATACAATTAATTGCGGCATTATCTGCTCAACGCCAACTGTTTCAGTCTGTAGCGCTACGTTTACTGTGTGGGCGCTGAACATAACTGCGGCTAGTTAAAGACATTCCTGTTTATAAAAGTTCGTATAACACGATAATAAATAAAAGCGCTAATATTGAAGATATTACGGACAAGCCAATGTTATTAATTGAGTTAAATGTCATGAATACTTCCAACCGACACTCATTAACAACAATGTCGTACATGGTGTTGGTAGTATGACCACCTTCAGTGTTTGTCTCCAAACTTAAGAAAATCTCTGAACCTGTTGAAGACGGAACAGTCTACAGTTTTGTTTTTTATTTTGAATAGAATTTTTTATGATAATACTGTCCTATAGAATCCTGAGTCTTTGAATGATTTTCTTGACTATTTTTTGGGCATAAATTCTGTCTTTTGTTAAATAACGAGTGTATAAAACTGCTCAAATCGCCAACTAAATTCTGTTATGGCAGTTTATAAAACAGATAATATGTGGATGGCAATGCATGTATTGTTATGGTCCTTAAATCATTATTGTTTACTTTTGTTTATGTTGTATAATTTTTGTATGAAACATTACCTGTATTTTATGGAATTTAATAATGTTGCATACCTTTCTTCTGTAGTTGCTTGAATAATACAGTTGTTAATAAATAACCGTAAATACAAACAGTTGCATTAGTGGTTATTAATTAAATTCATTTATTTTACGAATTTAGGCTTTGTGGTCACACAGTTAACACCTATATTTTTATCTGAGTTTTAGCTGTTTATAGAAATTTTTTACTATCTAAATTGTGCATCATAAAAACGTTATTAGAAAACCCACACAAGAGTTAGTTAAATTATTGGAGTACTAACAGTATGGCCAGCCTGTTAATCGTTATCATGACAAGTCTGAAAATGGAAGCTAAACCCAGTTATCGTCAAAGACACATTTGCGTGCTCATATTATTTTTATTTGTTGAGTTCTCATTTTAAAGTTTCAGTTTAATAGTAAGTAAATGTCTGAGAGCAACAGAAAAACAGGTAATAAAAACAAGTGATAACCGTAAGCGCAACAGGCTAAAGCTGGTGTTAGTGGCAGTGTAAAAGCATGCAGTCAATTACCCTACCTGAAGTAAATTTTAAACCAGGTGGAAGAATCCATCCTGCAGATTTTGTGAAGATATACTCTAAAGTTTTGCCAGCAGAATGGCCGGATTGGGATAAGATTCGATATGTAAAGACAAGCTGAAAGAAGAAGCATTCTCTTGGAGTTGTGAAATACCTGAGGATTGTGAGGATTATAATGAATTTTTGAGGATGTTTCGGGACAAAGGTTGGTCGGCGCAGAGGCAGAGAAGAGTAAAAAGTGATTTCTATAATTGTCGGCGGTACAGCAGACGCGACGGACGAATGCGTGAATTTTGTGAAGTAATGAGACGAGAATTACGTTATTTAGATCAACCTGCAGGAGAAGTTGAGCCAGTGGAAATATCGTTGCAGAAGTTACCGAAACAGTTCCAAAATAAGCTGGTTGTCAGACAGTGGGTACAAAATTGATGAATTTTTGGATCTTCTCGAAAGAATAGATCAATGTAATGAGACGAACGATGAACTGTTGTATTTTTAGCTGACGAAGCTTCCTACATCCGCTGATAAAACTGAGTAGAAGACTAATGGTTTGGCTTGTTATGGTAAATAATTTGCGTATATTTTTGTACATTTGTTGGATTTGAGTGCCAACCATTGAAGTTAACGTAAAACTTAAATGGTGTGTGTAGCTAGTAAGATATCTGTAATTTACAGGTGTCGGAATTATAACAGAATGAATGCAAAGGATTTTTAAGAAACTTTCTCATTTAATTTAGACTTTTCATATAAGACATATCAATTATAGTGAACAATAAAATCTTTAAATAGCACTTCGAAACGTACCGTTTAACTCCATGCTGTGCGAAGGACATAGAAAACTAAATAAATACTAGATATTACTAGTAGGTTTTAATCCACGTGATATACACCTTTAAAAATTGTTATTGTTAGTAAACTTAATAAAATAATCGATGAAAATGTTATTATCAAATTTATTTTAATGTTTTAGAATTTAATAGACTCATTAAGGGAGAGCTCTGTTAATAGAGCCTAGGAAGTTTTCTAACAACCACAAAAACGGACACCTTATTTTTATTAAATTCTAAATATCTTGCCAATCTGATTATTAAAGTTTGAATTATTTTTAATAAAATAAATGTATCTTACACTTAAACATATGAGTTCCAAAAACACATTTTGCTAGGGGTATTTAAAAGATAAAGATTCACCAAATTCTTGAAACAAAAGTTTATGAGGTTTAATACTTTTATCACATTATAAAATATGCTGGAAGTAAATATCAGCTCAAAAAAGTCCTCATACACGTTTTTACGTTTATACAAATAAATAAGACGGACGAAGTAAATCATACAGACAGCTTCTGAACTTACATCTGGGTTCTAAGAGCCTAAAATTACTTGCATTTTACTTTGGAAATAGCTTTACGGTATGATTGAATTCCGTAGAGACACTTTTATAAGGAGACCTCGTGTGGGATTTGGCTGTCAAAACTTTCGCGAGAGCAAGAAATTTTCTGAGATCCAGTCCAAACAAACTGATACAAATATTTTTTTCTTCTTCGAGAAACTATTGGAAAGTAAATTATGTGTCAGTTCTTTAGATGAAATGCTTCTTGATATTCAATTTTTGATAAATGTGGTATATAAGATGCATTTCTTGGAACAAATTGCTGGTAGTATCCTTTAGTGCAAAACATTTCTAAATTCTGTTTATTTACTAAGAAAAATATGGCTTCTTCGTTCCAAGCGAAATTATTTACAGATTCTTTAATTTAAGAACTGTCAGTAGTCCTGTTTTCTTTTTTCATATATAATTGTTCTAAATAATTTCCATAGAATGCTGGATGGTCCAAAAATAATTTTCTTCGTACTTCTGCTCATAATCTCTAAACCTAAAAACTGAAATACGACCTACTCGTCTAAATAGAAGGAGGGCGGGGAAAGAAACACGAATCAGTGTAGAGGTGATATTTAAGAGCACGTAGTGTAAATTGGAATGACCAGGAATTTCTAGTGTAAGTGATTAATGTTACATTACATTAAACTTTTAATTTACAAACTAGAGATTCTACAAAATGGTCTTTCTTCATGTAAGATCGTAAATTAACTACTATGAAAAAACGTTCATAAACTACAAAAAAAATTAGGTCACAGAAAAGCGGTTCAGTGCTATAATGTTGGACATGTATGTACCAGTTTCTTCGTAGTTTCATGTACCCCTGCTAAAACTTCTGCAACGCCTGAGGCAAGTGCTGAATAGATAACAAAAATGTAATCGCATTTCCAGTACAAACAATACTTCTAAAACATCATTTGTAAATAACATATGGTAGCTGTACGATTAATTGAATCCTTGTCACTCATACAGTAGCAACAGATGCTTTGCGTCCTTCCTGTTTTATAAAAACGACGAGTGCAGCATGCCTCTTGCCAGACTCTGTTTTTAATTATTCTGAGATCCTTGAATTAATTGAGTAGACGTTAAGAGGTCTTTCGTTAAACAGGAGGATGACTCATCCTCTTTTATGACGAAAAGTAATTGAATTCGTGAGAATGTTGCGGGTATTAAGCAGCTTTTGTCGATGTTGTTTGCGTGTGCTCTTTAATTGATAATTAAATACAATTATATATTTCATTTTATCATTGTTTGCCTTCAAAAATCTTATAACTCTTTAAAAATTAAATATAAGTTATATTTTCTATGTAGATTTAAATGCCAAAGTACTTTACAGAAATTAAATACGTCACCTAAATGGCTTTTATGATCTAATTAACGTTTGCAGTTTAATTAATAATACCTTTTAAATCAATGTGCTGCGGAATTGATAAGGCACTTAGTGATTTTATCATTGTCATAAGTAGCCTGACTATCTCTGATGTCTAATTATCACGTTGCCTGCTCGCCGTTGTATTCATTTTAACATTTTCATAAATAAAACCGTGTCTAGGCACGTCAATGTAATACTAATAAAAATACGTCATTTGTGGCAAGTTCTGGAAACACATTTTAATACAATATAGTTTTAAATATATTTGCTGATTGAGAACGC
>CM061920.1:82385910-82572580 GCA_031002005.1 Vandiemenella viatica
GGACTGGTCGTAGAATAACCGAGCGAGTTCGAGCGTGAGTAGACGGCAATTTGCACTACACCTAGTCTGTACTGAGTCCTTGGTAGTTCCAGTGCTCAGGGTCCAGATAAGCAATCGCGGAGGCTGACACAACCGACGAATTAACTTTACTTCCCTCCGACAGGACGGCCATAACACAGCTGATGCACCGAGCTACCGGCTCTCCTCCGCAAGCGCAGAGTAATTAAGGCTCAAACCATGGCTCCATAGATGGAAGTTAACAGACGCCAGTTAATCAATATTATTAGCAGCCGATTGCATCACGGCAACTATCCCAGCCACCTAAATCGGATAGGTCTGAGAGTCCTATGTGACTGCGTTGATCAAGAATTATGTGACATAAATCATGTTCTGTTTTCTTGTAAGAAACACACCAATTTTCAGGAAAAAATGGTGAAAGACCTTACATTGTGCAATACTCCTCTTCGAATCAATTTATGCATCTTGCTCTCTTCCAACAAACACCAAATATTAAAAGATCATAATGTCCTTTTTCAAGGATAAAACATTCAAATATAGATCTATGGAAACCAATAAAAAATTCTTGGAACAAAGTTGATACCTCGACTACAGTATACCATCCAATCAGAAATATCCTCGCAAAACATTATCATCTAGACATATTACTAGAATGAGTGCCCTTTGTGAATGGTTAGGGTACAATTGCTCCACATTGACCAAAATAGATTTAAGTCATAGTGTCAGAATAATCCCACTAATAATGTAATGAACCCTGTAGTGAATAGATAAGAGATATAACAAAGTATCTTACAGTATTTCATATCAATGTATTATTTATATGGCCAAGAATGTAAATTGTTGAAAAATAAAATGTATTGAACTTGGCTGTATGGTCAATAAGGCCTAAAGCCATTAAATAAATAAAAAAACCTGTACACAAGATAAACTCGCATACGCAATCGCGTTAATTCAATTTAATGTCCTTTGTAAAGCTTAGGCATAAAGTCTTTACTTCATTTGGAGTTGCTATTCTGGTATAATAAATAAGTTTTCTTTTACACAAAATTATTTAATGTTGAAAATTCGGTAATATTTGTGAAATTGCAATAACATTTGTTCCGCAAGAGTGTCCTGCTTGTTCCCTTGCCATAAATCCTGCTGTAAATGTGTGGGTTCAATTTAAATTCTTTTGGATCAAATTGAATGTCTTACAAACAAATGTTATTGAAGAACAGATAAACGGTCTGATGGACAGTATGCCTATATGGACACAAGCTTGTATCAATGCAAGGCGATGTGTTACCCCAACTAAAGCAATGGAGGTTTACCCGCAGCCCTGATGGAGGTTTTCCGCAATCGTCAGGCGAACGCTGGGACGATGCCCTATCTCCGCCAGGTAAAGTACACATTACACAAATGATTATACACTTATCACATACAGAAAACAATTACACATTTCACATGTAGATGGTAATACAACATTCCTCCGATAGTGTAAATGCTCCGGATTTGAAAAAAAAATTTGGTTCCATTACGGGTGGGATACATATCCTCCCACTCACATAATTACACACCGGTCGCCTGGGTAAAAACAAAAAAAAAAAGCAAGTGAAGAAACGAATAGTTTACTGGAGAGTCAAACCAATTTCGGTTTATCGTAAAGAAAGTGGTCCACCCTCCAGCCGAAGTGGTAACCACTGAAAATGGAATATACTTTAACACAGGGTGAAACATGGATGTGATATATGATATCCCCTTAAAACCCGTTATCAAAGACATGTATTAAAACGGAAACCTAGCATCAGAATAAAAGATTATGACAGCGCTACATAGGGACATTTAAGCTGTCGGTGGCTACTTGACTTATGTTTCTACAATTTACCGTGTGAATGCTTCATCCTCATGCATGATTGAACCCTAAAAGAGTGAGCAGGGTCTAACTGAATATTTGATTATGGCTTTACAATCAATCTGCGTTGAGAACATTAGAGCCAGGAAAAACCCAAATTAGGATTGTCAGACCGGAGCATTTAAGCCCGCGTCCTCCAGAATGTCAGATCCGAACGCGATCTCTCATCCATCACTGATGGTAAACCGCTATTAAGCTGTGACTTCCTTTCACTAGGTATCTCGAATTAAGTTAATCCTATACAGAGGCAAAGTGCGCGGTGACTTAGAATCTATCATTCGGTCACTAACCAATCAAAAATATACCATTACTTTCATCAATGGTATGGAAAAGATACTATACTTAATTTGCAGTCATCCACTCACGCAGAGCGATAATAAGTATACGGAGTAAACGAGGTGTGTGTTACTACTGTTGCAGATTGTGCGTGATGTTCCAACCTATATTCCGGTTGTAAAGCTACCACATATACTTTAGACATAGAACGTAATTGAGCACCCTGCAGTCATATATATATTCTTTTTTTTTTTTTTTTTAAAAGCATTGAATACGGCCAAAGTTTGAACTCGCTCTTATTCCAACAATGGATTTATTTTTCGTTATCTGAGAGCCACTTTCTGCGCTGACTTTTCGCTCGGAGAGGAAAACCTTTTCGGTGGCACCTCGCCGGAAGTCTGCGACAGACTTCCTCCTTTTTTTTTTATCAGCGGCGCCTCGAAATGAACTGTCGGAGCACCACTAACGACGTCCACGGGAACTAATGCGTTTCTGGTCAATTCCGAATGGAGTCACTCCGACAGCTTACTGGCTGTCCTTTACGGATTTTTATACCACTGCCGTCCGTCTGTATTTAGTGTTCCGCTAACGATGACAAGTGCGAGATGATATAGCGACTAGGTGATATGTGTCCACCCAGGGAATCGACTTGTCTTATTATACATGTTAAATAAGCATTTCTTATCTAAGTGGAACAGTAGGTAAACTGGAAATCTCGCAAATGAAGAAAAAACCAAGACACGCAATACAACTCTGTATGAAATTATTTCATTTCCACACTCTATTATCCAAGGAGATACTGGTGTTATCTTCATTCTTTTCTAAGTGTTCCTTTTTACAGTAACTTCATTGATTTGTGGGCCAATATAAAACAGTGTTTGATTTTCCAAATAGAATTGCTATCATACTGAGCAACTATTATTTTAGTGATAGAATTGGTTGTATATATATATATATATATGGAAATGAAAAAGAGTTTAATTAAACTGAAAAATTTAAGTAATACTGAATTGTTTATTTTAAGAGATGAATAAAACTAGCCATTAAATATAACGGAGTAACTACGTTTGCCGAAACGTTTTGAAAGTTATAGATGTTGAAGTCAATTTTTTTTATTCTAATCTCAGTGTTCATCTGCAGTTCTTACTTTCGACTGTTCCCTCGACTAACAAATTAACCAATCCTCCATGTCTCAAAATATGACCTACCATCCTGTCTCTTTTTTCTGTAAGACTCTACCACAAACTTCTTTCCTCGCAAATCATTTACAAAACTCGTTCGCTTCGTACTTTATCTGTCCACTTAGTTTTAATTTTTAGCATCCTTCTATAGTACCACATTTCAAATGCTTCAGTTTCCTTCTGTCTGGTATTACTAAAGTCCAATCTTCGCTACCATAAAATACTGTGCTCCACACATAGAGTTTTAAAAAGTTATTTTTCTTGAAGGCTCTTTTCGCTACTGCTATTCTGCTTTTAACATCATTCCTACTTCGGCCATCAGTTGTAATTTTACTTCCTAAGTAGCAAAATTTACTAACTTCTGCTGTTACATCTGACCCTATTTTATATTTAACCTACTAATATTAGTATTATTCCTCCTATATTTCATCACTTTTGTCTTGCTTTGGTTTATATTTAGTACAAAATCTTCCTTCAGTATTTTGGTCATAATATTCAATAACTTCTCCTTACCGTCAACCTGCTCTGCTAAATAGACAATGTCATCAGAAAGTCGTAGCATACTAATTTTTTCCCCTTGAACATTAGTGCCACATTCAAAACTGTCTTTCACTTCCTTTATCGCTTCTTCTTCATACAAGTTGAATATTAATGGGGATAGACTGCAACCTTGTCTCACACCCTTTTTAACTCATGAATGTCTCTCATGAATCTCTACTTTTATTATAGCCACTTGATTCTTATAACGATTATAAAGTATTCTTCTTTCTCGGTATTTTAGGCCCAACTAATTTAAAATTTTGATCATCTTGTCCCACCTTACATTTTCAAAAGGTATATCTAAGTTCTCTGATTTTCTTGATCCGCCCTTCAAGTATTAATCTTAAAGCCACAATCGGTTCACTTATACCGCGGTTTTTTCTAAACCCAAACTGATCTTCACCTACTATCCCATCTGCTACACTTTCCATTCTTCTGTATATTATTCTGGTCAGTAATATTGAGGCATGTGATGTTAGACTTATAGTGCGATAATTCTCATATCAGTTAGCTTGTGTTTTCTTTGGAAGTGTGAAGATGACACTTTTATTAAAATAATTGGAAATTTCTCCTTTTTCATAACATTTTGATACAAGTTTGAATAATCTTTGCATTCATTTTTCTCGTAGAGATTTCAGCAGTACTGCGGGAATTGCATCAATTTCAACTGCCTTATTTGATTTCAAATCATTCAAAGCTCTTTCAAATACTGTCCTCAAAACAGGATCACCTAAGTCATCAAGGTCGACATCAACTTCTGTTTCTACTGCAGTGTTATTCAATTTATCTCCATCATACAGTTTCTTTACGTATTCCTTCCATCGGCTAGCTTTATCTTCTGAAATTAGAAGAGGTTTCCCATCGGCAGCTTTAATGTTTATACCTCTTTTCTTCATTTCTCCAATATTCTGTTTATTTTTCCTATATGCCACATCTACTCATCTACGACCATTTCCTTTCCTACTTCTTCACACTTTTCTTGCAGCAATCTTTCTTTTTCTTCTTTGCATTTTCTGTTTATTTGATTTCTAAATTGTCTGTATTACTCTCTTCCTGCTTCTTCCTGAGCATTTTTGTGCCTTCACCTCTGATCCATCAACTCCAAAATTTCTTCTGTGATCCAAGGTCTTCGGGCAGTTTTTGGATAAAGCCTAATATCTCTTTACCAGCTTTCATTGTTTTTGTCTTTAATGCTTTCCATTCGACCTCAGTTGAGCCATTTTCAGAATTAGTACTTAGACACTCGTCTACCATTTCTGAAAACTTTTCTCTCAGGTTCGTTGAACGTGTTTATCCATTATGATTACTCCTCCCTGAGCAATTCCTATCGGGAGATCCGATTGGGGTGCTATTTTGCCTCCGGAATATTTTATCCAGGAAGAAGCCGTTATACTTTTGAGAGGATTACATAGCCTCGGGATACCCTTAGGATCTTTAATGCAGTGGTTACTGGTTGCTCTGCATCCCCATGCCGTTGATCATTTCTGATTCATCCGCCTTTAGGGACTGTTTCCAACCCAAGGGCAAGTAGGTGCCCTGAACCACTCCCCGCTCTTCCGCCCTCCTTTCGAAGGCCGTTGGCAAGCAGTGGGCGACTCATAATACCGGGAATATTTCAGTCGCCAGAGCCTCGTCAGTGCAAACGGGTTGTACCACGTGAAGGAGAGGTTGACTTATCTTGACCTTTATCTCGCTAAACAATATTGCTAAAGTTCAATAAAGCCTAATACAGTTGAATAAAATTGCTGACTTTGAACATCTATTGACAAAAATATTCGTAAATATATAAATGTAATGATCTCCGAGCACTACACGGCAGAATAATAAAATCAATCATTTAATAGCTGCATCATTTATTATTTTTTGCCGCAAACAAGTGATAAATAATAACCAGAAGAAATTGGCTAAAATAGATGCAGGAGATCGTTAAAAATTGAAAACAATTAGAATCTAAACTTGCGTAAAAACATTAGTTCGGATCAGATGCTTCTGGAGAACAAAAAAATAATTTTTGAAAACGTTTTTAGATCTTCTTCCCAAATACAATTAAAGTCCGATTTTAGTGTGTGAAGAATGGATGTTTTATGGTCGGTCAATAGTGTGACTAGATTTACATAGACGACGTGGGAGTGAGATACGCAACAGAATAAAGTAATGAGGATCTTTTAGTTTTTTAGTTAAGAAGGTATAACTAACTGATTTTCGGAACACCAATGTAACAGAACCTATGTCTACAGAAGGTTTCTTATCTAGAAGGAACCTTGTCGTTAATCATCAGTTATGAACTGTAACTAAATATATTTTATCTAACATTACCAGAATTTCTTGATGCTTTTCTCATGAAAATAATAAAAAATAATAACTATAAATTTTAAATTGTTTCAGCAGGAATAACACCATTTGACCCAGTTTTATCATTTCCTTCATTCAAATACAGTGCGAACCAACTTGGGCTAACATCCACAGTTATCTCGAGAGTTAAAATATTTCGCCATAAATAGGAAGATGTATGGAACTAAAACCACATCATAATACCGTTCAACTTCACATTCACTGGTTGTTGACACGTATTTTATAGGTGAAATTTTCGGAAAACGTTAATACAAAAGATAATTAACTGCAGTTCTGGCGCTTGCTCCACTTTCAATAGGTTAGATGTACGTGTGAGAGTGGAATAGCGATAAAACAGAACCAGTTGATGAGGAGACACAACTTCCTTCGCAGCGTCTTTTATCTCGAGTCGAGTCTATTCCCTCCTCGCTGGCGTTTAACGCTTGCTCTGATTGCCACTTTTATGGGCAGTTTCGTTGTAATCGCAGATATCGTAATAGACGTTGAAACTTACCACCAGGTGGGAGTCAGGCACTAAATCTAAATGGGGAACAATTAACGCTTTCAGTGCCCAGCTGCCAAGTGAGAAGACATACGGAGGGGGTTGGGGTTGTTACATTAATAACAGCGGCAACACTAACGAGGTGGCTTGTCTTGGAACGTGAAGTTAATAACCTGGCTGCGAACATGGCTAAGAGAATGCAATAACCTCAGCCGCATCGAGGTAACGGAAGTTCAGTTCGTCTGAGCAGAACGTCGCAAATCACCAGTAATGAATTTAATATTTATGATCTGTATGATAGTAGAGAAACTGTATTACAAATCAAAAACACATTTTTTTAGTCTGTTTCAAATCATCAGTATCTTTATTAGTTTTAAAATCTGTAACATAATTACTGCTAACGATTTTATTGCCTTCGTTGGAAAAACTATTAACCAAAATGTGAAAAAATGCCCAACAGAAACAAAAGCTTTCCGGCGAGAGAGTTACCAAAAAATGTTGTCATTTTGAGTAATCACACAATACTTCTGGATCCAAAATTTATGTTCCTTCAGCAGTTCTAATTAGAAATGCTGTCAGTAACATAACCACAATCTCTCACCGCTATGGGTGTAATACAATACTATTTTACATGTATTAATGAGAAAAGCTTTCTCATTAGGAATAAAATGTGATTTTTGGGATCATTTTCTAATAACTAAGTATAAAACAGAAGCAAAAAAAAACTATTTTGCAGAAAGTAGCCAGTGAAAATAGCACCGAGTATTTGTTATATTCTTATATAGAAAATTAATTATCCCTCCAAAATTGGAGTATAACATAAAAATTTCATTAATTCACGTAATAAAAAATTAAAACCATTTAAAATGAAGGTAGAAGAATCACGTCTGTGATGGAGCTGTGGAAGTGTGATGAATCGAATCCTGGAATAATTACCACCCGAATAAGTAACATCGACTGAACTATTAGTAGGTATTTATTGTACAATGTTTGTGCGTAATTTTTTAAACGAATTTAGTGGCTTAAGAAAATGAGATTTTTTAACCTTTTTTCACGAGAAACAGTTTGTAATAAAAAATAATAATTATAAATTTTAGTTTTTCGAAATCAATTACTTTTTTCCTATGTAACTAATTGTATTTTCACTTCACCCGCAAATTGTAAGGAAGAAATTTAAACCTATAAATATATAATTCCACTGCAGTAAATCGCGAAATTATTAACATCTGGGAAGAATGATTGATATTCCTTTGTTGGTTATAAATGAATTGAACAGGACAATATGTATCTACTAACTATGCAAACTTATGTTATCAAAACTCCCTTTTAGGAACCCAAGCGCTAACTTAGATTCGATCTGATATGTGAGTCTAAAGCACGCAGGTGTATTTGGGAAGGAGATAGTAGTTTCACCACAAACTACAGAGTTAAAAATGGAAGGTAATCCCACACTTTGTCTTTTTTCCAGCAGCAAACTTTGATTTCTGAGTCAAGATGACATAAGCAACTGAAAGCTGTAATCATCTTTACGTTGCACCTATGGTTGGATACGCGTTGTGGAGATGCGTATTATCAGCGCTATAAGATTTGTATGTTTACTTCATGTTAATGTACACATTTATACAATTCTGGATATCTCAATAAGAAAAATGAGAGTGCTTAAGACATTTTAAATTTTTATTGCCTTACATAGAAGAACGTTCAGCAAGAAAGTATATAAATTATGTTATCATATTGCATATATATTTCTATTTCTTATGAAACTAGTCAGTAACGAAAAGAAGAGCTGGCTATCTGAATTTAAAATATTATGAGGTTGTTAATACGATATTGAAGAGAAAAATGTAAGAAAACTAGAGAAAAACAGAAATTTTCATTTACCAAATATATAACGAACAATATATGTGATAATAATTACGATAAGTAAAAACTCGAAAAATGAATTCAAAGCTGAAAATACTTTTAAAACGCTCCGACCGAATATGGATCTTAATCTCAGGCGAACAGAAGCTGATGTGGTTACAAAAGTATGGCCCATTGTTTTAATTTCCTCCGACAGTGTAAATGCTCTCAGATATCAGAAAGTTTTTTAAGAATGCAGCCTTACATTAAAAAAAAAAAATACTCAGCATTCAAACTTAATGGCTAAAGAAAATTTGAGATGATTGGTTATTCCAGATACCTGAAGCACTGAATAAGTATTCTGCAAATCGCTAATATCAAAAACAATTTTGCTATTACGTTGTGAGCAAAATAAATTGGAAGAGTTTAATTAATCGCAGATTTTGTCTGTAGTGTGGCTGGACGTTGTAACATGACGCGCTGTCACCACGTTACAAGGTGCATTTTTATTATATATGTAATAATATAAGAGTAATTTACATAAATCTTGGGCGACCACCTAAATAGATTTTTGTTGTAATTTTATAAAGTACGCAAGATTCCAAGTGAGGACTGTAATGAAATGATGAACATACAGTGTATCTTGGCAAAGCGAATATTCAAGAATTATTGAGCTATGTAGGCTTGAAGCTAATCTTGGTCTTCCCGAATCATGGCGACGGGACGTCGCGGATTTGGGGTTTGCCAGACCACACACTCTGCTCCCCGGGGATGGGCGGTCAACAACATCACTCACCTGGCGGGAAAAGCCTGCCGTCCGAAACCCGAATGTTCCCTCGCCCCGGCGAACTTAGCCGAATATGTCCGACCTCTGTTAGATACTCTAGCCAAATCACATATCTGGGATATCACGTGACATTAGGTGCCGACCTGAAGATCCAATCCAAATGAGCGTATAACTTAAAATCCTGGGAATTTTTGTTATATGTGAGCTTCGAGACTACAAATGGGCGGAGCGAGAAGTTTCCTCGTGGACCGAAGAGCGAGGAGCTGGACATTCTGACTTCGATCTTCGAGTCCAAGCTATGCGAGTCTAGTCTGAGGTGGACTTGGAAAGTTGGCTTCACTCGCCAACTGCCGTTGTACGATATCTGGCTGCCAGCTTGCCTTGCTGGAGCAAGCTTATCACAGCAACACAGCCGGTAATGCGATGATGCGCATTGTCAGACCAGAGATGCCTATAGCCGACTTGTGAGACAATCTCACATATCGTGGGTCCGCTACAGTCACCGCAGACATCAGACGCAGGACTACAATGGTAACTTATTACGACCAAGCCATCTGATTGTGCATTCCGTGAAACAGAACCCGTAAGCGACTTTGAGAGGATAGGTCCATGTTCTCACTTTGTAATTGTAAAAACCCCTGAGCTAGAGGCATAATTTGCCAGAACTAGTTATTTTCGAATGATATATTGTTCATTCTGGCGCCCATGATTTTCTTTTTAACTGTAAAGTCACAGTATTATGATACCTTTGTCTGAGGTCGTCATAACTTGTATTTTTCATTGTATCCAATTGTCATTATTTCTTGCATTTTGATTCTGAGATATATTTAAAAGTAAATATACAATTGTTTGCTTGCTCATGACGGCTAATTGTAACTCTGAGCGTTGCTTTTATGATTTTGCCAAATTTGTGTTAATATTAACGATACATTCGCTCAGACTTGTAATCGCCAGTGATAAGAAAATAAATGTCATATTGTGACAATTTTTCCTAACTTCCAACTAACGTCGAGATTCTTGCAAAATTAATAAATTTTCATTCCTTCATAAAAAAAATTAAAAATCCACAATTATTAATCATAAAGGTATGAAAGATAATTGTAAGGTAGTTTGCCCGCCAAGGCACCCACCACAACGTACAATTTAAAGTGGAACTTGGCTTACACGACTTACACAAGGCTAGCTATACAAAATAATAGTTTTAATAATTCCTGGCCGGGGGAGATTTCGAATGCGGCATTTTTCAAAGTGAGCGTTATAATACTTATCGACAAGCCCAGCCATGTAGTCACGAAAGTCTGTTCTGCAATTCGAAATGATCTATGCTATGATACTCAGTACACTGTTTTCATAATTTCACTACATACGATTTTAATGAACGAAATTTACACACGAAATTTGGCAACTAATTACGGGTTGAAGATCAAGAGAACCTTTTAATTCACCATGCGCACAACCAAAAATTACCAAGAAATTGATAAACTGACAACAG
Organism: Vandiemenella viatica; assembly: GCA_031002005.1. NCBI lineage: Eukaryota > Metazoa > Arthropoda > Insecta > Orthoptera > Morabidae > Vandiemenella > Vandiemenella viatica. The sequence goes on from CM061920.1 coordinate 82,396,771, forward strand.
CGTTTATTAAGGCTAAGATAAATATGAATTCAGTTTTTGAAACAGCGAAAGCAATTATCTTACTTTTTACTACAACCTATCTTTACCTTCAAAGAATTTTAACTGAGGACTTGATTTATTTTCAACAAATTGTCATGGTTCGATATGAAACTTGATAAATGAGTTCCAATGTTGAAACCACTTTTAGAATTCAGATTTTAATCTCTGGCGAACAGAAACTAATGTGGTTACAGAAGTATGGTCTCCTGCTTTAATTTCCTCCGGCAATGTAAATGCTCTTAGATATCAGAAAGATTCTTAACAACTTTGCGAGCTCTTTCACCGACGGCGAAACTTTAGATTAATGTAAAACCGATTCTGCCAATACTGCGACCTGGAACTCTGATAATTATATAACAATGGCGGTGGGGTAATCCCAGAGTGGAATCTTATTACCGACGGAAGTAAAATAATATTTTTTTCCGAAATAAGACTGAAATTGTTTCATTGCAAGTTCTGCTAATTTTTTATAACGCGATTAAGTTGAAATGTCTCATGCAGTATAGGAGTAAATGAGATGTCAGCATCCAGTATTTTGTAGGCAACAAGACTCGATTAAGTGAACAAAATGGAATCACAAAACGACGTGTGATACTAACGCGTTTAACCTGACTTTCCTTATACTTGCCTATCTTCAACTTTTTATATTCAGAGGTTATATTCAACAGCTCTTGAATGTTGTAAACTAATCCAACGAGTAATTAGAAATAGGATTCATACTCTTTCAATGCAGATATTTGCTGGAGAAACGACAACGACAGTAAATAGTTACTCATGCTTGTCTCGGAATTGCAATGGCCTACAATGCCACTGCTGTATTCACAAGGAACCTTCTCTGTGCAGTTTTCTTTTTCCAATAATATTCAGACTATATTTTGTTGTTTACTTTCTCTTCAAGCAATCATGGGATGTCTTACTGGGATTAGGGATATTATTTTTCTGATGTTGCTACCGAAAATCCTTTTTTTTCCTCACACTACTCCTTTTACAATTATTTTTTCCACACCTCTCCACGCACATATCTTACATTTGCTATCCGTAGGCACTAACAACCTTAGAGTCAATGTTTCAAAGAAGAGAGTTTTGAGCATGTAGATTTGGCCGAATATCAAAGTGAATATTAGATGAGAAATACGAAGTTAACGATACCTACTGGTTGCATATAGGTCTTTTATGAGATTGTTTATTTCATTTATACGTATGTGGCAATGCAATGAACTAATGGTGGCCTATTACATCGTAGTTCAACCCTCTCTCGCAAACCAGTATTCAACTGTGAACAGCTGATGCCTAAAAACCTCTGGTTATGCTTTGCAAACAAATAATAAACGTGAAGCTCGTGAGATAAAACGGACGGAAAAGTCACTCACGCACTCCAATTAATTATGCTTCTTTTTTTTATATATAAGAATAGTTTATCAAGCAGCTGAATAATTTGACATATTAAAAAAATAATATGGACTGGCTTAAATCAATTTGTTCCCACGAAGTTTATTAAGGTTAGTAAGAACTTCCCGTGGTTCAATAGGGAAGTGAAACAGTTGCTCAGGAAGCAAAGGCTTTTACATGCCACGGTAAAGAAGTCGGGGGACTTGTCTAATCGCGCTAAATTAGTCCAGTTGCGAGCGGAAGTGCGTAAGGCAATGCGTTATGCGTTTAAAGAATTCCAAGTCAGAAATTTATCCAAATATCTGATTATTAATCCCCAAAAGTTATGGTCATATGTCAAATTAATAAGAGGCTCTCGTAAGGTCATGCCGTCGTTGATTAATGAAAATGGGCATATGAAATTAGGCCTTAAGAACCAATTCGTGAAGGTTAGTCAAGATTCTGATGCCTTTCAGCATTTAAAGAATTTTTCCAAACATAGAGACTATATTTTTATCGGCCCACAAATAAAGAAAACAATGTCCAGCGATTAATTTCCACAGCTATTCAACAATAACGAAAGACAAGCCTGGGACAGCCTGGAAGTAGTTACTTTCTTGTAAACAATAGAGCTGAGAATTGCTACTAGCAACTTTAAATACATAAGTTGATGAATGTCCCTTGAAGTCCATATGTTTCATGATTAGTTAGACTAAGTTAAAGATAATAAGTGTGCCTGTTTGAAAGAATAATATGAATGTGTTCATCAAGACGTGACGGACTTTGAACGTCGTTATCGGCGGCAATACAATGAGAGTATGATAAGGATTTATATTTGGGGTAATGCAACAAAGTTTATAGAGACACAGGAGAAATATGAAAAATATTAATTTGTTATTTTTTTATATATATATTCTGCTACGGTAGTTTTTTCTTTCAAACTTTTTCAAAATAAAAATTAATATCAAAAGTTTTCTTTTTTAAATGCAATAAAGTATGAAAATTGGGAACTATATTTTTTTAAATCAATAATTTCATTCTGACTATTACAAAAGCATATATTTTCGGATAAAACTATTTTTCTCTTTGATTAGTGATGTGGAACATCGGATATGTGGCGTACAGATTGAATATTAGTGTTTCCCGGTGTAATACACTTCTCATACGTATTGAAAACCGGAAAGCAAATGCAACCTGGTTACTTAATGTAAAAATAGGGAGAATAAAAATCAAGAGTCAATACCACCTGCTGCAGAGGAATGAATTTATGAAATATCAGTCAATTTTAGTTTAAAAGATGAAACTGAGTTTTAATGTAGTATCATCATGCCATATTCTCCCTTGGGTATTGGTTGGGTAGCCGAACCGTGAATGCCTGGCCCGAATGTTACTGCCCTGTCCTGGTCAGGCACTGTTTACTTCCTCCGACTGTTGTTCATACTCCTCCATTAAGAAATTCCAGTCACTTCTTCCCAAATTTGAGCTTCAGTTTAACGATCACATTTTGGTTTCTTTACACCTGTCGTTGCATAGCGTCACCTTTGCCTTAAGTATGCTGGAGAGTACATAATATTCAGTAATTCTTTCTAGGTCTTCTTTTAACTGCGTGATGACAGCAATATCGGTATTAAAGCAGTAATACGTCCAAACATTCTCTGTTCATACTTATGTTCACTTCATAATTCACAGACTAGTGAACATATGCAGCAGTCTTGCCTTACGGCTTTTCTTACCTCTAGTTTATCCTTACGGTAATTTCTAACAACCACTCTTTCGCTACTATAAATGTTGAATACTGTATTATCATCCTTTGTTTAGGCTTTACATCTGCTTGATTTATAGCAACAAACATCACATTCGTTGTTGCCTTAGTGAAACCTCCTTCCTTCAATCTGTAAACGATAAATGTTTTTACTGGTGCCCACACAGCTGATTTCAAACAGTAATCTTAAAATAGGATTTTTTTTTCCAATGCGCTATATAACATTCTGATAATTAGAAAATAAACTAAAACTAACCCCATTACGATCTAAACTACTATCTGCGGAAACCCAGAAATATTAAAACTGGTTATTGGTAATTATACATTTATTCAGGATACTTATTATTATTCAAAAAATAACATAACAAAATAATAACAATAAAAAAGTAGACAGTAAATCATTAGAAAAAATCTAGGAGTAAGACTCACTAAAGATGGTTAGAGAATAAAATCAATAAAAACAACAGAAAAGTTTTTAAATATCGAAATTGACATCAAGAAAAGGCGAATGAAATTCTTTGGTCGTCTTAAGAGGTTACCAGAAAATCGATTGACAAAAAAGATAATAGATTATGTAACTTCACTTAATAATCCAACACCTTGGCTGAATGAAATTCGGGAGGATCTTAAAAGTGCAAACATAGGAGCAACAGACATCTTAAAAGAGACACCTTCAGACACAAAGTAGACAACTGGGAAGTTAAAACTGAGCAAACAAAACAAAAACAATACCGACCAAAGTGGTCGGAAGAACGCTAACAAGCTTTCTCGGAAAGAATGAAAGCCTACTGAAACAACAAGAAGAACTCAAAGAAAACTTGATTGGGTCATTTGCTTAACGTCTTCCATTTATTGGGAGAATTCACCAATAAAATAAAAATAATAATAACAACAAAAAATAATTTTAAGGGGTTGTGATAATGTTAAATATTTAACGAAGCATCCGCGAAAAAATGAAAGAAAAGGGTGTACTAAAATATTAATTATTTTTTGATTTTTATTTACTTACTCGTTCGATTTAGACATTTTGTTTAAATTATTTCACAATAACTATGTATGATAAAAGCTTTAATTTCGAGCAGCAATGTAAGCAGATGTTTTGACTAGATACACATTTAGGATGGGTCAGAATGGCAATCGGCATTTGATGTTATATCGGAAGATGAGAGTAATTTAAGTTCATTTTTGTAAAAAAAATAGCAAAAATATAGTACCGACACCAGTTGAAAGCAGTTCAACATTTATCGCGATCTTTGTGACCTGGGCATGGATTATAACTAATATTTCGTGCCTTAATATAAATTGTTAACATTTATTTTGCCTTATTTTCACTGATGCAATATTACTGACATTATTATTTTAGATGCGTGTAGCTATTTTAAACTGTATCGTGATGTAAAAAACAATAGAAATTTGTACAACACTTACAAATATTAGGTTTATGAACGATAATTAAAGCAGATAGAAAAAACAATAAAGATTTGCCAGAACATTCCTTTCAACCCGTCATCATTAAAGGGCTCTTAGGCTAGTTTTTTGTATAATAATAAATGACTGGCTTCGTTTGCTCTATCTACGCAAGTCTCATTACGAAGTTAAATGTTGTCACGAAACAGCAAAAATTAGTTTTATTAGTCTCTACTGTTCAAGGTATGTAAGGAAAACCGGTTTCACAGCTCACAGTTGAAGGCGTATTTACACTATAAATCCTTACTGTAACGTTAATGAAAAGGAAACAAACTGGTGAAATTTATTTTCTACTCATTGCCTAAATCCTATTTGTGCAAAACATTTCTGTTTTGTGAGTGACATAGCTTGTACATTCAGTTTTGCAATATCCTGTGGGTACATTAGGTTATAATCTTAACAACTTCTCCGTTTAAATTCGGAAGATAAGACCAATAAACGAGCCGCCGTCTGCCAACGCTGGTCCATCGCAGCATTAAAATAACATAAGCATTACACTGAGAAATAAATGATACAGTTTTTATGCAACTTAAAAGTTCTATACGCATTATTTTGCTTTTTGACAAAGATCTCAATGTGTAATTTTAAAATTTTGTTCTTCTTGCTGTCAGAATGACAACTACTTGTTCAACGATTAAAATTTTTTTGTAAACATTATTGCTAAATCTACGTAATCACGAAGTTGGTATTCTCCGTTCATGAACAATAATATCAATTTCGTTAGACTATAAAGTATTTATGGCAAATTTCTTCTAATTGCTATTTATGGAATAAATATTATTTAGCTCTGTCCTAGTGAATATTCGCCTGTCACGAAGCCAGTATCATGTCCACACCTCCGCACAACTAATCCATTTTGAACTCAAGCGAAGTGCGTTATTGCTGCCTTTGATCATTTCAATTGAATCTACGTCGCTTGATTTAGAGTGTATGACAGGGAATGCAGAATGCTCTTCACCTATATTAAACATTCTATGTTTAGCTCAGCGAATAATAACTTCAGGAAAAAAGGGGACAATGTTTGATAGAACTTCAGTAATCGCTTTTACGTTTGCGAATGAAATAAGCGTGAATGGAAATAACTGGACGGGGGACGTAGCTTAGTTGATGGGGTTCCTGAATACAGTCCGAGCGAACGGCGTTCGATACCCGAACAAACAGAGGAATTTTTCTTTGAAGCTGAACATGGGGACAGGCTCTCAAGGTCGACTACGTGGAGGAAGTTCTTCGCAGAAAGAACGTGGTGCTGACCACGCCCCATCCTCCTTAGAGCAACCGATCAAATATCGAAACTGGGAATCTACTCGCTCGAATCCAATATAGTAAGCCCACGTGTTCTGGAAAGTTACTATATTTTGTGATTATTTTCTTCATTCTTAGTATACCGTATCCAAAAAAGAAACCTTACAATTCCGTCATATTTTTGTCTCAGTTTTTCTGTATGTCACAACGAAGTAATTCCACCGAATTTGAAACCATTGCGATAAATTTTCACAGGAAGACATACACTGAATTAAAAAACACATCGGATAGTTTCTAATATTTTATGGAGCCTTCTTTTAACAGGCGAAGTGCAGCAACTCTACTGAAGTTGTCAGAAGTTCCTGGAAGAAATATTCAGTCATACTTCCTCTACAGCCGTCCATAACCAAGAACTTCTTGCAGACAACTTTTTAAAAAACTTAATATTCTTACAATGACTTCTCGATATATATATTTTCTCATGTGCTTTGTCATAGATCATTTTAACCTGTTTACTTCTAATTCACAGGTACACAATTTCAATACAAGAAACAGAAATAACTTGCACAAAACACAAACTTCTCTGTCATTAGTACAAAGAGGAGTTAATTATTCTGGTATACATACGTTTAATAAGCTTTTCAAGAGTATAAAACAGTTTGCAGATAATGAAGATAGATTTAAAGAAAAACTGATAGATTATCTTTTTGGCAACTCCATTCAAGAATTTGAACAAAATAATTAATTGTATTCGATATGACTTTTGCAAAATTCAGCTGTAAAAATTATTGATTATTGTTATTCTCTTTATTTGTCTTTGTAACATATGAGTGTTTTTATTATTGTATCATATTGTATGTATGTGTATTAACCATGGCATGTTTCACATCCCAAAGGTCCTTCCTCAGTAGGAATCCATGAAACAAGATTGATAAATAAATAAATACCGGCGAAAATGATCCTGGTGCTGCACCCTGCGAACGAGCCGACTTTTCAATCATGTCCAGATACGTTCCCGTAGGTTTAGCGGAGACAGAGCTCCGCACTCCTATTTCATGACCGTAGGCACTGGAGTGTTCCTGCCGTGGTCAGCGACACTACCCAGCTCTTTTTCTTTATCTTCCCGCGGAGTATCCCCCACGGTACTAATTAGATAGCAGACTGGGTGGGCCTACGGGTGCCGTTCCGGACATTCTGCTTCGAAGAAAAATCCTCGACTTCGTCGGGGATTAAATCCCCATCGTCCGGGCCGTAATCAGCGCCTATGGATGAAGGTAATGCCGGAAATTACATGTTGATGGCGCACAATTGACACTGTGGATAGAGGAATGTATAATTCACAAACAATTTCCGAAATGAAGGCGTCTAGCGCCAATTACCATTCCACGTTCATGTCATGTTGTCACAATCACGTTAGAAAACCTTTCACACGACTCATGAGAGTAGCAATGAAAGCCCCGATACTATTTATACGTTTCTTCCGCGGTGCTACCACCAGCTGGATACTTGCATCTTCCTGTCCCATGACTTTGGCAAGTCAGCGTATTTTACTGACCTTAAAAATGCAGTCGATGTTGTTGTGGAAAATTTCAATTAGCTGTATATTTCACGAGATATGAGTTTTTAACATTTTTAAAGGTGTCTTTCCTCATCTAAGCAGATAATTTATAATTATCAAATAGGAAAGATGTATTTGGCATCGCTAAACCGTTATGCGCCGTTTTTTGCCATTTTTAATTACGTATTTAGTGTACTATAAGCCTTTTGAACTCTGCTGATGTGTGAGGTAATTTAGAGTGTTGATTCAGAGCTTTTCCCCTTTCTTCCCCACATGCTTCCTAGCAAATATTGTTTCGTACCACTCGAGAGTAAAATTGTCTTGGTTTACTGGAAGCTAAGCCTATGTGTTCTTATGAAATGGTAATATCCGATGAAGCTACGTATCTATATCATAGTAAGACTTATCCAATGCAGTCAATCTATCAATTCTTTGTGTCTTCAATTAACGCCGTATTGGATCATTACGGAATATCTAACCGAAGAGAATGTCATTATTCTTTCCATCAGCCTTGGAACCGAATGAGTATTGTGAAAAAGTGTTTTCTTTATTATTCTGTTCCTAAAACATATAATTTTCGAATCAGAGTGTATGAACCGTCACAGCATTCTCTTAATTGAATAATCGTAACAAATTTTTTTTTTAATTTAATATTAATTGCAATGGAGCACACGCTCCGGTGGCAATTTCCCTACACACCCGACATCCCACTATCCTGTACCCACCTACATTTTCCCTCCACAAATTTTTACTTTAAATTCTTTTAACGTTTTCGGTAAGTTATTCATCATTTCCCTTAGTAACTCATTCCAATCCCTGACACTCTTACCTAAAAGAGAAAATCTTCCCACACCCTTGTGCCTGAAATCGAGTGCCAGCTTGTGGTTATACTCATCTTTTCCCTTCCATGCACTACTTTTCATACCTACTCCAATATGGTTCCATGCCTCATCGCCAGTATACGCCCTGTACACTCCCATGACCCTCCTCATCCTCCTCCTGTCTTGCAATGAATCCCATTCCAGCTCGTTTATCATATCTGTCACTGATTGCATTCTGCGATAATTTCGAGAAACAAGGCCGGATATATATTACTTACGAACTGTAACAGTCGTAGTTAAATTCATTTGAACTTCTGAAACTGTTAACACCTACTGTGCGAGATCCCAAGAGCGGTCCATGAGAGTGGTAAGCAGCGATAAAACACGATACCTGCCAAGTTTCACACTAGCAGCTGTTTTCCGAGTCCCAGGATGCTGCAAGCTTTCCCCCGCCGCCGCTGCTTTGCGACGTGATTTATGCATGAGCAGTTTACTGTTCTTTCTCGGCTCGTCAAATTACTTCACAAACTCCTCAACAACGGAGGGCACACGAGCGGAGAACTTGTTACACACTAGTGGAGTGTTGGGCGCTACTTGTTGAGTTGGCAACCCTCCCTCACGGACACCGTAATGAACTGACTTGGCCAACTTTGGCGACCGGCGGCTTACGGAGAGTGAACGGGGAGATAACAATAACAAGGCAGCGCGTAATTACTACCGCGAATATTACTCACGTACAGCTCAGACACCTTGGTTAAGGAAACGCCATAAACCTTTCACTTGCCAGCTTTCCTGAGTTATTTATTACGAGTAAAAGATAGTGCCATATCTTTTTTTTCTATTTTTACCGATGCTTTCAAAGTCACTTCCCGTGAAAGCATAATTAATATTCCTTGTCCTAATAATGTTGATAGATGCAGATATAGTAGATGAGACAACAAGGGCCTGCCGTAAACATCAGTGCTTGGCATATAATGTTGCACTTTGACGAAAGAAAAGGACTGTGTGGGCATGAAATCCTACTTCAAATGTGGAAGTGCCTTATCTACAAGGCTATCCGATACCTGCAGGATTTCGACGTTTTGAAGGAACCATCCCGGCATTCACTTGCAGTGATTTCGGGAAACCAGAATCTGGACAGGGATTGGAACTCAAATGCTTGGTCCAAGCGAGAAGAGTTCCATTTCATTTGGATTCTGAGCTTTAAGAAGAACAAAAAAAAAAAAAAAAAAAAAAAAAAAAAAAAAAAAAAAAAAAACTGTATACCCTCTGAAGTTAATTCAGATTACAATTGTTACAGTACATTAGGGAGGACGCGGGCTTGAATCCCCGTCCAGATTTGGATTTTCAACAGTTTTTCTAAATCAATCCAGGCGAATGCCAGGTTGGTTCCTTCAAAATTCCATGACCAAATCCAGTCGTTTCTTGCCCCAATCCTTTCCCACCTCTTAACGATTCTACGTCGACGTGGCGTAAATCCTGAAGCCAAATAATATTAATAATTTGTATTGAGACTGAGCTGAGCTCTGGTGAGAAGATTCAAAAGCGTTCGGTAGTTATATAATACTACATAAATTATTACTTTTTTGTTCAGCGTCCAATATTTAATTTGTATGGAGAAACTTAAATATATCGCAGCAACCTGGGTCGTAAAAGGTATTCGACTTCATTAGTAATTCTAATTCAAAATTATTTTGACACAAGTTCAGCACACCTGCTGAAATGGTAATTCCATAAAAGTTTACCGGATCTTAATTATTATTTTCTATTGTTATTCAGAGTCACATAGTTGCAATTTTCCTCAATAGTATCACAGTTTCTCATCATTACGAAATACGTCAGCTAAATTATAACATTGTTTACTTAATTTTTATCGCCAAAGATTCGATCAGTTTGATTCATTTATGGAAATGAAAAAAGAGGTCATTCATTTTTACGGTGAGCTAATTGGGAATTAAATTTAGTAGGCATCTTAAGGCTAATTGTTATCAAAACAGCATACAGCATCACACAACACTGAAAAATTAAAAATGCAGTTATTATTGATGTTTACGTTATTAAGTGTCATATTTTCTTTTTTTCTGAAGATCTCCTAAATGTGGTCATTGTTTACAGTGGAAGAAGACAAAATTGTTAAATTGTCTCTAGTCTATTTATGAGTTTCGGCTAGCATTACCTAAGAAGCATTAAATTTTATCTCCTCAGGAGGAATAAACATTATCAGATGAGTTGAAAATTTAAGTGAACTTCATAACATAAACAAAGCGGGTAAAACTGATAGATATAATGCGTCTGATAGGTTCGGTCCGTAAAATGTCAGACACCTTAAGTTTTAGAACACCAGCGGTTAACTAAATACTATTTTCCCCAAAAGAGCAGTGCTATTCACTGCATGGAATTAGCGTATTAAAATGAGCAGCAAGATACTCAGTGTTTCGTATATAACAGTAAACACCGTGTCGCACACACCATAAGAGCGGAGTGTTGTAACGCATTATGGAACACACGGGCTGCAGTGAGACCACAAAAAATTTAATTCTGGATGCTTTCAGCAGAAGGCTTCAGCTAAAAGGGAAACACCGTCAACGGGGTCGTTAAAAAGCATGCATCACTCTTCCTGGGGCGGAAAGACGTCGCGAGTAATGTCTTCCACTGCACACAGAGAGAAGGTAATCACTGTGGCGGCGCGAATAGCAATGTTCTGTTTCCTTCCTAAAGAGGTGTGGGTTGGCGTCACAGAAAAAGGAAATCCTGCTATATTTCGTGACACGGTGAGCCTTCTAACATCTACCAATGCGTCATTTTACATCTCGGATGGTTTACTGCCACAAATAATGACATCACACAACCTTTCCTTTGAAGTAAACCATTATTGGTGCTATTGCTGTAAGATATAGAATCAAAGAGACCTGATAATGGTCTTTTTCAGTGATTTTAAATTGTGACATCAGCTTCAAATTTCCATTTAAGAACTGTAGCCAAAGGGGTCATGTCATTATAATTTTTGAAGAAAGTTAATATTTACATTCGAAAGATAGAAATATAGCTTTTTCTTATAAATTATAATTTACGTTGAGTATTCTGTGAAGCACTGAAGTGAAAAATAAATCAGTGACCTGAAATCCGAAGGAACTTCTACATATCTCATCCCGGATGTCTCTCTAGATATGGATATGAGTAAAATATCATGTCTTTAGTTCTAATCAACTTTAAGGCTCCTTACTAATAATTTATGCTAGCTCTAAGCTGTGGTTGATCTTCTCATCTTTATTACAAGTAACACCCAAGTAATACATTTGTGAATTTACTACGTTTGGTTATTACTTCAGAATGAAATAGATTTCGAGAGCCTTGTTGCTACATGCGCGTGCGCTTTTTTTTTTTTTTTAACACACAGCAATGGCCTGCACAGTGGGCTCATTAGGATACGGATCATAGTGGAGTTTTACGTTAACACAGGGCTAGTTGGTTCCAGTCCTCGTAATGGAAGAAGTTTGCACCCTCAGAACGTGGCGGTCAAATTCTTGGGTTAAACCCAAAATTCTCCACAAAGCGTATGAGGTGGGGGCATGCAGCGCTGCTGATGGCAATTCATTTGTTGAGTGGGGATGATAAGCCTGCCGGCCCCGTAGTATGTTTCGGAAGAGTAGGCTGGCATCGGGTTTTACCATCTCTCTTATACATCTCTGATTTAATAAAACACAAAACAGCACTCTATACTGAACACTCACTAACACGGCCATCCACACCTACAAAAACATATACGAACATACATTGGAGAAAGCAACACGAACCAAAGAGAGTACAGCTTTGTGTGATACATCTTCCATGGTAACTGCCTCCGCCGGAATCATAAGAAGAACAAATAAACGCAATATTATTACAACAGCAGATGAAAGTGGTTTTTCATTGTTAAGGTGAAGTATCTTTCTTCAACATTACGTATTGTGATTATATCCTTACTAGTTCTAGGAATTGTTCCATAAGCCAACTGAAAAATGGTACATCAATTTTACGACGAATGGTAGCAAAACGGAATCAGAAATATAAACAGCATGTAAGACTACTGTTTGGTTATGGTTAATAAATGATGATGTGAGACATAGTTCTTGATTACTGCAGACCGAACTTCGTGCTTACTAAAGTTCTCAAATTATTAATACACAGCACTAGAAGCCGGTTAATTGAATTTTAATTCGTTCGTAGTCACCGTAGGTCGCCAGGTAGGGTCCTCAACCAGCCCGACACAAGAGGTGGATAATTAACTTAGAAAAGTCTTCAAGTATAAGATAGTAAAATTGAAGTTCTCCACACATTTATTGAAATAACGTACAACATCGAACCGGTTGGCCACTACCAAAATTTAGATGTTAACATTTAGATGTGTACGTTCTAGAAGATATCAAATATTTTTAGGACACTTGAGTCAAAATATAAAAATAGCCTAGGTCCATCACTTTCAACCACCATAACTTCCACACCCCTAAAGCTACAGACATGCAACCATCATAGTGCATGATGAGACACTCGAGGCTACTACTGCACACAAATACCAGTGGTCTACGCTAGGTAATTGTGATTTGCAAAGTGAAATACAGAGACACACACACCTCTTTGGTCGAAATATGAAAATTCCTTAGGTCTACCAATTTCAACTACCATATTTCCCACACCCGCATAACTATCGCACCATAGAGCACGATGGGAGAGTCGAAGCAACTTCTTCACACAAACACCAGTGGTCTGCGTTAGGTAGTTGACGCTGCAACACGCATGTTTTTTTTAATATGTATATAAGTTTTTTAATTCGGTCTTAACTTGAGGGCAGAACTATTAGAATAGGATTAGGAGAGTTGGCAAGGAATGGGAAGGAAGTAGATCCAGATACACTGACAGGGGATCGAAACACTGTACTCCAGAATCCTAACCCACACGTGATTCCTTATAATGAACTTGGTTCTCCGAGTGGAGTCGTATCGATTTGTTAAAACCTAACGTTTCGGCCATCGTGTTGTGGCCTTCATCAGAGAACTGCAGCAGTCAACTCTAAAAAAAATGATTAACAGAAAATCTATGGTGTTTTTGGGAGTGATTATGTTATCATCCACTAGACAATATCAAAATATGTTTGTGTTAAACGATTATGAGGGCGCTACTAAAGTGGTTCATTAGATTTTTAACTAAGTCTTTTCGGCGTAATGACTGTAGGATCGTTGAAGACATTAGGCAAGGAGTGGTTGAGAAGTTGTCTATTAGCTTTCTGAAAAAGTCATCTCGGTATCCACCAAGTTATTTCGCAGGACGATCGTGGAACTAATTATGGATGGCTGGTCTGCGAATCCCAAACTCTTCTAACCTACTTCTTTTTTTTATTACTGGTGTGTTGTAACGTGATGTGCTACTGCTCCAGACTGTATCAATATTAAGCGAATAAAAGAGGCGATTTAGACGGTTAAGTATTTATCTTTCAAGTAGTGTGATGTTGAGTTTATGTCAAAACCTAGAAATGACGACAGCTATGGAAATGAAATTTGAGAGGAGTAGGAGTAACGATAACGGACAGAATAAGAAACGAGAGAATAACGGGGATGATCAAGGAGGAACCGTTACAAAAGAGAATAGAGAAATATAGGTTACAGTGGTATGGACTGCAAAAAGAATGGGAGAGGAGACGATTGCAAAGAAGATGCTAGGCACGGAGCTGAAAGGGAAGAGGTTGAGAGGAAGATCGAAGTACATATGGATGAAAGGTGTTAAAATGTGTGGAAGAAGGGAGAGGAAATTGAGCGACAGTGGAAGACGAGAGATGCTGGATTGACGGGAAGCGCTGGAGAGGTTGAAAGCTGCTCTAGATAAAGAAGGTTGGTGTAAGTTGATAGTATTCGGAATTAGGAAGGACTATAATTAAGGTTAATACCATAATTCTAATTTAATTACGAGATCGATTTTTTAGGTAACATAAGGCAGGCAAACCGTATTGCTAGAATGAGTGCTTTAAATCTTGTGGTTGCTCGCTTGATGTCAGTACGATGAAATATATTTCCGAAATCGCGTTTAACATGTTGTGAAACATATATGAAACACCACGCCAAGGCAGTAAGTGTTACTGTTAGCATTTGTTCTTCTACGGTTGACGTCCACTTCATTAATTATAGGAGAGGATTGGGGACAAGGAACGGGAAGGAATTCTGGCATTGCCCTTTGTAGAACCATCCCGGCATTCTCTTCTAATGATTTCGGGGAACAATGGTAAACCGAAATCTGGATGGCCAGACGGGGTTTCGAACCAGCGACCAACTGAATGCCATTCCCGAGCGAGCGTTTCCGCGCCCAGCCTTCAGTCTTACTGAATGTGCTCGTATAAAAATTCAGATGAGTTTGATGTCAAACAATTCACTTTTCGCTTCAGTAAAAAAAAAAAAAAAAAAAAAAAAAAAAAAAAAAAAAAAAAAAAAAAAAAAAAAAACTTTCCTCTTTAGTTTACGTTAGACGATAAAATTCATATCAGCGATTTCACACTTTAACATCAACTGTTATTATTGCGCTTACAGCCTAAGCACTGAACTGCGGTAAGGTGTGTACCCATTTTAACTTATTGTCCATTTACTCGAAATCGCTAAACGTGGTTCTTAATCCCCACATGTTTGAACTTAGCATCAGGAAGAGTTGTGTACATGTCATAAGAAATGCATCGTCACCAAAAGTAAACACACAACGAACAAAAAGAGAGCTCACCTGGCCTTCCTATTAATATGTGAACAGGTTGTACATAATACGTAGACGAGCTAGCAGGCAACAAAGGACTTTTGTCAGCGCGTAACAATAGACAGTTGCTTTATTTCTGTAGCGGCCGAGACCCGGCAAGAGGACAACAGGAAGCTGATGCTTCCTGGTCGCCGATCAATGGATAACCGGAGGCAGCAAAGGTCCGTGAGGCCCATTGTCTGCCTCGGGGCCATTGTGACGGCATACTGTCACTGTGGGTTCGGGATTGAGCAGTGACAAGCTGACCGATTACTCGACTGAAAACTAACACTGAACTCTCCAAACAAGGTGTTTAAACAATCCTCGAAAGTGATCTAAAACAGTCTGCATTTCTTCCGACGGCCAGTAAGCGTTTCAAAAGTATGTACATCAAGTCAACGTGTAACTAGTTATCTGATACGCTGCTCTATTCTACACTGTTCTCATATAATTTAACTACTTATTTTATTCCCCTTGAAAATCAAGCTATATGAATGACATTGGAGGACTTGGGATTCCGTTAGCTGCTTTTGCTAATGTTTAACATGTGTTTAGTGAGCGCTTGCTTGACACACTTAACTTTTTCATGATGTCCACTTCCTCTTTAGTTAGACATAGACAACATGGTGGTGTCATGAGAATAAATTTCGACAACTTTTTGTTTCACTTGAAATATTCTGTCTATTACGATCTCGCGTGTTGACGTTTCTGTGCATATATTTACTTCAGTTTACTAATTTTTTTAATTAAAAACTTTTTAGAAAATCAGATGTAATGTATTTTTAAATAGAGTTAATTATAACAGCAAACTTGATAGTCATGCTCTCCGATGTTCATAATGTGTTATCACACCTTGTTCGACGAAATAAGAAACGTCATAAATTTGGGCATAATTAGGTATTAGGTTAATTTTTTTTCACTTTACTGCTTCGACGTCGACTTGGGGCAGGGAACGGGAAAAAATTCGGCCACGGTCTTTTAAAGAATCCATCTCGGCATTCACATGGAATAATTTGGGAAAATCATGTACGAGGGTGAATCAGAAAGTCCTTGCTCCTATTTTATTTTTTAAGCCACACTGCGGCTGTAAATGTGAAGTCACCATATCCATTCCCAAGGTTGGATCTTTCTTGGAAAGGATCGGCCATACCACTGCCTAGCTCCGCGACACGGCGCTGCTGTAAGTTGTTAAAGATTGTGATTGTGCTTCAAGTGCTGACGGCATACAAGCAATTAAATGTGACTCCTTTTCTATGGAACAAGGGACGAACGTCCATTTAAATCCACAGAGAAATGCAGCCCATGTATGGGGAAAAGTGTCTTGTTTAGAGAAGTGTGAGTTGGTGGTGTCGTGAGTTCGCAACAGACCGTGACAATGAGCGTTCAGGGTGGCCGATTTCGTCGCTCACGTCGGGGATCACCGTGGATTTCGTGCCACTATGTGCAACCGTCAATGCCGACAGTTACTGTTCCATTCTGTCACGTCTGCAGGCTGCCATCAGGAAGAAGCGCCGAGAGATTCTCGGTGTGGACAATACGGTTACACTCCACAACAATGGGAGGACACATGTAGCAATTAGAACCACCGACAAGCTCCAATCACTCACCACACAGTCCGGACATTGGTCCTAGTGATTTTCACATTTTCAGTCTGCTGAAGAAGTTCCTGGTAGGACAGTGATTCAGGCGCAACGATGAAGCCGGGACAGCAGTCCGACGGTGGTTCCACAGTCAGCCGGACAAATTAAGCCACCAGTGCTGCGATGGGATAAATATCTGTACCGGCGGGGAGCTATGTGGAAAAATAGGATAAGGTACACACTTTGACAATAAAGTTGGCCGCCACTGAAAAATTCTATCACTTTTATTTTACACAATCTGACATCAATGTCATCACAGGAAACAGTAATGCAATACTGGCAAGCCAGTATAGCGTTACTGCTTCTTAGGATGACATTGATGTCAGATTGTGTAAAATAAAAGTGATAGAATTTTTCAGTGGCGGCCAACTTTATTGTCAAAGTGTGTACGTAGAATAGTACGTGTATTTAAAATTGCCTGTGTGTACCTTATTTCTATCTCTGCTAATAAAAAATAGGAGCAAATACATTCTAATTCCCCCTCGTAAAAAAAAAATCTGGTTAGCTGGACGGGGATTCGAAACCATGTTTCCCAAAATGTGAGACCAGAGCGTTACCGTTCAGCCACCAGGTGCTCGGTGGAAAATTTTGAACTGTAAGATATATATGTAGTTAATAGGAAATTAACTAAGGAATGTATTATTGCTGTGGTGAGAGTTTATTTGAAGCAACAGGGAATCGCTTAAATACTGTATTTTATTTGAGTTATTTTAAGGGGGGACGTTCATGAAATTGACCAAAACTGTCAATTTTCAATTTATTTTTTATTTTTTAGTACAACTCATGGACAATAAGTTCCCAAAGTTTGAATGATGAAATTGCATCCGAAGTGCCTGAAAAATAATTAAACGTGTGACGCAACATCCCTGTCACACCCACTTTTTGAAGCAGCACTTCAATACCAGGTTGAACTTTAAATTGCGTTTCCTCAAAAATGTGTTTTTCTAAGTTTATGTACCTTTTCCTCAGAATCTAAGTACGCTAGAATTATGAAATTTTGTACACTATTCCTATAAACCTAATAAATGTTGTCTCAAGATCAAATTTTGAAATTCTTATTGCCAGCTGAGATATGGGGCAAAGTGCTTGGAATTCTGCATGAATTTAAAATTTTACTTGCAGAATTATAATTAAAAATTTATGAAAATTCTCCTATTTGATTTATTCAAAAAACCTCATGAGAGAAGCTTACTATATGTAAACAGAGGAAACAGAAAATTTGGTAGAAATCTCTTGAATAATTTCTGAGAAAAAGGAACATACATTATTTTTTGAAAATAAAAATTTAAAAATTCATTTTAAAAAAAGTTGAATATATATAATCAATGGAATTTATATGTAAATGTGTTCATTTCATGTAAAGCGTGGTACAAAATTTCATTGTCATATCTTCAAAACTGTGGATAGGGTGCATTTTTGAAATAGTGTGTGTTTTTCATGAACGTCCCCCCTTAAGGATGAGAGAAGTGAACCGTAGTGGTCGTCACCTCCATGATAGCTCCACTAGCCGGTGCCATGCCGAGGCTGCTCGAAGTGATGATTCGGTATAGCTGACCAAGAGATATGGAAAAAGCGGGCAATGACAAGCCAAAGATTCTTTTTATTTCTCAAGTGGGAATTTACCAAGTACACGTGATAGGTTCATTCCACAAAGTGAGGATACTAGGTGAGTAGTTTGAAATTATGTCGTTGAGCCTGGCTATGACATAAGTAGTGTTGTCATTATGAAACAGACACAATAATCGTTGGTATCATGCATCGGATTTACCGTCACGCCTCTAACGGCCTCACAGGTCATTATCATATCGTACAGCGTGGCACTGAGTGGCCAAATTTGAATAGCAGATTCCATGTGCCAGTCCATATCTGTTAGGCAATGTGCATAATAAACGTCATCGAGATAAATGTAATCACGTTTTCGCCTGCTGGAACAAGTGGTGTACATGCTTTAATCCACAGCTTTTGATAGTATTCTAGTGAACACCAGTGGGGATCAGTCTGTTTTTAAACAGTAATCTTCAAATGAACTTGACTGTAGCTGGGGTGGTAGAACCTGTTGCTTTAAATTCCGTTCTTGCAAAAGTTTTTAGGGTAGCATGGTTTGTCAGCCCACTTGAAACGAAATCTTCATGATGGAGCTTCCTTAAAAATATGTATTACTTGTAAATACACGCACACGTATAAGAAATAGTGAAGACAGGCTAAAAGTTCACACATCAGTTCACGGATTATAAAATCATCGATTTTAAATCTGATTAGTTTGCTCCTACTGTTCCCCAAAATGATTTCACTATCGTATTAAAACATTACAGGCTACGTAACTACGTATGTTATCGTTTCTTTGTTAGGGCCTATCAGAACTACTGCTGCATGGTTACTCAGGCAGCATAGTGTGAATCATTAGAATGAGAGGACTGGAAGCCCCTCCATGGCTAGATCCAGACTTGGTAAGTCTGGAGCATTTAATACTAGATGAGAAATGTGTCTATTGCCCTCTATCTCCGAAACGCGTAACTTTGGTTCTTTATGGTAAGCGTATTTTTTGTTTGTGAAACGTATAGTTTATAAGGTGGAGAATCGGGCCTGTTCAAGCATTTGCATAGGAATTTTGGGAAATTGCCTAAAAACGTAATCAGAACGGCTGGTATGCGGGGACCAGGACTATAAACTGCTGCCATTGTACCTCCGTGATCCAGTGTGGTAGCACCTTAACGCACGCACCCGCTCTCGCGGACATATATTTTTTATTTCTTTTAATTTAGTTTCTTAGGTTTTCAGGGCTTGTAGACATTAGCATCATTAGAGCAGGAAAACATCGGGAACAAGAAAGTGGAAGAAATCAAGCCATGGTGTTATTGAAGGAAATATCCTGGCACTTTCCAGAAACCATGGAAAATTGGAATATGGATCGATGGCGGACTCCAAACCAGACAAGATTAAACTTCAGTTTGCATCCTACAAGAGGAAATTTTCTTAATGCCGGACTGTTGATTATTCCCCCAGAACTGATAGCACCAAAATGTGACGATTCACACAATTTAAATTGTTTACCACAGATCATTATTCATGAAAACTGTGCAGAGAGATATGTATGCAAAGGGAATATTGAAGTAAACTTCAAGACTAAATGGCACCAAATGCAACGAAAGTGGAAATCCATCCAAAGGCTATTTGGCATTGTAATGAATTAAAAGGTACAGTGCCATTAGGCACTAAGTGATCCCACGGGATGTGTGAATATTGCCGATGCGTCGTGTCAACGAACAGAAACGTGACGGAACTAAAGCGTCCGGATTTACACGCACCTTGGGGGGTGCTGACAAGGTCCCACTCAACTTGGACATTAAGCGGATTTATAACCCCCATAAATAACTGAGACCCGCTTTCTATTTTCGCACGTTTCGGAAAGTTCCCGCCGAAAACTGGCGCAGACTAGCAAAAATAAACCTTAGTGACGTTTCCTAGTAAATGAGTGCTTTATGAGAGTAGGGGAAGACGATCCAGCCAATAGAGAAGCCGCCTCAATTTATTACCGTGTTGGTGTTTTTTTCTTGTCTGTTCTGGGCCAATGTGACGCTGGTCCTTTGGCGCGGATTGCGGTGATTCGCCAAGAGCCCGACCCGACAGCGCAGTACGAGAAGTACAGAGTCTTGCTCGGAGGAGAGGAACGGAGGACGAGAGACTCTGGTGCTGATCTTCATCGAGTACAGCCGTTCAACGACGCCGGAGCTGGGGACACTGCATTCACGCGGTGCGGTCGAGGAAGCTGGACGACCTCATGTGGCGCTGGTCTTGCCTGGTCGCTGACCTGGGCTGTGAACAATGGTAAAAGCTACGACCCGGACGGAAACTCATGCAATCGTTCCACCCAGTAATGACCCTGAGATTTTGCTCTAACTGTTTGACATTCAATGATATGTAATTGTTAACCTCAGAATAAAAACAAACTTCGTGTTTGCCTAATTTCACAATAATAAATTGTACACCCAATTTTCAATTTTCCTATTCATTACAATAATATTTCATGTGATTAGCTGAAGATTAAGTATGATTTTTGATATTCCAAATTGATAATTTTGCTAATGATAAAACAGTATGACCCAAAAGTAAACGTCCGCAAGGTAGACGTTACAACATGGCACCCTAAACGTGGGGCTTTCGAAGATAGAACGATTGCAACAGTTTTCAGTCTATTATTTTTTACTATCAAATGTTTAATCATTATTTCAGTGAGGAACCAGATGAACCAGTGAACGAGCAGAGAGCTTTATTTAATATGATATCTCAAATCTTATAATGCTATGTCATGTGAATTGTTTTATTTTAGTCCTGCAACGGATATGGATGCAGTTTGAAAATCATACTATATGATGTATTGTGTTGATACATGTTCAAATATACGTTGAAAAATGATTTTGTTTATGAATGGTGGAAATATGATGTGACGATTGTCTTTCATTTGATATGTTGTTGTGTTGTTGAAATATGATTCTTGGTTTTCTTTCGATTGTGATGTGGTTTTGTCGAATTTTGGTAGTGAATGGTAATGGATCTGTTGAGACGATTTCTCGAGACTGGTGTGTAATGGTAAGATTGTTTCGTCGATTCAGCGTTGAAAAATGGCATGTTTGATTTTTGAATGTCTTCTGGGACGGCTATTATTTTTTATCTTTTTCGTATCTTGCTTATTCGTGTTTTATGTGTGCTGACGTGTCGACAGAATATTCATTGTGATTTACCTGTGGTATCGGGAGTAAAATTACGTTTGCTGGAAATCATATGTCACGAGAAGTGTTACTGCACGTATGTGTTTTTAAGTTGATGGTTGATTTTAAATTAAAGCGGGCTGACATCTATTTTTGGTTTGATCTCTTTCCATATGATCACTAAGATCTCGCGTTATGCTGAAATTTTTTCTAATTGGTTTTATTGAAACAAATTCCAAAGACTAATGATACGAGATTTATGTGCGCAAAGGTAAATTCTGTGATTGAGTTTTTAATGTCTTGCGGAAAATGCGAAGGCTGGTCTCGGTTCATTTTCTTTGATACCGTTGTGTGATCGAAATTTGTATTGATTCTGATGATCCAGAAGCTTGTTCAAGTTGTTTATTTTATTTTCCTAGTGGTATTCGCGGAGTGTTCGTGGAGATTGAATTACGGGGTCGTAAAGATAATTTAAAGGAGGTTTGACTAACTTTTATGGCGTAAACGATTCTCTAAATTAACACTGATGTCAAATGCGATCGCTAAAAGTTAAATTGAATGCTGCTCTGGAGTGGAAAGTTTATTAAAATGGCACAAAGTTTGAATCAAACGGAGTTAGGAAATCTTGACGGAGCGATGGAAGGAAATCACGTGAATTTGATAGATAACTCCGCGATCGTGAATGTTGAACAAACTTCTAGTGAAGCGGTTGATATAATTTGCGCTCCCATCAATGATTTCCCGGACGAGTCAAACCCATTGCAAAGCAAGCAGGACGTAATTCTAGCACCTCCGCTAAATGATTTAGGTATTTCTGGCCAGATCTTGCGGATGTTACAACACATTATCGACCAGCAGGAAAAATTCAGAGAGCAAATGAACGAAACACTTACTGCTCTTAGCGACCAGCAAAACAAATCCAAAGAGCAAATGAACGAAAAACTTGCTGCTATCGGCGAACAACAGGAAAAATCCGAAGAGCAAATGAACGAAATAAATGAAAGAATTGACACAAAATTGGATGCCTTCGGAAAGAAACGGGTTGAAATAATGAAACAAGTTAAAGTTGATTTGCGAAAAGAAATGTCGGAAGTTGATGGCTTGAAAAGTAATAGTAATGGTCTGAATGGAATAAGTATAATTCTTCAAGAAAATAAACTGACTGAAGGGGAAAGTTCTAAAGAAATAGGAACCAGAGATATGGATAGAGAATCTAAATCTGAGGTGCGCACAATAGAACCAGACAGAAAAGTGGTTGAACTTGAAAGGAAACAGGAAGACCGCGTGTGTGATGAGCACAGTTTTGCATTTTCAACTACCGAATCAACTAAAATCAGGATGGTGGAGGAAATCAAGTCCATCCGGCAACAGCTATGCACTATCGCACCCAAACCAGGAAAAGGAAAAATCATAAAAATGAAACCATGGTTATATGGATATGGTGAAAGAGGATATTTGAAATATGTAAAATTTTTGCAAGTGCAAGAAACATTTGACGTGATCCGACGGAACCGTAACTGTTGCGATAGACTCCAGGTAGAACACCGCTGGTGGTCTGGTCTAACGACCCAACAGGCTTTTCACAGAGAGCTAAAAGGAATTCCCGAGACGACTGCAGTGCCAGAACATATGTTTCGCCAGAATGGTTGTGTAGACATAGAGATAACAAGTGACCAACAAAACCGTAACAGATCGTTGATCGTCGATGAACAGATATGTTTGATGCGTCGAATGATTTTTAGTATCGATGTGCGTGAGAGCACAAATTTTGATTGCGAAAAATGGATTCAAAGATTACATGGCCGTTTAAAATATTAAAAAGATGACGGAGCCAGTTTTGAAATCCCAGATTTATGTAAATGACCGTGCAAGATATTGGTTAGGTTGTAAGTGAAATATAAATGCAGTATAGATGACGTAATTTTAAAATTTTGTCCTGCTAACTAAGAATCCGTAGGGGTAATTTTAAATTGATAAAGTAAAGATATTTTAGTCTAAGAATGATGTTTTAGTTTGTTTGTAGAAAACATTTCAAACCTATGACGAGCGGCAACAATAATAATACAACCCTAGAGTGAAAAATGAAACGTTGATTGTTTATTAATATAAAACTTCCATGCGCAGCAAAAGCTATTATAAAAATAATAATAATAATCCTCGGAGAAATTTTTAGAAGTGAAACATCATGTTTGATTACGGTTTCAATTCGAGACGGGTTTACCAAAATAGTCGCGACGATTGTAAAATCATTAATATTCCATGTCATTGAGTTGTGGATTAAAATTGGGTGGAGTTTGACTTATTAGAAGAATAAATATTAGCAGTGTGTTGATGAGTTAAAATATTAAGAGCAGAAAGAAATGACGTGTTCACGATAGCGCAGAGTAGATAAAGTTCGTTAAATGTAGATCAAGAAATGATCGTCTATGAAGAGTTTATAAAGAAGAAACAAAAATATTGCGGACCGTGAAACCGAAGAAGGTATCGGCCAATATTATTGTAATGACGAAAGAAATCGTCAGTTTGAGTTTAGAGGATGACAGATAGTCATCGAACTTAATAGCCGAAGCTAGAATGAACATGTACTTAATAAAATGTGAGTAGGGCTTGTTCCAACACGCTAATAATTTTAAGAAGAGGAAAGTCGAAACCATGAATAGATGAAACACTAATGACACGAAGTTATTTAAAGAGAAATGGCTAAGGATGTAATCGTTTGTTGATTAGAAATAAAGTATTGGGTGAACTATCTATGATACGATAAGAAACAAGAAATACTGATGAAACCGCGATGAAAATAAATTACTGCGTATAGAATCAGAGGATATGGTGTAACACAATAAATTTTCGAATACAGGAAAGAAGATGTAATTAAGAAGTATGAAAATTTTGGTTGCCGCTAGAAATATGTCATTATCTAGAAGTCTATGGTTGTAAGGGCTTATAAAAAGTAGTAATAAAAATTAACAATATGATATAATCGTAGGAAATATTCTCTAATAACCAATGTGAATAAACCTATCAGTGCGGAAGATGTAGAGGATTGATTATAATTTTTAATTTTACTGAAATAAAAGATTTTAAGAGATCGTTTAACAAGTGAACGCTAAAGTTAATAAGTCAAACTTAGCGAATCTAGCGGGAACCGAGCGGCAGACAGCTGTAATCTTCTGTCCAAACGGCATAATAGGGGAGGCGTCCCTTCGCTGGCCGAGAACAGGTAGCGATTGTGAGAGTGTCTCTGCTACCTGCTAGCTAATGAAAGGGAAAGCGTTCACAGATTCGCAGGTGGGGTTTGTTTACTCCAGTCAGCTGGCTTGTCAAAGTTAACCAGTGGAAATGTTATGAATGTCTCTGTTGTCTTGGAAAACATTCAATAAAGTAGTATCTATTTTAAATAAATAAATGGAAAAAGATACCAGTCTGGGAAATTATTTCAACAGAGGTTGTTAAAAAAGGAAGGCTGTAATAAAATTTTGTAATTAATTACAAGCATTAGGATTTAAAATGCTAGTATTTAAAATGCTAGTTCATGTCATGTATTGATTTGACAAATATAACTGTTAGGATACTTTTGTGATGAAAAAGTGAATTAATAAGTAATTATAAGAATAATTGTTAAAAAAATTATATATAATAAATAATTTTGCATATTATAATAATAAAATGATGTAATTTTATTTTAATTGAATATTTTTTTTTAAAAAGGGCAATCTAAGAAAGATTTAAATTAGTTGTATAGAGAATGATATATGTCACATGCTACTCATAAGATATGTAATATGTAGTTATAAGACATGCTGGATTGTCTCGCGAGTTCACTGAGGAATCAAATAGGGCACAAGAGTAATTCGTGAAGTACAAAGCTATCACATGTTGTATTAAAATAGAGAACTGAAGATGGGTATATCTTAAGAAGTTTGATAATGTAACTATTAACAAAGATCACAAACAGTTAGAGAATATTAGAACGAACTAATCTCACTCACAAGGAACATTAACCCAATGACCAGAAATAAGTGAAGTTATAGTGAAAAACTGAATTGAAAATTATCCCATAGAATAATTTTCAATTGTACGGGTGATGGGGTAGTTGTAATGAATTAAAAGGTACAGTGCCATTAGGCACTAAGTGATCCCACGGGATGTGTGAATATTGCCGATGCGTCGTGTCAACGAACAGAAACGTGACGAACTAAAGCGTCCGGATTTACACGCACCTTGGGGGGTGCTGACAAGGTCCCACTCAACTTGGACATTAAGTGGATTTATAACCCCCATAAATAACTGAGACCCGCTTTCTATTTTCGCACGTTTCGGAAAGTTCCCGCCGAAAACTGGCGCAGACTAGCAAAAATAAACCTTAGTGACGTTTCCTAGTAAATGAGTGCTTTATGAGAGTAGGGGAAGACGATCCAGCCAATAGAGAAGCCGCCTCAATTTATTGCCGTGTTGGTGTTTTTTTCTTGTCTGTTCTGGCGGCCAATGTGACGCAGGTCCTTTGGCGCGGATTGCTGTGATTCGCCAAGAGCCCGACCCGACATCGCAGTACGAGAAGTACAGAGTCTTGCTCGGAGGAGAGGAACGGAGGACGAGAGACTCTGGTGCTGATCTTCATCGAGTACAGCCGTTCAACGACGCCGGAGCTGGGGACACTGCATTCACGCGGTGCGGTCGAGGAAGCTGGACGACCTCATGTGGCGCTGGTCTTGCCTGGTCGCTGACCTGGGCTGTGAACAATGGTAAAAGCTACGACCCGGACGGAAACTCATGCAATCGTTCCACCCAGTAATGACCCTGAGATTTTGCTCTAACTGTTTGACATTCAATGATATGTAATTGTTAACCTCAGAATAAAAATAAACTTCGTGTTTGCCTAATTTCACAATAATAAATTGTACACCCAATTTTCAATTTTCCTATTCATTACAATAATATTTCATGTGATTAGCTGAAGATTAAGTATGAATTTTGATATTCCAAATTGATAATTTTGCTAATGATAAAACAGTATGACCCAAAAGTAAACGTCCGCAAGGTAGACGTTACAACATGTATCAGTATATGGAAAAAAAAAGTCCATAGGTATACTGAAAAGAAAATAAATTCGTATGTTGGTGAAGTGAGCAGAAGGAGAAGGTTGTATTTTTCAAACTCCGATATGAACAAGGAGTGAGAGAAGGGAAAAATGCTAGATATGAATTAAAGGATAACTTGCATTAGACTTTGAATGAGTTAAGAAAAAAGTTAAAACTGCAGAACACGGGAGATCGAAGGCAGTCTACAATTCAAATTTAATACAATATCACAAAACAACAATAGCAGGTCCATAGTTTGAGGAGAAAATCGGAAAGTAGTGAAAGTCATTAAGGTATATTACATTAACGATACAAAAAAATATGTTATTGATGCGAGACTCGAAGTAACTGAAACGTATCAAGCATTTAGTAGGATTTCTTTCATGAAGTCTGTTTAATTGATGAACAAAAGTGTACGTTGTGAAGTCTCAGTTGGTACTGAGCCTGCTTGCACCAATTAGATATTTCAAAAATGCAATGATAATCAGAAAAGCGTTTGTGAATTTCAACCAAACAAATAACAAACCTGTTACCACAAGGACAGACAATAAATACAATACCATCACCTTGGTTATCCAATGAAAATGGAGGGGAAGACCTAAAACCAAAATTTTTCAGAATTCCAGCATAAAATAATAATAATAGGGCCTAATAATAAAATAATAATCTTAATGATAGTAAAATATGTCACTCATTGACTGAAACTAAACTTGATCGACTTGAGCTTTATTACGAAAATCGATATTCGCGGTTAATTATACTCAAAAGTGGTTTATTACGTTCATACTAGAGATATCCTGATGTTGTCTAAAAATTCAACTTTTTACTTATATTTTAGGGCATATTAAGTTCTAAGAATCGCCTTTTTCTTCCAAACATCAACTTTAGTGGCGGGGGATGGGGGTATGGAGGCTCTATCTCACCTAAATAAGTTTCTCCTAAAAAAAGATCAAACTTAGATTTTACTGTAGTATAACATACCTCAATACTATTGAAACGCAGATGAACTTATGCGTCAGCTTCCTTTGTTAGATGACAATATTGTAACGTGTTGCAGTAAAACTTTGTTGATAGTGTATTTGGTCTAAACATTGTTCTCACTTAGTATTATTCTCGAATCATAAAACATCAAATACACAGTGAAAACTATGTGGAAATTAAAAATTTTAAACACATTGCGCTTAATACTTCGCAACCTCAGGTGCTTTCGGTGTTGCTCGAAACTGATCATCTTCGTTGCAGGACGATGGCCACATATGGCACTCGAACATATGATTCATGGGTTGGTCATCACCACATTCGCACTTAATACTGGTAGCATCAGTATAACCCTATTTCACTGGGTTTTAATTAGACATACCCACTCCTGTTCGCAATCGATTTAAGGATCTTAAGACGTTCCAGTCCTCTGAGTGGCCAGGTGGCAAGCAACTGTCAGTAGTTCCGAGGTGTTAGGAACCTTCATTTTCCACAAATCATGATCATGAAATGTGCC
Organism: Vandiemenella viatica; assembly: GCA_031002005.1. Taxonomy (NCBI): domain Eukaryota; kingdom Metazoa; phylum Arthropoda; class Insecta; order Orthoptera; family Morabidae; genus Vandiemenella; species Vandiemenella viatica. The sequence continues at coordinate 82,424,691 of CM061920.1, forward strand.
TCCCCAATGACTGCGATTTGAAAACGATATCAGAAGGGATCAGGTAATCCCTGGGCTACGGTATAATGCCAGCAAAACCTTACACACCAGGAACATCAACGTTCGAGCTCTTATCAGGGCCACAGATAATGATTGTTTCTCTATTGTTCTCTCTGCATTTCCAGAACAATTAAGCACAAATATATATGGAGAAACTAAGTCTGACACGAACGTCTCTGTATCTCAATAGGGACTATTTTATAATACTTTTCGTAGATAAGTCGCGTGTTATGCCAGTGATATAAAACACTGATTTATGCTAGACTGCAATTTGCTTTTGCTACAAATAAAAAAAAGGTATAAACGTATTCTGCAGGGTTTCACGCATAGTGTAGCTTCAAGGCTCCTTACTAAAGCCGTTAGGCCATGACAATGAAATTTCCAAAATATGTCTTTGCGATATTCCTACGTTCCTCTGCCAGCAATCCCTACTCCAAATTCAACGAGGGCGAAAGTTACTTGTCCCGTGGGCGATGCAATCCATTCTGACTGTCGCAGACGGGGGAGTGTGAAGGCGCATAACTCGTGCTCTAAAACTGGAGGATAGCGTCTATGGTGTGATAACCCTGACAGAAGAGTCCCCGGTCTTCTAAAGGTATTGGAGTTGTACCGCGGGTTAGTATTCAACCAACACAAAACAGAAGTCGTGATAGCCTCGTAACGATTAGATTGAATGTTGTCGATTTTATCGAACGGAAAATGGTAAATGAAGGTCTAGCAGCTTAATCAATATAGAAAAATGGAATGTCAGAAGAATCGGTTTAAAACAGTTTGAATTATAAATACAGCTACTTTAAAAAGTTGATTTCACAGTAATATAAGAAACTAGAAAGAAATTGAATGGTGCTAAAAAAATATAGTATTATGCATTTAAGTTCCGCTAGAAACAAAATCAATGGCTGGTGAAGTAATAATAATAAATTAAAAAACAAGATTCTAAATAAAAAATTTACTAAAATGGAATATTAGGTACATTACGATAAAAAAAGAATACGTGGAAATTTCCCGAAGAAGCATTGTATGGAATTTACAAGAAATATTAAATTAGCTAAATAAAAATGGACAACTAACTATGTAATGTAACAGTGGGTTTGTTGGTGTCACTGTGAGCTGGTAATTAAAGAACATATGAAGACATGAATAGGATTATCGCAGAAAGGATCAAGATATTAAATTAGCTAAATACAAATCGTCAACTAACAGTATGTAACGTGGCAGTGGATTTATAGGTGCCTGTGTGAGCTGACATTTATAGAATATCGTAGGGCGGTGAATAAGATTATCGCAGGGACAATCAAGATGCTAGGAAACAGAGAGTAAATGGCAGTTGGCAAAAGCGCAGTGTTCGGGCACGGAAATCTATGCATGGCGTCAGGAGTGTCGTGGGAAAAGTGTGGTCGTGAATGATCCGCTCGCATCGATAATAAACGTATAAGAACATATTGCTTATCGTGTTATTGAGGCCAAGTGCCGAGATACAAACAATTTGTGTGACAACCAATGAACGGACATGGGAATACTTATGGCCGTATATGTGAAACTGTGACTGTTGAGCATTGCTACGAATCTAAAAATTTATAACACGTCGTTTGGCATTTGAATCGGTGTTCCTACCATTCCGTTTACCTCACTTTGTTTCTCACGAGCTTGCTTCTTCTGTAACGAAGGTATAGAACATAAGTGTCTGTTGCCTAACTCCGGCGCATGTTTGACGGTAACAATGAAAATTAGAGTTCTATAACTGTCTCTTTCAGTATATCAAACACCGTTTTGGGTAGTTAATATTACCTGCCATTTGAAACTTGCAAGCAAACACGTCTAGGTATAGCCCGCTTGGCTGGCGAACACAACATCCGAACCTGTAACCTATAGTGAGGGTTACATTGGCAGTGTCTATTAAAAGTGAATCATTACAAAGAGCAGATAACCTTGATGCAAAGATGGAAACCATCTCATAAAAAAATATAGTAGAGAAATGTAGACCAGCAACATTAAATAGTAATGAACAGCGTTGAATCAATTTATGATAATGAAAATAAATAAAAAAATTAGAAATATTTTCTTGAGAAAGAACTAACAAATATACCTAGAGTGAAAGGGACAGAAGTTGGGTGCTGTACTAACATATTTTAAACGAGAAATTTGCCTTCAATATGCAAAATATTGCTGTATATAGTGAAGCTGACCTAAACAATGACCTCCATTTCTTTATTCCCTGGAAGTATATTAACAAATATTAGTCATAAAACAAGAGAGCCAAACAACAGAAATTAGGTGTTACGCATATAAACTAGACCTCTTAAGACTACAAATATAATATCACTTTACCAAATTAGATTGAATAAACAAAAGAAGAAAATAAAGCGTTGAAACAGATACATAAAAAAATAAAGAAGTGATTAGATAAGACGCAGATGAAGCAGCAATCCAAATGTTTGGTTTAAAATAAGGGATGACAAACCGTAAACAGTTATCAAAGGAAAGGGGATTTATGATATAGAAATTAAATTAATAAACATACAGTGTAAAATGTTTGGACATATAGTAAAAAAGAGTGACACCACAAGTTCATCACGACAGGTTGAAAAATTTGTTACAGAGAAAAATTATCTATATAATTAAGAAATTGTTTATAAACATATAAAATTTTTAGGTAGGAAAGAAAAATATAGCAACGAATAACATTAAAGAATTTGATTTGCTGCAGTGCTATACAAAATTATGGAGAGTATAAAACCCTTATAAGCAGAAAACAGATTCATAAATAATAGAGAAATTAAATGAGGCGTTAAATAGTAGGAAACAACAGCAGAAAAGTTGCGGGTACAGATAGGCTTAAATACAGAAGTAACAAACATGCACGCGTACTTCTTGAACGTAGACTGTTATTCAACTTAAGATGGAAACAGAAAAAATCACCAAGGATTTGTGATCTTCCTATACTTGTTCATAAGATGGGAAATAGGGACATATGCAATAATTACTAATTCTACTTGGTTACAAATAAGATACATATTCCCAGTTTATAACTAGGAAAGTCTGAATAATTGCCGAAATTATAATAGTTGTAGTGGATTCAGAAAAGTCGATCTTGTTTAGATAATGTGTACTACAACAATTTACATAAAAAAAGAGATGAATTCAAAGAGAAAATGTATTTGTCACTTACGAAAAACATATTACTATTTAAAAAGAGATAAATTATGACATACACTCAGTGACCAAGGATTCTCACAACATTTAATCTTCTTCTCATTGAAGCATCTATTCTCGCGTAAGTGTTTAAGTAGCTGGTGGAAGTGAAAATGAAAAGCTAAAAAGAGTAATAAGTCAAAAGTTTCTAGAGTCATCCACATTCATATCTAAATATTCAACATCATATTTATTTATACACCTAGATAGTGAAAATAATAGTGAATAAGTTATTTTATAAACTTCGGGGAAAGCGTTTCTGCTTTAATAACGTATTTTATAAAATACTGCAAACCTATATAGAAATCATATAAATTTTAAAATAGTCTAATAAACATCATGCTAAAATAAAAAACTTATTTTGTAACGCAGTGTTTTTTTTTTTTTTTTTAATTTGACCTACCAACTTTCGGAACAAGGTCTCAAGTTTCTAGGTTACCGAAGTACAACAAGGAACCAAAATTTGTTAAAAATAGGTTAATTATTTTGTCACGGAAACAGGGATGTGTGACTTCTCACAGATCAATCAACACTTTAGGGAGGAACGTAAAGGAAATAAGTCGAGACGTTAGGCTTTACATTATGGATCTACCAGACTTTTACGGAAAAGACAAGACAAAAGAAATGAAGGTCCTTTTCGTTTGCTCGATCTTGTTTAGAGGCGGTGAGATGGAAATGTAGTTACGGAGTCCAATGGAAAATTAATAAAAACCCACCGACAAAGTTTAATGACATATTACGCTCCGCATCATCTACTGCAGAGCGAGGAACAGTAACTTTCTTCGCGTGAGGTTGGCTACATCGGCTCAGAGGCCGCATTTACATTTAGAGAGAGCTAGCGGCTGTGCGGTGGTGCGGGAAGAATGTGGGTCGCCGAAACAGTTGACGGCGTGGCAACAGCTTGTTTGCAGTAATAACTCTGGTCATGGCGGCTAATTCAGTCGTCCGACAGTTGTTTCAGACCCGACGCATATTAACCACCCACAACACAGTGAACATTAAAGGTTCTCGACTTACAATACGCAACGCCGTGAAACTCATATGACAGTTACAAAGTTTTTAAAATTTCAAGGAGAAAAAGTAACTAACAATAATAAATGTAAATAGTTTCTGCTTCATAAATAATTTTACTCGATATGTTTTTTAATTTATAAAGCAAGAGAAGGACGGTGTTTATTTAAACAAAGAGGCCGAAGAATAGTTTACAATATCTTGTATTATGTATGGTTTTACGGAAAGTAGATATTTGGTTATTAATATCACCAGTTATGTGTTACTCAGTTCCGTGTGTGTCAGTCGTAGGTAATTTTCTTCCGGTTAATCTTTTGTTACAAATTCTACTGTTAGAAATCACGCAATACACTGTTCCACATTCCAGAAATTGTATTTTTTTTTCTAGATGGCAAATTAATAAGAGTAATTCTTTTTTTACGCTTTGACTAGATGCTGGTTGGATTTTTCACTCATGACTGGGACTGGTGGTTGTTTTGACCTCTTACACTTATCTCCAATGGAAATAAAATTTATCACCACCGGTACAGCAAAGTGAATACATTTATAAACCTAGTACCTATAGGTGATATATGTATTTGGCAAATTACGTAGAGTGCTTCCGTATGAAATAAATGTAACAACTATTGAATTTGCGTATGTTTTCAGTATGGTAATAACGTAACACCTCATCCCCTCACTCATCCAAAACTTTGACAGTAATGTATTATTACGACAATAGTATACCTTTACCTATGTACTCTTTATTTTATGCGTCGACTAAATAAGTGATTAATACGTATATGAACCAATTTTTAGTCAAAAGAATTGTTTGGAATCAAACAAACATTTGGAATGTTTAATATCCATATATGAAAGAATTATACAACAAATTTGTATTTGTGAATTTTCTGAGAGCCCTAACGGAATTGTTGAAGATGGCGTCAGGTTTTACTTTTATTAAGTGTTTTAAAGTTGAATCTCATGTAATATTCACAAAAGTTATTTCTGTTTTTGGTAATCATAGTCTTTGCATGAACACCCAATACCATTAGGCATTAAAATGAAGAGTTGATTCGAATTACAGAATCACTTAAATGCCAATGTAGAAACAGACCTAAAATTGTTATAATAAGTTCATAATCTTGCATCAACAGGAGAAATTTAATAATGTTATTAACATTCAGAACAAAATGTACATTTCCTAAAAGAAATGTATAAGGTTCGAATGTATGTCATATTTAAAATTTCTAGTTATATAGATCCATTACATCTGTAAGAATCGAAATCCCCTAATTTTTTTTACCAAAATTTTGCTTTTTTTTCAATGATTTGGAGATTAGTACGTTTCATTAATATTTTCTCTAGTTATTACGTGCTTTAGGCTGAAGTTTTTGAAATTAAGTCGTCAAATTAGTAGTGTAACAGCCACTGTCTGTGAATTCCATTTCACGTTAAACACTAGTTCTATATATCTGACCTATGGATTTCACATACCTTGTTTGGAAGAATCTGACCAACCTCCTGCCAATAGATACCGTTACGTTTTAAACATCTCATTATTCAGACTGCTATGAAAGTTGTTGTTATTCATATGTGCTGGATTTATTATAAACACACAAGAAAATCTATAATACGAGACCCTAAAGTAAGAGTAATCAAAATGAATAATAAACGAGGTTATAATTAGTTGGGGAGCTCACTATTTTCACCCTTTCGTCTGAGATTTGGTAGAAATGTAATAATTATAACTTCTATTGTTAGAGACACATAAATAAACACTCGAGACAGTCTATTTCAGGTCAACAGAGCTACAGGATCGAAGATATGTTGAAGTGCCAAATCGTAACTGACCATTTACGCTTATATAATATGGAAACAGCAATGGGATGTAATCTTAAAGAATGCGCTGAGTGAAGCAATCCGCCCGTGCATATAACATACTTCAATTGCAACGTGCAGTGAAGCATGGTGAGCGGTATGTTACAATCAGTTCCTACCACGCTTGTTAGGAGAATGGAGAATCCCGTTATCACTATGTCCTGCATTGCAAATTCAGTTTACGTATTCGCCATAACAGTTTTAGTGTGTAAACTATTTTGGAGCAGTTTAGCAAAGTTTGTGGGATGGTTCGTTTAAACGATTTTTTTAACTCCAAAGCTCCGCACACGGGGTGGAACCTCTTAGCCTGCCCTCTGGCGGAGGAACTTTTAATTTTATTCCGGCGCTGCTGAGATATATGTTAACCGTGCTAGGTCAATATAAACTCTGATTTATTAAAGGGCTATCTACCGTATAAATAATTTAGTACCATGGAACTTCCAGCGTTACAGTATATTAACGACGGACGTGTACTTTATATAACAATGTAAAGAGGCTGGTTTTCGTCCTAGATGTTCATATAATTTTAATTAATTCATAGCTCCATCAAAAGCAGGAAGCACTGAAAGTAAAATTTAAAGAATTTTACCAGTAATTAACGCATCTGCTAGCACATTTATACGCTTTATGCCCGTGGTCTGATCCTTGTCTCGTTTGACTCTATAGCAATTCATTGTTAAAATAATACGGGAAATATAAACATTTATTTAATTTAGCCAAACTCTAACGAATTATATGTTAAAAATTTAGATTTAGCTACAACATTTTCATTCAGCTGTTTAACGGCACTGTTGCTATCTAACACAGAATAATCGTACCATATTATTTTGAAATAAATAACCATTTTTCAATACTCTATTTAAGAAATACTTAATTCCTGGTTTGATAATTAACTAAACAAAAAAGACAGAAAATGCGTACAGAGAAGGTAAAGCGAACATGCATTAAGCTTTAGTTTTCTGTATTGTGGTATAGGATGTTAAACCACACATAATTCTGCTGGCGATGTTTTTTGCAATATTTGTTTCAGAATAAAACATGTTGATTGTGAGAAGAATTTTTGGAATTGATTATGTATAAAATATATTTACAAGCTTCCTCGTTACTATCCACTCTGCATACCACTTCTGAATTTAAATGATGAAGGCATTCTAAGAGACATAGAGATGAATTTAACTACAAGTCGTTGCTGCGGCTGGGAGAGCTCTTGTAGAACAATTTAAAAAGTCACTTATAACTTTTAACTCATAAATTTTGATAAAATTTAGGACAATTAAAACATGTTTTCATGTACAAATACGTTTTTTGAAATTTAGTTAATGTTGTTGAAACACACTACGATAGTACTAGATATTTACGTCAAAACACAGGAAAATTAATAATAACTTTCTAATATTTTCAATTACCTCAAATAATAGACTGCGTATTTATAATTCGTAAACTGAAGATGAGCGACTAAGTACAAATTAAACGGAAAATATACATGTAGTCTGCTGTGTATTAGAATACTTCAGCAAGTATCGTGTTGAGGATTGAAGATACTTAACGTAGGAAATTAAACAGACTAAACCAACTCCACCATTTATTATATGAGTGCTATTGTGTGACATCAAATTGGTTTTTAAAAGAGTCGAAGTAATTAGTTAATTAACTAACTACCCAGGCCGCTTCCACATAAGTATATTTCGGTATTTGTGAAATTATTTCCATTTCTCACTGGAACGAACTGGATTGTGAACAAAAGACAGTCGGAGTGTTTGGAAGACGAAACTATCGATAATGGATACAACAGTAATACAGAAAATCTTTAATCGAGTTGCAACCATTATAAATGGTTAGCAGAGATACCGAATAACTCATCATTTGCTTAGCTCCTCGCATGGCGGTAGATTTAACAGGGGCACATTATACTTAGTATTGTCTGCGTGACTGAAGAAACCTTTTGAAGAATTTGTAACTCTAATTCTTTCTCTTGACTTCAGCAGATGCGAATAGCGTTCCTAATGGAAAAACAATTTCTCGAGATGAAAAATAAGATACAAAATTTGTATAAATAAAAATAGTTTTTGGAATACGGGTGAGTCCGCGAATCAGAACCAGAAATAAATCACGCATATTTTGCAATATTATTAAGAGAGTGGCTGATTTCAGTTTCTCCAGTTTTGATCAAATTTAATGAAACTACTTTATTGATTTACTTCATAAAATAAAACTGCGAATTTTATTATTAAAACTGAACTTCTATGTTATAGTGCAGGGCAGGGTAGTGGAAATTGTATTTATTTCGGTAAAACTACACAGTTTTAGTCTACGACCTACGTAAGAACAATAATTATTATCATAAACTGTGATTTGTAAACTTAAAGAAGTAAAATTTTAATCCTAAAATGAGGAAGGATAAATCGTAATAAACTTTTGTCAGTAACAGACAGCGAAAAACAGCATTAGCAACAAAAAAACTTATTCACACTACTTCCAAGCTCTTATCCGAAGAAACTTCTCTAAGTTTCTGCTGTAGTTACTTAGAGGGAGTACAGATAGATCTTTTAGAAGAGGATTAACTGCTTGGTCCTTCTACACAACTTGCAGTGAAAGTAATAAGCTGTTTATCTGACTGATGTGTTTTCTGCCTGAGCTTTGGCCGAAAACTGTTTAGCGATGATATTGAGTTGAGAATTATATTTTGCTTTGAGACGAGAGTGATAAGACTGATTGGAGAATTCGTGATGTGGGCTATTTAATGTTGTATAGTTGATACTAAAACCAATTTTAAGCTAAACCGAGATTAAATTTAGCAATTTAGTTAAGTACCAGGACGAAATGTGGCTCAGTTAACACAGTTATGGTACATAAATTAAGCAATCAATTGATACAAAAACTAACATCACTCTAACGCACTGAGTGCTCCGTACATAGGTTGCGCATTAAAATGAATTTAAAAATTAATAATACTAGAAAATATAAATATATGTTATTTAATAAATCATGAACAAATGATTTGCAGTTAGAGTTTACTATTCATTTTGCGCAATTGATGATTGTTTATACATAAATCCAGGATACAAAAAACATTTTTTTTGAAAAAAATTAAAATTTTTAAAAAGAATTTTAAGGATATATTTTTATAAGCTTCAGGACATTCTATAACGTATGATGTGATATATATATATATATATAATCACTCTTTTTCAGCAACTTATCTGCTGTTTTATCATATTTGTTTAGTTTCATCATTTAATTAATTTGCGACAACCAGGATTTTCAGAAAGATTACTGTAGTTTTCCAATAAACTATTTAAGGCTGTATATTACTACAAAGTTCAAAAGAACTTTTTTATCCGTAGTTTCAGAACCAAAGGGTGGATTACATGTTTCTTGATTTTTCGCGAAAAGCTTTTTCAAATAAAAAGAGGAAATTTTTAGATTCGATGGGTTGCCAATTTTAATTTGATACCAATAAAGATTTTATAACGAAAATGTTTTCTTCAGCTTCCCAATAAACCCCTATAATAATTTTCAACCCAATGAATTTATCTATTTTTCTGTTCCTATAGTACTAAAGGTAGTGAGAATTTAAGTATTTCACATTTGCTCATGTAAAGTTACAGGGTTCCGTCAGGAGCAATGACGGGCTGAGGGACGGACAGACAGACAGATAAACATAAGAAGAAATGAATGAGCTAAATCCATAAGCGTTTCGTCATTCACGCAGAAGGTGCGGAACCACATAAATATCAATGTTGAAAGTATCATAATATCTGTTTTTCCACGTTTTACGACATTTATACGCGTTTTACGTCAAAGGCGTTAAAGGCGCTCATCTAGGCAAATAAAAACTCAAAATTAGAAGCAAACGGAAAAACTTCACGAAACAAAAAAAATATATATATAAACTTGTAAAATTAATTGTTCCATCTAAAAAAATATACGACCATAATATTTGATTCAAAACACATCATTCTCCTCCTAAATACAACAAAAATGTTAACAGCAATGTAAGATGCTACTACCAAACAGATTCGTCTGAGATGTCATCAGTTACGTATTTCTTCTTCAGCTGTGACAAAAGGAGTAACTAAAATTACGTTTAATAATATGATGTTTTATCACTGAAGGTGAAAATAATGAAATAAAGTTAGTAACTGAATGGACGTCAAAACGAGTTTCGAAATATGTGTTTCAAACCAAGAATAAAAATAAACTTGAAACAGTACGACATTCTCTAAATAGGATCAGAAATAAATAAATAATTATAAATCAAAAAGGAAATTAAATCTGTCACTAACTAGTAAAAATAACAATGTTAACTTCAGCTTTATGTAAAATATCTCTTTGTTTGTCCAGAGAATTTATTTGCACATCCATGAAAAGTTTAATTGTCAGTTTATAAGAATTAATACAGAATGGTTTAATACAAAGAAAATAAAAAAAACTGCCTTAAAATAAAAATAAAACCACCATAACTGTACTGAATTTTTCAACTTATAATCTAAGTATTCTTTTAACAAGAACTCGATAGAAGTCAGTCACACATTAAAATAGGGAACATAGCAAAAATATTTATATGAGTTCCACAGAATATGTAAACCTCGATGCCGTTCACATGGAACTTTTCAAGAGGTAACAACAGGCAGCACATAACTAATAACGACCTTTTGTTTCCTGGATATGAACCAGAAACCTGTTGTGTTAAACGCCATCGCGCTATCTGGTACTACGCTGTACAGTGGCAAATGTGAACGTCGCGATGTGAGATACAATGGTTCTAGCTTTTCCGATTGCGCAGCCCTGTTCTCTGCTAAATATTTTCAGCTGGTATGAAATCTCACGGTCGAAAAACGCACATAAATTTGTGGTCATATCGGAGCATTGAAATAAAGTATTACCGGACAAATAAACGCATGTTAAGAATGAAAAACTAAATTAACACTCTATTGGTATACGCTTAAATCTCTTATCTTGATCATTCAACAGGTAATCTGAGACGATAAGTTTGCTCAATTGTTATAGCTTACTACAATTCTGCAATCTTGCATTGTGTAGTACCTACTGTAGCAGTTAGTCTGTGATATTTTCTGTCCACTGATAAAATAAGAATTGGCCCTCACACCGTATATTCTAACAGTATAAGTAAACTCCACTTCATCTCAATTGGATGTAACATATTCAACAAAGGAAATAATCTATGGATACCTTACACATGCCACATGCGTCCGGTGTCCTGTAAAATATATTTGACACTGTAGCCATTATAATAAAATTGTTTCTTCGCTTTAACGATTACCTGTTAATGGACGGTTTCTTGAATTCCCTAAGCTTCTCAAATTATCACTGGAATCAAATCATTACTCACAGGAAAACGCGTACCCTAGACTGCTTTCACTTCGATCGTGTCCAAAGCCTAAGTTCCATGTGCTGTTGGCATACTTAATCAATGATTTGAAACGTTATTAATATTTGTTTTAAAAACTAAAACTAATTATTCCAGTAAAAGTTAGTTGAATATCAAAGTCAGAAAACACTCTGCAAGAAAGGAATGAAGATTTTCCCGGTCGGAGAGCAGCTTTGGAACGTAGTTTAAGGCGCGAGAACCTTTTTACACAACTTGCGAGGAGATAACTCATTGATACATTACGATTGAAGTTAGAAAGTCCTTGAGGAAATGTAAGGCATGAAACTATATCTACTACAAATCATAAAATCAATGAAACAAGCAACCGCATTTGTAAACGTTTAGAAGTTCCTGTTGCGGAACTGTTGTATACTGGAGATGCCCATTAATAATAGTATTTGCGGACTGAGGAAGACGGAAGTACCGGATGTTGATACTTCTCACTTACTGCATGTTGATTTAATTCTAAACGATTACTGAAAAGCATCGATAGAGAGAGAAATACAGTAGACTAATAAAGCTTTCAGCTGTAATACATTTATCCTCACACTGATAGTAATGCATATTGATCACACAAGCGCCTTGACACTGGATGCGCGTCACTCGTGCAGGTAGCTAGTGTATCTTCGCTGGATTGCCAAGATCAACTTGAGTTGCGGAACTACGTGAATCTGTACGCACACCGCCATTTGGCCAACAAATACGAATTATTCTATTGTAGTAGATATTTAACTTATTTATTTTAGTATGGTACTAAGCCTAAGTATTTTATTAGAGATTTATGATGGTAAAATGAATCAGAATGATGTTATTAGAACTGGATATACTTCAGAATATAATCAGACAGGCAAACATGAAATCTGAAGTTCTAATTCACTTCACCACCTTTCCTACTGTTTAAAATCACTGATATCAATAAGGGTAGTGAGCTACAATTTTTATTCCTTCAAATTTCTTGAAGCTTATAATTCTTGTTCAGTTTATTAAGCAATAAACCACTACTGATTATTTTCGCTTTATCGTGCAATTTTTAATGAGCATTAACAAAAATACTATTAAAAAATGCTGAAGTTAATATCGATAAAATTACCTTAAAAAAAAAAAAAAAAAAAAAGAAATCTAAATAAGTTTGATTAGAGATATATAAGGTGTGGTGCCAATTTTAATGTTTAAATTATCATAAAATCAAAGGATTTAGTTATAAATATTTAGTTTGGTGCTACTGCTTCACAAAAACACAACAACCGTTTTTCTAGACAAAGTAATTTTTCACTCCCATTTGTTTTCAATAATAGATATTAAAATTCTTTAACATGGTAAAATTATGGTGAAGTACTATACCTTACGTATATGGATTAAAAGCTGTGGGAAGCATATTTTATTTGTTTAGTAGCAACTTAAATGTATGGGTTATAAAATCTGATACCTCTCTGTGAAACTGATAACATCCTATTTCGTATGTATATTTATTTCTATTGATACGATGATTTAGTGAGATTAAAAAAATATAGATCTGCTGTTGCAATAACACTAGAAAAACATGGTTTGCCGTTAATTTTTAGTATGTAAACGTAGATAAATGATATTTGGGCAATGCCCGTGGATTTATCACATGCGTAATTTTGACTAGTTACGTGTCTTCTACGTTGTTCATAATTCCGTGCCATTAAATGCACAAATGGAATTGTGAGTGTGATATCAACGCCTGGCACACTCCAATATTGTGAAATTTTTTTATAAATTTTCAAGAAACATCAAACCGAATGCCGTCTTACTCTGAAATTAACTGCCTGCGGGTCTCTATCAAATGGCATCCCCCCGCGGCTATAGCTGGAAATTTCCGGGATCGATACAAGCCGAATGAATAATTTGACGAGGGTCGGAGTGATACCCTGGAGGCGCCTCTGTTGCGGGCCTGGTATACGCCCCGCCTGACACCGAAAAACGCTCTCTCTCCCTGGGGCCTAAGTTATTGCTAGCCGGGCGACAGCTCACCCGCGTCTTATTGCTGACTCGCGGTGCTCTTCTAAATGTGTATTGTTTTCCCGTGAAATGGAACCGCTCGCACTGGGAGCTTTTAACAAATTCGGTGAACTTTGCTTCAGCGTGACATCATGGAGGAGCAATATTTCTTTGTCATTCACCTTCTCGACATGTATCACTTCCAGTACTGTAAAAATCACTTCAGATCAACATATTCTATACAAATTATGCTCATATTTTCATGTTTCGAAGTTCCTATCCAGTAATTAGCGAATCCTGTATGTTTGAAAATCTTAATCACCATCTCAACCTTGCTTTTCATAAAATTCATTATAAGAACTCTTCCTTACGCATCAACTATACAGCGTGTTTGCTTCACTTTTTAAACATTCCAGATGATTTTCAACATTATTGTACAGTCACACATTGAAAATATTTCAACTCTACTTGTGCTGCGTCAAACCTCTACTGCCACAAAATCTAAACAGGCATAGTACAGTGGAATACTAAGACATCTACACCTGCTATTTCCTTCTGGTGTACGAGTATACTTATTTTTGAAGTCACTGCATTAGTTTACTTTACTTCTTAAACACCGGAACAGCATACCATAAATGTTTCAGTTTGATTTGTTCTTGCTGCTGAAAGTCCACGTGGACGTGATACTCTTTGCCTCGTTTCTGCTTATGTTTTGTTCACAGTACCCTACCAGCATTTTATTCCATTCGTTCAGCAACCTGATTCACATGTTGAGTCTCTTGAGCTGGCAGCGCTTTATTGTCAGCATATGGTTGTACACGGTGAATTATAGTTATTCCTCAATTCATTTTATATACTCTTCTTCTTATGCATACCGATTAGTAGATGCCTTCGACCAAATTCCGCATACCTTTTCTATCTCTTACTTTCAGCAACAGTCTTTTAGCTTTTAATAATACAGTCAATCCTCGTATATTACGTAGCCTTGGTGCTCTACTTTGCCCTCGTCAACTTTGTCTCTTAAGGATACACACAGATATTAATATCAGCTGTGGTGAAGAACCATTTTCGTCCATTCTGTTTACACCTGTTATCTTTCTCTCATCGTTCTCTTTTCTTTCTGCAGTCACATTATTATTATTTAAATTTTTCATTTTGATATCAGTTTGTATAAATATTTTAAAAATTCGTAAATATTCTTAAGTAATCATGGAGACTTTTCCGGCGCATTATTGCAATAAAATCTTCACGGATGTACCGCCGGATTGTGTTGTGGAAAAGCAGATATTCCGGAACTACTGTAGCTCCGCTGCCTTCAAGTTTGGAAACATCTGTGCTGGTAGCTGACTGACGGTTATAGCCGTTATTTAGCAACTCAATTGTCGGTTAACGGCTGAAGGACAGCTAAGAACTAACTAAAGTTCAAACTTTCCACCGTCGTTCCTTAGCAGTCTATGTATTGGTCTATTGTTACATCTTGAAACATTAAATAATTGTCTAACTATTTTTATCTGATTACCTCCTTGCCATAGGCATAGTACTGTCAGAAATATTATGAGGTATTACCATATTTATTGTCACATAACTATTTTCATTTAGTTATAGTGAAATAAATTATTTAAATATGGATTTTAGAGGGCTGTGGATAAACTGTGTATTGGTTTCAGAAAATGATGATGTGTCCCGGCATAGCTTTGAAGGATAGCACGATCAAGAAGTAAAGGTAAAACGTAGGCCTCTTTTGCATCATGTTATCTTATTTATCAAAAGAGAAACCAAATTATATCAAATCTGTGGGACAAATTTACTATAATAATTTTATACTTTCGTTTTCATAAACAGAAACAACCCATAAAAGTAATTTTTATTATTATTAAGTGCCCTGATGACATGGAAACGTAATTTTACGAACAAAACTTGAATATTGGTTGGTACACCCATATGCATGAAAGGAAAACAAGGATGACAAGGTGTACATTGAATAAAAATTTAAAAGGCAAATCTTTCCTCCAAATACTAATGAGTATTTTCGTTGTCACAGGGCAACGTGAGTGAGTTACTGGTACACATAATTTGTTGAGTAAGGGATTGACTCTGAAACTCATTACCTTTGGGTCAACCGTATTATTTTTTAATTACGTAATTATCTTGCCTCAAAAGCAGCGGTTAAATATCATGAAGTTTAATGTACGTGAACTACAAAAATATTTCCTCATACATCCTTAAATTTGTAGCATTTTAGAAACTTAACTAACCAAGCTTTGATTTGATATTTCATAATATGATACTGATTACTTGTTGACTGTTTTATTGATTGTTGTAACATGTTAAGTTTTGTGATTCGATTTAAGGTATTACTTCGCTTACAGATTACAATAAAAAATGTACAATGACAGAAGAAAACTTCATTTTCATCAAACTTAAAGGTTATAGCTTGCATAATTATTTAGAATGAAAAGTATAATTAAAAACCTCAAAATGTTTAAGTACAATACGTAAAAAAGATAACGACGAAAGAAACAGCCTAAACAATCCATCCGGCATGTCTCAATGAAAACAGTAGAATGAATAGTTGAAGAACATTTTTTTAAAGTTTACTTTCTATAGAAATATTTGCTTTCTTCATTAAATAGTGAAGCAAAGCACCATATAGTGAATATTGAATAGAATATCACGAGCAGTGAAACATTGAAAAAATAATTAAAAATCATACAGTTCTACGTGGCCTTTGTGGCATGATTACGTGAATTGCATAACAGATATAAGCAAAAACAGTACACTGTACTCACAGATTAAACATTATGGAAGTCAAGCACATTACAGTTGAACATTTGCTAACAACTTCACTCCTCCTATTCACGGTAATGCCTAATGTGATTTAATGGAAGATGAAGAAACGTTCCTGGGCATCTGTCACACGTTGATATACTTTAGCCTATGTGCGGTGAAATATTTGGTGTTCAGAAATATGTTTAGATATAATCAAGAAGTTCCAGGAACATATGTCTAGAAGCTTTCTTGCTAAGTTAGGTTGAATCTTAAAACTCAATTAGTCAATAAAACATTGGTTTAACAAATTCATCACAATTTTCCAGAGAAGACATTTATTACAGCGAGCTACAGCAATGCATAATTTAAAATACACTACTTCTAAATAAAATACGTGGTTGTTGAACACAGGAAGGTTGTGGAGCTGAAAGGTGAGTCTTAAAGAAATAATGGGAATTATAAGCCGGTAAACAAATCAGGTGGCGGTAAGTGAAGAGAGAGAAAGATACATGAACGATTATGTCAGCATATATCTCGGGGCAAACCAGAAAACTTAATAAGAGCCTGAAATTCAAGTGATCAATCGAAAAACAAAATGGAATTAAATTAATGCCTATGAAAAAGTTGTTAAATATAGTGAAATAAACACTATATAGCTTAGATGATATCTATTATTTAACAATTTTGTCGTAATGAATATTAACAAATTTTCTTAGTCACCGTACGTTTTAGCTGACGTGAATCATTATAATGATGATAAATATCAATTGAAAATGCATTATTGAAGCATATCGAAACATATATAAAAAATCTGAAATGACGTTGATGTAGTGGATATAAGAATTTGTAATATATGCATCCGAATGGTTTTATATTGGTGTTGGTCTATCTTCGACGTATAATCATCAGTTATCCGTAATAATAATAATAATGTAACTGAAACAAACTTTACAGAAACAATGACATTAAAATCCAAATATTTGTGATAATGATCACGATGCTATCGCATGATAGTGTAATATGCCTCTGGCCAATTATAACTTAGTGCCCTCATATCGTAGCATTTATCATCAACATTTTTTGTATGTTTGTATTCTAATGGATCATGTCACTAAGTTTTATATTCACGTTTCTTAGAATATTAACTAATTACACTCACAAAATGCTTAATTACAGAAAAAGTAACAGAAATATTATGTCAAGTAAAATACTGTCAAATTATTGGTTCCTATAAACAGCAAACAAATAGTTTATGTGATAATTATGTTTTAGATTTTTCTGGTAAATCTTTTTTAGATTTGCTTAATTCACTTAATACAGTAAACTCTCATTTGAGGATAGCGATGGTACTTACAGTAAGAACTTGTGGAAAGGTCTGTTTACGGTGCTTCTCCTGCAGCTGACGAACTGTAGATCCAGAAAATAATAGCCAGCTCTCCTTCGTCGTCTTCACGAGAACAGAATGGAATGTCACTGCACTACATCATGGAACGTCTGTCAACAACACAACTTGTAAATAAGTCTCCAACAACCATCAACTATTTAGTATGGGCACCAGCAAACACAGTATCTTCCCATGCTGAGAACTACTTTGTTTACAGACAAATAAATGTTCATCTCACTATCTAAATTTACGCATCTCATTAGTGGCTCATTGTTTATAATTTTTCAGTCGTGTTTCAACAGAAGATAGATAAAAGTTCAGTAAATGATAGGGATAGGCAATTGAATGCTAAATAATGAATGTTTATTGTAAAAGATTGAAATAATTAATCCTTATTGCTGAAGAAATACAAGTTATTTCAGTTTTTCACTGTTAAAAAATCGCTGTTGTCGTATCTAATGCTCTGTTATTAAATAGTCATCACTGCCAATTAATTCTTCAACAAACACATATTGTCACAGTGCGGAGAAGGTGCCAGAAAGAAAGCATCAACAGACAACAGGTGGAGGCTGCAGCCTGTAGGTTTGCTACCCGCGCAGCACACGGCGTCCCCTGTACTGGTAGTCTCGTCCGCGACACGACAGTTCGCGTCTCGTCGCAGCCGCTGACTGACGGCGGTCGGCGTGTTGTGGCGGCGGTGAGCGGCCGCGTCGAGTTTTATGCGCCCGCTCCCGCCCGGCGGCTCTGCGTGCGCACACAGGACGGAGTGGGGAGGCAGGGCGCCAACCTAGACCAGCTCCCACCTGCTAATCTCTGCCTGTGCACGCGTCGCATCCTCCCGATATCAGCTTCCGCACCGAAAATTATGAGCCATACAATTAATTGCGGCATTATCTGCTCAACGCCAACTGTTTCAGTCTGTAGCGCTACGTTTACTGTGTGGGCGCTGAACATAACTGCGGCTAGTTAAAGACATTCCTGTTTATAAAAGTTCGTATAACACGATAATAAATAAAAGCGCTAATATTGAAGATATTACGGACAAGCCAATGTTACTAATTGAGTTAAATGTCACGAATACTTCCAGTCCACACTCATTAACAACAATATCATACATGGTGTTGGTAGTATGACCACCTTCAGTGTTCGTCTCCAAACTTAAGAAAATCTCTGAACCTGTTGAAGACGGAACTGTATGCAGTTTTGTTTTTTATTTTGAATAGAATTTTTTATGATAATACTGTCCTATAGAATCCTGAGTCGTTGAATGATTTTCTTGGCTATTTTTTGGGCTTAAATTCTGTCTTTTGTTAAATAACGAGTGTATAAAACTGCTCAAATCGCCAACTAAATTCTGTGATGGCAGTTTATAAAACAGATAATATTTGGATGGCAATGCATATATTGTTATGTTCATTAAATCATTATTGTTTAATTGTGTTTATGTTGTATAATTTTTGTATGAAACATTACCTGTATTTTATGGAATTTAATAATGTTGCACACCTTTTTTCTGTAGTTGCTTGAATAATACAGTTGTTAATAAATAACCGTAAATACAAACAGTTGCATTAGTGGTTATTAATTAAATTAATTTATTTTACGAATTTCGGCTTTGTGGTCACACAGTTAACACCTATATTTTTATCTGAGTTTTAGCTGTTTATAGAAATTTTTTACTATCTAAATTGTGCATCATAAAAACGTTATTAGACAACCCACACAAGAGTCAGTTAAATTATTGGAGTACTAACAGTATGGCCAGTCTGTTAATCGTTATCATGACAAGTCTGAAAATGGAAGCTAAACCCAGTTATCGTCAAAGACACATTTGAGTGCTCATATTATTTTTATTTGTTGAGTTCTCATTTTAAAGTTTCAGTTTAATAGTAAGTAAATGTCTGAGACCAACAGAAAAAAAGGTAATAAAAACAAGTGATGTAAGAAATTTATCGCAGTATGACTCTGCTTATCAGATAGTAAATGGTCATAACGTAAATCTTTATGTCTAAGGCAAGATAGAGCTTATTTCATCCCATCTTGAACCGAATAAGCTTCATGCGAAAGGATTTTTGTGTTAATGTGTAGCGTGTAAGATTTCAGGTGAAAGCTGAAACCATCCATACATTTTCCTTACTAACTATTGATAATGTATGGATCGTTATTAAAAGGCCGGAACTGATAGTTTGAACTCAGTTCTGCGTCCGTTTGGCTATCTCGTAACGCACTCGGCGAACCTGAAAATATAAATCAATCTGGTATAAACGACACTATCATCTTTAAATTACATACAATGCATCTCCACACAATTGCGAAGAAAATTGTCTAAAATTACTACATGCTGAAGTGGTGAGCAATGCATAGCATGTGACATGTCTAATCTCTTTTGTATAATAATTATGGTTTATTTTGTTTAATATTAATATTGTTTAATATTTAATATTAACTGTAACACTTTAATGCTTTTTTTAAATTAATACTAATAATTATAGTAAAGAGTCCCACAGATTGTAGTTTGTATAGTTGATTTGGTAGTAATAGTATCTTAGTGTTAAGTTCTAGTATAAGACAGTCTTTGTCTGCGCGCGAGAGTTGTTGCTTGGTTGCGCGCAGGAATGCTCGCACATGGGCTCCGTGAGATTTTATTTTTGGTGTTATATGTGGGAATTCGGATTGAAACATATGAAATTAATTATCACCCTTAAATCTAGGATAAGGGTGATAATTACGTGATAATATGTCACCTTGAACGGCTGGAATCTTCCGACGCAGCACGTGGCAGAGGATTTGTTCGACGCAGTTGGGAAGTAGAAATCCAACTATTCTTTATGGTTGCAGTTCCACAGTCAACAAAGCAAGGAGAGGAAATAGTGGATAATTTGAACAGTTAATTGGTAGGACTGAGATTAAAATCATAAACTGAATACAAATTTTGCTTCTAACAATATTAAAATCAATCTGAATTGTTAAAAGTTATTAAAAGTTGTCCGAAGAAAAGAAAATTTTGATTCAAAGTTGTAAATACAAGTTTAATTTATAAAGAAATTGTCACATGTCCAAAAGTGTACTAAAAAGCAACCAGTAAATTAATATTCTGTTACAAGTTGTATTAGTATGGTTAACATAGATTTCGAAATGTGTGGAACTTTTAGTTAAGTTCAATAAAAGAAAATTAATCAAAATCAATGTAGGGAAGTTATTCTAGTGAAATTAAGTGTGTGAATTAGTATTTTTGTGTAAATGCATGTTTTGCTTTATATCAGCGCTGTTGCAGGTGAAATATTCTGTAGTGCATTCCAAAAACTGTATATTACTCATTGAAAGTAAAATTTTGGTTCTGATTTCGAGAGTGTTGAGAGAATTATCAGCGTTATTTGAGCGGTGTTGTATTGTTGTGTTGCCGCTAACCTTGAGAAAGTCATTGTTGTTTGATTGTGGTCTATTTGATCCCGCGTGATAAAATTATTTGTGGAGGTTTTGAAATTTATTTTGTCTTTTACCATGGATAATACTTGCCAAGCATTATTAAGAGTGAAGTAGTTAAGTAGTTTGGGGGAAGACCTGATTAATATGTTTGGTTGGCAAATTGATAATACTGAAGTTATCAGTGTCCGTGTTAATTATGTAAACAGGCAAGAAGACAGAAGTAATAAATGCCGTATCCAAACTGAATTGAGTAGTAGTATTAGTAAGAATGCGAAAGTAAATGGTGTTTTGCAGATAGTAACATTAGTGGTAGAACTGAAGATAATATTTTAGACAGTGAAAATGATAAAAAAAGGGGGGGCAGGATTGAAGACAAAATGTGGTCGCGCCGGAGCCAGGTCGATCAGATTATACTCGAGATAGAAATATAGATCTCCAACAAATGATTGCCGTCTTAAAAAAAAAAAACAGGATGAAACAAGTCGAGAAATAAAACAAAGTATGGGAGAAATGGAAAGAAGAATCAAATCAAGAAAAATCGATTCGATAAATGAAGGATGAATTGAAAGAGGAATTAATTAGAATACAGAAAAATTGCAAACAATAGATACAAAATGATTTGTTAAATTTTAAAAGAGAGGTGAGACGAGGTGTTCCCATTTTGGAAGAAGAAAGAGGAGAAATTATAAAGGAAATCAAAGACTCCTGAATTCGAAACTGAAGGAAAACCGAGAAGAATGCCAGAAGCAGGTAAAAGAGGCGGTAGAGAAGTCTGAAAAAATAGAACAGCAATTCAGCTGGTTGTCGCACAAAGTTGACTGTGTCGGTGAACGTTTTGACCACATGGAGGAAATATTTGAAGAAGTGGCGCAACAGGCTAAAGCTGGTGTTAGTGGCATTGTAAAAGCATACAGTCAATTACCCTTTAAATGCAGCAAATATTCCACTCACAACCAAAACCTTCAATCCAAACTACTAGCCTTACAGTTCCCGCTGCCGACATCGATTCCAACCCTCATTGCGACGGGCCAGCCGACGATCTATAGAATCCTTTTAAATTTCTTACGCGAGGCGCAAATTAATATATAGGTGAAATCAATACGAATAAACGGACATAAGTCACCAGAATATTATAAATGAAATACCATATGTCAAATTTAGTTTTATATAATACAGGCAAGATCAAAACTAAACAAAAAGATAATATAATACAACTGCAATTTATCAGTTATGAACGTTTTGTAAATAACAGGTAAATACTAAAGCGACATGCAAATAAAATGCAATCATGATAATGTATAATATGTAATAAGTTTTGACATGAATGATACTGTATATAAAATAAAACAAAACAGCCAACAAGTATAAGTGGTAAGGTGTAAATTACAAACAATAAGTAAATAATAGGTAAATACACAGGTGATACGTAAATAATAAGCAAACAATATGTAAATATGTAAAAAACATAAGATATGTAACATGTCAGATATGAAAAATATTATATTTGTAAAACAAAACAGATAAAAAGGTAAAATTTATAGTAAATTAGTTATAAACTATATGTAAATAGTAGGTAAATATATTAAATATGTAACATGTCACAATGCACCAAATAATTGTAATATGCAAAACGATGTTATGAGGGCTGGCGTAATGGTCCTGCGACCAAAAACCAAATAAAAAAAAATACCCTTTCCTGAAGTAAATTTTAAACCAGGTGGAAAAATCCATCCTGCAAATTTTGTGAAGATATACTCTAAAGTTTTGCCAGCAGAATGGCCGGATATGGATAAGATTCGATATGTTAAGGACAAGCTGAAAGAAGAAGCATTCTCTTGGAGTTGTGAAATACCTGAGGATTAAGAGGTTTATAATGAATTTTGAGGATGTTTCTGGACAAATTTTGGTTGGCGCAGAGGCAGAGAAGAGTAAAAAGTGATTTCTATAATTTTCGGCGGTACAACAGACGCGACGGACGAATGCGTGAATTTTGTGAAGTAATGAGAAGAGAATTACGTTATTTAGATCAACCTGCAGGAGAAGTTGAGCCAATGGAAATATTGTTGCAGAAGTTACCGAAACAGGTCCAAAATAAGCTGGGTGTCAGACAGTGAGACAAAATTGATGAATTTTTGGATCTTCTCGAAAGAATAGATCAATGTAATGAGACGAACGATGAACTGTTGTATTTTTAGCTGACGATGCTTCCTAACTCCGCTGATAAAACTGAGTAGAAGACTTATGGTTTGGCTTCTTATGGTAAATAATTTGCGTATATTTTTGTACATTTGTTGGATTTCAGTGCCAACCTTTGAAGTTAACGTAAAACTTAAATGGTGTGTGTAGCTAGTAAGATATCTGTAATTTACAGGTGTCGGAATTATAAAAGAAATAATACAAAAGATTTTTAAGAAACTTTCTTATTTAATTTAGACTTTTCATATAAGACATATCAATTATAGTGAGCAATAAAATCTTAAATAGCACTTCGAAACGTACCGTTTAACTCCATGCTGTGGGAAGGACATATTGAACACTAAATACATACTAGATATTACTAGTAGGTTTTAATCCGCCTGATATACACCTTTAAAAATTGTTATTGTTAGTAAACTTAATAAAATCATAGATGAAAATGTTATTGTCAAATTTATTTTAATGTTTTAGAATTTAATAGACTCATTAAGGGCCTAGGAAGTTTTCTAACAACCACAAAAACGGACATTTTTTTTTATTAAATTCTAAGTATCTTGCCAATCTGATTATTAAAGTTTGAATTATTTTTAATAAAATAAATGTATCTTACACTTAAATATATGAGTTCCAAAAACACATTTTGCTAGGGGTATTTAAAAGATAAAGATTCACCAAATTCTTGAAACAGAAAGTTTATGAGGTGTTAATACTTTTATCACATTATAGAATATGCTGGAAGTAAATATCAGCTCAAAAAAAGTCCTCATATCACGTTTTTACGTTTATACAAATAAATAAGACGGACGAAGTAAATCATACAGACAGCTTCTGAATTTACATCTGGGTTCTACGAGCCTAAAATTACTTGCATTTTACTTTGGAAATAGCTTTACGGTACGATTGAATTCCGTAGAGACACTTTTATAAGGAGACCTCGTGTGGGATTTGGCTGTCAAAACTTTCGCGAGAGCAAGAAATTTTCTGAGATCCAGTCCAAACAAACTGATACAAATATTTTTTTCTTCTTCGAGAAACTATTGGAAAGTAAATTATGTGTCAGTTCTTTAGATGAAAAGCTTCTTGATATTCAATTTTTGAGAAATGTGGTATATAAGATGCATTTCTTGGAACAAATTGCTGGTAGTATCCTTTAGTTGCAAAACATTTCTAAATTCAGTTTATTTACCGAGAACAAATATGGCTTCTTCGTTCCAAGCGAAATTATTTACAGATTCTTTAATTTAAGAACTGTCAGTAGTCCTGTTTTCTTTTTTCATATATAATTGTTCTAAATAATTTCCATAGAAGGCTGGATGGTCCAAAAATAATTTTCTTCGTACTTCTGCTCATAATCTCTAAACCTAAAAACTGAAATACGACCTACTCGTCTAAATAGAAGGGCGGGGAAAGAAACACGAATCAGTGTAGAGGTGATATTTAAGAGCACGTAGTGTAAATTGGAATGACCAGGAATTTCTAGTGTAAGTGATTAATGTTACATTACATTAAACTTTTAATTTACAAACTAGAGATTCTACAAAATGTTCTTTCTTCATGTAAGATCGTAAATTAACTACTATGAAAAAACGTTCATAAACTACAAATAAATTAGGTCACAGAAAAGCGGTTCAGTGCTATAATGTTGGACTAGATGTACCAGTTTCTTCGTAGTTTCATGTACCCCTGCTAAAACTTCTGCAATGCCTGAGGCAAGTGCTGAATAGATAACAAAAATGTAATCGCCTTTCCAGTACAAACAATACATCTAAAACATCATTTGTAAATAACATACGGTAGCTGTACGATTAATTGAATTCTTGTCACTCATACAGTAGCAACAGATGCTTTGCGTCGTTCCTGTTTTATAAAAACGACGAGTGCAGCATGCCTCTTGCCAGACTCTGTTTTTAATTATTCGGAGATCCTTGAATTAATTGAGTAGACGTTAAGAGGTCTTTCGTTAAACAGGAGGATGACTCATCCTCTTTTATGACGAAAAGTAATTGAATTCGTGAGAATGTTGCGGGTATTAAGCAGCTTTTGTCGATGTTGTTTGCGTGTGCTCTTTAATTGATAATTAAATACAATTACATATTTTATTTCATCATTATTTGCCTTCAAAAATCTTAGAACTCTTTAAAAATTAAATATAAGTTATATTTTCTATGTAGATTTAAATGCCAAAGTACTTTACAGAAATTAAATACGTCACCTAAATGGCTTCTATGATGTAATTAAAGTTTGCAGTTTAATTAATAATACCTTTTAAATCAATGTACTGCAGAATTGATAAGGCACTTAGTGATTTTATCATTCTCATAAGTAGCCTGACTATCTCTGATGTGTAATTATCACCTTGCCTGCTCGCCGTTGTATTCATTTTAACATTTTCAGAAATAAAACCGTTTCTAGGCACGTCAGTGTAATACCAATAAAAATACGTCATTTGTGGCAAGTTTTGGAAACACATTTTAATACAATATAGTTTTAAATATATTTGCTGATTGAGAACGCGTTGTGCTTACGAATTTTCTTTCTATTTAAGAATCATTATGTTTAAAATAACAATACCCAATGCACAAACCAAACATAAACGTGATTTCTCTACTATATTACCTCACTACTAGGGCGAAACGCGTAACATTTTAGAAATAGCTTCAAGGCAGTGTAGTGATTTTAATCGCTTATTAAAATAACTTTTTTAAAAAGAAATCGATACCTCTGCAACCACATTTTATTAATTTAACAAAATATTCGCGCAAGACCTGATATGACTACGTTTCTTCATTTTGATGACCAGTAAATTGATGTTACTTAATTCATGAACTTTGTTAGAGAACGAATTAGTCATTCACAGGCATGTGTTCATTAAAAAATACGTAATAATGATAACTCTGAAATAATTACCACATAATGGAAGAGATCGGTGATAATAAGTGTGAAAACTGAATGACGAGGGGGATTTGCAAATGATATTAAATTGCTTTTATTGTAAAAAAAAAAAAAAAAAAAAAAAAAAAAAAAAAAAAAAAAAAAAAAAATGCACGGCGCTTACTTTCAGATGTCAAAGAAAACTATGGTATAATTTAAAGTTTACCTACAACAGTATCGTATTTTCTTTTCCCACAGAATTCACCCATCTTACAGATTTACGTGCAACTGTTGAAGGTTAGAGTTTTCTTTGATTCATGCAGATAATCAGGCGTCATTAGAATCTATAGTAGAATTACTATCTGGAGCAATTCAATGATGAAATATGCCCCTTCGTTTCTTTCCGCTAGGAATTTTCTTACCGACCAATGCCATAGTCATTTGGACTTGAGTCGCCAAGTAGTGAAAAAGTAATCAATCATAGCATATGCTGGGGAATCATTTTGACATAAGTTGAATTGTTTTCTGTATGCTGGGCAATAACTTAATGTTCATCGGAGTTCGGAACTAATGAGTAAATATGGAGAAAAAATCATTAAACCGAATGGGACCTTACGACAAATAAAACAGTTATAAGTAATCATGTTCACAGATTCATCAAAATCTGTGCTGTTACTCCGACGAGGCTGATAGGAGTGATCGCAATCAGAGCCTCGTGTGAACGGGAGCCGCACCGTATCTACCTTGCATGCGTTGTGCGCTGGTTGGTGTTATCATCAGTGCCGGCGCGGATTACAGTGCAGCTAATCTGCATTCCGTGAAGGCAAAGAGAGGCCCGCGCTGTCTGGTGGCGGCGGACATACGCCACCGTGCGCTAATGAGGCACTGCCCCGCGTGTTTATAGAGCGAGCTCTCTCCTGCCTTCTGTTATCAACACAACACAGCCGGCCGCCCGCTTTGTCGAGCTGGTTCAAAACTTGAGCAGTTCTGATAGATAAATCATGTTCGGGGCAGATTACCTGGGCACACAACGTATCGGCTAAAAATGTGAAGATCGGACACTCTACTTAAAAAGTGCTTTGAAAATAATACGTAAAACTCTAATTGTTTCAATTTTTATCGTTAATGTCGTTGGCTCAAATTTATTTTGCTACACTGGTAAAATAAAAACAAATCATTCCTATGAGGTCTAAAATTTCGTTTAAAATAAATCATTGGCCTAAAGTTACTGCTGTTATGTACGAGGACGAATCAAAAAATAGGTTACACTTCCAAGTTATGACCATTTATGAAACCACCTACACATAAGCAGCACGGCTATGACAACATAAAAAGTGAGTTCACTTTTCCTCATAGTCCCCAAGAGACTGTAAACATTTGTCGGAAGGGTGAACAAACTTTTCGATTCCTGATGCGTAGAAATCACCTACGGCGCAATGTAATCACCTGGAGACAGCTGCTTTCACCTCCACGTCGTTTCGGAATCGTCGTCCATCGAGAACGTTTTTAGATTACCGGATTGTGTTTTGAAAACACCATATTTCGACGACTAGCTCCGTCGTCTTCATCAGGTAATTGTGTTCTATTTTCCGTCACAAAGCGAATATGCTGTATATATTGGATGTGAGGGTTGGAAGATTTTGTTTAGAAGAAATATACAGTTTTTTTTTTTTTTTTTCCTCGGAATGAATTCTCAGGGTAAGCTGTAAGGTAGGATCCAATCAGTAGGTCAGGCAAGTAAGCAGCACAGCTGTGGGAGAGGCGACGTGGAGCGGCATTACGGCTGAGACACGGTCCACTCGTAAATCGACGACATCTTTAATTCAACAGCGCCACGGTGGGGCAGCCAGCGACTGTATCAGGGGACCACTTGCCGCTACTTGTTGGCGGCGCGGAGCCGCGCGGCCCCTCCACACTGAGTCATCCTCTCACAAACCACAACCATGTATTCGAACTAATTTTTACTCATGAGTGTATTCTCTTGTTTACTACATCAGTTAAACGGTATGCTGCTGATATATTTGGGACGCTCTTTCATCAGAAATGTGAACAGAAACAAAATATCCTTTAGAGACAATATAACCACACGTGTAATTTTTGTAGCATGTGCATGATATTGGCATCTCTAAAGTAATATTCGTTTAATGTGCTTACCAAGCACTGAAAATGTCGGAACAACAATTCCTTTAGGATGTTTCTTCTAAATTTTTCCGCACTGTTTTTAACTACCTGTTTCTGCTTCCGGTTTTTTATGTAGCATAAGTTAGCTACTTGAGCTAAGAAAATGTAATTATGAATACCCCTTTTGTTCGGTCGGGCGTTGAATTATGGCAACGTTTCGCCAGAAGCCTCCGGGAATTGTCTACGCCGAATTTAGATTCACTCATAACCGAATATTTTCTGGTTGTGAATAAAACAACCCAGCTAGAGACGTTCCGGAGATACTACGTTTGTACTATGGATTCCGGATGTTGTTATTCTTACTTGTTTTAGCTCGGTGTTTTTCATGGTGATACAAAACACATTTCTCGTACCCTCCGTGTCTGTTAATATTTAATGGTTATTTAATATTTCTTTCTCTTCTTGGACTACCAAAGACAAATGGCCTTCTGGTTTCTTTAATACCTTTGTGTCCATCCACTACACTTTATGCTGTTCTTTCAAAGTGTGTTCCGCGACAGCCGATTTTGTGAGTATACCTAATATTGTATATTGTTTATCTTTGATTCCTTTTTGCTTTGTTTGTCCTACGTACACCATTCTACAATAGCATGGAATTTTAAACAATACGTCGCTGTTTTCGTGGACGGAGTTCTTTTGCCGATCTTATTTTATTGACCTTATGTTTACTTTTAATAAATGGTATGATTGTAAAACCTTGTTAATAATAGTCATAATCCACATCCAAATCCGTTTACATCAGGCAACAACGCTGATTTTGAATTCGACTTCCGTAATACTCTATTTGATTCTTGTTTTTGATATTGCTTTTAATAAAACTGTCAGTCACGGAGGCGTAGATAAATGTTATGGTTAAAATAAGCTGATTTACTGGCCTTTATTACCACTGGTTATATATGACGCTAGATATTGCATTTTTTATTATGACTGTAAATCATCGTAAATCATTTCATTTGCTAAATTCTTGTCTACGCGTTGCTGCAAATCAAGCAGATCAGCTCGTCCATGCGAGTAAGTTTCGTAGAAGACCTGACATCACCTCACAACACTTTGCAAATCAATAACAGTGAGAACAAAGTTACGGGAAATACTAATAAGGTATTTTGTTCAATATGCTTCACATTCATGAAAGAAACTGACGTTGCATATGTGTATGAATAAAACCATAGTATCAATGTACCCACGCAAATATCATATTTTTTTTCCGTAACTTGTCTTTATTTTTGACGAATAGTTGTGTACTGGTATTATTAGCCCAGTATGATGGGTGAGAAAAGAAGTTTGTGGAAGAAGCTTACAGAAAGAAGAGACAGGCTGGTAGGTCATATTTTGAGACATGCAGGATTGGTTAATTTGTTAGTGGAGGGAACAGTCGAAGGTAAGAACTGTAGAGGAAGACAGAGATTAGAATATATGAAGCAGATAATTGAGGACGTGGGCTGTAAGGGTTATGTAGAAATGAAGAGGTTAGCACAGGATAGGAAGGGATGGAGGATTGCATCAAACCAGTCGAATGACTGACGACAGCAAAAAAAAAAAAAAAAAAAAAAAAAAAAAAAAAAAAAGATAACGTTGTATTACAGTTATTGTTATGTCTGAACAGAATGATTTATTAAATTAATAATGGATCTAAACCATTGAGAGAAAAGTGCGATGTGAAATAAAAGTTTGTTCCACTGTAAAATATTTATTAATAAATGCCAAAATCGTAAATTTGAGTCCTGTAGACATATGAATTGGTGAGATGCAGAAGGGAAACATTCCATGTAACCTAGTTTTTCAGGAAACGAAAAAAACGTTATAAAATGGAAACGGTAAGTGGGAGAGAAAAAGTTACTATTGGTGGTTTGTAGTACTAATTGAGGTTAATATTTTCCACTTGTTCAATATCATGTAATGTTCTCCATGACCTTGTAATTTACGTCCAAAGAGCATGGAATATTTTCCTTTTGCATCTCACTGATTGCTGAATGAAGTATTTTTCAAATATTTTTGTTAATTAGAAGTTTATTCCAAGGTAAAATTGAAAAAAAATTATAGCAGAATTACATTCAGAAATACTTATGCATATAAAGGTAGACAAGAGCAAAAATCACCATATACATGTAAATAATAAACAAGAAAAGAGAGTGACTAAGTTTGAATAATGTCTCCCTCGTAGACTGTCCTCATACATTTAGTCAATATCTTCTGTGTCGTTTTCTGCTGACCATTGCAATATTGTGTTGTAGAATTCTTTATGTTCATGTGGAATATACTGCATTATCTTTGCCACATCCATTATCTTCTTCTGGTCGATGGGAACTTTATGATCGTAGGCACGGTCTACTGGTAGCATCAGGTCACCACAATGTTTGTATAGTTGAAAAATATCACTATTCAATCCATTTATGAATTTGAATGCTTCAACAAACCCTTTCTGATCTCTCCTGTATATGAGATGTCTGTATTGACTGATCTGGAAATCAGCTCGATGATGGAGACTCTTTGTATACTTCTTGAATATTGAGGGCCACCATTCCTTGTAGCTGACTATCTGCTCAGTTTTGACAGATCTCACTTCAAATGGCGATTTTTTCTTTGCATTTTGAATGAGGGTATCATACTTTAAAGGTGTGTATATTCGATCTTGACGTCGCACAGTTCTCTTGACAATGGCAAAATCTCTATCACACGGTAAAAAGCTATGTCCACGTATTGGGAAGTACTGATGAATTTTTTCAAACCGGCCAATCATGGTGAGACTCAATAGAAATCTGACCAGAGTGTGGTTTCGATTTTGCCCGCCACAGGCATCACTGAACACATGTAGAGTTTTCACTTCAGGCGGTACACAGGTGTTTACATAATCACACAGAAAGCTACAAACTTCATCAGGTCCCTTTTTACAAGTCCCCTCGTGGTAAGTATAAAACACAGATTTACCATTTGCAAGGTTGTGGATACAAAAAACAATGTGCGATAATTTCCTCAAATAAAACATTTCCTGAACTGGAAGTAAAGGAAGAGGGAGATTTTGCATATAATCAAATACTATTCCTCCTTCGTCAATTTTGTTTTTACATAGCGCGGTTACTTCATTCAATTTCGTATAAAATTTCTTGGCTCTGCGTTTATGAACGAGAAGTTCAGCAGTTGCAACCCTTTTGGCAGCATTATTAAGTGCAGGGGATTTTATTTTATTTCCCAGTTCCTCACATTGTGAACACACATCTACTTGAGGACGCCCAAATCGATAGTTAAAATTTTCTTTGAAGTACCTCAAATAATATTCATATTTCACTATATCTCTCAGGTCTTGATGCTTATCCAAAAATAATTGAAACATAATCTTACATGTCAAACCACACTCCAAGTACACTAAAGGTGAAGGCATGTAATGGGAAACCTTTGTGGGAAACGATGATATGTGCTGATGAATCTTTGTTATTACATCATTGGGAATACGAACACGGTTATCGTGCTTACCTCGTAAGTCTGTAGGTAGTTCATTCTTCTCAACCAGATGGGCCAAACGAAAAACTGCCTTGCTGGAAACACCGTGTAAACTTAGGAAGGCTTTTCTGCATACTTCAACTCGTGTATTCCCTTTTACTGCAAAATACTTGTAGCTTGATGTGATTTGCTTGGAGTGCTCATATTTAGGTCTATGTCGCGCCACATCATATCTCTCAATGAAACTCATCAAATATGTATCTCGTTCATTTTTCTCCCTACCACTATAAACGTTCACAATAATTCTGTCCTTCTCTTCTTGATCAAAATTCAACATACACTGTTTTTTACATCTGCAATCTTCACCAGTTTTCTTCTTCTTTACAAGAAAACCTTTATCAGTCACAAACTCTTCCCCTTTATTTCGGGCTTCTTTCATACACTGTCTCAAATTTCCTGAGCACCTTCTTTTCTTCTTGGGGCTATCAACCTCAGATTCTGACAGCGACATCACACTATCACCGTTCTTCTCTTACAACACACACTTGATACAAAGTTTACACTGTTACAAGAACGCTGATTCACTAACAACAATCACAATGTTAGAGCAATAGGTCTGAAATAGCACAACAATTTACCAATGTAAACATATAACAACAATATAAATCCAAAGATCCCTACTATATTTCCACATTCTAACGTCTAGAAGTGCGCTCTGCCAAAGAAAGTACGAACTAACAGACTAATGAGAGCAAAAAGGAAAACATTCCTGGAATCTTTTCTTTTTGCATGTCACTCAAATTTTAACAGCTTGTTTTAACCCATTAGAAGTGGAGGAGTTTTTTCTCTGTTTAGGTCAATAGATGGAGGAAGGGTTGGTGAACAAAATGGCTATCTCAGTTTAAAACGGCCAAAAAGTGGAATGTTTTCCTTCTGCATCTCACCAATTCATATGATGCACAACACGAGCAAGCGAAAATAATGAGAATAATATCCCATGTGTGAGAAGGGTTATTTTTTTATAAAGTAATAACGAAACCGCCAGAGGATTAAAAAAATAATCGATGAAATACCTCTTCGAAACGAAAACACTATAGCTGCTTAAGAGGATTAATTGAATAACAACTTGTTTCTTGGTTAACGTGAAAAAAATCGCCGTATAAATTAAGAGTATTTGCCTGAAACACGTTACCATTTAACAGACAAAAACTATACCTACCGCCAGGTAAACAAACTGAGAATCCATTTATCCATATATGTTGCCACTGTAATAATACCAGTTGCAGGAATCACATTTTTATTGTTCCTGCAAATTATTTTTTCATTTCAGATCGTATATTGAAGTTACAAATAACATTTTCAAATAAATATCACTGGTGTGCTTGGCTTTCATTTCCCTCTTTAGAAAACATGTGTTTTTAGAGCAGCCGCGTATTCAGAATTGTGTTTACCAGAGCAGTTTCCTACCATCCATCGCTGATATTCCTTCTCTTTTTATTTTTATCTTCGAAGTAAGGAAAAGTTTCTTGCACATTCATCCACCAGCAACATAAAACACACTTTCGCTAATTAAACTGCCAGAATGCTTCATGCATAACACAAAGGGTTAAAATTATTCATCCTACAAAATATACATGAAACTATTATGGTAATTGACTTCGCAAGTTGTGGGTTTCACACTTAAAACATAAGAAAATGTCACTAAAATACAATGATTACATGAGTCTCTTAGAAGAAATGAACTGAATGTGCACAAGCGAAGTTTAATCACTTAGTAGGATGATACCACAGGTGTTCCCTCTAGCTTTAATACATTTGGGATATCTTTCAGCAGACGACGATCAACTTTTCTTACCTGTTGGAAAATATATTATGAAGTGAGGCACGCCCTCCGCTCCCCCAAGTCCATCTCCATGTTACCAAAATTCTCTGTATCCAACAGAAAGAGATAATTACAATTGAGAAATGGCAAAAAAATTTCTCATTATGTAGAGTAGAAACGCCACTTTGTCAACTCAATTTCTCAGTTTTTATTGATTTATACAGTTACATATTTTTAACAAACACCGTCTTATAACTACTAATATTAACAGATAAGCCTGAAAAGGAATATGTATATTATGCTCATTAGGTATATAACCCCAATGGTTTTTGCGATTCTTTGGATAACTGATATTGGAAGGTATCTATCACACAAATTGTTTCATCAAGCAATACATCAGAAACGCCATTCTGGTTCTGTCGATTTAAAAACTCTGACACAGATGCGCTTCAGTAAAATAAAAAGTTTAGCTCTGTTTTCAGGTTTCCGCCCTTTCAGATTGAAAAAAGACACCTCATATGTCCGCCTACCAAATACTCTTAACATCTTTCCAACCTTAAAATGACTGTAACATAAAAGTACAAAAAATCATGGATGTGAAAAAATTGTAAGTGATTTAGTGCGAAGCTGATGGAAACGTTTTCTTCATGCGCATCTAATGACAGTATGTAACCTGTTGAAACTCAAAATGTTTGAATTTCTTACTTCACTTTTTTTCTCTAAAAATCATTAACAACATACTATTCCCCGTGAACAATTATTTTATAAGCTACTGATTAGAAACTTCTTTCAAAATTCACTCTGAACAGAAAAGCTTGTAAGGAAAAATGAATGACGATCGGGTCTACTGGAGATCGCAATTCCGCCAAAATAACATTCAGTAATGACGTCATTATACTGCTGTAGTCAATCGCAAGACATTATTTTCAAGCAGTAATTCCGTTGTAATACAGCCTGTAGACTACCATTATTTTCAAGCAGAAATTAGGTTGTAATACCTCATAGACCGGCATAATACAGTTAAATGTACTTCGGAAAATATTTCTATAGGATTCTTTCGTTTTACCACGGCAATTCCTGGTAGAATCGCGTTCTCCAGTAATCCCGATTTATTTACTATACTTTATTTTACTTTAAATGACAGAAAGTATAATATCAAAAACTGATAACTGACATTTATTTGAATGATATATTTCGCGATTCGTACATTTCGTGTAAACTTTCTCTGTGTTTTTAATAAACTCCATTGTTTGTTATGTTCGGCCAACAAAATTCTTAGGTTATTTATTAACCTAGTACTTATAACTGACACAGAAAATATAACGTAAACATAGAATACCCTTCTCCTTACATGAATTTTTGCATCTGGTTGTCGTAGATAAATAAAAAGCAATATGTAAATTTAAACGAACGTACTAATTGTAACTTTGTGACATATAATTGCCTGGCATTAATTTTTTTCTCCCCTGCTCTCCGTATTTCTAATATCTCTGCTCACTGCTATTTTGCGGCAGTAATACCGTTGTTGAATTGCGAGTGTCACATCGCTTATGCAGTAAATAGTCATATCCTTGATGATTTAAATATAATAAAAAAGTTATCTTCAATCTCATTAAATATCTAACACATGTATCAAAAACTAAGGGTATCATATATAATAGTAACAGGAATTTATTATGGAAAAGCTTATAAGGAGAAACAAATAAGTCATTTTTAATGATATCTTTCGTTACATGAATACGTTACTCTGGTTAGATTATCAAAGTATCTGGTTAGGATTTTACATAAATAAATGCATTTTACTTTAGATAACGGAGACTATAATTTCGAAAACGGATAACTGTTATTTATTTGACTAATACGTTACGCATTACGTTTCTACGAGTTTTTAATAACTTCATTGTTTCTAACCGTCTGCCAAAAAAATTCTTGGGTTATGGTTTAACATATTCCTTATAACTGATACTGATAAAATAGCGTAAGTATTGAATCTCCTTATCATTACATGAATTTCTGCGTCTAGCTGTAAATAAACGAAAAGCAAGATGATGGAAGGAACGTAATATTTTGGCTGTTAATTGGCGAGTGAAGGCTGGCACGTGACCGTTCTCTAGCCAATAGCTATAGTAGTTATAGACGACGTACGCAGACTCCAGATTAGCGTTTTATATATTAGGATTTATACAGTTGAAATTCAATACGGAAGGTGTAAGATGACTCGTTGCAACATGGCACGACATTTTTTTCTTCTGACCTTTTTTGTGTTGTGTGTATGAGCATTTCCACTACAAATGGATCATTTCTTAAACACGGTTTAAAGGACTTTAAAACACTATTATATTTGAGGAACCTTCAGCAAATGTTTTATGTTGTACAATGGATTAATTTGCATTATATTTAGGACTAAAGTCGTACTAATGCTTTATAAGTTATTAAAATATCAAAGCTATGCATTTAACTATCGTTTTGTGAATGAACTACTGAAATAAAACAGATGTGTATCCCGTGATACGCATAACATATGTCTGCTATGTCTGTTGTTACGAATCTTAAAAGTTTCTCTAGCTAGTTCTCTGTAAAAAAAATCCTAGGTAAATTAAATTGAACCTAAAATTGAAGAATTAAGTTTTTATTTATTGCAGGAAACAAAAATCCATTAACCCCATAAATTTATTGATAAAAAAGAAATTTCAGGTTATTCCCTTTTTACATTGCTTAAATTTATTCCACTGGCAGAGATATTGTAATCGATTCCTTATTTGCTATATATTATTTTACACCCAAAAAAGGAATTGTTACTATTCATTGGGACGTTCTAAACTCGGCAAACAAAGCTCAGTAACGCGACGCCTGGTCAACTACTTATTTCTCGAAGCGATTCGGACCATTTTTGCACTTCAGTTTCTTCGGTCTCAGTCTTAGACTAAATCATACACATTATGCCTTTCATTATACTAAAACTTATCACATGCATAATGGCCAAGCCTTCTGATCTCTTTTTTAATTACTTTTTTATTATTATTATTTTAAATAACGACCCACAATACGGAGTGTAGCTATTCTGTTTTAGAATGTACACTGTAGAAGGTAGAGGCGGTTCAAAACAATACCTCATAAATTCTTATTAGTAAACAGCAAAGAGACTTATTTTTATATGAGATTCTTTTGCAGGATACATATCTCTTCTAATATATTATATTATTGCTGAGTGACGTATAATCCAGTGGCCTTTCCGAACGGTCAGAATATTAGAATTCGGCATTACGTATTGAAAAATCTAGGCTACAGTGGTACGGGCATGTAAAGAGAATGGGAGAGGAGAGGCTACCAAGGAAGATGCTGGACATGGAGCTGAAAGGGAAGAGACCTAGAGGAAGACCGAGGGACAGATGGATGAAAGGTGTTAAGAAATGTGTGGAGGAAAGAGGAGGAAATTGGGCGTCAGTGGAAGAAGAGAGATGGTGGTTAGACAGGAAGCGCTGGCGAGGCTTTTGTTCCCAGCAGACCTGGCCAGTGGCTGGAAGCTGTCCTAGATGATGATGATTACGTATGGCTCACGTTAGACTACAATTCTAAGTTAGAATTTACTTTGCTGAAATATTTTATACGACATATCTGGCATTTCATTGCCTGTCAGTTAATGTTTTATTGGAGCGAAAATTACTATCTCTTATACAAACATCTACAGTATTAACGCCTATGTGAAACATACCGGTTACTCATGGTCAGTTAAGTAAAATTAGATTAAATTTATACTTCATTATACCAGCAGTAAGTGTACTGCAAACAATTTTGTAACTTTGTATTCTTTTTTAATTTATATTCATAATTCTCCATACCGAGTGGATACAAGACAAATAAAATAGTTTAAACGCGCGTGCTTGAGCGTATATTCAAAGTAATGATACTGACCTAGCCTGCTGGATGAGCTTTAACGCTGGAGCCTGGCGTTAGGGACGACTTTTGTTCAAATCCCCATCCGGCTTACCATATTTCTGCTTACCACAGTTTCCTGTAATCACTCCAGATGAATCTAGAGAAGGTTTCTTTAAAAAGGCCTTGGGGGAATTCCTATACATTCCTGGTCGCCAGATCTTTCACTCTTCTAATGACCTAGGATTTGACGAGGTGCAAAGATATTAGAAAACAATAAAAAAAATATTAACCATTTTACGCTCCTTTTATGTTTTGTCAGAAACTGAGGATAGGAAGTTTACATTCCTTATAATAACGAAATCAAATATTATCTTTAAGTTTAAAAATTGTAATAAAATTAATTCATAACTGGTTTTACTAGAGTGCTGATGTTGATATCTAGGTGTGTTTGATGCTACGGATACGTCGCAAAGGCATTAAGGATTTCAGAAAATCCCTTAGTAGCTGGTAATACAAATAAGAAGTCTGCAGTGATCCAGTATTTTCTGCGGTTTGACTTCAGCAACAATCGTAAACGGAGCTTTGCTTTATACCATAAAAGTTGAATTTATCAGAGTCGTGCCTTTTCATCCGTGTACTCAGGCTATTAGGTACCAAAGGGATAGGACACGCTGTTGCGTCCTTCAGCTACAGGGAGGACAGGCTTTCAAAACGTGGCGGCTCGCGTTTCCTTCAATAGCTGCCACTCGGTAATGCAATACGTAGTTTACGGTTCCACAGAACGTGTCACTGAAGCCAAAAGCGCGGATGTGCGATGACATACTACCTGACGCTCTCAGCTTACAGTCGCAGAAGCAACTGCCGCTCCGGCTCGGAAGGCTTTACACAGAAGAAAATCGTTTCTCATATTGCTGATGGCTAGCTCTGCAGATTCAAGCTGGAAGTGCGTAAGTGCTTCTGTTTATGCGTGAGCTAGCATCCTCTACACAAAATATTTTGGCACAGCAAAGTTGTAATGAGGAATCGCGAAGACCTTGCTACATCACTAAAACTAATTTTTTGATGATAAATAATAATAATAATTTCCTAAGTACTTAAATCCCTCTGCTCATTAATAAATAGAACAAATTAAATAAACAATATGCGTTTTCCACGTTGTGTACATAGTCTGGTAGATTTATTGCAGCTTTTTATAATTCTTAATTTGTATTAACTGCCAGTTTTACTGAGTATGATAAGGCACCGGTCATATGTCGGAATCAGGTCCATCCGGCTTCCTTTTGGACAGTTTTCGAGATTAGCATAGCTGACTGTTGGAACGGTATTAACTTTTATCAGAAGCTTCAAGCTACACAATAGGATAGTAAAAATCTCAAATTACACAATAATATTTTCTGTTCTCTCGTAGCAACCACTGAGGACTATGTAGACACCAGCTACGTTTTTGAACGGGTCGCTAGTGAGGATAAGAAGAAAGGAGAGGTTCATAGACCACATCGTTGTTAGGACCATATTTGTTACATCGGAATCGTGGAATGTTTGTGTTGCCATCTGTATGATAAGATTATTTTTGTTTGTGAAATGTGTAGCTTACGAGGTGAAGATTGGAGACCATCCCAGCATTTGCCTTGGTGATTGTAATGAGGGCGGCCAGTACTTTAGTTCCAGTCGTATAGTTGTGGCGGTGTCATAAAACGAACAGCCCGCTGGTGGGTCGCTTACTCGTTATATAAACAATACATTCGCTTGGTTTAGATGACCAACATTCACATCGATGTTTACAGCATGTAAATATCATGGGGGAAAGAGAATGCATCGTAGAATTTGCTCATCGTACCCGTATCATCTCCATCCATACTTTA
Organism: Vandiemenella viatica; assembly: GCA_031002005.1. NCBI lineage: Eukaryota > Metazoa > Arthropoda > Insecta > Orthoptera > Morabidae > Vandiemenella > Vandiemenella viatica. The sequence goes on from CM061920.1 coordinate 82,463,969, forward strand.
TGCCTCATGAATTCCCCTCTTAAGTAATCCGCCCTGAGAGTATAAAAATGTGTCTTTTAAAACTGTATCTCTTTCTCATGAATCTGATTTTCTTCATTCGCTCTGACAGTGAATCTTATTTAGCCACCTACATTCAATTTGAAAGGATTCAGTTTTCTTACTTTCCGAGTTGTCTGTTGTACAGACACTAGTATAATATTGCGTTTAATTTGAAAGGATACAGTTTACCTTCTTTCGTAGCTGTCTGTTCAACAAACATCGGTTCGAAGTCATTAGAGGTGGGAAAGGACAGGGCAACGAATGGAAATTCGACCATGGCCTTTTGAAGGAACAATCTTGGCAAACATCGCTCCCATACAGTGGGCTAGTTCTTTCTTTATTTGAAACAAATAGTAAAATACAAAATTATGGCACTACAAGTAAAAAGCCGTTGTTGTTCGTTTAGAAGGAAGTCAGTTATTGAGGGATACATTTTTTAAATAACCACCAAACTTATTTTAAATGTTTGGCAGGGGATAATATCAAATTCAGGAAAAAAATTAAAAGAATTTTAACTGACAATTAGTCGATAGAAGAATGTTTTTCAGATGTATCTGCAATATAATAGCCAATATCTTGTATAAATGTAATTATTGTAGTAAAGGTACAGTACATACTATTCTGTCATAGTACATCTTCGTGTCCATACATCTGATTTGATGTAATCGTTTTGGTATAGTTTGACGCCATCCACAATCCATAGATTAAGTTTCTTATTGTTAGATTTATGGAAAATTATTGTGCGGTATAAACAACATAGGAAACGTCTTTTTCATAATCTGTATACTGCTTGGTTTTACCATCCATACTGCACTATACTACTTGCTATAACCATCTGACAATTCCGAAAACATTTTTGCTTTCCTCCCTCTATCTAAAGCGATCAGTAGACTTTGCTCAATTGCCCTTGTTATGTTTTTATTTATGTAAATTTTATATTGGATAAAATCATAATTTTTTCTTTAATCCTTAGCTTTATACATTTCCTCTTTAATTGTTTAGACTACTTGTTCGATGTGTAGATAGATTCACAAAAACCTATCAATCCCATCACAAGTGCCTCCTGTTTTGGTTTCCTTCTTTTCTTATACTATCGGCCTGACTTTTCTATAAAATTTTGATTCTATTTAGTTCATCCTATTATATCTCGTATTCTTGCCGTAAAAGTTATTGTTAAGTATGTTTCATTATTTTTTTTTTAAATGGGATTTATTGCGTTCATTAGATCTCCCATTACACTCAAGTCTTCGAAGTGATCTTCTTACAGCCCGTTACCTATTTGTGGTTTCGTAAATGTGTGACTAAATCTACTGATTATTTTATTTTTTGAAGTCAACATGCACTGTCAGTTACTGTTTCTCTTATTGAAGGATCAGGGTGACATTCGCACAACGAGCGACAATTGAAACTGTGCGTATCGGTTCTTCACGTCTCCCACTCGGAAATCTTCCGGATTGGGTTCAGACAATGCTATAAGTTGTGAGATGGATGCCACATAGTCTACTATCAGCCCACCCCCAGTTACCTATAAACTACGATTAGTATTATTTTAATTTTATCATGTTTAAATTAACTTCTTTGCCTCTATTATATTATTAACAGTGAAGTATTGTTTGTTTGCTCGAGAAACCCATTGTTGTAGCGGTGTGTGTGAGTTCAGGGATTTTCCCGTTGTCTGGCAAGAATTGATTTATTTAATTTAATTGCAATGGAGCGCACGCTCCGGTGGCAATTTCAATGCACACCCTTTCTTTCCGTTTCCTTTATCCGCCTACGTTTACACTCTACAAATTTCAAGTTCAAATTATTTCGCCGTTTTTTGGTAATTTATTCATGATAGCAATCGGTAATACACGTTCTGTAAACGATGGTAGGAAGGTTAACTTTCAAGTATGTAGGATAGTATGTTTGACCTGACGCATAAACTTTAGCTAGTGTGAATGGACAGGATGATAGTTATAAAAGATTGGACTTTCAATTTCAAGAATTTTGTTTGATAGAAAAAGTACTTTGTGAAGATTTTTGTGTTAATTTTTGAAGGTTATAAAATTATATAGCGGTCTTGTGGCTCAGGGATAAGGTGTCTGACTGGTGGACGAAAGGTCCCCCGTTCGAATCCCTGTCTCGGCGCGGATTTTTCAAAGGCACTAACCCGACCTTCACCTGTGTAATGTGAAGTACCCCAGACAGCTTCCGTGGTTCGGATTCCACGTTAAACTGTAGGTCCCCTGTACCCGGTAGGATTTCCCGTTTAGGTTAAGGTGGCTACGACAGGGGCGGAATGCGCAGCCCATAGATACCCTGCCACCAGGTCATTACAACCACACGGAATTGTTATTATAAAAATGTATCAGAGCCATTGGATCTACGTGTTGTAAATTTGGCAGCGATAGCATCTCTCATAGTAAATGAAGCGTATTGAAATAACTCTAAAGTTGTGTGGAAGAGTGAAGGAGAACGAGTGTAACTATCGATTATGTGATCGTTAAAGAATAGTACCTTCTGTATATGGCATCATTTATTGTTGCAAAGTTACATTGGGAGCGACTGGCCGATATAATTTTAAGAAATTTTTGGGATACTGCTTCATTTAGCCTTAATAGTATAAAATATCTGTGAACATATTTTAACATTCAGAATCCTCTCACAGTATTACTTGGTTAAAATACCTTATAGTTCCATTTGGATTAGCAGTAACGTTTGAACCCGGTATTCGAGAAGTAGTGGGTTCAAAGTGAAGATTATGAAGAATAATTTTTACAAAACTATCTCGTTTTTTAAATATCGCTTCCGCAATGATATTATATTTTGCGTGAAAAATCTTAGAAAAAGAATGAGATGGCAGTCTATCGAGAAAAAAGTTTTTGATAATACTGAAAGATATAAATTCCGCACTTGGTGGAGAGAATGATGAGGGGATGTAGGAGAGAATTAAAGGAGTTGGTTACAAAACTTTGGTCAGACCATTGCTCGAATATGGTAGTGTAGTATGGGAACCGCATTTTGAGTATCAATTACAGGGGTTTGAGAGAGTGCAAAAAAGAGCTACTAGATTTGTTTCTGGAAATTATCGGAAAACGCAGTCAGTAACAGATAAGATAAAAGAAGTAGTATGGGATTCTTTAGAAGATAGGAGTAGGATTAAGAGGGTCATGAGAGTGTACAAGGAGCATATTGGTGATGAGACATGGAAAGATATCGGTGTAATAATTAAAAGTAATGAATGGAAGTGAAAAGATCACTATTACCATAAGGTGGCACTTGATTTCAGGTACTAGGGTTTAGGAAGATTCTCTTTTTTAGGTAAGGGTGTCAGGTATTCGAATACGTTACCAAGAGAAATGGTGAATAATATACCAAAAACGTTGAAAGAATTTAAAGTTGAAATTTGTAGAGGGCAAATTTAGGGGGTCCAGGAAAGTTGGAAATGGATGTGCAGGGAAATTCCGACCGGAGCGTGCGCTCCATTGCAATTTAATTAAATAAATATTAAATTCTGGAATATAATGAATACTCGATGCAAACTGGAACGCGTAGATACATCGGACCTAACAAGTCCGGTAAGACTTCGTGCAGGAATTCAATTCCTTCCTCATTTTTCATGATGCACAACGGTCCCCGGTGGTTGCCACTGTCCATGTAGACTTTCGTAGCAGAACCGGAGGAAAAAAAAACCATCAGATGCATAAAACAATTTGGAAGATTGTTTAATTATTCTTCAAAGTGATAAACGCCACCATTGATATGCACCTGCAGGAAAGAAAGGTGGCGAATACCGTGATAAGAGATAAAGCTAAAATAAGTAAGAAAAGGTGAAGACGGAGGAAATATGGTGCCTGATCCCTGCAATGAGGAAGATAGATTATCATTTGTACAATAATCGTTGGGTAACTGGTTACAGCTAGGAAGCTCATCCTCTTCTTCTACAGGAAACCACAATCTCGCATACCACACCATGCGTAAGAAGCTTCTCATGATCCGCACTTCTTGTGATATTCCAAGGCTTCCGTCGTATAGATGGAAAAACTTCAAATTTTAGTTAGCACTAATATTACCAGCTACCTATTCATTTGAGAAACAGAGCATAACATTGGTCTTCTGAGTAATTCAGAGCCAGCGCGAAATTCCTCTACTGTATGCTGACGATGGCTTTCATCCAAAACCTGGTTGCTACGGAGTCAATAAGTCCGCCGCGTCCGTCCGCGGGCATGGATGTTTAACTGTTGTGTCTGTGAATGTCATGTCCGTCCTGTGGTGTGTCTAATTATCTGGAAAAATTCATCAGGCTGGCTGTGTGGCCTAAGATGCCGAAAGCCATTGGGGAAAAAAAAGGTCCGTCGCGTTTCGCCAGATGACATTTGTGGTATGACAAGCGGGTTCTCAATCGTAAACAATTACATTCAGCACAAATTCCCGCCTAGGGTGGTCTGCTACCAGTGTGTTGTTCTTCAGTCCTTGTTGTCCGCTTGGTCGCTTCCGGCGCCGTAATGTAGTTATATTCAACACTGTCAAACCAGATGTTTCTCGTCTTCATAGTATCTATAGTGATTCGCGCTATTCCAAATGTATATCAGACCATGTCTGTCATAGATGCAATATAGCATTACAGGAAACTATGTAAAAACGACAGTCACACGGAAGCAATCTGACACAATTTCTGTATAAACGTTTTTCGTATTAGCCGATGGATTATGGATAAGCTTTTTAAGCTATTCACATCTCGAAATTAATTGAGTTTTTTTTTCTGTAAAGTAATGTACATACAACATTTTCTGGAAGCATAATTATTGGCTCTGTGCAACTGATTGTAGCTCCTATTTACGCTACAAGTACGCCACATTGCTAACTGTGAAGAACAGAGTTGCTCATTTTGCATTAGCATTGGTGTGGTCGTTGTTGGTACCCGCTGAGCCCACTAAATTGTACTGTGAGTGTGCAGTGCAGTATCCATCTCCCGTGGCCACAGCACTACATACATATCAGAGGCGGGCCGCGGTTGGCTGTGGTCACGCCTCCATTCCTCTCTGTCCACTGTGGAGGCCGCCTTTGTGCCGGCACCACTCGGACCGCAGTGGGGTGTCTCTAACAGGTGTATGGGCCCTCTCTGTGCTCAGTGTCCGACCGCACCTCCATTACCTACACGCCCTCTACTCTCGGTAACCGTTAACTGAGTGCCTTCTCACAAGCGTTATACAGATTTTAACAACGCGCAATAGGTCCTGGATATTGAAACATACTTGTTTCTTAATTAGTGCAACCAGTGGTTAACAGACTTTTGTAGATAAATGTATGGGACTCAGTCCATGCATTAAAGTAATCCGTAATAGCGAAGTTATCAAGAAATAATTAATGCTAATAAATGTTAATTAAGAGACACATTATATCCACTTCAGTCCCGAGCTCATAATAAAAGTGCAAGAGAACTACTATTGTGTTATTTACTTTGTGATAATGCTAGTTAACAATGAATGACCATAAAATCTTTTTTTTTAAACAATAATTAATTTTTTGTAGATGGTTTATATATGATATCTCGGGAGTCAAGCAGGAAAAATATACACACAACTTTATGTTACTTTATTTCATGGAAAAAATATATGTCTTTACCTTCATTTCGACGAGCCATGTTGTACAGCTGCAGGATCCTAAGCTTCCAATCAGGGCTGCCAAAAGCAGAAGATCGAACATATGACCTGTGAGAAGTGTGTAAATGATACGATAGGCCAGAAAAGGTTCAGCTGGTCAGTGGCCCGAGAAAAAAATAATTCCTGGAGATATCATATATGACACCTCGGGACTGAAGAGGTTAAAATCGCACCATCATTACTGCAGAGCTGCAAATCAAAATCTTAATATAAGTAATACAAAACTACTAAAACAATAACACAGAGATGTTTCTTTTGACTTAAAAAAATGATGAATAAAATAAAAAGACCTCAGCTTCTTAGTAGGCGTTTCAGACTTAAGTAACTACATTAATATAACGAAAAATACCGGAAAATTAACATACTGCTAGGATTGGCTTTTTCGTTGCCAAAAAATGTCCAGATTATTTTAAAGTAACCGTTTCGATAAGGAAGATGCGCGTTCTAGATTACTTGGGGAAAAGAAAAAATAAATAGAGAACACTGGTAATTAAGGAAAGTTATGTGAATTAACATTCTAGCCAATGGCACTAACTACATTAAAAATTCCCGGAATCACTCTCAGCGAATGTCAGTATGGTTCCTTCGAAATACCATGGTCTAATTCCTTCACTTTCCTTGCTCACAGTTCATTCCTAACCCTAATGACCACTATGTCAAAGCCGTAAGAGTAGTGCAGAATCATTCAACAATCTCTTACATCCCCGACTTTTACGTTATGTTGTCTTTGACTTTATCCATGAACCGTAATGTATGTTGGTTCTTACGTGAAATTCTACGCAGCTAAGAGAATCTCCTGCACTAAAAATGTTAATACGAATTTTTTAACAGTACTCGACGAACGAAAAATACAGGAAACCGTCGTTTGTAGAAAACTAATTGGTACACATTTAATGATTGTGTACCCTGTTCCGTCATCTGAGATGACCAGGGAATTGTCGTATGGAAGAGAAAGACTGCAGCCGGCTATGACAACTTGTTATCTATTTTAATAGCTTGTAGGTTGTTCGATGTTGTGGTAAAAAGTGCGATCGCCTATATTTTAAATCCACCATTGATGTTATTCACGTCAGTTTAAAATTCATAGCTAATTAATTACCTCCCCTCATCTCTACTCTTTGCGTCTTTTCATCTTTCCGTTATGATAAAGCACTATGGTGGGCTGCTCTTGTATACAGATTATTCTTTCACGACAGATAGTGGTCTGATTCTCATTCAAACGCGAAAATATTGTGTGGATTCTTAATAACGTATGCGTACCATGAAACACACGAAAAAGTACACTCAATTGTATTGCATGTCGCCAGCGATCCCGCATACACAAGTTATGGATCGTAATTTTTTTAAACTAGTTTTCAAGGCATTTAGAAATTTTTCATTTTAACATTTTTTTCCATCATAAATTCCACTCCATTTTCTGGCCTACATTCTGAACGTGAATTTTTTCGTCAAGTCTTAATGATGTTTGTGGAATTATTTGCATATGAGTTGTTCATGGCTTAACAGATAAATTATTGAACAATTCCTTTAGTTTTGTTTCATTTTTGGTACTAATGTACACATTCAGTATATTACAGTGCACTTATAAATAACACTATGCCATTAATCAGATCTGATATTAATTTTAAATTAAAGAATATTTCCTACATTTTGAGCTGTACCAAAATCTCTTCGCATATTATTAACTTTCATAACCTCAATTGTTTAAACGGTAAAAAATGAAGTTGAGCCTCATTTCATTTTATTAATCAAAAAGTGTACCGATAACCTCGATGGAAGTACAGATTAAAGGTGACCTAAAAACATATAACACACAAATTATCGAAGGTCTCAGAGAAAAATTAGTGTAAATAGATCTTTCAGTGTTAACTAGATTTAATAACTACATTTTTATCAGACATGCTTTCTAAAACACCTTCTCAAGACCGAATAGTTAATCATGTGTCACGCCCGGTGAAATTTGGCTGACACATTCACATGAAAGTAAGCTATCATTTTTTTCTTTATGGTATAAATGTGGATTAACAATTGATGTGTGTGGAGCAGTGTGATTTTAGTCGAATTATATTAAATTTTTTCAATTTATAAACGCAATATATAAAGCTAATCCTAGTAAATATGGGGCTATTATAGATTTGACCTATGAATGTTACGTTCAAGTTTAGATGCTACATGACTTACTGGATGATTTATAAGAGCCAATAACTGTTTTTTTGAAAACTAACTGCTATTTTCACATGGTTCATAAACTCAAAAAAATACTCTACGATTCAACCTCACATTTTATATACCTGAAAGATACGTTTTAAGCAAAATAAAGCTAAAAAGTTTCTGTTTGAAGTGTATCCTTGACATTTATTTCCATTAAATTACGTTTTGGTAGATAACTTACTCGTGGTAAATAAGAAGTACAAAGTGCAGCGTTTGGTGCCCGAAAAGCAACAGTTGCGGAAGCTGCAACTGACGGTCATAATAAGAAGTTGCTCAGTAAAATTTTTATACGTAGCTTGGATTCAAACATCCTTAATAAAGCATTTTAATATCGTTTGTAATTTAAGTTTAACTGGAGTAATAAATTCATTCAGAATCTAACAATTTTTAAATCCTGGTAGCTTTTTATGTGATATGAAAACGTTTGTAATGGGTTATCATTAATTTAATTTAATTTTAAATTCCTTAAGCATTTTTTCGCAAATTATTCATCACTTCAGTTAATAATTTGTTCCAATCCCTGACGCCCTTACCAAAAAAAAAAAAAGAAAATTTTTCGACTCCCTCAGTATACATTTTCGCAACCAGGTTACTCAATTTTTGAAGTCTGAATAAGCTGCACTGTTTTTGAGATCATTAATTTCATACAAACAAAATTACCAAAAAAACTCATCAGTTGAAGTAAAAACTTTATGGCTAAAAGCTTATTGGGATTTTGATTTACGCTTAATATTAGTAACACTCAATTTGAAGTTGTTTTCGCTTATCGATACCTTCGCTCTTCTAGCAAATGTGACAGAAGTGGTATCTTCTTAGTTTTAAATTATTTTCTTGGGGTTTTGGTAGAAAGTTGACTTCTAAGATAATAAAATTCTGCCCTAAATAGGCTTTCTCGTTTTAAATATTTTCTCTCCATATCTAGATCAAGATATTTACCATGATATTATTTAATATTGAAATTAATAAGCATGCTTTTAGTAATAGTCTTTTTCAATTTGTATTTGCTTAGAAATCTTAAACCTAGATCTAAGTATATTTATGTTTTGTAATTATTAGTATATTTACAGTTTAAATCGGATTAGCGTATTAAAAACCAAATCAATTCATTTTTGTAAAATTGCATTAAATCTTCCTTCAAGAAACATGCAAACTAATGCATAACAGTACAATTACAATAAACTGTTCTTAGCTGAGGTTAGGTACATTACTGTACAATTAAGTCAAATTTTTATTCAAACAACGGATACTGTATTATACCTTAACTACGTTAGCTTTTAGCAACGCGTAATATAATTACACTACAGTCCATCCTACCTTTTCACATAAACTATCCGATGCTCCTCTTCGGCCTGTGACGAGCCAACGAGAAGGCTGCCGACCACAGTGTCCTCTGCTGTGTGACTGTGGAACCACACTGCGGACGCAGTAAGTCTGGCTTAGTCTGCAGACCACGCCTAATCCGAAGACTCGACTCGCTGCCGCCAACACCAACGCGGTATACCTGGTATGTCTCGGGCGATCCATTAACAACAAGATAAAAGAAGTTTGGTCGTTAAGTTCCACTGATTTTGATGCATATATTTGCATCATCTTATACAGAGGTTTTAAACGATTGTAATGTATATTTCCTTTTAGAAGAAGGGTAATTCACTTTTAGTGTGGTATGTTAGTTGATAATATATCTATGGACACGACATAAAAACGAATTTGAAATACATCTTAGAACAGTGTGCAGTGACATGGATGTAATATTAAAGAAGGCTACTGACGAATCTATTTTGAAGGGATTAAAGGTAGTGACTCAGTTGTTCAGATTAATATCGTAAATATTTGGTATAGGAGTATAAGACTCCCAGCTCGTCACTCTGCAGTGTGCTGATGAAACAAATATCACAATGGTTCTACTCAAAAGAAGATCGATTTTTCAGAAATTATTGACTTTCTACAAAAAGAAAATCGAGAAAGAGAAGAAACTCATCGGGGGTGTGGTATTGTTAACTGACGATCCATTATTGATTTAACTCATTATACCTGGTGTCGAAATACGGGGTTTGGTTTATTTTATGGAACTCAGAGATGAAAGCATTTAGATATATTTTATGCTGAAATGTTAAGTCCAAGAAGGAAGTACGATATGTGAAGTACTATATGAAAAATCCTGTCTTTAACATCTTCAGGTATGAGGTTTATTGCCAGTAAATCTTATAACTTACTGATTTATATTTCTGGAGCAATGCAGAAATAATGTTCTGAGGTGTGGGGGAAAACATTAACATTAATGTAATCTTGTGAGAAGAGGTGAAGAGAAAGTTGAAAGGGCAATGTTTGCTATAGAAGGGCTAACTAAAGAAAAATGACTAAACGAGGAAAAAATCAATTCCATGAAATAAATTTTGGATGGTTGTATTGATAGCTGAATCACTCAAGATGACCACTGTGAAGGTAACCTTACCAGTATTTCTGAATAAATAATTTTTTTTAAAACAAATCACAATTTTAGTAATTTTTGGATCCAATCGTGTAAAGGGTGACTAAGAGGAACCTGTTTATTTTTTTTTTATTGTTATTTCTAAATAAAAGAAGTGTGTCATGGAGGCAGTAGAACGATTGACGAATATACAGAGTATGTCATTTTAATTTCTATGTAAGAGTTGAAAAAGGTCTATGCATGATCGGTCATAACGGTTTTATTAAAAGTAGTCAACCTTTAGGAAAGATATATTTATTTTGGAAATATGTTTCTATCTTAGAGTATAGTAATAACCTTTGCAATTTAGTTGCTGGATCAAAGAAATCGATAGTGATGGTCTGGAGTATCTTTGACAGACAATTAAAGAGAAGATATGAAAAAGATTAGTTTGATAAAAGTACGAACATGCGACGATTTATAAGAAAGAGGAAGCTGCGAGAAAAGAAGGTAAAAATGCAATTATAGCTCCCCTTGTGGTTGACAAATTTTTAAATAATTGCTAATGAAATGTATACGGCCTGAGGTCACAAAAAATGAACTGTTATATGACCTGTGAATATTGTGTGTCAGCAGGAAATGATGTATCGATAAGTGCATCAAAGATAGGTATTAATTGTATATTATGTAGTTGATGTAAGATTCGAAAATAAATTTTTTGTTTGATGATTCGAGATAAGTCGAATGAATTTTTCGGCAGAATATATAAGTAAATATTTAATGATGTTAAGATTAAGATTTTTCAGATGTTGAAGTGTTGGACGAGTACCATATATTGTAAGCCAGAGAGAAGAAATTTAAATTATGGTAAATGCTTGGTAAATGCAGGAAGAAAAAGGTAAAACCAAAAATAAAAATAAGAAGGCGTGTGAACGGACTACCGTCACGTACAATATAGAAAGGGAAAAAGGCATACAAGATGATTTAAATTCTTCAGTTCGACAGGAACAAAACCAACAGGTGGCGTTCGTAGTATAAGGAAACCAGAAACCATTCAGCGGATGAAAGTCGTGGCATTTAAAAGTTTCAGTCTTTCCGATAGAAAGGCACGCTGATGTATTAAGGAAGAACACAAGTTCAGTAAGCTATTCCTTACCTCTTTATGGGACGGTGTAGTGCTGTGGAGTCTTCGTACTACCGCTCCGTTGGCATGCCGATTTTTCCTGTGAGTATTCTGAATACTAATTTTTACCAAGAAACACTGGGAGAGTAGAAGGACACTCACTATTCACAATTTTTGTTCAGGACAAAGAATAGACCCGTTGTATGGAAGAGTTACAGAGACATTCGGACAGTCTCCTACGCAGCATACATGAAAAAGGTACAATCTAAAGCGAAGTTAATGATTTCGCATTTATTAAACTTGATTACCATTTATGATTTCCACATTAATTTCAATAAATAAGCTTCGTACGAATAATTAATACGATACATTTCATTTGAAAAACGTAATTTCTTTGAATGATCCAATATACATTTTATTTTTATACGAAATAGTAGGGGTTTATTAAAATTATGAAAACTGGTTTATTGTGCACCATGGAATTGTAATACAGAACTAAGTCGTATTTTTTTCCTGTCTCGTACGTTAAACAGTTGTACCTAACTCACTGGCAATGTGCGATGAAACAGGAAAGTTAAGCTGCAGAAGCTCTGTTTATATGACAACGCATATTCCCAGTGCTGGCGAAGCTTGCGGTCAGATCCACGAAAGATTACCGGAGGCAAGAGATTTAGCATTCACTTTCCACCAAACGCTGCAACAAGCTGTCTCACATACTGAATACAAAACAGACAAAATTTTCTGTAAGGAATCTATTCTGTTATTTGTACTGTTACTTAAGAAGCTTCATTTTTTTAAAAATATAATTTCAAGATAGCTTCTGGGTTACCATTTCGTAAGTTACCGCAAGAACAATAACTTTTATGTACTGCTACCACTTTTTGATTCTATATGTTTTTGAAGGTCTCAATGTGGTTGAAAAGTTAAAGTTGGTTTGGTTTGACCACTGGTTAACGTGACACAATAACCTAAAAGTAAGCAAGTATAGCAAATAATGTCTTAAGGTCAACCTATTCTAAGAAAATTGTCGTAGGTTTTCTATATTTTTCATACAAACGCTTCCATAAAATGTTATTTACTTCAACTTTACCTCCGTAAAATTATGAATAAAAAAACTTAGATCAGAGGCATTACAGCAAGCTTAAACATCAAAACAAAAATAATTGAAATATGTTCACAGAATACTATAAAGAAGACAGGCAATAAAATTTTGAAGCGTGTGTTTCCATTAGACTCTAAATATGCAAAATAAATAATATAGATTTAAGGCCTATGTAATCCCATAAATAAATATTATATGGATTGGTAACCCCTAATCTTTATATATGTATATAAAAATCTCGTGTCACGATGTTTGTCCGGGATGAACTCCGAAACTACATAACCAATTTAGATAAAATTTGGCTTACTGTGTGTAATTTAGTCCAACTTAAAAGATAGGATAGTTTTTATCTGGCTTATAGACCTCAATAATTATTATTTGCGAATTAAATGTTCATTACATGTTTCTCATAGGACAATGGTTTGTAATTATTTGTAAGGCGCAAATGCTAAGCGATCTGCTGGCTCAGTGGTTAGGGCGTCTGACTCGAGATGAAGAGGTCCCCGGTTCGAATCTCTTTCTCGGCGGGGATTTTTATAGGAACTTAACCCGGCATTAACCTCCGGCCCAGCGTGCTGTGTAAGGTGAAATACGCCATACTGGTACTGTGGTTCAGATTCGACGTTAAAATGTAGGTTCCCTGTACTAGGCAGGATGGGCGGGCTAGGTAGAAACCATGTCACCAGGTCACTACGACCACACGAAATTATAGTTCCATAAGTTTCTAACAGATGGCGATGTGTTAACTTATCGATACAACACTTGGTTAGCTAGGTTGGGTAATGATCAAATAGATCACGTTCTGTTTCAATTTATTTATGCTACAGTTTATTCCTAACAGATGGTGGTGTGTTATCGAACCATCCAGTAGATGGCGTTGCGTTTCGATTTTATTTATGCTACAGTCTATTCCACGCCATATGTGTGAGTTTCAATTGTGCTGTGTATTGTCTTATAATTATACTGTATTGTTGTTCATCATTTGTGTGGTATTATACCTAACGAAAAAGTAATTACACACATGAATATAACATTAAGAAAACGTTACGATAAATTCAAATCGTGTAAGTATTTCTCGCTAGCTTATCATTTTTCTTCTTCTTTTCGTTATGGTCAGCTAGGGACCACGTGTCAGTTTCAATTTCTCACCTGTTGTTTTTTATTTCTTCCTCCCCAGTACTCCTTCATTATTGCACTCCTCTCTACTTTGGAATCCTGCCATATTCGAAGTCTGCTTTCGAAAAAATATTCTTTCCATACAGTTCACTGATATTATTTCGTTTCAAATCTTTCTAAACCTCTTGAAAGCCTGGTGTCATCCATGCTATAAATGTATCTAAAAAATATCATTCTTCTTTTTCTGATTCATTCTGTTATTTTTTCAATGTTATGATATATTTCCTCATTAGTTCTTAACTTCCATTTTACTTTATTTTTCAATGGACCCAAAAATTCTGGTTTCACCACTGTATTATAGTGACTGATTTTAAGGCTTTCAGAAAGGCACTTTTTGTTGTAATTCAAATATTTTTCAGTGAAATGTCGCCAAAAAAATCTAACCTCGACAATGCGTGTATTAAAGAGGCACGACGAAAACGTGTCGAGAGAGCTCATCAATCAGCAACACAAATCGCGGCAAGTAAGGAAGTTCAAAGAATCAGTACAGCTGAGCGTCGTATGCAAGAATCTCAAGAATAGCGTGATGAACGTCTGTGACAGAATATATCGAGAGTAAAAGCGGCACGAGAACAGCACTTAGTTCCATTTAGAGAAAGAGAAGGAGAGAGATAGCAAATCCGCCGTGCTTTAACACGTGTATCATTTGATCGTCTTGCGTTCGAATATGCACAAGACATTGATTACTCTGCACATTCTAAAATTGCAATCGATGCAATGGACAAAGTATGCCAATACTGTCAGGCGTTGAAATTCCTCAATGAAGCAGCCGGCATGTGTTGTGCATCAGGAAAAATTGTATTATTACCACTTCCCACTCCTCCAGAACCTTTGCAATCACTTCTTGCTGGCGAATCAAACGATTCGAATTGTTTCTGCGCAAGACACGCAAATTCAATTCTTGCTTCCAGATGACGTCTTTTGGGGCAGCAAAACTTTGCGATCTCACATCTGATGGACGTCATTTTGAAACTACATTCAAAATACAAGACCAGATGTACCATAAGATTTGGTCGTTGATACCGATGCCAAACGATGACCCGAAGTTTCTCCAAATCTATTGGAAATTGTGAGGAACGCGTTAAAAATAGGTGCCAGTATAATTTCATCGAACAAGCAGAAGATAGAGAGCAATTGTGGTATAGTTGGAAATTTTTTTCGAAAATAATAATCAACTTATTCAATTGTTTAAAAGAGTGTCGCCACAATTATCAAATTGTCATCAAAGCTGACAAATTACCATCAGGAGAACACGCTGGCAGGTTCAACGCACCAACCGTACATTAAGTCGCAGCAGCCGGCCTCGGTAGCGTAGGGGCTAGAGCATTAGCTCCGCGTGCCGAAGGTCGCCGGTTCGAATCCGGCCGGGGGCATGGATGTTTAAGTGTTGTGCGTCTGTGTGATTGTCCTGTCCGTCCTGTGGTGTCTATACATAGGAAGCATAA
This sequence comes from Vandiemenella viatica, assembly GCA_031002005.1. Taxonomy (NCBI): domain Eukaryota; kingdom Metazoa; phylum Arthropoda; class Insecta; order Orthoptera; family Morabidae; genus Vandiemenella; species Vandiemenella viatica. The sequence continues at coordinate 82,479,117 of CM061920.1, forward strand.
CTTACTGGAGAAAAAAAATTCACTGGATGATATATCATAAGCACATTAAGCTGGCTAAATGGCTTAGTTGCCGAAAGCCATATTAAAATTTTAAAAAAGTCGTAGTTTTTATGGTTGGTGGCTCAGTTGATTAAAATCACACGTAGAGATAGCACTGTTAGCATAATTTCGAATCTACACCGTTCGTATGACGCACTCCAGTATCCACTGATATTCTGGCAAGGGCAGGATGAATATCACATCAACATCAAACAGCGTGATCCAGTTGCTGGTAAATTTAATATTCAACTATTTAATTCGTTATTTTATTAGTACAGTAGACCCGCGGTATTCCGACCAGGGGCCGGATTACAGCGGGCCCACTACACTGATTTCTTACTTTTCACTATTTTATTTATTATTTTGTTCAGGTAATGAAAGAAATAAAAAAAGTTACTTCAATGAAGTACTATTGCCCCCGATTGATGATTAGACGTAATTAGGATAACTATATCCTTCGATATCGTCAACTGAGCCATCAATACGTCGTGGATATGTACGCCAGGATTGAAAACGAGCATTTGCGATTTATTCGATACAACCAGGCTAAATTAAGATCGGAGGACTACATCCACTTACGAGATGCTGTTATCGGCAATATTTATGAAAATTTAAATGCCAGTGATATCGGTAATGCATTTATTTTACCTTCAAGCTACATCGGCAGTCCACGGAACATGCAGGAATATATACAAGATGCGATGACTTACGTACGTGATTATGGTCGTCCAGATTTCTTTATTACAATTACATGTAATCCGAATTGGGAAGAAATACAAACTTTGCTATTACCAGGCCAACTATCAATGAATCGTCATGATGTCACGTCACGTGTGTTCAAACAAAAATTAAAATCATTGATTGATTTAATCGTAAAACATTCGGTTTTCGGTAACACACGTTGATATCAGTATTTGATTGAGTGGCGAAAGCGAGGTTTGCCTCATTCTCACATTTTGACTTGGCTTGAAGTTAAAATCCGTCCAGAAGATATTGATCAAATAATTTCAGTCGAAATTCCGGACCCATTAATTGATCAAGAATTGTTTGATATTGTTACCAGTCACATGATCCACGGACCGTTCGTTGCTTTTAACATGACATCGCCATGCATGGAAGGTGGAAAATGTAAGAACCGTATCCCAAAGTAATATACGAATGATACTATTATGGATATCGACGGTTATCCGTTGTATCGCCGCAGAAACGCTGAGAATGGTGGCCAAACATTTACAATGCGAATGTCAAATTCTAGAAACCAAGTTGAAACTGACAATCAGTGGGTGGTACCATACTCACCATTGCTTTCAAAAACGTATAAGGCTCATATTAATGTCGAGTTTTGCAGTTCTGTAAAATCCATTAAGTACATTTACAAATATTTGATTTGGCCGTATTTGAAGTTCAAAATGTAAATAAAAATGACGAAATAACACGATACCAAATAGGTAGATACATCAGGAGCAACGAAGCTATCTGGCATATTTTTAGTTTTCGCATCCATGAAAGAGACCCTTCTATTCAGCATCTTGCAATACATCTTGAAAACGGTTAACGTCTATATTTCACCGAAGAAAATATTTTCCAATGAGTACTTGAACTACCAGAAACGACAAACCACAAAAATGCAGTGTTGCAAAAGAGTTCATTTATAATTTGGAATGAGTGTACATTGGCTCATAAACATTCACTCGATGCATTTCATAGAACTGTGCAAGATTTGAAAGGCAACGATAAACTTTTCGGTGGTACTATCCTACTACTGTCTGGTGACTTCCGACAGACATTACCAGTGATTCTTCGCTCTTCTTTTGCCGATGAGATTAACGCATGTTCAAAACAATCGTTGTTATGGCGGAATGTCGAAACAATTTGATTGACCATGAACGTGAAAGTACAGTTGCAAAATGATCCAACGGCACAAGTATTTTGTAAGCAATTGCTGGATATTGGAAATAGAACTTCATCGAAATACACAATACATCAAATTTCCAGACAAATTCTGCCCTGTTGTTCACTCAAAAATGAACTAACTCAGCGTGTGTTCCTGGATATATCAAATAATTACTTATTCAAAATTGGATCAGTAATCGTGCTATTTTGGCAGCAAAAAATGTCGATGCCAACGAAATCAACTTCCAGATATAACAGTTATTGCCAGGTGATCTGATGTCTTTTAAATCAATAGACACTATTGTAGAAAAAAATGAAGCCGTAAGTTTTCCAAATGAGTTTTTAAACTCTTTGGATATAACAGGAATGCCGCCACACAATCTCCGGTTAAAGATTGCTTCACCGATTATTCTTCTTCGTAATTGGAATCCACCTTGATTATGCAACGGTACACGTTTGGTGATCAAAAGGATCATCAGAAATGTTCTTGAAACATTATTTTGACTGGAATGTTTAAAGGAGAAATCGTCCTGTTGCCACGTATTCCAATGATACCGTCAGAAGCTCCAATACCATTTAAAAGGCTTCAATTTCCGATTCGTTTGGCTTTCGCTATGACAATAATTGGATTTGGAAAATACGTGTAACTCCCATGGGCAACTATATGTCGCCTGCTCACGTGTAGGGAAACCATCAAATCTATTTGTATTAGCAAAAGACAGGCTAACCAAAAATATTGTGCACTAATTAGCAGTTAGATAAATTAAAATTATAAATTTTAATAATTTAAAATAATGAAAATAATTGTTAAAAATGTTATAAAATCAACTTCATAGACCTCATTTATAAAACTGAATTTTCAGTTTATATAAATAAATAAAAAATAATTTATTTATTTATTTTTATAAATATCAATTTTTCATATGTTTTCAATTAAGTAGTTTGTAATAAAATGTAAATTAAATTTTTTTATGATCGTTTGTACTTAATTTCAACTCTCCGTAACTCTTTACCAATTACATTTGAATTTCCAAATCGACTAAAATGTTTTTGTTTTAATTAGTGAATATTAATTTGACTACTTGAGGAAGTTTAGAATAACATTAATCCAACGTACTATAATTGCTAAGTCACAGCAACGCGTGACCGGGTCAGCTAGTTTAGGTATAAAAGTAGAGTTGTTCCGGTGTCAGTTGGGAAATTTACTTTATTGTTTTTAAAAATGTAACTTTAAATGTTTCTTCACCTTTCAGATGGCTAGGCTCTCGAAGAAGTTCAGAAAGATATCACGACATGGCAGCGATTGTGTTTTAACTGATTACAGGAAATACGACTATCGCTGACTCACCCACTTCAGCCGTAGTCAGTTCGTGAAATATGTTTCTACTGGCACAAACAACTCCTTCGGGACGGGCCTTGCTTCTGAGACACCTTGTGAAAGATACGGATAAAGGATTGACGTGAAAAATTTAGGCAATGCGCCTGTTCTAATACCAAGATTCCGTATTTGTTACCTTGTCCCTCCATTATTGTGGCCGACCTTGATGGGTTAACGGGATCGATCTGGCCTCATCTTCGGCAGGACGAAGATGAGGCAAGCCTAGGCGAATTCTGGGATGGTTCCTTCAGAGCGTCTAGTCGAATTCCTTCCAACTCCCTACTCAGGTGGTTCCCTGATGATGTTGCAAACTTTCGGAACGATAGAGAAGGCTAAATGTATCATTTTGACGTTAGTAAACGACCGACTCGAAAGTTGTAAACGAAAATAGTTCTGACATTGGAATACACTCTTTATCAGAGACATACTACGCAAGATCCAGGAACGTATCCCACTCATTATTTCTCAACGAATGTAGTTAAAACATGATGGAGCTCCACCTCACTTTGGACTGAGGGCTCGTGAACAGATATTCCATGAAAAGTGGATAGTTAGAGGATGTCCTGTTCCGTGGCCAGCTCGTTCAACTAATCTCACTCCACCTGATTTCTTCTTGAGGGGCAATGTCAAAATTCTTGAGTACGAGACAACTGTCGAGACTGAAGAGGAACTCCTGGCAAGAATGCTATCTGCCTACGACACTGTTTAAACGAAAGTGGAGATATTAGAACGGCTACCACATAACTTTGTGCGGTGATGCCATGCTTGCATTGACGCTGGGGAACACCATTTTGAAGAACTTTCGTAAACGTAGGAACTTGTGAACGTAAATGGAATTCATCATTACTGTACAGTAGACTTGGGATTTTTTTGTCTCTCTAACATCGAGTTCTGTGCATCGGTACTAAGTCTATCAACAGGCGAAATTATCTGAGGGCATTTGGAAGTATTCAACGAGAATTCTGTATGTCATGATCAGGGTTCGGAAGTTGGGGGCCCTTAGTTTGAGCGTTGCGCGAGACTGAGGAAGAACTTGAGCAAAATTTAGTTTATAACTTTAGACTCGGTAGCCTCCCGACAAGGGTCCCTTGCCTGCAACTGATACATTTACCTTTCTCCAACATCCCTGAAACTTTACAACATCAGTACGGAATCTCCTGCATATTTGTGGCACTCCACGTTTTAGAAAGGTATAAACTCGTTACGTAAAAACTGATACGGTAAGTTTGGAAAGGCTTTTAGAAGATCTCACCTACAGACACCTTTTTTGAAGTATCAGATTCTGATTCACTCATTTAATATTACGGGAACATTTTCTATCTGGAATAAAATTTATGTTGTTAGGTACAGTACGTCCTCATGTCAATCACTGTCGTGTTACATAGCAAAATTTCTGTTCAGCAGACATTAGAGAAATGAACGTGTTATGAACTCACGTATAAGGTTCATATGCAGCATGCGCAAGTACGCTTATGACTCTCCATCACATCAGCATTTAGATTAGCTGAGTGGTTGCGACCGCCATAGTCTGTCTGCTTTGCCGCTTCGTTCATCTGATAAATCCCGCGATCCTTCATTATAATTTCACGTAGTTAGGACTTCATCATAATACCAAAACACCACCTACCTACCGAGCGTGGTGGGTGAGTAGTTAACGCTCTGGCCTCACAATCGGGAGGACACCGGTTCGAATCCCCGTCCGGACATTCAAATTTGGATTTTTCATGGTTTCCCCAAATCACTCTAGGCGAATGCCGAGATGATTCCTTCAAAAGGCTATGGCCGAATTCCTTCCCGTTCCCTGCCCCGAGTCCCATCCCCTCTAATGACCTCGACGTTGACGAGGCGTAAAGTCATAAGTAAAAAAATAAAATTTGGTTAATTCAGAGATTTCGGAATCCCCCCTTTTTCATTTCTATTGCGAGAGTGTTCTATAATCTTCCCTCGAAACTACTAAATAGATCAACAAACACACACACGCAAACATATTATTACTCGAAACAGCATTAACTGTCTTGTATTGACTTGTATTGACTTTAACTTATGTCATTAGCTTCAACTTCTTTATTCACTAGTTATACATTAACATTTATAATATATCAGACAGCAGTTTAGTTATTAGTTTGATTCAACAGGCTATAATCATCTCAGGTTAAAAAAGTATTTAAATCAAACTAAATTAAATCACTTACCAGCTGCACAGAAAAAATCTGTTTATTCAAACAACTCAACATCAAATATAGCTCTATCTTTTTTGGGTGTCATACCTTTCTTTTATTTTTGGCGTGGCTGATATACTGTTTGCTCTGGATTTGAAACGATTGACACTGCGTTAGTGTGTGATGTCAACAGTGTAGATGTTAATACTAAGCTAGATGGGAAACAGTTGACAACTTTTTATTTACTTTATTTTCTAAGTTTGTAATCCACCAGATCTGTCTGAAGCAATCTCATCTGGTTTGCTCGAATTCGCATTGTACTAGAATTAGCACTTTGGAAATCAAGTCCGATGGCAAGCGAAAGCATTTGTTCTGGCATTCGGAAGAACCCAAGCTCGATTCAGGGATCAGATAACGAGGTATCGATTTTACTGAATACCAAAATAGCTTTTTTATTCCTTGACCACAATTGTCCCAGTTGTAATGTCCTTGTTGGTGACAAACTGTTCGTCTCTTAGAGGAACCATCTAGTACGTGATTACTCAGCCTAAAATTCAACTTCCAACATTTGTGTACATTGATCAGCAAGTATGTGTCAACAATAAGGTGTACTATACTGATATTGATCAAAATAAACTATTTATTCCAATTTTTTTTTTAAACGCAACAGAACATATTCAACTGCGAGTTAAACACTACATTCACTGTAAAAATTGTTAAGTTAATAATTCAATAACCCAAACGTTTACCTTAGCAGGGAATATGCACAAGAGTTAAGATGTTTTTTACAGAACATAAAAAGTCTGAGTCACGAGAAATTTAAGACTAGAATTCCTCCGTTAAATTGGCTCGTTAATTTAACAGATTTAAATTAAGGACTTTATCTATTTATCTTGAAATAACTATTACATTGTAATTAATGCAAACTACAGTTACTAAAAATATTGAATCCATAAGTAAATCCTTGTTATGATCTAACAGGGGTTGCAACATCAGTAATCAATTAAATTTGTCGAAAATATTTCCCTCAGTATTAAAAACCTTAGGTCGTACCTCAGAGAAGAACTGTCCTTACAAAATATTTGACACTTATGCAATATAAAATTCGCTGAGATACTTTACCACTCACAACATTCAGGAATATGTAACATCAATCCTCTGAAAATTTTCTACTTTTGGAAAAGTCTAGGAAATTCCCACAATACTGACCAGTCGAAATTGGTGCTCATTTGTGGTGCTTTTTGTACAAGGAGTCAGTGGCTATCGCAAAAGCCTGTTAGAATTTATGTAACGTTTGATTAGGCTGTAAGATTGGTCCTTGAAATAATCTCAACCATTATCTAAACCGAGGATCGTTTTAAGCACGTTTTGATTTTTCCTTTTCCTGGTTTGGGGGGAGGCAAATGTAGTTGATCTTTGGGAGTTACAAAAGTTTTTTAGATTGATGTATCACAGCATGTTCAGATTTTTGACGCCACTTCATATATAGAGTAATGTCTCTTAAACTTGACTGATTTTGAAGTAAAATGTACAAAGGTTTACATAACACAAATTAAAAATACATGCTACTTCACGTCTCCGACGTTTTCATCCCTATAATAAAATTTTCATTTAAGCATAAAACGTTCATTGAACACTGTGGACAACGGGACGTTTTTAAAGCCTATGTACACACACTATAGCGCATTCAGTTAAGGTCACTCCTCTCTATCCCCACTACACTATCCTCACCACTACATGAATAGGGGAAAGAGTGCAGGCTGACAAATTTGCCAGTCGCTTGCATGTACTGTACAAAGTCATTACTGAAAATTAAAGTCCATCATTGCAAACATATTTGTGTAAAAATAGAGTCACAGAGTGCATTACTAACTTTGGAATCTTTAGTTAATAGGTTCAAATAAATGAATAGCGGCATGATGGAGTATCATTGGTGGAAATATGAATGAGTATGAGCGGAAAAAATAGTATTCATGGAAGTATAAATACGAGATGATTTTTCTGGAAGAGGAGGCTTCATTGAAAATGAGACTTAAAAAGAAACTGAATCTCTCCTCGGAGTTGGTAAAGTTCGCGAGTGACTGTAAATAAAATGTATGTAGCCTGAGCGCACAGAAAAGGAGGTTTTGTATGGTCTGTGAAAGTTATGCTTCAATAGAAAATTATCTATTTCGGAACGAACAGAAGATAAGTATAAATTGTGTATTGTAATAGTGTTGTACGACTGAAAATAAATTGGACCTATGTTCAAGGAATACGCTGAGTGAATTATCTCGATAAGTATTTAGGTAAATGGCTAACAGTATTGCGATTAAGACTTTCAGATAGTAAAGCGTTGAACGTGAACCAGCAATAAAGAAGGAATTGAAATAAATAGGTTATGTCCTATAAGTGAAAAGCAATAACGTAATGGTAAAACAAAAGAAAAAATACGTATATGTGTACATGGACGTAATTCAGAAGCATCATATTCGTTGGAATATTTTCACTCGTGGTGAGTTTCGACGTGTGGATATAATTAGGAAGAGAACGCTTACAAGGTTCATCATTGAAAAAACATGCACCTTATCATGTGGTGGATCGTTTGGTGTTGTACTCCACAGTGGAAGTCAGATTCCACTTGTGTTGCGAGGCCGCGCATCAGCCACGACTCGCCCTGCTTCTGTTTTGACCAATCCTTGTTCTTCTGGATAGGTCAAAACCAGCAGGCCTTTCAGAGATACAATGGAGATGTCTTGAGTGCAATGGTGACGATTTCTCGTGTTCCTTTCTCCAGTACTGAGTAATATCAAACTGATTTTTGAATTAGGATTTTGGCTGTAACATTGGAAGTCAATCCCGATAGAAGTCTAATGGTATTGAGATACCCAGACAATGAGAGTTTTGGGAGCAACTGGTTTTTTGCATTTTCTTATAGTCACTAATGAGTCGATATTATTGCGGAGGAGACATGTGGCTGAGAATTGGCAACTACAAAAGGGGGGTGGTTTTTATTATTACAGATATCATCTGCACTGTTTCGTTTAGCTCAGTATCGATGTACTACATATGCTGCTGAGCCATACAGAGCAATAGTATTCAGCTGCGAAATAAACCAGTCGCAAAGCATTGAGCAAAGAATTGAGGCTGATGAACCACATGTAGCGCCACACAACTATCGTATGATGTTGTTCCTGGTACTGAATTTCGCCGCCGTGTTTATTAGGTGTAGTTCATAGCTCAAGGTTGTATCCAAGGCGACTCTCAAATATCTTCGACATTTATTAAGGTTTAACATGTTGTTAAAATAAATTCATAGGTCTCTGTTTACCAGTTTATCGTTAACTGAAAACATGTAACTTCCGTCTTACTTGTACTGGTCTGGAGTTTCTCGTCTATAGCTTTGTTATACGTTGCTAGTTATTATTATTATTTCGTATCAGAAACATACAGTTACACAATAACAATCATCAAATTATACTGGACCAGAACTTGGCCACTTCCAGTGCATTTTCTGAGGCCTCATACAGTTCAACTGCCGAGCAGGATGGTGGACACAGTCGACACTGGAGCATCTACTGGACAGTCTGGTCTTCACCGCAGTCACACATGGTATCATTGATCTCAGCATGGCCCCATCTTACTAAGTTCACTTTGCATCTGCTCACTCCTGATCTCAGCCTATTCAAAGACTTCCACGTCAACCATACCTTGCCATAACCAGGGGGCAAGGATTCAGACACTCTTCCCCAGCCATGCAGAAGGGGAGCCTTAGCTTCCCATAGTTGTAACCTGGCTACTTCAGTTGTCGTTGTAAGTTCCTGAGATATTCTTAGGAAACTTTTCCTGGACTTCAGTCATTGCCTGTGAGGGATATGCCCATATAGTGGATGAGATTTTTCATGATACACTTTCCTCATTTCCTTGTTCACTGCTATTTCCCTTCGATCAGAAGGTGGTGCTATTACTACGAGACAGTGGAGCCATTCGACTGGAGTTGATTTTAAGCAGCCTGTTGTGATTCTGCACGTGTCATTAAGTGCAATGTCTACTTGTTTGGCATGAGTTGAACTGTGCCATAGAGGACAGGCATACTCTGCAGCCGAATAACATAGTGCAAGTTGCTAGTGTCGAAACGTCAGTATATCCAAATTTGAGGGATGTTGCTGTGTGTATGTCAGCAATTTGTAGGCTGAAGAGGAGAACCAGTACTCAGCATTTTGGAAGCTCGTTGTGCAGTTTCATTGGTCTGTTTCTGTTGCTGCCTATAATTATCTGAAATGTTCCGTTGCTTAGCGTACCATCAAGATTGTTCGTCAGTTTCTGGCGTGGAATTATGAAGTGTAACTTACAGATTAATCTTTGTCTCCAGATTGTGTCAAACACTACTGTTGGATCTATAAATACAGATGAAGTTTTCTAGGGAAACCATAGCACCACAATCTTAGCGTCGCTTTGAAGAGAAAGAACGATAGTTAGATCCAGTACTGCTGTAACGTTTAACGTGACTGGATGGTCTCAACTATGTGAGTAAAGTGAACACACGATTTTCGACTTTCTGGATTACAAGTGATCGGATCCCAGATACTAATATGCCATCCCAGAGAACCAAGTTTTGTGTCGAGGAGGAGATGCAAGGGTACAAAGGCTTTATGTTGGACACCCTCGTGAAAGTCCGCTCCGCGTAGACGTCGGCCGCCCGGTCGGCTGCTGTCGGCTCCGCTCGGAAGTTCTCGTCGAGTTACTCCGTTTTCCACTGGGCAGCGCCACCTCCAACTGGTCTCTAAGTAGATTATCTTCACTCGCCGTCTTTGACTCACTGGCTCGTGTCGTCGTAGTGGTATATCATCCACTCGTCTTCGCGCCTAATTGTCGCCTTATTCACACTTCGCCGTAATTTATCTTTTGTCCTCTTTATCCCCGTGTGTATGCTCGGGAATTGAAAGTTAATTTCTCCTCCAGATGCCTATTTAACCACACGTCCTGTCACTGAGTCGCCATGCAATGGTACAAATGCTTTATGTTGGGCTAAATTTTGAATACTGATTTGAGCACACAGTCACTTTCTTAGAAACACAAATAAGTTCATTAAACAGATAAAAAAGGTTCTTATGCCGCGGTCGCCAGGTTTAGGTAAATTTCGAGCGTTGGGTTCACTAAATAAAAAGAACAGTTCAACAGTTTATATGCAACTTCACACAAAGTGACTTTATTGTAATAGTTAAGATGCAGCTATCTCACCCAACGGAAATATACCACCACCAAATATGAGATTTTAAATAAGTAATCGAACTTCGCCGAAAATTACAAGTTCGTAGGATAAAGAGTTTCTACAACAAAATGATCTACCACATTGATTAAAGTTCCTCTCACCACATGTAGCCACTTTAAGAAAAATGTTCTCTTCCGAATCACAAATTCTAGTCATCACACGCTTATATAAATCACTTTACTACTTTACTTGAGTCTGCAACAATTTCCAAACTGTTAGCCCGAAATGTGCCTCCGCGCTAACACTCTCGTCCGGCGGCCAGAGACAGACTTACTATTACCCAAAGATAATACATCGTTAACAAGCGTCGTCTGCTGCCGACACCTGGCGCAGACGCTTGTTATGTTACAGAGTGTATGCCTTATAACTCATCCAGGGCGATTCTGAGTCTGTCTCTCAAAACCTAAAAAACTACGACACTAAAAAATTGAAAAGTTTGAAACTTTCAAGATTTTCTTAAACTTCCGCGATATTTGAGAGCAAAGTAAAACTAGAATTACAAGACTTTTGCTTAAATGCATAGAGTTCAAAATTACAAAGAGAATAAATTGAAAACTGCGAATACAGGCAACGCTCCGATAACTTAAGCGGCATGCGACGAGTCTGGGTCAAGTATGCATATACAGGGTGATTCAAAATGATTGTCTTGGTTTCAAAAAATTCCTACAATTAGCACAATTGAGATACGAATTTGAATTTTATTTTGATGTGTAAAGAAACTCATCAAGGTTTTTTACATCCATTACAATTGGTCGATATGTGCGCCCTGTGTCACTCTGAACACATCTATACAATAGTCCTTTTCATCCCACACGCGACGCAGCATGTCATCAGAAATGTTTATAAAGGCTGCCCTGATCCGTTCTCTCAAATGCGGGATAGTCGCAGGTAGAGGAGGAAGATAAACTTGATCCTTGACGTAACCCCAAAGAAAAAAATCACATGGCGTTAAATCTGGTGAACGAGGTGGCCAAGCCACGAGTGTTTGGTCACTGTCGGCTCCGCGTCCTATCCATCGCTGCGGCAATTGTTCGTTGAGAAATGTTCTGACCTCCCGATGGAAATGAGGTGGAGCACCATCTTGTTGGAATATGAAATCATCCACCTCTTTCAGCTGAGGCAGCAACCACTCAGAGACCATATCGAGGTAAGTGAGTCCTGTTACTGTCTGTTCATTGAAAAAGAACGGGCCGTACACTTTCGCCTTGGAAACAGCAAACACACACACACTTTTGGAGAATCACGCTGGTGTTCAATAAAAGCACTGGGTTTTTCTGTTCCCCAAATCTGCACATTACGCTTGTTAACTATCCCGCACAAGTGAAAGTTCGCTTCATCACTAAAAATGAGTTTTTTACAAAACCCATCTTCTTCCATTTTTTCTTGCATAATGTTGCAAAACGTGAGACGTTTGCGATGGTCGTAAGGTGTTAAAGCCTGAAGCAGCCCTAGGCGATAGGCTTTCATTTTTAGGCGTTTTCGTAGCACGCGCCAAACTGTGGTTTGCGGAATGTTCAGTTCTCTGCTGCCTCTCCTTGTTGATTTCCGCGGGCTACGTTGATAAGCTTCTCTGACGCGGTTCACGCCGTCATCCGACACAGAAGGACGCCCACTGCTTTTCCTTTTGCATAAGCTGCATTTCTCCATGAACTGCGCATACCACCTCCGAATTGAATTGTCTGAAGATGCATCCTTCATAATTTTTTTCGAAAGTACCTTTGGACAACTGTAACTGACTGACACACGTGAAAATCTAGAGTGCAAAAAGCCTTCTCTATAGCGTTAGCTGCCATATTGCAAACACTGACATCTGGCGGAACAAAACGTAACTACAAGATTAGCGGCTGCTACAAAACAAAACTTTGAGAGTTTGTCTATTCATCCAAGCAAAGATAATACTTGTATGTTTAGTACACAGCCGGTAAAAAATTCATGAAACCCCGACAATCATTTTGAATAACCCTGTAGACTGTTTTCCTCCTCTGATTCGGCAACCAAAGTTCACGTGGACACTGACCACTGTAGTGTGGCCAGTGTGAACAATGCGAGGAGGAGGAGGTAGCTGTACTGAGTTCCTGACCGAAGTCAACAGTGCCTGTTAGGAGCGGTGTACTGAATCTGTCGGAGGAAAGTCTTGTGTTGCCATCTGTCTGTGAAACTTGTAACTTTATGTATTGTGTGCGCTGTTTTGTTTGTGATATGTGTTGGTTATGAGGTGGAGATCAGGACCCTTCCCAGCACTCGCCTTGATGACTGCGGGAAACCGCCTAGCAACCGAAATCAGGACGGCCGGGACGCGGAGGCCTTGGTTCGTGTCTGGTCCCATGGTACGTTCCCATCCCGTGTGCGAGTACTCAGCGCACTGATCCACATAGTGGGTTTCATTATTTACTATTATATTTTCCTATAATTAAATTATTTTCAATTTATGACACATAATTGACGGTTTCATAAATATTATAACGAAAATCTGACACTTTTTAAACCAAGAATTTTATTTTATTATTATTATTTTGAGGAAGAAATTTATTACCTTGGAGTACAAATTGATGATATCATTCGCAACATGCATGATTTTATTTTAAGACACAAGTTTAGAATAGGCTAAAGTTCTATACGGGAAAGAATCGGATTTACGTATTACATTTGAGTCGCTACACATACAATCTGTAAAATAAAATCAACGTAGAAAAAACATAAAGATAGAAATAAGAACTAAAGACTTGGTGTTAGTGTGTCCCATTCAATATCCCGTATTCCCTTTAAATAATTCTGTACTAGAGGGCTGTTGGCTTAGACAGAGACACACAAATGCTTGTACCTAGACTTTTCCTCTATGGAACTGACTTTAAAGCAGATTGACACGCACTGGAAGGCATTCGTTAAGTTCATATTCAGACAAACATCCTCAGCCACATCGGGCTTTGAACACCTGCCATCAATTTTGTAGTCACTAGACAGCAAACAACTAAACAACGACCTTCATTTAATATCTTCTTGTGCAAGTTCCACCCCTTACCTCAGTTTTTGCATCTACCTGAAATTTCTTGGAAAAGTTTATCACCTTCTACCACTCAGCAACAGCAAATGTAACAAAGCTCGGTGGTCATAAAGCTAACAGTGAGCTGTGATGTGCTCATTTCTCCACTGTGGACAAGCAGTGAAGAAATCTGCACCGGAGGTTGGGAACCACTACGTAGCTACTTTCTGCGATGCGTAGGTCTTTTAAAGTTCGTGCTTACTTCTCGTCTCGACCTCAAGGCCTCTCGAAAACCGGTATCCAGTACACGAAGAAATTATGAAGTATCTGAACCATTCAGAGCCGATGGAGAAAAAGTTGGTGTAGCAGAAACTACAGACTGATTGCTTTAGCAGAGAGAGTTAACAGATTATATATAAAGTAACTGAGCAGAGTAATCAAGAACATCTCAAAATATTTTTTTTTTAAATATTTGTACAGTGCAGTATATTTGATAGTTTGCTAAGCAAAAAAGTTTCTGTTCCGCTTTTAGCTACTGGTGTTTCCCTCAAAGCAATAATATTTTCACATCTGTCAATAAACAAAATACATATCGGTAAAATCGTATGAAAGGGTTTATTGAATTTGTGTTATAACAAAGTTCAGATGTAGCTAAAATAATTTAATACTATCCAAAGCCAACCTAACGTATTCACATTCACATTTCATTTTCAAGAGTGCACGCTTTCAAACTCACTTACTGGCAACAACTGTCCAAAATTAGTTGACAAATACCGTATGTAACCAATGTGCTTCATTACGTATTCAACTACTGAACATGCATTAAAATAAAATTATCGTATGATGAATGGGATTTTCAAAAGAGTCAAACATTTGTTTAATGTTCAAAAATTATTTTATTTTAATTTCCAAAAACGAAATACAAGTCAGTATAGTTGCCATAATCTTACTGTCTTCAGAAAACAAAAATCAAAATTAAATTATTTGACGGTTAAATAGTAGAGCAATCTAGAAACCCTAAATATGGACTGAAGATATTAAACGTTTTCATTTGCTGCGTTTTTGGCACATTACATAAAGACAGTGACACTTCTGTTTTGTCGATTGATAGTATTAATAAGCTATGTGTAAACCCTTCACCATGTTCTGTGTGTGGTCCTGGGTCTACAACAGATTCCAGTTGGCAGATCCGTTCAGTTTAAGTGCCCGCTTTGTGCGGGGTATGAGATCTTCTTGAGATTTTCCTTGAATTTCATCGTTGCTGGATCTCTTAAGATCAATTAAAACATGCATCACAATGATTCTAAAAGTGACAGAAAAATTAGGCATCGTTTAAAAAAAATTAGTTTCTGGGGTCAAAGATCGTGACCACTTGATTTGAGCAGGATGAACATTTCCTGGATTTGTCCCTAACGGTTCGCTATGCAAAATTTGAAGAATTTCTGTTGCGTCTGATGGGAATTATAAGTACTAAAGAGAGACTTAGAAGATCTCTCTATATAATAATAGTTTCATGTGGTCGTTATGACCGGCTGACAGGCTTTCTATTGGCTGCGCGTTCCGCCCCTGTCGTAGCCGCCCTAACCTAACCCGGCAGTCCTACCGAGTACAAGGGACCTGCAGTTTAACGTATAATCCGAAACAACGGGAGCGTTCTGGCATACTTCACATTATACAGCAAGCTGTGCCAGAGGTGAAGGCCGGTTTAAGTGCTTTTGAAAATCCCCGTCGAGTCAGGGATTTGAACCGCGGACCTTTCGACATCCAGTTAGACGCCTTAACCACTGAGCCACCAGTCCGATCTATGTATGTAGTATATAGTATGTCAAGAGATTCCTAACAGATCAATGGATGTATCAACTTGTAAGAATAATTATCACGCCAATGCAGTTGAATTTATTCATTTTGTATTTATTTTCACGAACGCGTTGTACTTCATTCCCTGAATCACCTTCAACGGTTCTATCTGTTGAAAGTGTATACAAGTAATGGATTCTTTTATGCTGCCATGTACACATCGAAATCATGGTATAAATCTAAATTTACCTACATTTTTCATTATTTACGTTTGATTATATTTATGCAGTATTTCGGGCATCAACAGTTTTTGTATTTTGCACTACAGGTATTTTTGTGCGTCCAGGAAAATAAATAAGAACTAAACAAATTCGGTTGCTTTAGAGGAAGAATTATTCATCAAAATTGATTCTATCGGAATTGAGGAAATGGCCCCCAATATCTAGACAGTAGATCTATATTTTACAAAACGCGTGATTATGACGAACGTAGCGATATTCGACCTCAGTGCTGAGTTAGTAACTAAACAGAAATCGAGGAAGACCTACATACAGAACTTGTTACTATAATCTTCGTTAAACACATGTTAGTGAATACAAAATTCAGTAAAATGTTTTGAAACAGAAGTAAGTTTATTAGATAATTTAATTTCAATGTAGCCACCGATCCCCAAAGGCACCTTCACATTTCTCGAATATTTTTCTTAAATTCTTTCACTGTTTCAGGTAGGTTGTTTATCATTTCTACCGGTAATTTATTCAAATTCCTGATTCTCTTTCCTGCAAAAGAAAATTTTTCACGTTCCGTAATGATTTTAATCTGAGTTCATGGTCACCTCTTCCCTCCCGAATATTACTTCAGATTGTGTTGCCTATATTATCAAAGCCTCGTCCCCACTTGTACACTCACAGTATTTTCCTACCAACTCCAGTGTGTAAGCGGTAACGCTCAGGCCTGACATTTGGGAGCACATGCGTTCGAATGCCGTCCGGCCAATCATATTTCAGTATTATATTTCCGGAAATCACTCCAAGCAAACGCCGAGATGGCTGCTTCAAAGTCCATGATCTAATTGCTTCCCGTTCCTTGTCGCCAAACACTTCCCGACTCCAATGATCTCCACTTTGATGAAGAAAACAAGAAATAATTCTCTTCACCCATCTGTTGTTTTTCAATAACTGCTTTAACATACAGTTACTGATCGTCTTCTTCCTCAAATAAATCCAGCTGCTCTTCTTTGTTCCTACTCCAACTCCTGCATTTGACTCCCTTAATTAGGATACAAAACTACTCCACCATACTCAAACAATGGCCTATCACTTCGTATCACAATTTCCTCATTTTTATAGTACATTCCCAAATCATCCTTTTTAGTAAATGCAGTATATTATAAAACTTGGGTATTATAAAAAAATACGCGAAGATAGTTACAGTTTTGTATTTAACAAGCAATTCTTTTAGACCTCGTATTTCTTTAAACTCACATGTTGATATTGTTATCTTAATTTAAAAAAAAAAAGTAAAAGCAAATTATATCACTATATAGTAAGATAACTGAATGATTAGTATTACAGTTACACTATTTACAATATTTTACTATTATCTATACAACCGTTTTTTTAATCCTAATATCAATATAAGTTTTCATTAGGTATGATGATTGAATAGTTTCACTTTTCTTCCGAGTTATCAAAGAAAATTTGATAAATCAACCAAAATTGTGTTAGAAAATCTAACATTGGGGAGATTCTGGTTTACCCACGGTATTAATTTTGGCTCATAGTGTTAATTTGGTTTCCAATTATCGTAACATACAGCCTAAATAGAATAATTAAAACTAAATTTCAATAAACAAATGATTAAAAGAACCTACGGCTCGTAATGCATGTGCGGTCAATTATCAATTTTAATATTAAACTAATTTAATGTGAAAATGATAAATTGAGCAAATAAGTTGCTTCATAGTATTTTAATGAAAAATCTATGTTACCCATATCAAGCTATTAATGAATATGTACAGTGCTGAGTAAAATGAAACAACAACAATTAAAATGAAAAGAATGGTGTTTAAATTCTACTTTCCAAAACTTTGTAAAACCAGTGTATGGAATGACAGTACCAGCTCTGTTTGCATGCGATATATTTTTTTTAAATAATCTTTCATTTATATTGTACAACAATTGAAGACGAAACTTGTAATACATTTTCTTGCTTGTTTCGTTATTGTAGTAAAGTTACATATAACCTACAATGGGATGCATTCTTCAATTATAGAAAGTCGAATGCCACGTTTACACTCTCGCGCGAGCTTACACGAGTCGAGTCGAGACAGCACGAACACGAGAATGTAAACACCGAGTGTGGTGGGTGAGCGGTTAACGCTCTGGCCTCGCATTCGGGAGGACGCCGCGCCGGTCCGAATCACCGTCCGGACATCCAGACTTAGGTTTTCCATGGTTTCCCCAAATCACTCCAGGCGAATGCCGGGATGCTTCCTTCAGAAAGCCGAATTCCTTCCCCTTCCTTGTTCCCAGTCCCATCCCGCCTCTAATAACGAGGCGTAAAGCCACAAGATGTAAACGGTGCGCTCGCGTGGTCTCGCCTCACGCAGTTGCTCGCGAGTGCCGCTCGCCTCAGTTGCGGGTTTTTGGCGCGAGCACATTGTTCACACTATGGCATCGATTCAGCAATTGTAAACGCTTTGAAGGACGGATCGTAAACTCATAATAAACCTGCCTAATTGAAATTCTGATTAATATTTACATGCTCTTACCTATTACTTAGTTACTGAGTTAATTCGTTTTATATCGTTGATACAAATAATATATTAATAAATTTAAGAAAAAGTATTTTATTTCAAGACTAAATAATACAAGCAATGATAAACTGAATAAATAAGTATAATAATAATATTAAATTTAAATTGTAATGGAGCTCACGCTCCGGTGGCAATTTCCCTATACACCCATCTTCCCCCTTTCCTCCATACCCCTACATTTCCCCTCTACAAATTCTTTCAACGTTTTTGGTAAAATTTTCGTCATTTCTCTTGGTAACTTATTCTATTCCCCGACACCCTTACCTAAAAAAGAGAATCCTCCTACACCCTTGAGACTGAAATCAAGTGCCAGCTTGTGGTCATGGTAATTTTTTCCATGCTTTACTTTTATTTCTTCCACCAATATCTTTCCGTACCAATATGCGCCTTGTACACTCCAATGACCCTCTTCACTCTCCTCCTGTCTTGCAAATTCTAGCTCTTTTATGATATCTATACTGATTGCATTCTGCGGTAATTTCCAGAAACAAATCTAGCAGCCCTCCTTTGCACCCACTCCAACTCATGTACTTGATACACAAAATGTGGTCCAGCATTACACCACCATATTCAAGCAATGGCCTGACCAATATTTTGTAACCGAATTCCTTTATTTCTCTCGAACATCACCTCATCTCTCTCTCCAACAAGTGCAGAGTTTTGAATTCTTTTCCTACAACCTGTCCAATGTGTGCTGCCCTGTTAAGCTTGTTATCAAACGTAATGCGAAGATATTTACATTTCAAGTCTTCAACAAGCAATTCGTTCCCCACCTTATGATCATAATCAACCTTTAGTTTTTTATTTGTGTATCTATAAGCTAATACCAATAAAAAGTCAGTTCATTTAAGTACAGCACATTTTTATTTCCTTTCATTTCATCCTTTAACACAGTATGAATAATTTTACAAATATCATATACAATTATTGATATAGCTGCGTCTGAAACTCGAACAAATAGAATATACCTCCAGTATCTAAAAACCGTACCGTTCTGGCTACTCAAAATTTTGCTGGTATTGTTATCCTGTATCTAATCTTTTGTTTCAATTTTACTTTTTCTCAAAGGAAGTTCAAAATCAACTAGTGACATTCTAAGGAATTTCAAAGGCCCTAAAAACTCTTCACGTACCATTTGTTGAAACATCCATTCCATACTTACCTTAAAAGTATAAAACTGTTTACTGAAACATAAAAACACTACCAGAAAGCTGAATGAATTCTAGCGAGAGTGTATGAATTCTAGCGAGAGTGTAAATGACAGTTCGTGTCTGCGCTCGTGCACAAATATTTGGACGAGACACGAGGCGAGACTGTAAATGCGACAAATAAGTTGTAAACATCAGGTTTTTTTTTTTTTTTTTTTTTTTTTTTTTTTTTTTTTTTTTTTAAATCAATTATGGCTTTTATTGCCGCTAAGAATTAGTAGCTCAGAGCTATCAACCTAATGCGGAAAACAATAGAAACGTGTTTCTTGTGTTACTCAATTATGTACTCACATACGCCGGTGGATCTTATGTAGAAATAAAATCTGTCACCTTTCTCATTCAACAAACAGTATTATTTGACTCATCATTTAACATCCTATATGAAATGAACAGTAAATTTCATGATAGTTTTATTTCTTTGGATTTTTTAATTTCATCAGTTCATATTTTTGTTTTAACACACCGAAATTTCTCACAAATTTGCCGGCCGTTTCGTTCTATCGAGATTGGGCCACTATTGGAATCTTGTCTTGCTATTCGAAAATTGTGTATTAGTCACTCCGAAAATGATGTGTCACCAATCCACTTCGTTGAATATACCTCCTTCGCATTTCGCTCATTCATGACATTTTCACTATAAACTCAGTAGTTTGTATGCAAATTTCCGATGTACTAACATTTTTGTTGACAAAGATCTTGTCACTATCTGCACTTCGTAGGCAGTGGCATTTGGGAATTTAACGTCTATGTTAAACTGTTCAGTATACGATATATTCCTCAATATAATTGTCTACCGTGGAAACATGGTTAATGTATGGATAAAGATACTTAAAAAAGATCTTTACACTCGTATATTTTTTCATAACCATTAGTTTTTACTTTGCGGATGCTCTTGGTATATGCTAAAAGTAGGTATTCTCTTAACATAATTGAGTGTTGTTTCCAGGAAATTTTTCTCGTTTATATTCTTACAATATAATAACGTTTCCTTAGTTCTTTCCAATTTATGTGTTTCACTAACCTGAAAAGAAATATTATAAACTTATACACAGGGTGAGTCAGGAGGAAAGGTACATTCTTTGAGGGGTGATACTGCCGGTAATTCTGAACAAAAACCTTCTAATATACATATGCCCTTTTATTAACCGTTTCAGGGTTAACCGATGAAAACAACTAGGAACGGGAAAAGTGTAGCGTCGTCTTTACTAACCCTTTCAGTACGCAGTTCACTTGGGTATGGTTCAGTTGTTTACCTCAAGTCTCAGTCCGTCTTGTCGTAGAGCACGGTACTACAGTGTTGTTACGTGAACAAAAGATACAGATTAGTGTAAAGAAAATGCCACGGATCTTCACACATGCAGAGTATGCTGACATGTTGTTTGTATATGATTTGTCCAGTGGGAATTCCAGAGCTGCTGTTCGACAATACCAACAACGATTTCCTATTCGTAGAGTGCCAGATAGCAAGGTGTTTAGCAAGGTGTTTCACGGATTGCGTGAGCATGGTACGCTTCCCAGCGTAAATGTTATAACTGAACGTCCCGTACAACAAACCCTTAATGAAGTTGAGAACATTCTTCAAGTAGTAGAACGCTGCCCAACTACTAGCTCTAGACGAATTGCTGTTCAACTTGTTATTTCAAAAACACGAGTGATACGCACAGTACAAGAGCAAGGTCTGTATCCATTTCATCGGCAGAGTGTACAACATCTGCATGAAGGAGATGATGCCAACCGGCAAGACTTCTGTCAATGGATCATTGCCCAATGATCGATTAATTCCATGTATTCTGTTCACTGATAAGTCAACATTTACCCGCAACGGAATCAACAACAAGCGCAACTCTCACGTATGGGCTGATAAAAATGTGCACGCTACTGTGGAAACGACTTTTCAACGACGTTTCTCGGTCAACGTGTGGTGCGGTGTTATTGATGACCAACTCATCGGTCCAGTTGTTTTAGGTAACCGTCTTGATAGAGCACGGTATCTTGAATTTCTTCAAAACGTGTTACCAGAATACGTGGAGAATATCACTTTGGCAACACGAGCTCGTATGTACTTTCAGCATTACGGAGCTCCTGCACATTCCTGCGGCCAGTTAAAACAGTATCTCAACAAAACGTATCCTGGTCGTTGGATCGGTCGCCTTGGAGTCATTGCTTGGCCACCGAGGTAAGCCGATCTTACCCCACTGGATTACTATTCGTGGGGTTGGCTAAAGAGCGAAGTCTACAAGCGTAGAGTGGTCACAAGAGAGGAACTTCTCGCTCGTATTTTACATGGTTATGCTCAAGTAAACGAATGCAGAAATGAGCTCAAATCAGCAACACAACACCTGTCTACAAGAGCAGCAAAATGCATTGAAGGTGACGGTTGAATGTTTGAACATCTTCTGTGAGGAAACTTAGACAGTTAAACAAACCATAATATAGCAGTATCTTAATTTACTGTCACCTGCGCTTTTCCGTTCGTAGTTTTTTTCGTTAGTTTATCCTGAATCGGTTAAGAAAAGGGCATATGTTTATTAGATGTTTTTTGTTCATAATTACCAGTAGTATCACCCCTCCAAGCATGTACCTTTCCTCCTGATTCATCCTGTATATTTGCTAGTTTCTTGTTGTTATTTCCAAAAGCAGGTGCGCTGCGTAGCCAGTGGCTGCCGCACAGTGGTCCGGAATAGGAATATAGTGGACATTCGAATCCAAAAAAATTGCTTTAGATAGCATTTGCTATGCTGATCAAAAATTGTTATGTTCAATTTTTGATAGAAATGAGTGCTTCACACTTAAAATAAAAAAATACATGGGTGGAAATCTATTTTTTTTTTTCTCACGCCCCTATATCAAAGTGTCAAAGTCAAACCTTATGCAATCATAAGTACCTATCCGACTTAATATTACAACATAAAATTTCATATGTACCCTTGTCGCTTTTACAACAGGGCCCAAGTGAATTTCGGGGATAAAATAAAACGAACATTCGAACTAAAGTCATAATATCAATCCAAAAAAAAAAAAAATGCTTTATGTAGCATTTGCTGTGCTGATCAAAAATTATTATGTTCAATTTTTGATAAAAATGAGTCCTTCACACTTAAAATAAAAAAAATGTATATGTGAAAATCTGTTTTATTTTGTTTTCACGGCCCTATATCAAAGTGTCAAAGTCAAACCTTATACAATCATAAGCATCTGTCCTACTTGATATTACAACATAAAAATTTCTTGCGTATCCTTGCCGCTTTGACAACAGGGCGCAAGTGAATTTCGGGGATAAAATATAATGAACATTCGAAAAATATCAATACAAAAGAAATGGTTTAGGTAGTATTTGCTGTGCTGATCAAAAATTACTATGTTCAATTTTTTTTGGATCCATATTATGACTTTTGTTCGAATGTCCACTATTTTTTAACCATGAAATTCATTTGCGCCCTGTAGTCAAAGCGGCAAGGATACTCAAGAAATTTTTATATTGTAATATTAAGTAGGATATATACTTATGATTGCATAAGGTTTGACTTTGACACTTTGATATAGGGCCGTGCAAAAATAAAATAGATTTCCACCCATAACATTTTTTTTTTATTTTAAGTATGAAGGACTCATTTTTATCAAAAATTGAACATAACAATTTTTGATAAGCACAGCAAATGCTACCTAAAGCAATTTTTTTTTGGATCAATATTATGACTTTAGTTCGAATGTTCGTTATATTTTATCCTCGAAATTCACTTGTGCCCTGTTGTCAAAGCGGCAAGAATACGCAAGAAATTTTTATGTTGTAATATTAAGTAGGATAGGTACTTATGATTGCACAAGGTTTGACTTGGACACTTTGATATAGGGTCTGGGGCCAAAAAAAAAAAAACAGATTTCCACCCATACATTTTTATTTTTTAAGTGTGAAGGACTCATTTTTATCAAAAATTGAACATAAAAATTTTTGATCAGCACAGCAAATACTACCTACAGCAATTTTATTGGATCGATATTATGACTTTAGTTCGAATGTTCGCTATATTTTATCCCCGAAATTCACTTGCGCCCTGTTGTAAAAGCGGCAAGGATATATAAGAAATATTTATGTTGTAATATTAAGTAGGATAGGTACTTATGATTGCATAAGGTTTGACTTTGACACTTTGATATAGGGCGTTAAAAAAATATAGATTTCCTCCCATACATTTTTTTATTTTAAGTGTGAAGCACTCATTTCTATCAAAAATTGAACATAACAATTTTTTATCAGCATAGCAAATGCCATCTAAAGCATTTTTTTTTTATTCGAATGTCCCCTATATTCCAATTCCGGACCACTGTGTGCCGTCCAGTTGGTTAACTAGTAAGACTGCGGCCACTCTAACGTAATGGCCCTAATGAGACTCAAGTTTGGCCGTAATTATTCCGTCCGTCCGCTGTTTTGGCACTGCTGTGTTCTGCTCAGCAGTCGTTTGTGAGGCTGGGTAGGGGTGGGGCGGGGGGTAGGGGGAAGGGACGGACGCCGAGGGAGCGAAACTGGGCTTGTTGCGGTCGCTATATAGTTCACCAGGTTTACACTCAGAGCAGTAACAGCGTTACCCGACGCTGTAAGTCTCCAGCATATACTACAACATTCTGAGACAGCAGTGGACGATATACAATTTTAATAACAGATTTCAATTTGTATCTGTGTCGTTGAGCGTGTAGAAACTGTTGATCAAAATTTTGAGAGTTTCTATCTAGGAATTCACCACTGTCTGGTAACGAAACTGCATATTAAAGCCGCGCCTGAAAGATATTAAAATACGTATATAGATTTTCTAGAAAGAATTTTCTAAAATAATTCATAAATTTCTTGTTAATTTTAAAATGATACGTTTCAGTCTTAGTCTAGACATTCAGTTTTCTAAATACAATTACTATAGTACAGTCCGAAGGTGCCAGATGTTGACAGGCAGCAGCAGGTGGTGCATATTTAATAAGGAGTAGGGTGATTAGTGGAGATGATACGAGATTGAAGAGCCAATGATTGAAGGGTTTAGAAATACAATTAAGTAGCAGATGGCGTTAGTATTGACCACGGAGTTTCTCTAACATGAAGTGGGAGGAATAAACGTCTTCTTTATGTAATCTAAAGCATTTCAAATGTATTGCTATAGAAGGATGCTGAAAATTAAGTCGACAGATGAAGTACAAAACGAACGAGTTTTGGAAATGATGAGCGAGGAAAGAAGTTTTTGGAAGAGTCTTACAGAAAGAAGAGAAAGGCTGATAGGTGATATTTTGAGATATGCAGGATTGGTTAATTTGTTAGTGGAGGGAACAGTTTAAGGTAAGAACTGTAAAGGATGACAGAGATTAGAATATATGAAGCAGATAATTGAGGACGTGGGTTGTAAAGGGTATGTTGAGATGGAAAGGTTAGCACAAAATAGGGAAGGATGAAGGATTGCATCAAACCTGTCAGTAGAATCATAACAACAAAAAAAAAGTAATCGAATAAGTACACGGCCGGTACTGTTTGTAAAAATTGCAATACCCAACAGGAATGGTTTGAATGACTGAAAAATGGGAGGATATGTAGAATAGAGGAACCATAATAGGAGCTTACGATTGCAGATAATTGGCGTGTACTTAGACCCAGCAGTGACCTCTTTTGACGGGGCAGGTCAGTGCAACGGCGACAAACGAAGTGAAAAAATGTATTGTCGGTATGCCTCGTCGAAATCAAAGGGCTCAAAATCAGCATGTAAGTGAGTTCGTGAGTTCAAACGTGGCAGAATGATTGTCCTTCCGAGAAACGGTTTGTCGTACCGTGACATTGCGGCTCGTACAGCGCACGCTGCTATGACAGCTATGCATGTTTGAAAACTGTGGATAAAAGAAGATTGTACAAAGCGACGACGGGTACTGGACTACACAATGTGACCACAGCGGTGGTTGATCGTCATATTGTCCGCATGGCCGTAACCGACAGAACTGTTTCGACGACAGTGTTAGGTCGACGTTGGAGCCTTGCAGTGGGTGTAGACATGTCTGCGTAAACTGTTCGACCCTGTCTGGTGAGGGCTACACTGGTGGCACGCATTCCATTGCGTCGACTGCCATTGACCAGAAATCACCAACACGATGTACATCTAGTATGGATCAAGGGCCATGCGTCGATTCAACACAATGAAGCAGTAGACATATTAGCAAAAGATAGTTTATTACTCGGAGAGAAACAATTCAATCAATTGTCGCGCACTGACTTTATACCCATTATCAAGAAAGAATATTTTAGTGACTGGTCAGAATCATGGTCTACAACCCAATCGGTCAGAGGAAAGCACTACGCTTCAATTCAACCCAATATTCCACCCAAACCCTGGTTTTCAACCTACAGAATGAGCAGAAGGCACATATCATCCATAATCCGCATAAGATTGGGCCATGGAAGTTTCCCAAGCCATCTATATAGAATAGGAGTGCTCCAATCACCCTCTTGTCAGGAAGACCACGAAGAAGTAGCGGACTTAAATCATATCATCTTAGCTTGCAATAAGTACAAGAACCCCCAAAACAAATTGTACAAAACTCTAGTAAAACTAAATATTCCACTTCCAACTTCCGTAACCTCCCTCTTGATGTCGCAAAGACAAGATGTGTATGGAGCACTAGCCCGATTTCTACATGAGGCCAACCTAAAACTTTGAACTTCCAATCTAAATAGGAGATATCACCTAATGACAGATATAGACAACCAATAATCAGACAGAAGCTTACTAAGGAAAACTCTAATATACTACAATAAAATAATACCCACCATGATAGACTCACGTTTCAAATCATAAAGTAAGGGACGAAACATTGTTCACACACTTATTCATTATAATAGTCCGAATGTAAAACAACAAAATACTTGGTTTAAATGATTTTTAAAATCAATCCAATGTAAAACTTGTAATAGGATTGATTGTTAAATACCTTACTCATCTCATAGGTAATTACTTATATAAAATGTAGTCCAATCTATAGGTAATGCCGAAACAAAGTATACATGAAGGTTATAATAAATGTAAATTGTACTATGTCTGATCTAAATACCAATTCAAAGCAACACAATATTTTCAATAGAATAGTCAATTATATATGAAGAATCCAACAAGTGTAATATACAACAGGAATGTTAAATACCATGATCACCGCATTGGCCATCACTTATGTAAAATGTACTACTATCTATAGGTAATTCGGAATCAAAGGATACATTAATGCTTATAATATAAATAAATTGTACTATGTCATAACTAAATGTAAGTGTAAAATATTGTACTTAATATACAAGAAAATGTGATGTAAAGAAACGCAAAATCATCAGCTGGTCAATTGGCGTAAGCCAACGACCATAAATAAATTTATAAAAAAAATCATCAACGCCTCAGACTGTAATTAGCACGCAAACTCCATCACTGCCATGATGAGTGGCAATATGTAGTGTTTTTGGACGAGTTCCGCTTCAGCTTCTCCCACACTGCTGGCCGTGTACTTATTAGACCGGCGATACTCAACCTATTTTCTTCCTGGGCCGCATAAGCGCAGCTGCTATATCAAATGGGCCGCAATAAAATACTGTACAGTAAAACTCATTTAAAAGTAAGCATTAATTTTGGCATCAATGAAACTGTTGACATTCTTACAAATTTTTGACAATTTAGGATAAATTCGGCTTGTAAATGCTAGGCTTGGGCCACATGGAAAGGGTTGCCCCGTCGCGGCTTGAGTACCGCTTTATTAGACGCTATCGTGGTGAATGCAATCGGGCAGATTCCATTGTTGATAGACACAGCGGAATAACGTGAAGTGTGATGTTTGGGGGACTATTGGCAGTTACATGCAATCTCGCCTTCTGCGTATTGCGGCTACGTGAGGGAGGAGACAGAGCCTGAGTCACTATCCGTCCTGTAAGCAACTACACATGCCATGTTTCGTCAAGAATGGTCCATCCACAAGTAGCGAGGAATGTACAAGCCTTCTACGAAGAACTACGGGTACGACTACTTCCTTGGCCTGCACGTTCGCCTGACATTTCACTCATCGACCTATTAGATAAGAAGTGATGTTGCAGCGAACGAGTTTGATCACTTGTCAATAACCCTCGTATTTCTCAAATTACTATTCAGGGTGGGCGAGGCTGAAATAGTTAAGCAATGGTAGAGTGCTACCACCTGGAGAAGTAGCACGCCAATCGGCAAGTCGCCAGTTGCCAAGCGCCAGTAATTACTGTAAGCTGGTAAAATGACTTACAGCAGGTTAGCGAGGAGTATTGCCCTCTCCACACAATGGTAATAGGAAGGGGAAATTCTATTTAAACCCTGGGGGCAGCAACAGGGGAATTTGGCTGTCTGGCTGTTCCAACGTACCACATCGTCGCGGGCGCCGGGAGGCGTCGGCACCGGTGTCGGCAGGCGGAGCGGCGGTCGCAGACAAGAAGATGATGCCAGACGTCTAATGCAAAGGTGGGCTCTACTGCGATAGCAGGATGTGGACAGTCAGAGAGTGAATCGTTTGGGAATAGTCTTCAGGGAGATTATTAATATTCCATTTAGATTGGGTTGCGAAGCGCCCATCAGTTATATGCTGTCCTAGTCCTTGGCCCTATTAACGATGCAGTTAAACGCATGACGATTTTGTTACAAAAGCCAATTAAACACTGTAAACATTCACGTATGCCACAAGTCATTGCTCATGTAAATAAATGTGTAAATATGTAATTGCCGTTTACAGTAGTTTATCCTAGTCTTGTCAGCCATTTCTGTAATAATATCTGAATGTAGTGAGCCATATAAACAGTCAGGTGTTGTACCTTTGGCGAGTATTCACATCGGAACCGTGGTCGAAGTCTTCGCTCGGCCCTCATCCACGGCTCCAGTAGAAGTTTACCCTGTCCGATCTCGTCAGTCAGCTGACAGGGTCTTGTCATCTAGCAGAATAACGGAAATGGATGCCGGAAACGTAGATAACAAGCAATGAAGAATGTTTACTAAGAGAATTGCAATTAAAGTTTAATATAATTTAATGTTGATGGAACAGATGCCCTGGTGGCTAGTCACCTACGCGCCAACATTCACAGTTCACGATATCTTTTATTATTATTATTATTATTTGAGTTCATCTATTTGATTCTTGACAAATTTAAATTTTAAACAATTCTTGTGTTTCAGATAACTGTTCCAGCCAATCTTCACATGTGACAGTTAATATTCATTGTCGTATCTTCCCTTCCATGTACTCAATCCTGGTCTCATCGCCATTATACTCCTTATACAATCGCTGCATTCTATTCACATCCCTCCTATCTTACAATGTCTTCCAACACAGCTCCTCTATCGTATCAGTTACTGAGTGTTCTACGCTAATTTTCACAAACAAATCTAACTGCCCACTTTTACATCGCCTACAAATCATGTGTTTGACACTCACAATCTCTACCCCTCGACACTCAAGAAAAGGTCTGACTGAAGTCGTGTAACCTTGTTTCCACACACCTCTTTCCATACCGCTTACACAATGTGTCTTACCCATTGAGTTTACTATTAAATATTATGCTGAGGTATTTACAATTTATTGTTTCAATAAGTAATTCAGGCTGAAATTTAAGTGAATATGGAAGCAGTATAAGCAGAAAAGACTGGAAGTGAATAAACTAAAACAATCTAACACGAGGGAAAAATTTGCATAAATGGTAGACTTGGATCTAAGAAGTAAGTATGAAAGGAGCTCAACCGAGGACGAATGGAATGCATTAAAAACCGAAATAATGAAAGCTGGTAAAGAAACATTAGGCTTTAGGGAACAAGCTGCCCGAAAACCTTGGATAATAGAAGAAATTTTGGAGCTGATGGATCAGAGGAAAAGGTACAAAAATGTTCAGGATGAAGCAGGAAGAGAGCAGTACAGGCAATTTAGAAATCAAATAAATAGGAAATGCAAAATAGCAAAAGAAAAATTGCTACAACCAAAGTGTGAAGAAGTAGAAAGGAAATGGTCGTAGGTAAAGTAGATGTTGCTTACAGGAAGATCAAAAAGAATTTTGGAGAAATGAAGAAAAGAGGTATGAACATTAAAGCTGCCGATGGGAAATCTCTTTTAAGCTTAGAAGATAGAGCTAACCGATGGAAAGAATACATCGAGAAACTGTATATTGGGGACGACTTGAACAATAGTGTAATGGAAAAGGAAAGTGATGTCGACATTGATGACTTAGGAGATCTTGTTTTGAGGACAGAATTTATTAAAGCTCTGAATGACTTGAAAGCAAATAAGGCAGTTGGAATTGATGAGATCCCTGCAGAACTTCTTAAATCCTTAGGAGAGGAAGGAATCGAAAGATTATTCAAGCCGATATCAAAAAGTTATGAAACAGGAGAAATCACAACTGATTTTATTAAAAATATCATCTCCCGAAAAAAGCACACGCCGACAAATGTGAGAATTATCGCACCATTAGTATAACATCACATGCTTCAAAATTATTGACCAGAATAATATACAGAAGGATGGAAAGGGTAGTAGAAGAGATAGTAGGTGGAGATCAGTTTGGGTTTAGGAAAAATCGCGGTACAAGGGAAGCAATTCTGTCTTTAAGATTAATACTTGAAGGGCGGATCAAGAAAAACAAAGATACTTTTATGGCATTTGTTGATTTAGAAAAATCATTTGATAATGTTAGGTGGAACAAGATATTCAAAATTTTAAAGAAGTCAGGTCTAAAGTATCGAGATAGAAGAATACTCTATAAACTATATAAGAATCAAGTGGCTATAATAGAAGTAGAGTATCACTAGAGACATGCATCAGTTAAAAAGGGTGTGAGACAAGGTTGTTGTCTATCCCCGTTAATATTCAACTTGTATGTAGAAGAAGCAATGAAGAAGGTCAAAGAAAAATTTCCATGTGGTATAAGTTTTCAGGGAGAAAAAAATCAGTATGCTACGATTTGCTGATGACATTGTCTTGTTAGCAGAGAGGGCTGAGGATATTGAGAAGTTACTGAATGGAATGAACAAAATACTGAAGGAAGATTTTGGACTGAATATAAATCAAAGCAAGACAAAAGTGACGAAATGTAGCAGAAATGATACCAATACTAGTAGATTAAATATAAAAATAGGATCGGATGCAATAGGAGAAGTAAGTGAATTCTGTTACTTGGGAAGTAAAATTATAACCGATGGCCGAAGCAGGATTGATGTTAAAAGTAGAATAGCACTAGCAAAAAGAGCCTTCATGAAAAAGATAAACCTTTTAGTTTCAAGTATTGATCTAGGAATTAGAAAGAACTTTTTAAAACTCTTTTTGTGGAGCACAGCACTTATGGTAGCGAAACATGGACTTCAGGAATAAATGATAATAGTAACAAATAAGAGGGTAGTTTCATATTTCATTCTATTGCGTTTGTTTTCCAATGGAAAGTGCTGGAACGAATTAATAATTCGTATTTTCAGAATAATCCAACAGATTTTTTTTTTCAAATTTTGTTCTTTATGTGTCGGACGACCAATTTGTGTTTAATTTTCCAAAAAGTTGAGTGGAGTATAATCTGCCTGCCGAACGGCTTTCAATTTGATTAATTATTACTGCAGAGTTAACGCGTTTTGGACCCAGCTATATCTGTTAGCTGGCACTGACGTTGCTTTGCAGTTCCGAGTGTTTCGGCCTTCGGCAGTGAACGAGTGTTTTAATTTAATTTGTGGCTACCCGTGTGTTTCAACGTCATACGGGATTCGGTGGAGTTTGCAACGCTGTAACTACAGTTGTTAATTAGTTGATGATCAGCAGTTAACATAGTCCATTTAATAACTTGAAGCTTGCAGTTTGTATGTTCCTGAACACGGTGCCTCTGAAAAACATTATTACTCTGTTAATGCCGTACTCGGCGTTCTACTAATGACCCTAGTTAATTACTGTAAAGAACTATAGGGCGAGCCAACAGAACAACACATGAAACCTTAAAATACAATTCACCGTTTGCAAAAATTTCTTACGCCGGGATAACACGTAATACAAACAACCAAAATCAATCACCAGTTAATTTAAATTATCGAACTTACAAGACAGCATGGTCTGAATAGGGAAGCGGTACTAAGCATACGCGCACTATACAAAAGCTATTGACCTCTCAGTTCAATGTCACAACTTTCGCCAACGCAAATGTTCTTCTGTCACACTTAATAATGGTTTACTGGTATGGAGAATCAACTGCTGACTTCACAGGTACAAAATTGTTTCATGTTCTGACACTATGTTCTGTATTCACTTCCACATTAACCCTACGCCGTAAAACATCCCGCTCACATACTCAGCTTCCCTCGGGACAATCCTATCGCAGCAGTGGCCGGTATCGATAGTTCCACAGATACGAGTATTCCTTAACCGTAATGTTGCAAGTTCTCCATTAGACTCTGTTCAGCGTCAATAGTCCGTCTTTCCAAACCTAAATGTTTCCCCTAGCACTCTTCGTACCCGTGCGAATATCTTCCATATTTAATACTCTCCCAAGATTTTTAGGAAACCTAGGAAGTTATAGCCTCTTGTTTAATGGTACCGATATGAAACTGAATGTTGCAACTTAATAATATTGGATATTAACAGTAGTATCTTCACCGTGATAATATATTATTTTGGCGGTGGTTCTCACGATTTTATTTGAAAGAAGTTAATGTTTTTAACTCCAGATGAGAAAAAGTGTCGACATTTTGGCCAGTTCCGTTTAAGTGACCAAGGAAGTTCCTTTAGAAATCTTAAGTCGGTGACTGGTATGCCTATTGTTCCTCCTGCTCAGCGTTAACTCTCAGATCCAACCGGTTGGTATGGTTCTAAGAGACATCTTGTCAGTACACATTAAAGCAGTAATAAAGCAGTACCACCATCTAATTGTGTCTATTTACTAAGTTTTGGCTACAAAAAACATCCTAGCTGTACACTCCGAGAATCTAGTCAGAGAATGTTTCCTTATATCACGAAATATATGAATAAATAATCAATGAAAGTGTTATTTTAGTTAGTGATGCTAGTATGGAAAATAACTAACCATGAATATAAGGTGCGGGACATTTGACTGTAAACTCAGTAGGGTAGGAGCTGGATGGAGGTTGATAAATCCTTCATTTATTGGACAGGGTGATGAGAGAATGCACCAGATAAATGAGGGATTTGGTTTTAAAAACCATGGAACAGGCCATTGCTTGAATACGTTGGTGTAGTGTAGGACCTGCATTTTGGATATTTACATACAGGACTGGGAGGATGGTGCAAAGGATGGAAACTAGATTTATTTGTGGAATTTACCACATAACACATTCGTTAACTGATACGACAAAGTAGCTGGTATGATATTCATTGGAAGATAGGAGATGCGCGAAGACAAATTTGGCGTATATTGATGATGAATATTGTGTGGTTATTGGTGGAGGAATTAGGTATAATACATAGAAAGGAAGAGATGAGCCTGGCCATAAGTTCACACTTGATTTCAGGCATAAGGGAGAGAAAAAAGTTTTTTTTTGTGGGCAATTATTGTAACAAATTACAAATGGGAACGATGAACAATGATAAAGATCTTATCAAAAACACTAACAGAATTTAAAATTCTTAAAGGCAAAAAAGGTGATTAGGATTACAATAAAAAAGATGTAATAGGAAAGCAGGTCAATAGAGAAAATGCCAAGGGAGGATGTGTATCATCGTTATTAAATAACATAAAATTGACGGAGATCCTACAAAACACCGAGGAGACTAAAACACAGCCCAGTGACTGGACTTCTGGCTTGTTACGCTTCTTACTCAAGCAAGGAACTTGACCGGCATCTGCTATTATCAAGAAGTTTACCCGCACTTATAAAAAATTTCCGAAGTATTATTACACGAAGCTTAGCGCAACTATGTCCACAGCTTGGAGAATTCCAAGGGGATTCAGAAAATGATGCTGTGTGTTGACTCAACCTCAAGTCAGTGCTGAGACGAAAACAAAAAAAAACAAAAAATCTGGTAAGAAATACGTCATCTTTGCATCTTTGTCGGCTTAAAGGAGGCATACGATTAAATTGACAGAATTACTCTCATGAAAATTTTACTAGAACTAAGATTGAGTCAGTAGACAAAAAAAACTTTCATTAGAATAGTGAACAGCAATGGTCCGAATACGGTAACCTGTGGCACTCCCTTTTCTGTTCCACTTCAATTGATGATGCATTTTAGTACCGTAACTCTTTGCTTTCAACCATTTAAGAATTCTTCTTTCAGCAAATCACTTTTTCATCAGCACCACCATTTTATGTCCTAGAAAAATTTAGTGCTATCACCTCATTTGTCATCTCTCCTTTACAGACCGACACTACTATCGCACTTCTCCAGTCGTCTGATAAGTAACAAGTCTCTAAATAATATTTCAAGATACAATTTTTGGTCTATTTTTATTCCATATTTTATGGTCAGCTTAAAAGATAATGGCATCTAAATTTCCTTTGTTATTGTTTCCTTCAGTTTTTAAAAAAATCCACCCGAAACTTAACAGAAACAACAGAGACAGAAAGTGAAAAACAGCAATTAAAAAGTGATCACATAATTTCAGCCTGCCGTAAATGCACGAAAAATATGTAACATCTTTTTATTGACATAATCTTTATGTATAATTAATACGTGTAAGTTGTAGGTAATGATTCTTCTTTCTTTTGGTAAAAAAAGATAACTTCTGTACCACTTAAACCATAGACGGTCTTGAAATCAGCATGCCAGTTTTTAACATTAGTGTACGTACGATTACAGGCCATATGAAACTGTAGTTGCACTAGAGTGGTCTATTGAGTTCAGCATAGTGCGCACTATACAGGCATTCCGGATGTTACTGAGAGCATCGCCTTGAGCCATACAATCGGACCAATACGCAAGCGGTGGTAACACTACCAGTGGTGCAGTAACAGCACTCTGGACGCCATTCTCTGGTAATGAAGAGTTACTGGAGAGGCCGAAAGGGTGGGTTGTGGTCCCGTACTGCCTCGGGCTGTCCTACTGGGGCGCAGTTAATAGAGTACGTGAGCCACAAAGCTTCCCTCCCCCCCCCCTTCCCCCTCCTCCTCCTCAGTGGCTCCAGACTCCAACTCTCGCTTCTTACACTTCAAAATTTTATACACACGACTTTCTTCTACTTTAGGTTCTCATGACCAATAATTGATTAAGTAATTAAAGCTAATTTCTACAGAAACATGACGTAACCCATTACATCAGTTATGTAAGGGCGTTGAAATATATATCAGGTATCATGTTGAAACGCCTTCCAACCGCTGAGCTACCAGACTGTCTTGTTTCGAGGTATACACGTGCTAAGTGATATCACAATCTGTGGATTTGTATGAACAACGAAGACATAAATTAAGGTGAGGAGGGGGAAGGGAGGAGCAGGTTTAGGTTTTTGTAAATCAATCGCAAATGGTGTTTTTCAATTTGTTTTGAATTATACGTATGCAAAGTTTAATCAAAATCGGGTAATAACAGTGTGTTTGTTGCGATAAGCATCCAACGCGCATAACTAATGTGCAAAAGATGGCGTGATGGTGACAGTGACGTCACGAACTCACAGATTTATCCCCGTCCAAGCATCGCGTAATGCACCTATAGAAGTTTTCACTTTTTTTTTTTTTTAAAGTGTTTAAGCTTTTCTTATACTGTTCATACAGATTGTATGTTTTATTCCAAGCAGCTGTTACTTATTCAAACCGATAATTATATTACAAGCATTAATAATTTTAAAGTGAAATTCAGCTATTTTTTCATAAGTCTTTCTTCTTAAATACGAATAACAAAGAAATACTTAATTTTTACTTACTTCATCATTAACGTGTTTTTATAGTTTATTTCATAATAAATACTGGTTATTTTGTTTGGTTAAGATTATGATCTATGTTTATTTACTTAAGTTTTTTATTTCAATCTTAATTAATCACACCATGTCTGAAGTGAGAAAACATAATTGTGTTCGTAAACTATAAAGGTTATTGCTATGGGTTTATATTTTAAAAAATAAAACATGTGTCTTTATGGCCCGCATATGCAAAATGCGTTTTTAATATTTTCATAAATTGTGATTTATCTTCACAGAAAGTGAAATCTCCAGTTAGGAAGGGCCAATGATGCCGAATTAACATGTAGATCTTTTGCTTTTACGTAACATAGATTATTAAAGTAATAGTTACTTTGCTGGTTTCATTAAGGGAACGCACACTTTTTTGGAGCTATTAGTTAAGTGATGCCCTTGACATGTGTATAAGTTGACATCAGTTATTAACAGAATTTAAGGTGTCGGGTTGTGAGCTAACTTACTGGAAGATATTACTTATGTTTATGATTGCCAATGTTGATTGATCTGGTACCTCAGCTGTAAAATATCTGCCAGGTTCTGTGTCGATGAAGCAGAAGTTCTAATTCAAGCCTCGCTCTGAATTTTCATAGCTCTTTGACGATACTTTCACCCAGCACAGAGCTTTGTATTAGTGACTCACGCCATTACGGTTCTGGGTCGGATTTATGTTTAATCTGTAGGCTTCCTCTGGCCGGTACCATCAGCGGCTTATAATAAGCCACGACAAAGGCGAAATGCGCTGGAATTTCAGATTCCGTCTGTGCGTAATTAATACCGTAATGTTAATAGACTAATACTACTCCTTAAGAATCTCAAAATTCTTTGAACTCAGTGCATGTTGAACCAACAAAGAGTTATTATAGATTCATCGTTCAGGTCATGACAAATATAATAGTTATTTACACCGACAGGGAGATTATCCACTTTAATTTACCTCAAATTTTCTATTATTACTGGGCTTTTATCTAAATATAAATTAACCTCAGAGAACAAGAATCTTCGACTACCGCTCTAATGATTAACTGTAATATTTTTCAACAACGGCAAGCCTATGAATATTCGCTGTGATATTTTATAAATTATTACAATGTTAGCGTAAGTCCGTGATGGGGTTTTGGGTATTATCATGGATCTAGAATAGTTCAGGTATTTACGGTTAGAGGTCAGCCTGTTGACGTGATCTGGCTCAAATACAAATTTGAACTACTGGTATGTTTCACCCTAAGGGTTCCCTGTGAAAAATTTAATTACAACAAATAAGTAAAAGAATAAATAAGGTAATGGACCAGCGTCAGTTAACGCAAACCCAACACAAAAAGCAACGTAAACGCAACTGAACAATCACCTACTTTTTTTATTTCATAGCCTTAACATCAAGTCTGATGTTCAATGTAACATACATAAAGATGGCTGAGTAGCGGGAGAATAGTGATTGAAAAATGGCAACAACAGGCTTGACTTCTTACTATCTTGGTTCTCCTGGTGGATGCGGGCCGATTTATTAAAATATAACGTTTCAGCCATCGTGCTGTGGCTTTCATCAGAGGACTGCTAATAAATCGACGCGGCTCCCCCCGGAGAACCAAGATAATATGTGCGACGACCGCAGGAGCGTATGCAATTAGGATTAACTTCATTGACCGTAAAAGTATCATTCCACGCTTCTTCATCCGTAAAGTTTTACCATATTTTCTAGCATTGAAAAGCTACAAAACGCAAACTAAATGAATGTATCCTGGGACCTAATTTTATCGCATTTGCTTAGTTATTAAATTGTGCACATAGCGTCGAATTTCTAGCAATATGTCTGGTCGCTGTTAATTTGCGAACTAAGGCCGCTGCTTGACGCCTCCGTTTTCTGGCCAATAGCTGTCGAGGTATGTGAGTGAGCTTACGAAATTATAGTAGAGATGACAGGGTAAATTTAATTGTTAATTTATTTATTATATTTTTGTTACATCTATAAGAAACACCCAATAGACTCATAATTAAACAATAAATTTCTGTATTGCCTACAATGAAGTAAAAGAATAAATGATGACTCCTATTCCTAAGAATTATACAACTTCTTTCTGAAATAAGGATTGATTATATTTGTTAAAATCTGAGTCTGGAGAGAAATCAGAAATGTGATGTCTGGAAGACGAGAAGCTTTGTCAGTTTTTAATGGAAGATGTTTGTGGATCTTAAGCTATGTAGAATCTGTTGAGGATACAAATTGCCCTCTTTTAGCTGTAGGCTGATCGCACTGTAATAGTGCAATAGACACTGGCCGAGCCCTCGTGACGTGCGTCCCCCTCATGCAGCTGAATATCTCCCGATGCATCTTTGCGGAATGATGGGTGAGTTCGCTCTCTGACTCCCGTGCCCTCCAGCTATGGTAGTGTATCTCCAGGATGGCAGGTATCCATCCAATCAGGAACGCTGCGAGTATGAACTGCTTTTCAACGTTACGACGAAAAGCGCGTTCTGGCCTCGCATTCGGGAGGACGGCGGTTCGAATCCCCGTCCGGGCATCCAGATTTGGGTTTTCCATGGTTTCCCCAAATCACTCCAGGTGAATGCCGGGATGCTTCCTTCAAAAGGCCATGGCCGAATTCCTTCCCATTCCTTGCCCCCATCCTTTCCCGTCTCTAAAGACCACGTTGTTATAAAGGGACGTTAAACTGTTTAAAAAAAAAAAAAAAACGACGAAAAGCAAACAAACATCACTATATTATTTATGCCAGCACAGTGTAACACGGTGTCTCAGAAAAATCACTCATTTGATTGGATATTTTTCTACTGTAAGCCATCGTGGGATTATGAGGTGTCTTAACCTCATGACTACTGATTATCATGATTCTGTAAGGACGAGAAGTGCTTCGCCTGCTTCATTGGTGTGTTGGTTACCCTCCAGCTTACCAGAAGGAACTTATTCTAAAGTCGAAGCTTAAGTGATGTCATATACCTGCGATTCTTGTAACGTATGTTCTCTATGTTAAGTATGTTTCTGAGGTGTGTAGATTATGAGGCAGAAGTTGGGGAACTATCCAAAATTTGGCTAGGTGATTGCGAAGAACCGCAATCAGGTCGACCAGTAGGTGTGGGCAGGACTTGAACCTCGTCCCTTTGTGCCTCCAATTTGGTGGCTCCTTAATGAAGTGCGGGATCTTGGGTGTGGAGGGGGTTAATCTCTTATTTAAAAAATAAATAAATAAACAAAAAAATATTAAAAAAAGGCGGAGCAATCTAACAGAATTGGCCCCGGCTCGGAAAATTATTAGATCCGCCACTGTTTAATACCACACTGGCAGGTTGGAGAGATATTAAAAGTATATATTTCAGGTTGAGTTCAGAAATGATTTCCTTTTTTAAAATGATTTTCGACGAAGTGACAAATAGTCTTATTAGTATACCTGTAATTTATGTTGTAGTATTACAGTGAACGATGTCTCTCCGAAACCACTCTATTGCTCCATATTGATTGAACCTCTATCTACGATCTCGAAAACTTGGGACGTGTTCACAAATAAGTATTACATGGAATACCTTTGTATTAAGCAAAGTTTCCGCCAAACATCTAACTTTATAATACGATTTTTTGATACTGTTTGAATGTTACGCACATTGTAACCGCTTGGGAGTGATAGCAAACTATATGTAACGCCAAGTACTTAAATACAATTATAACGAAATTTAGGATGAACTTCATCAATATACAAGATAGAAGCTTCGTGCGATTAGCTTAGAGAATAATTAATGCAATAGTGGAAATTTTGCCAGTAGTAGAGAAAATCCAAGATACTTCGCACGATGATAAACCACAGATAGTTTATTCCCTTCAGGGTAATGAAGTTTGAATGTACACGAAATTGATTTCAGACTAACGATTTATACTCAACGATAATCATCGTTACAGACAAACTCACGATCCACGAGTTTAGCTAACCTGATACTCCCTATTATTATTACATAGACATTTTTAAGACTGTTTACAACCGGTGTTGTAATTTCTTTATCAAATAAACACCTAATATGGTGTAAGATAGGATTTTATAGCCCTAATCTTCATCATCATCCTCCAGCTCAGCCTCATGGGTGCTGGTTACGAGTACTCTCTACATCCTCCTGTCAATGATTAGCAGGTGTTCACGAACAGTCTTCCAATCAATCCCTATACCTAAAATTCATTCCGAGGCTCGTTTTAACAAGTAATTTGCTGATAGCTTTTCTACTGGCTGCCTATGCCTAACGTATCCGAGAATTTTGATCAGATACTAGTTTGCTCTCGTATTTTAGCCCTAATCTTGCCAGGCTAAATAAACCTTCAAATAAACAGCAAAAATGATACTGTATGTCATTATGCTTCAAATAAGTGGCATAATCGCGATCAAACTTAGAGATTCTCACGCTGGTATTAGTAGAGGTAGGACTCCGTGTTCCAATTCACGGCTTGACTTACTTCCGAGAAAAAATATTTTGCTTGTTCACATATCTAACTCAGTCCTGTTAGCTGTAGTCACACACTCTCAAACCCGAGTTTCATTGTTCTTATTAAGTTTTAATTGGGTTAGATAGTTATCAGACAGTGTTGTGACCGGACCTATTTCTTCGGTTAGTATCCAGTGAGGGTGAACTTGAAATAGTTGATCAACTGAGAGCTACAATCGCAGCTGTGGAATACGCTCGGGAGGAGGGAAATCTACTAAACATAATGGGCAGCTCTCTGTCTCTAACAAGCGTCGCATCGACGCAGTTGAGAGTCGCAGACAAAATATACCGGCAACCACCGCCGTGCTTTCAACAGCTGAAAATGCCAGCCGTTTGATACGAATGTGGACATGGTCATGTGAGAATAGTCTTGTGAGTATGATCTCAGTGTTACATAGGTGAATGTTGTAAGACAATGTATTTTTATATATATAGTGTATGAAAATGTAATTAAAATTACTTTTGGGTCAGATAGAAACAGCCATAGAATTTTAATTGGCTATGCCTCAGGGTGTGCCGAATATTTATTCCTGCTATATGACTTCCAGTAAGTTCTCTTTCACTACTATTTAATTTATCGCCTTCAATGCACGATGGAATTAAACGTCATGAAATAAACTTCCCTCTTGATGAAAGCAAGAAAAATGTTTCGAAATCTTTCCACTATTTGAGAGGGTGACGAGGGGATGTGCAAGGCAAGTGAGGAAATTTGGTTATAAAACTTTGGTCAGACTATGGTTAGAATATAATGGGGTAGTGTGGAAACAACATTCTTGGTATCAATTGCAAGAGTTGGAGGGGTGTCAAGATCGACAAATAGATATGTATACATCACATAACATTAGTAACTGATATAATTAAGGATCTGGAATGAGATTCATAGGAAGGCTGGAGGAGAGTGTTTGGTGTGTACAAGATGTGTTTTGCTAATGAGGCTTGGAAAGATATTGATGGAAGAATGAAGTGTGGAAGGGGGAAGATGAAGATGACCGCAAGCTGGCACGCGATTTCAGGTATTAAGGTGTGGGCAGATTTTCTTTTACAGGCAAGGGATTCGAGGATTGGAATTAATTACCAAAGAAATCCACTGAAAGAATTTCTAATTGAAATTCAAAAGGGAAAAACTAGTCGGGCACAATAAAGGGGAAAAATGGGTGCATAGAAAAATTGTTACCGGAGCGTTTGCTCCATTCAAATTAATTTAAATTAAAAACTATTAACGCAGTGAAATTCGTACTACGGTAGCAAGCATATGGAATTGATAAATTGTATGAGAAAAGTACAGAATGATTTTACAATGGTGCTAGAGCTTGCATAAAGTTTTTAGATACATACTGAACACTACTGGTAAAAGAACAACGTTCCCGATACTAGTTTTTATTTTGATCAAGGAAAATGAAAATATTTTCAAATTAGCTACATTAACTTAGGTAAAAAAATAGTCTCATTACCTTTATTTTCCATTGCTTCTGTCTTTTGCAGTGATCGATCAATTAATGTGTTATAAAATCAAGTAGAAGAGTGGTCTGATAATTTAATGAACCGTCTTTGAACGTCGTTCAATCTCGTAATTTTTTTTTTAAAGACACCCAACATGACCTTCACCTCTGGAAAATCTTTCTAATTTATGTGCATTTTATTTTGAACGCTTTGTCGTAAGGATCCAACGTTAAGCTGTATGCAAAATGTAAAACGCGCAACATATAGAACCTCTGTTACTCAGCTGCCGAACTGCCAGTTGAGATGTCCCGGACAACAATACCATAACCGTTTAACTTTTAATCTATGAACATGTATTCATTTCGCAAGTAAATCGGATGAATCTAGAGATGTATGATGATTGGAATCAGGCCTCCTCCCACACGAACTGCAGAACTGTGAATTTTTTCCCTGAAAACGAGTTGCTATAAAAAAACATTGAGTAGTATATCGAACAAAAAGAAATGACAATATCAACAACAAATCTCGAAAAATAATTACATAAGCCACGCAACGTAAGTTTCCAGTAAGTAGTGTATGTCATCAGGTAGCTCTTGTACTAGCAGGTAGTTTAACTGAGAGAGCCGATTCGCTGACCTTAGAGCCCTCTGCTGTGTGCCTGTTGAACCTCCCTCCGGACGCAGTAACTCTGGCTTAGCCTGTAGACCGGGCCTAATCCGCTAACCCCTGCTGCTCTGCTACCCGCGCTGCGCCACGTCACCGATCTGGTGCACTTGCTAAGCAGAATGTTTGATAAGTTTTAACACTAACTGGATTTTCTCAATTAAAAAGCTCGTTAACATCATATGGAATAAGAAAATCGGAATTACATACAACATAATGCGTCCAGTCTGTTTATACACCGTTAAATTGATATGGATCTGTCGGTAAAACGGAGCTTTTCTCTGTGAATTATTTGCCAGTGCAGTAAAAAGAATTACGACATGAGAATTATGTTTCCGTTAGTCAACGACTGGCTGTATTCTAATTTGACCGCATGTTATTAGGAACGCACTATCTACCAGCAGACACTATAATGGAGTTATAACATGGTTTGCAAGTTTTTAAAATTATTTTTAATGACGAAGCCCATGTGCAATAAAGAAAAATGAATATTTTTTGTGAATGCTAATATGAAATATTTCAAATTGTATATTTAAGAAGTGGATGAATATGATTATAAATAAAATCTGCGAATTTGTTAAATACGTTACCGCACTTGGCATTCTCATTGAAGGGCGTTAACTGGAAATTATGTTGCCAAAAAGCATTTATGACCAGTTAATTTACGATTTAAAGTTATCTGATTTTGTAAATGCAATGTTGGAAGCCTGAACCTACTTAATAATTTCAAGTAGTTATGTTTTTGTGCCACATTAATCATATTATAATAAGCTTTAATTGTTTTGTGTGGTTTTTATTTATTACCTTTGTGTGTACTCCATCTTCTCGCGGTGTTAAGACACTACCGATTTC
This sequence comes from Vandiemenella viatica, assembly GCA_031002005.1. NCBI lineage: Eukaryota > Metazoa > Arthropoda > Insecta > Orthoptera > Morabidae > Vandiemenella > Vandiemenella viatica. Next base: position 82,521,948 of record CM061920.1, read on the forward strand.
ATATTGATATACAAAAACCAAAAAACTCTCCCCTTCCATTTTACCGTACGGCTTGATTGGTTGGGAAATCCCTGTGGCGGTTGTTCGGTGGCTTGGCAGTATTTTGATTACCTGCATCTGCCATGAGCTGTATGAAGTGTCGACGTTTGTTTGCGAAATGTGTAAGTTATGTTCTATGTGATAAGTGCGTACTTTGTTCGTGAAATGTATTAGCCATGGGGCGGAGATTGGGGCACTCACAAATGTGATTACGGGAATTCGCCTAAGAAACGTAAAGCCTAGGTCACACGGGGATATTTTTGTCGCTGCAACTTGAATAGCAGCGAGTAATCGCTTCGTGTGACAAAGTAATCGCTGCTACCGACTCGACTAGAAGCTATCAACAAGTAGCGGGGTCTTTATTTAAACATGATTAATGCTGATCTCCAGTAGTGCGCGATTGTGGCAGTCACGTGACCTAGTAGCCGTTTCACAACGCCATTCCCACCTCGTCTGACAGCTCAATCACAAGGGTTTTTATTATTGTTGTCAGAAGTTTTTATATATTACTCGATTTTTTGTCATAATGGAAAACTGCGAAGTAAATGTGTCCAAATGATTGATTATTTATGTTATTTTATGTATATCGGAAATATAAAAGACGGTTAGACATGAATAATAACAAAAACATTAACAAGAAGGTTCGAAATAATAGTTATTCTATCTGAGGACATCTTAGAAAAAATTTAAGAATATTAAGGATGCGTACAGAAATTAATTTACCTATGAACAAATATTCCAAATACTTCAAGCTTTCACCTCTTGCCATGCAACACAAGTTAATTTCTAGTTTGGTATTACATGGAATTGAAACTCCTTATCATTATAACCAGTTCAAGTAATTTCTCAGACTTTCTTTCAGTTAGAATATTGCTATAGGCTAGTGGATGCTCCGAAGATACTTCTCTCAAATGCATTGTAGTAGCCCCCACTTTTTCTCTTCGGCTAATCCAGTCGTGGGCCCATTTATTTCCTTTCTTCCAAGTATTTGTATTTCATTTAACAAGTGTTAACTCAGCACAAGCCGAACGAATCAATCGTTTCAGAACTATACAACGGTAATTGTACGATATCATCACCAACGAATGAGGTTGATAAGACATTTCGCTAGCTACCATCTGCTCGCATAAAGAAGTAGCTCGATGTGATTGGCTAGTTGTTGCCACTTGGAAGCGCCAATTACTCACTGCAATTACGAGCAGAGATAAAAATCGTTTTGAGCGTTCGTGGCTTAAGCTGCACAAACGATTCGCCGGGCTCTCAATTTGACCTTGAGTTCTTCAGTCCATTCTGTGGGTATCATGGTTTTAATAGGATAATGTTAGTGGTAGTGGTCACGGTGGTTTCTGTAGCATCGTCGTAAGGTGATTAGTCGCTAAGGCGCCGCACTCTAGATCGAGTAGGTGCAACGGGACCGGGTATGGGCCCAGGCACTCGAATATCGGCTGTCCTGATTGTGGTTGTTAGGTGGTTTCCCATAACCATCAAGGGCAATGCTTGGATGGTCCCCAGTCTACGCTTTATAAATTACACATTTCACAAACCAAAAATATACCCTTCTCACGCACGAAACATAGTTAGAAGGTTCGCTGACAGATGTCAACACTTCACTTCCTCCACTAGCGTAGCGTTCAAGGCAGAGGCGAAAGACGCGGCCACTTAAAACTCCGCCACTGGGCGGTCGTAAAAATGTAAAATGAGATATAGCTGTATGATGTTTAAACCCACTGACAAAAAACAGAGTGAAACTAAATTTTTGCTGTACGAGGGAGAAATTATATTCCCGGGGGTTGTTTTCCTTAGTCGGCGTAAAATTAAAATCTGCGGTAGCGCGTGAGGTTATTTATCGTTTTAATAGGGGCTCTTTTTTAATAGTTCTTTTACCAGTTTGCTACAGACGATGTGGAATTAAAATCTTCCGTGTATATGAGAAATTAATGATGTCTCTCCTTACTTAATTATAAACACCTAACTAATAACAAAAATACACAGAAAACCTATAGACAGTTTGAAAAAATTATTTAATGCTTTTATCTTTAAGAAATGTGCTTTGAAAGTTGCACCTTAATTCCACAACTATTGGTTGATTTTACAAGTTATAACTGATTCATTAACATGGTAAAGACCTACTAGAAACTGTTTTGTATAGCTGAGAATCTTTCAAGTTCTTCATAATTTTGTTGTCAATTTACCACTTTTTTTATATCAGTCAAAATAACGTCGCCATGTACTACAGCCAGACAAAAATTAACGTTCTGGCAGAATACACATAAAATATGGCGAAATATACTTTCTGAAAGGTAATTTATTACATAAAACTGTTTTAAAAAGTAAATTATTACACACACTACTTAAAACAAAGAGAAAAGAATTTTCATTTTTATTGTGTCGCTCGGTAATGAGGTTTGCGTTCTGATTGGTAGGAATACATAGATACGGAATAGTTTGAAATGTCCCACTACTTGAAGCCACTAGTGTTGTAGATAGATTTAAAATTATGGGATCAAGATTATGAAATTTTAATAAAACGTTGACATTAGCTTCACTGAACGGGCTTGGTGGCTGAGTGATTGAGACATCTGACTGTAGCCGGTTCGAATCCCAGTCTCGGTAGGGATTTCGAAAGGCCCTTAACCCGTCCTTCGCCTGTCGCACAGCTTGCTGTGTAATGTGAAATACGCCAGAACGATTCCGTGGTTCCGATTCTAAGTTAAACTGTAGGTTCCTTACAGCCGGTAGGATTACCGTGTCAGGTTCTGCAGGCTACGACAGAAGCGGATTGCGTAGCACGTAAAAACCATGTTACCAGGTCATTATGAGTCATCGAGAATCTTTATTGGCAATTTGACACTTCATGAAAGTAGATTGCAAACCAATAAGCAAGCAGTAAATGTTATATAGTAAAAACTTCCACGGCGAAGTTACGGATATTATCCATGACTTGTTAGAGGGAAAAATCCTTATTATGGTGGTGAGAAACGTATGCAGTTCAAATGACTCGATAAATGTTGTTTACCAATCTTGGCTTCCCCACAGGATAATGGTTATGACGGCAGAAGGCGTCTGTCTACAACTCTGGGAACCAGTTTGTAAGACATATTTGTAGTTGTGGTAACTGGTAACTTGTACCTCACGAAATATTTTCATTCAAACCAAACTTGGTTCATATTTAAGTTATTCTCACTCAACTCTAGGAGCAAGTTAACTTAATTTTATATAGTTCGTTGTGCCGCCGGTCGCCAGATGATCAAACCAAAGCCGTCCTAAGCAGAAATTATAAGAACAATTAATAAAGGTCATTAAGTGCATTAATAAGAATAATTATGTCCATGACAAGTTTATTAATAAAACACGTTAACACTTGTGAACGGTTTGGCCACCATCAAATTTCAAAGTAAAAGCTAATCGAAACTTCGTATCCGAAAGATTACACAGTTCTTGAGACAAAAGGAAAATTATAATTCATATCTCCTTCCGGCGAAATCATCCACTATCACAACTTGATGATCAATGTTCATTTAAATATTGTTCAAACTTCACTTTTACAATCACAGTTCCTATTGACGACATGAAGTTCTTCTTAAACACAGTTACACTTACAAAACTACAGTAAGGATACAGGTCAATGCCTTCACTACGTAAGCTGCGCTCTGCGACAATTCGCATACGACTGACTTAGAAAAAATGTATCTCTCCGCTCCAGAGACACTACTTTGTAGTCGGTGGAAGGTACAAGTTGATCAAGAATGGCACTCTTTACAGAACTCCAGTAGGCAGGCGCTTTCCACACCGCTACAGATGTTCTCAATTTCTTGGGTGCACGCACAGATCAACATACGAAGCGGACACAATCAGCAACCGAATGTTCAACGCTAGTAAACTCAAGGACTAGAGATATTAGGAACTTTTTCTCAGTTTCTGTACATTATAATTCTTGTAACTGTTTTGCCATTATAGGCCACGAATGTAACCACGGGAACCAATAGCAGCATCTGGGTGTCTCGCATTTTTTCTGCCTGCGGAGTAATGTCTTGGCCAGTTGCGAACGGTTACAGGGGAGTCTCCAAAGACCATCCAGACTGTGAACCATGAATACCTTGTTTATTGCATAGCTAACCTCTTGGTTCCAGTTGGCCGGTGTGTTCATTGTCCCTCCTGCGCTACACATTACAAACAGCATGTTCATTACCCGGTAAATTCCGGAAGGTTGGTGTACCAGTCACCTAAAGATAATAAAATTGCACTTGTTAAATTAATGTAGGATCAGACTGAGACACTACATTAAACTCTCTCTGTTAGTATTAAAAATTTGAACCATTGCAGATCTCATACGCACTTTCAGTATTCAGTGTCACTATGCACACGAGCTCGCCATGTAATTCATTGTTCTGTTACCACGCGCTGAATTGTTTGACTGAAGTAAAAACGGACATAGCAGACATGAATCTCAATGGAGAATAATTCTGAATAGGGTCAGATGTCGAAAAAGACTCCATAATTCGAATGTTTCGTAAAGAAAATACATGAAAAAGAAAACAGTTCGAACAAAAGAAAGAAGGGGAGAAAATGGAAGGATAAAGAAATATAGGGAGTAAGTATAATAAAAGAAGGCAAGAAATTATTTCACTTTGCCACAGGTGACCATGAAGTATTTGTAACAATCGTTCATGTTCTTTTATAATAGATTATGTTTCGAAGAAGTGAAATTTTAAATTTTCTGCAATGCTTCTACCCATTCATTTGTATTTATTTAATCGCTTAGAGTCAGCGTAATTACAGTGTAGGTAAAATCTTTAAAATCATAATAGCAGGATGCAAAAGTTTACCTAGTGTTTAAGAATTGAGTGTCCTACGTGGGCAAACGTTAACTTCTAAATGTATGTTTGTTTCTAGGAACATGTTGTCTTGTGTAAAACGAATTCGCGTGCATTCGTTTCCCAAATACTAAGCCGTGTAAACCAGTATTTGTAATAGAGGGGAAACGAAACTTGTAACAAAAAAAACAAAACAAAATTGTGGATTTTATAGGTCATTGCAGTCTAATCTAGAGCTCTGTGTGGAATGAAGTTTCTGGATGTTGACCATCTCCAGAAATGTATCGTTACCGTAATTGACCTGTTAACTGTTTGCACATTAGTACATTAGTATTGTTCTTGTGCTCTTGTGCTGTGAACTAAGTGTGGGCCATAAAATCGACTTCTGTTATCGTCTAGCACAGTATTAGTTCGAAGCATACAGCTTATTTAATTTATTTAATTTAATTTAATTGCAATGGAGCACAGGCTCCGGTGGCAATATCCCTACACACCCATCTTCCCCCTATCCTGCACCCACCTACATTTGCCCTCTACAAATTTTATCTTTAAATTCCTTCAAAGTTTTCGGTAAATTATTCATGATTTCTCTTGGTAACTCATTTCAATCCATGACACCCTTACCTAAAAAAGAGAATCTTCCCACACCCTTGTGCCTGAAATCGAGTGCCAGCTTGTGGTCATGGTCATCTTTTCCCTTTCATGCACTACTTTTCATACCTATTGCAATATCTTTCCATGCCTCATCACCAGTATATGCCCTGTACACTCCCATGACCCTCCTCATCCTCCTCCTGTCTTGCAATGAATCCCATTCCAGCTCCTTTATCATATCCGTCACTGATTGCATTCTGCGATAATTTCCAGAAACAAATCTAGCAGCCCTTCTTTGCACCCTCTCCAACTCCTGTATTTGATACGTAAAATGAGGGTCCCATACTACACTACCATATTCGAGCAATGGTCTGAAAAAAGTTTTGTAACCCAATTCCTTGACTTCTCTCGTACATCCCCTCATCACTCTCTCCAACAAGTGCAGAACTTTGAAACCTTTTCCTACCACCTGTCCTATGTGTCCTGCCCAGTTAAGTTTGTTATCAAAAGTATTTCCAAGATATTTGCATTTCAAGTCTTCAGCAAGCAATTCTTTCCCCACCTTATATTCATAATTAACCTTTTGTTTTTTATTTGTGTATCTAATAAGCTGACTCTTCTTTGCATTTATCTTCATTCGATATTTACCAACCCAATTAGATATCCTGTCCAGATCACCCTGCAACTGTTTACAATCCTCTATCATTTTGATTCTTTTATACAGCATTATGTCATCTGCAAATAATCTAATTTCAGATAGTAAACAATCAACACAATTATTCATTAGAATAATGAATAGCAATGGTCCCAATACGCTACCCTGTGGCACTCCCATTTTTACTTCCACTTCTTTTGATACTACATTTCCTACCCTAACTTTCTGTTTTCTACCTTTTAAAAATTCTTCCAGCAAATGACTTTCTTATCCACTCCAATGGTTTTTACCTTATTTACTACCATTTTATGGCTTACTCTGTCAAACGCCTTAGACAGATCTAGTGCTACACTATCAATTTGGCCTCCCTTGTCCATTTCATCTGAAATATCTTGCATATATCCCACCAACTGAGATTCGCATGAATATCCTTGCCTGAAACCATGTTGCCTGCTTGAAAACCAATTACGTTCCTCACATATATTTCTGATGTGGTTGCATATCAATCTTTCCATTAATTTACCTCAATCAAACTGATTGGCCTGTAATTCTCAACTCTATTTCTCACCCCTCCCTTATGTACCGGTACTACTATTGCACTTTTCCAGTCCTGTGGTAAGCAGCAAGTGTCTAGACTCAATTTAAATAATATTTCAAGATAAGGTACAATGTCACATCCGGCTATCTTTAAGATATCTGTAGTAATATTATCTTCACCAGCCCCTTTATGTTTTTTCAGCTTTCTTATTTCCTTCATGATTTCCTCAGGATGGATATCAAATTTTTTACTATCATCATTTCTAATTGTGTTGTTAAGCTCGTTCTCCGAATTAGACCCTCCTGTCTCTGATTCATTGTCCCTAATGGTTTCACTGAACCAGTTACTTAAAAGCTCTGCCTTTTTCAAATCCTCAGTAACTTCTTCTCCATCCTTATCTATAAGTGTCTCTACATCCTCCCTTCCCCTCAGTTTCCTGATATAGCCATAGAAATTTTTAGATGCATCAGTCAATGGTCCCCCTGCACTGACAATATTCTTCATAAACCCATCTTTAGCCATTTTCTTTGCTGTTATTAAGTCCTTGTTTTGTTGTTTTAAATATTCCCTACTACCCTGCTGTCTCTTAACTCTGTTATGTTCTTTTCTTACCAACCTCTTTAACCTCCTCACATCCCTATTATAGTACATAGGTTCTCTACTTCTCTTTGTTTTTTGCTTTGGAATCAATTTTTCTTCGCCCTTTCTTATTATCTCCTTGAACTCTTCCCACCTTGACTCTACTGTACCTGAGTCTTCCTTCCATTTGCTGAATGTTCTCTGAAATATCTCCTCAAATTTGAAACCTGTGCCTTTTTATAATTGTACCTATTTCCCCCTTAAATTTTGGCTGCTGGTTTACTGAATCCTCTAATATCCATCAGAACTGCTTCATGATCACTTATTCCTTCAGTTACTTGATATCTCAAAAGGTTTTCATCGGGCTTAATTAGAAATATATCCAAAATATTTTGTCCCCTAGTGTTTTGCTCAACCACTTGTGTAAATCCTCCTTCCCTTATTAAGATATTTGCAAATCTTTGTTCCCTTGTGTTATTTATCTTATTCCCTTCCCGGTTTACACCTGGTAAATTTAAATCCCCGCCGATGATGATCATTCTATTCTCACCTCTGAAATCTGAGTATGAATTTAATTTCTCCCCAAGAGCCTCATCCTCTTCTGTCATTCTGCTTACGTTTGTGAAAACCTGGAAGTGATGCGAAATAATATTTTATCAGTTATTTATTTCCATAATAGATATTGATCACGCTCCTGGAGATCAATGAGGTGGTATAGCTGCCATTCTCTTATCAGTGGAATTATTTATCTTTCCGAATGCAATGCCTCACCCATTATCGCTCAACCGTTAGGCACAAGGTACGTTATAGAAACTGTTTAAAAAAGCATAAATCTTTATTCTTCACTTAAATGCATCCTTAAATATTAAAGAAGGAAAATGAAACGAAAAAGTGTTAGATTTTTCTATCTGATCTCGAAAGATTTTTTTTTCCTGTTCTGGAATTTATTTTTTAAATACTTCTTTATTTTTATCGGACTAGCAACTGAATCTAAAACCAGGTCAACCTTCCAAAGCTTATGATCTCGAATATACTGTGGGGTAAGCCGTCGTAACCTCCGAGGGCTGACCTGGAATACCAAGGAAGCCCCCGCGATCAATCAGATGCTCCACGCCTTAGGGAGACTCAAGGTTCCTGAATACCGCCATCAGAGACGCGAATAGCATTTTGATTAGACAGATTGCTTACCTCTCAGGAGGAATGATATTTTTTTAAAAAAAAATAATTCCTTGACTATACATATAATGAATAAATAATTTAATTTTGTATGTTCGGGAGTAATTTCATTTCCATCTCAGTGTTTTTTTTACAGTAATGAATTTCTAATAATACAGATTTATTAAAGTGTCTAGTTCTATGCTAAATTTTGCTTGATACCTTGATCAAGAAATACAAAAAAATAAAAAATAATAAATTAATAATAATACCAAAAGAGAATCTATCTGCTATATGAACCAATATGGTGTAAAATCATTAGCCTCCTTAATTCTTATTAGACAGTTAATGCATACATACCATCTTACGATAGTTAATTAATATGAAAGATCCAAAGTTTTGGTGATATTTGAAAGGAAACAATAATGACACGTAAAAATGAAAGAAAATCTCTGTAACCACAAATATTGTTGAGTTACAGTCATTGTAGTACCTAGTGTTACTCTCTTGAATTTCTACTATATGGTGAAAAAGAAATTCAGATCTTTTGGAAGGTTATTAAAAAAGTTGAAACCTAATTTCAAAAGAGCAAGTGAAAGATGAATGCGTAATAGAACAACCATTTTGAGGGGAAAATGTTAACGCCTATGCTTCTCCAATAGTTTTGTGTCAATAAATTGGTTGCTACTTGATTATTAATTAATGTCAACAGTTACAATTATCATTGGGATGTTGAGAGGGATAATTTCCAATAAATGAATTAAATATTCTAAAAAACGTTGACACGGAGTTTATTAAAAATATTGAAAACAAAATGAATCATATTATTAAAAGCTGTTTAAAATTAAAAATATTAACAACGCACAGATAGCTGTGTAATACAAAATGATCATGAGACAAAATTACAATTTTGTGAGGTTATCACTGCACAACGCAAATGATGTGTCAATATTTGTCAACCAGGTGTAAAGACCCAGCTCCCTACTAATTTCAGTACATTAATTTGATTATCTTGGTACTGGAGAAAGATAAACATTATGGAAGCGGTCTCTCTGTTTCTTTTGTTTAAGGCCTGTTTGGGCAATATAAACGTTGGGTGATGTTCACAAACACAGTCATACATTTAGTGCATTAACAACGTGTATTAAATTCGTGTTGGCGTCATATAACAATATGCATCGCTTCTGAAACTTTCTCGAGGTCTTTATCATATGTGGTTCACTGTGTACAATGACAACAGTAATTCTTAGAAGTGTTGCAAATGTTTTTCTCAGTCGCGCGCGAACTACCGAACGTGGTAGGTGAGCGATAAAGCTCTGGCCTCGCATTCAGGAGGAAGCGCGTTTGAATCCCCGTCCAGGCATTCAGATTCGGGATTTCCATAGATACCCCAAATCATTTAAGGTGAATGGTGGGATGCATCCTTCAGAAGGCCATGGCTGAACTCCTTCCCGTTCCTTGCCCCAGTCCTTTCCCGCCTCTAATAAACTCGACGTCGACGAGGCGTAAAGGCATAAAAAAAACAACAACAGATAAACCGAGCAACCAACATGCGTTGAGAGCGAATGCTACCCGCAAATAAATTGTGAAACAATCAAGAAGGGTTGTCTAAAGATGCCCTTCATGCTGCCTGAATTAATTCCAATTTTTGTTAAAAACTTTCTCGCTGGAAATTTTTACGTGAACCAGATAGAACGGATTGTTAGTAATCGACAACATTTTCCATTACACAGCCAAAACAACCGACCGATTCACGTAAACTTCTTCTTTTTTATAATTCTTATTTCTTATAATTAGTTTAGCTTTTTCTGTTGGTTGATGTGAAGAAAGTAATTTTGTACCTAACTTTCACGAAACGGACCCTATTTATTTTTTAATGCTCACGTAAATGTTGTAATTAAAAAGCATATTATCTCCATTCGCAAGATAAGTACTATTTTTAGAAGTTGAAAAATTTTTTGGATGATTCATAACACTGTTCGACTCCGTGACCTTGACTGTACTATTTCCGTGTCGTGATCTGCAGCAAGAACTGTGAAATACAGGAATTCCTGGAGATGGAGTGGTTTGCTTGAACTGCCAGGCATAAAGAAATTCCGGATTCAGTCAAATTATGTTTTCCTCATTGAACCGGTCTAGCGTACGTGAGCAGCATGCAATAGTTCATCCGACTGGAATTGTCTCCTGATGTGAAACGAACGCGTCCTAACGGAGAATTGTAAATCACAGACTGCGGAAGGCATGTGAGGTACGCTGTGGCGGACAAGTAAAGCTGCGATTTATGCGCCCCATCTGTTAGCAGCTAGCGTAGGCAGGATCTGCCGTCCACAGGTCCTTCGTCACGAAGCATCGCTTCTGCAACTCGCATAACTCAGCGCGGCCTGTTTGCAAAACTCTTCTCATTACGGGCCGGGGCACATCTCTTTGTTTCACTTTAAATGTCTCCCGGCGCTGCGGGAAAAATCAGGCAGGCACTTTCTATTTGCATTTTACTGCGGGGAGCGCTTTTTGTTCTGCGAAAGACTGTGGCGTTCTTTGCGCAATTACCATTCTCTACAGCCGGTAAAACATTCCCAGCACCACTACTAAGTCAGAACCGCCATTCTATTTTACACATTTAAAACATATTCCTTTCTGATTCACGAGTCACGACGCGTTTATAGCAACTTATGTGACATAGATAAAGAACTATCACATAAATTTAGTCGCTTATTTATTGCATGCACAGAAAAACACTAAAAGAGTTTAAATATCAATCAACAAAACCATTCTCATCATTCCCCTTAACGTTAATTTATTATCGTACAAATATCGTTTTTACGGGTAACTACTTGCAAATTACCTCAACGTTGAAGGACTGTACCCATACCATATCAATAAAGCTCGTTAATGGTGGTCGGTGCTTCGGGGCTATATAGCTTGAGTCCCGATGATCGGGGAAATGTTTATATTCGGAACTTTGCCAGCAGGGAGAATAGGTGGTGACGAACGTTTCCTATTAACCAGAGTGCGTACTACAGCTAAGTCCAAAACCTATCATCTATGCGTGTGATGGTATTCGATACTATTGATTGTGATCCCTCCGTTGGATGGGGACGTAACTCCGAGAACCTTTGGTGTCTTTAGGAAGAGTTGGTATAAAGGTCTGGCACCAGGCTTCACTCATTACGTTCTCTGATCAACGACACAAACATCACTGAACATACTCACCATCACAGTCGTCAACACATACAGTAAAACTTACTAACACTGTAACAAAGGTGAAGGCAAAAACACCGTAGTTCATCTCTCCGGGAATTTCCTATGGAGGAGTAACAGCGATACAGTAAATTCATGTGCCCGAATAGGGCATGCACTTCAATTTTCATCCAAACGACTAGCGAATGTTCACTAAGCAAGAGACAGGTTGCATGAAATCTTCCCACCCTCGAATATTTTTAATCGGCCGTTTTCGACCTTGTACTGATGGAGCCTCCTAGAGTGATGAGTGCTGAAGCAACGGCTTGGTGACCCTCCCACTTGCCGCTTAAGTGTAGCCATCTGTCAGCGAAACGTGAAGCTTAAGTTCTGTGTGAAAAGTGTATTTTTCTTGTGAAATTAGCAGGTAATGAGTGGGAAACTGGATACCGTACCAGCATTCACCTAGATCAAAGTTTCAAAACCCGTAGTCCGTGGACTCCCGGGGATCCGCGTACCTATCCCATAGGTCCGTGAACAAAATAAAATTAATCATTACGAAAATATGAATATAGGCGTGAGAACACATGAACTATGGCTGTATTGTGTGATGTGTAAGTCGAAATATCACATGATAGTTCTAGAATAGGCAATTTACAAATATTACTAATATTAAGGGGTCCACGGCTAACCTCTAAGGATCCGCCGTTGAAAAAGGTTAGGAAAGTCTGGCCTGGATGATTGCTAGAAACCTTCTGAAAATTGTAGTCATGGTGGCCGGTATACGGGGTCCCGTTGTACCTCCATCATATTCAGGGCGAGACATCTAGCCACGCTGGCTATTTCACCTTAGAATAGAGACGACGAAAATTGTCACTAAATCTTTGAAAAAGTATGCTTTTCAGTTATTATGCAAGTTTTATGGTATAAATGAGTACAGCATAAAACAATACATGGGATGAAATAATCTGTGATGGAGGTTTGGGACATTTCTGACAGTCTCACATGTGAACGCTTCTGGTAATAAAGGATCTGTATCGCACAACAATAGCCTTATGATCCTGAACATCAATCAAATCGCCTGAATGTGGAGAAGGAAATAATGGATGTTTACAGATGACTAACAAACCTTGATGACGGCACAGCAAACTTATGGTACAGTTTGAATTGTCTATCACTGCTAAAGCATTCACATTTAAAATAGCAGTTTGTGAATGTACTGCTTTTCAGGAACTAGTTTGGTATCTATAATTTTCTTTAAAACTTAATCTATTTTTTCTTGTATTATATTTTGGTATTACGTTGCAATGTTTCCATAAATCACCGTTGTCCTGTTATGAAACAATCCGTTATGTGGATCCTTGTCGGTATAATACGAGTACTTGTTAATTACTGCAAGAAATATGGCAGACAATAGGATATGACCAGCACTAGTACTCAAGATCGAGCCAGGAGCAGAATTTCACAAGGTGTTCAATATATGCTGAGAGCTCTATCTGTTAACAGGACCTCTTCCCAAAGAAATCACAACTACACAAATGCGAAGATAATCGCACAGTACTTCTGAAATCGCGAGATTCGAAATTAATTATTAGGATAGCAGATCAAAAACAAAGAAGGATTCTTTCATGGCTTATTTTAAACTGAAAACATAAACTCAGCCATTTTAAATAATTCAGAAAGAGTTTTATTGATCGTATAAGCCATAGAAATTTTGTGTCAATTTTCTGTTTCATTCTTTTATACACACCTTATATTAGTTTATGTACGAATGTAATTGAATCTTTTAATCCAATTTTCAATCTCTTCCAGACGTCCGAATTGTCTTACATTTTGCACACCTATTAAGAACCGATGACAATACAATAATTTTATTGCTATCACCTGGTATTCTCATTACTTTGACAGTTACCATATAAAAACATTTGAATGTAATGGAACCTTACAATTGAATTTTAACCCACTTCCAGGTGTCAGAATTAATGGAAACTTTGCAGACGAATTAAGAACCGATGACAATACGTATAATAATTTCATAGCTATGTCCTGGAATTGTTGTAATTCTGACAGTAACAACAGAAATTTGATTCCTCAGACTTCCGCGGCCATCTTTGTTTATGATTAATTGACTTTCGGGTTATGCGGCGTTGTTTATTTAATTACCTGAAATAAACAACGCGGCATAACCCAAAAGTCAATTAATCATGAACAGAAATTTGGTTGAATATAATCCAATCTTGTAATTCAAATTTTACCCACTTCCAGACGTCTGAATGTTTGAAATTTTGCATACGTGTTAGTAACCAATGGCAATACGATAATTTCATAGCTATGTCCCGGTGTTCTCATTACATTGACAGTAACAACAGAAAAGATGTTTAACCATCACGTGACAGATGTGGCTAATTTTCACCCACTCACTGTGGCGGCTCAGTTGGGTAAAGCGCATGACTGGCGAACAGATATACCCTGATTTTGGCTGGAATTTTTACTGACCTTACATGGGACATTCCTCTCTGGCTAAGCCATGTTTTAATTTATGTGAATTATGGCAGGAGTTTCCACGGTTCGGTTTCCCTCTTCGCACGTTCGAATTGTCTCACATTTTGCACGCCTATTAAGGACCTATGACAATACAATAATTTTATATTTGACAGTAACCACAGAAAAATGTTTGAATGTAATAGAATCTTGCAACTGAATTTTAACCCACTTCCAGATATCAGAATTGTTGGAAACTTTGAACACGTTTTAAGAACCAATGACAATTCAATAATTTCATAGCTATGTCGTGGTATTCTCATTACTTTGATAGTAAGAACAGAAAAGTGATTTAACCTACACATGACAGATGTTAACTATCGTCAGAAGTCTGGTGACTCAGCTGGTTAAGGCGCGTGTCTGGCAAACAGATGTTCCATGGTTCACTTCCCTGTTTCGGCTAGGAATTTTTACGGACCTTAGAAGTGAATCGATGAGGTACAGAAGGAAAACATTCCATGCGACTCAGTTTTTCCAGAAAACTTAAAAAAAATAGTATAAGCTAAATGGCATGTGGGAGATAAAAAGTCACTATCGGCGGTTTGTAGTACTAATTAATGGTAGCATTTCCCACTTGTTCTCTATTATGTAGTGTTCTTTCATTACCACATAATCAACGTACAAAGTGCATGGAATATTTTCCTTTTACATCTCACTGATTGTTGTGAGAAGTATCCTTCAAATATTTTAAGTTAAGATTATTCCAAGGAAAAATTTAAAAAGTAATAACAGAATTACATTCAGTAATACTATTTATCTAAAATTAATAAATTATAATAAACATATGAATGAGAAACAGAAAAAAAAAGAATTACTAAATCTGAATATTCTCTTCATCTAGGAATTTCCCAAACATTCATTCAATTTTTGCTGCGTCACTTTCTCCGGACTATCGCAATATTCTGTTGTATAATTATTTCTATTCATGTGGTATAAACTATACTGTCTTGCCCATATTCATACTCTTTTTCTTGTCAGCTGAATCTTTATAGTCGTAGATAAGGTATGTTGGTAGCATCAGGTGCCCATGAAAATTGAAAATTTTGTATGTAATCAAAAATTATTCCTGCTTTGTCACTTTTGTTTTTATATTCTTTGATTATTTCATTCATTTTCACATAAAATTTCTTGGTGCTGCTTTTATGAATGAAATTTCAGCAGTTGTAAACGCTTTTGTTAGCATCATTAAGTGTAGGGGATTTAATTTTATTTCCTAGTTCCTCATTTTGTAGGCACATGTCCACTTGAGGTACGGCCAATTTGATAGTTAAAATTTTCTATTGAAGTACCTCAAATAATATTCGTATTTCACTTTATTTTTCGGGTCTTAATCTTTTTCCAAGAATATTTCAAAATTGTTTTACGTATCAGACCACACTGCAAGTATATTTCAGATGAAAGCATGTAATGGGAAAGTTTGGGAGAAGTGCGCTCTGACAAAAAATGTCAGGAACTAGCAGACTAATGAAAGCAAAATGGAAAATATTTCCTGGAATCTTTTCTTTTTAATATCACTCAAACTTTAACTGGATTTAATACATCAGAAGTCAAGGAATTGTTTCTCTCTTTAGGTCAATAGATTGGGGAAGGGGTTAGCAAACAAAATGGCTATCTAAGTTTAAATCGACCAAAAAATGTAATGTTTTCCTTTTTCGAATCATCGATTCAAGTGATGTTTACCTCTAGCAAAGCATTGCCTTGTTTATGTGAAATACCTTAAGATGCTTCACGGATGAGGATTCCATGTTAAACTGCAGGTTCCCCTATAACCAATGGGATTGCCGATTGCAGCCGCGACATGAGAGCGCATGGGCAGGCAATGCGGAAAACCTTTTCTACTTGACGATTGGACCTTGGGAAATTTCCGACCCAACAACGCCATACGAATTTAACTATCCACTTCCAGGCGTCTGAATATTTCGAAATTTTGCAGACATTTTAAAACCTGTTTACGGTACAATAATTCACAACGATGCCCTGTAATTCTCATTACTTTGACAGTAACAACATAAAAATTGTTTTGTTGTGTAACTTTCTGCACAAGTGCACTTAACGATACTTTGATGCAAGCAGCTACGATAGTTATCGCAGACACTTAATGTAATGTTAAACAGTGAGTATTCGCAAAATTGTTTTTAATTAGTCCATAGTATTATGAAAGAGCAATCTTCTAGATTTAGCCTGTTACCGGAACTCTGGTAGGGCTCAATAGTTAACAGTCCGTTGCTTGTAGAAATAATAACACTGGTCTGTATGAAAATTGGATCTGGCACCATTACTGCTGATTATTAGGTAAAATGACCTCCTAAATATAATATCCATTCCCCCCCCCCTCCACCTACTTTTATCAATTTTCGATAATTTTGAGGGATGAAAATGATTATTTAGGCTTTACATTCCTTCTGAGGGGTTTGCAAGCTCACAGTTGTTTTGTCGTTGTTGTTGGGGCTTTTAGATTTAATTATGAATTAACACTTACAAATAAAAAGTTCGGTCAGCCGTGCGGTCGCCAATCTGCTGATCTTTACTAGTTAGATAAACTAGAATTGTAGTCAGAGAAAACAAGTAGAAATACACAGCATTTCAGCTTTCAAAGTTCACTCACATTTATTCCTCTGAAACTACAAATATCCAAGCAAGCCAGCAGATACTTAAAAACTAAACTTCTTCTCCAAAGAATGCAGGTTCGAGGATAATCAAGGATTGTAACATTCAATACAAGCCCCGTAATTAATTATTACACAATCGATGTGATCCAAATCAATAGCAGTTCAACATACACAGTTTATGGGAAACCAGTTCATTCAAAATAACCTTCATAGTCCACAAAAATACCTCCAGAATGTCCACACAATGTCTTACAACTCTGAGCCTCGGTTAAGCGACACGCACACACGCTCCCGGCCGCGGCATATAAGCTCTCGCTGGCCGTAGCTTACTCGACCGTCGCCAATACAAGACTGTTTCAAAGCGCGCTAAGTAATCGCTCCACCAAAGACATTACATTTACTTCTCAGATCACAATTTATACTAAAATTATATCCGTAATTTCAACGGTTATGTTACACTCCCTAACTAACAACCTTGTGATAATTGATCTGGTTTCAGATAAAATTGATCAATTATCAAAAAAACTGTTATGTCACACTCCCCCGGTTGGAATGTGGCGAAAGTTAGCATTGAAAAGGTACCAACTTTCGTCATTACAGACCACTTCTGTTAACATTTACATAGAAACATGGGCACATACAAATACATATTACCAAACATAACGCTAAGTCTGCGTGGCTGCTTGCTTACACTTACAATAACAGAAGCAAATACATATTAAGTTCAACAAACATACAAAAAAATATTACACACCAGAAATATCAGAAACAAGAAACATAAGAAAAGAAAAAAAAAACCCACAGAACACAAAAATAAAAAAAATGAATCGGTATTCAATAGCAAGTTGACAGCTTGCTGTCAGAAACATTGCTTTCAATGTAAACACAAGCTACACACAGGTCAATGACCTGTACACTTTTCTGCTCTAAGCATCACATCACACGCGTCACTTCACTCACTTTACCACACTTCTTCGTGCTACTACATTACTGCTCGCGTCTTCGAAGGTAAGGGGAAAGTAGGGTTTATAGTGATACAGAGATTTTCTCTCAGAAAAAAAGGATTGATAATTGAAAAAGAAAACATAAGAAATAACAGGATAGGATTCCTCCCTTTCAACCATCTCCATCCTCTTGCAAGGAATTATAAGGTTTGAGCGCAGTTACATTAAACGTACCCCGGACACTTTGGTCCACAGGATTTACCAGTACAAAAGAATTTTTTCTTGGACAGCTAGAAATCATGTACGGTCCTTCGTAGAGGAATTTAAATTTTTTGATTTCATTATTGATACTCGAAGATTTATAGTGAGTTTGCGCCAGCACCAGGTCACCTGGCTTATAGTCAGTAGCCTTCCCCCTTCTATCGTGCCTAGCCTTTCTTCTCTGCGCTTCACTCTTCATTTTTAGCCGTGCTGCAGTAATTAGTTCTTGCCGATCTATCGAAGTAACATGTGGGAAATCTACAAACTCCGTCACTATGCGTGGAGCCCTTTTGCCAAACATCACCTCATATGGTACCACTGAAGTGGAATCATGAGGTAAATTGTTAAGTACCCGTTCAAGTGATTCTATCTCCAGTGCCCATCTCTGATGGTTATCCACACAATAACACCTCAGCCACCTCCCTATCTCTCTCATTACCCTCTCAGACACATTACCCGGAGGGTGATATAAAGATGTTTTCAGTACTTCAATTCCTTCTCGCTCAAGGCGTTCCACCCATCTGCGGCTACAAAATGATGGAGCATTGTCCGAAATCACCTTATGAGGTTTTCCTACTTTAGGTATGAAATCTTCCACAATTTTGTTAGCCATGACCTTGGCCGTCGCTCTTTTCAAAGGGTACAGTCTAACGTATTTCGAGAAAACATCAATAACTACCAATATCTGCGTGACTCCGCCTCTGGACCTCGGCAGTGGGCCACACACGTCGACTGCTACTAACTCTAACACACTTTCTGGCAAGATGCATTCCATATCACCCCTCCTCAATACACTGTCCACTTTCGTCTTCTGACAAATGTCACATGTAGACAACAACTTCGCTACTCTCCCTTGACATATTATTAAAATAACAGTTTTCTTTGATAACCCTATAACATTTGCTTGGTCCAAAATGCCCATAACTAAGATGGTGATAAGTGATTAGTGCGTTGACGCTTCTTTCTGGAATCCATACCTTCCAGTTTTCATTCATTTCCGAATTACGCCAAAAGACTATGTTTTTGTGAATACAGTAATATCTTTTCAACTTCCCTTGGTAACTCGGACATTGTATCTGATCTTTAACCGCTTTTATAACTTCATCCTCCTCCTGTAGCTCCTTCATATTCTTTAGCAAACTTATTATCTTATCTTCCTCGGCAACTCCGTGAATATAGTATAAGTGCGCTTCCTGAGCAGGGTGGATATTATTTCTTCCTTCAACTAAACCAATTGGTAATCGGGAGAGGCAATCAGCTAATAGATTTTCCGATCCTGGTCGGTAACGAATCTCGAATTCAAATTCTTGCATTACAAGCGCCCACCGGGTAAGCCTTCCGTGTACGAGGCGACAATTCATTAGAAATGACAACGCTTTATGGTCGGTATAGATGATGGTCTTCCTTCCTAGAAATAAGGCTCGAAATTTTTGAAAACTCCATATAACCGCCAAGGTTTCCTTCTCTGTGATGTTGTAGCGATAACTCATGTTTGTTCAGCATCCTACTAGCAAAAGCGATGGTCCTTTGTTCTACTCGTCCCCCTACGTTTACTTCTTGAAACACCTGAGCCCCAAGCCCATAGTGTGAGCCGTCCGCGGCCAAACATATGTCAAGAGTCCAATCCGGGTGAGCTAATACAATTTTGCGCGAAAGTTCTTGTTTTATTTTCTTAAAGTCCTCCTCACATTCGTTTGTCCACTCCCACGGAGTTCTTGCTTTGCTCAGATCCCTAAGGTGTACACTATTAAGGGCTTGTCCGGGTATAAACTTCCGGTAGTACCCGCAAAGACCGAGGAAGCTCTTCAACTGTACTTTATTAGATGGTCTTGGGAATTTGTTAATGCTTCTAACTTCGCGTCTTCTACAGTTATTCCTTCTGGCAAAAATCACATGTCCGAGAAAATTTATACTCTTCCGCAAAAACACACACTTCTTCCATTTTAAAGTTACGCCCCCCTTTATGCAGAGCGCTAAGTACATCACGTAAAGTTTCAAGATGCTCTTCTAGAGTCTGCGAGGCAATAATTATGTCATCCACATATGTGTGAATCCTATCTCTCAAGGATCTTCCCAACACTTGGTCCAAAGCCCTTATAAATTCGCTACCGCATTGTTAATTCCGAAGGGTAAAACTCGAAAATGGAAACACTTTCCTTCGAAACGAAAGGCTGTATATTTTCTAGATGCTTCGTCAATAGGCACCTGCCAATAAGAAGCCGTGATATCCAGTGAACTAAGATATTTTACACCATGGAACTTTTGTAATATTTCGTCGACAGGGAGTGGGTGGTCCCTTTCTGTAATTAGGATGTTGTTAAGTGACCTGGCATCGAGTACTAGCCTCAGAGATTTATCTGCTTTAATTATGGCCACCAGAGGGATTCACATACTCACTGTTTGATCGCTCTATTACGCCCCATTCTAGCATCCTGTCTATTTCTTCTTGTGCTTTCCTTCTCATTGCAAATGGTATAGGATACGGTTTGGCAGCAAAAGGTACATCTTCTTTAACGTTAAAATGACACTGGTAACCTTTAATTAATCCAGGCCGATCTGAAAAAACCTCTTGAAACTCTTGAATAATCTTCTCCACTCCCTTCCAGTCCTCTTCCCATACTCCAACTGCGGTACTAATTTATCCTCTCCCTGTAAAACGGGTAGGGAATCCTCCTTAAGCTCCTTTTGTTCTACCGACTCCTTCACCATGCCTTCGAAATACTCTAATTTGGCTAAGATACTTCTTCTTCCCTACGACATCTTCCTTCAAACGGGACCTTCACTTGTCTTTCTACTGTTAAAAATTGTAAACTATGATCCTCCCAATCTAACTTCACCTGTTTCTCTTCAAACCAGTCCACTCCTAGGATCAAATCTACTGTTAACTTGGGAATTACGAATGCTTTAACTTCGACTGTTGACCTCCGATCATTCCATCCACGCGAATTTGTCTTGTGATCTTTTTAATCTTGCCACCATTCGCTGTTGTCACCGTCATCCCGGATACCGAGTGAACACAAGCAGCCGGTTCGTTAATAAGTGTCAGAAATAGGCTTTCAGACATACATGATACTTCAGCCCCTGAATCCGCCAAAGCTTCCACCATCTTAGTCCGAAATGTTATTAAAACAGTAGGTGTTTGGGCCTCTCTTCTAACTAATTTTCGTTCTTCTTCTAGCAAGTCATCTCTGGGATCATTATGGTAAACCGACACGCCCTGTAAATTTCTCGATGGAAATATTTCCTGTTCACTTAGTTCGTCCCATAAAGAAACTCTCCTCCTCTCCACACATCTGATCACAATCGGGAAATTTAACACTTGTTTGTCGGGGCTCATTAGTTTTCCACCGTATAGATTTCTGTCAATTTTAGTTTCTTCATTTACAAATTGAGAAGGTTTTTGTCTACCAGTTACTTCTTCATATCTTCCGCTATCGAAAATGACTGATTCAGTTAAATTATTGCTTC
Organism: Vandiemenella viatica; assembly: GCA_031002005.1. Taxonomy (NCBI): domain Eukaryota; kingdom Metazoa; phylum Arthropoda; class Insecta; order Orthoptera; family Morabidae; genus Vandiemenella; species Vandiemenella viatica. Next base: position 82,543,322 of record CM061920.1, read on the forward strand.
CGAGTGAGTGACCTAACTCGCTCGCTTGTTTTCCGCGCTCGCCAGTGTTGCGGCGGTCAAAACTTTTTTGGCACAGGTTCCAACAGTGCTCCGGTATATGCTAGTACGCGCCGACTGTCGGCCACTGCTCCCGCTCCCGTCACTATTGTCATAGCCATATGGCTGTCGTACTGTTTTGATTCTATCCAACTTTACTTCTCCCGTATTTACAGATAAAAAATCCCTCCACTTCAATCTTTATTACCTCATTCTCCCGTAATCTTGACTTCTCCTCTGTAAGAGCATCATAAAAAAATTCCTCCGCTACTTCAAAAAATTTCTCTTTTATATCGTCTTCCACAAATTTCTCCTGACGCCCTTGAACGTCTGTTTCCGCAGCAATAATACTTTTACAATTTACTTCCACTTCATCCTTTAGAACATTACCTAATATAGTGTCAAAAATAAAAACTTCTTCCTGAATTTTCTTCTTCCTTAATCCTCCGCTTCCGTTCTGTGAAATTACGTCCGCATTTGGCCTCTTAACCGGTTCTGCCCCTGATGAGGCCTCGACAGTGGCAGAAATTAGTTTAAATTTTCACCACTCGCAGCTACTGTGGCTACCCTCTGTTCTCTGTTATGAGGTTGGTTGTCATGGTACCGTTGGTGTTGATTATTAGTTTCTGCCTCTACCGCTTGGTTATTCGGCTCAAAAGTGTTTCTCTGGCTGACCCCGTGTTGATATGTATTTACCGGTTGTTGTCGGTTATTCCTTCCTTCTTCTCTCCAGTAACCGCCTCCCCGTGTACGCCTATCCTGAAAGTGTCTATAACCATTCTGAAACTTCGACTTGTCTCTCCTCATCCTCTCCTCCTGGACATCCAACCTTCCCAACATGTCTATGGCATCCTTAATTGAACATATTTTATGGCTGGTGAGAATAAATTGCGTTTGTTCGGTTAGGCGAGCCGCAATAATTTTAACATATTCTTCCTCACTGTGGGGTTGATCTAGGTACCTACAAGATGAGTAACACCTCATAAAAAAATTAGTTTGTGTCTCTTTATTCGGATCGTAATGCTCGCCCAACATTAATTCCGATTTCACGGCAATCTGTCTTTCTGCCGACCATTATAGGTTTAAAAAAATCTGTTTTAAACTGAGAAAACGTTTCAAAACGGTCTTCGAATTGATCAGCCCAAAGACGAGGTTCTCCTCTCAAATGTTTAATTACCATCCTAATTTTATTTTCTTCACTAGCCATCAGGAAAGGTGCGAAATTTTCAAAATTTCTAATGAACTTTACAGGATGTATACAATTCTTTCCGGAAAATTCCTCCCAATCTATCTTCTCATCATTGACTTTGACAGGAAAAGCTGAGGTCTTTAAAATTCCTTGGTACTTGACAAGCTCTTCCCTCACCACATTGGGAACTTGTTTTACTAGTTCTTGTTTCACCACTAGAGGGGTATGTAGTTTCACCTTCTCGACATCTTCATAAACCTTTTCCACGTCAGCTGCCAGCCCTTTGACATCACCCTGAAATGTTTGCATCTGATCTTCAAGGCACCCTACGCGGTGGCTCTGACTGTTGCTTTTTTTCTACTAACTGTAAATATTGCGCCTGTAAGGCACCGGTATCCTGGCGCAAACCACTCGTCTCCTGCTCAACCCGTTGTTCTAACTTGGAAACTTGAGAGGACAACTCCTCTGTCCGACCAACGCACCTAACACTATACTCTTCAAGTTTTCTCTCTAACTCCGCGATGTGCAATTTCTGCTCCTTGACTAAGCTATCGTGACGAACTTCTGCGTCCCTTTCCATTACTTCCAGTCTACCATTAAAGGTTTCAAATTTGGAATCAAGTTTCGAATCAAAATTCTCGTTTAGGGTTCCATATTCGGAACGAAGTTGATCATTAGAGTCCCTAAGCTCGGAACGAAGTTTATCATTAGAGTCCCTAAGCTCCTCCATCAACCTAGCCAGCATTTCAGCCATTTTTGGCTCCGTCTCTTCACCCATTTCAGTAAGTTTATATTACAAATCCAATGGGATAATCCAATTATGATAATAACTCAGCTGCTTTACTTCCCCCCTTCAATTCACAGCAACCAAAACCAATACAACGCTGCTATTTATGAAACTCAATCACCATATCAGAATTAAATTCATGCAAACTGAAACCAACTACTTGTGCTGCGTCAACATGCGGTAAGTGTCACCAGAATGACAAAGGAATGGGCAAAAAAGGAGAGAAAAACTTAACTCGGTTTTCCTTCCTATGTGCGACTCGAAATCATAGGAACAAAACATTAAGGAACGGAACAGATAGGAAAAGACGCTTCGCAGCAGCTCGCTAGCAGCAACTCGCGCACTTAGCTTTGTGTCTTCAGTCAGGTCTGCTCGGCTCAGCTCGGCTGGTCGCAGGTTGGCTCGAATCAGCTGCTCCGGCTCGGCTTCCTTCGGCTGGTCTCGGCCACCCTCGTGTCGGCTGCTCCGGCTCCGCTCCCTTCGGCTGCTCTCGGCTCCGCTCGTGTCGGCTGCTCCGGCTCGGCTCCCTTCGGCTGCTCTCGGCTCCGCTCGGAAATGCTCGTCGAGTTCATGCGCCACCTCCACTGGTCTCAGAGTAGATTATCTTCGCTCGCCGTCTTTGACTCACTGCCTCGTGTCGTTGTAGTGTTATATCTTCCACTTTGACTATTGTCGTCTTCGCGCCTAATTGTCACTTTATTCTCACTTCGCCGTAATTTATCCTTTGTCCTCTTTATCCTCGTGTGTATGCTCTGGAATTGAAAGTTAATTTCTCCTCCAGATGCCTATTTAACCACACGTCCTGTCACTGAGGCGCCATGCAAGCTCACAGTTGTTTTGTCGTTGTTGTTGGGGCTTTTAGATTTAATTATGAATTAAACACTTACAAATAAAAAGTTCGGTCAGCCGTGCGGTCGCCAATCTGCTGATCTTTACTAGTTAGATAAACTAGAATTGTAGTCAGAGAAAACAAGTAAGAAAGTACTGAGAAATACACAGCATTTCAGCTTTCAAAGTTCACTCACATTTATTCCTCTGAAACTACAAATATCCAAGCAAGCCAGCAGATACTTAAAAACTAAACTTCTTCTCCAAAGAATGCAGGTTCGAGGATAATCAAGGATTGTAACATTCAATACAAGCCCCGTAATTAATTATTACACAATCGATGTGATCCAAATCAATAGCAGTTCAACATACACAGTTTATGGGAAACCAGTTCATTCAAAATAACCTTCATAGTCCACAAAAATACCTCCAGAATGTCCACACAATGTCTTACAACTCTGAGCCTCGGTTAAGCGACACGCACACACGCTCCCGGCCGCGGCATATAAGCTCTCGCTGGCCGTAGCTTACTCGACCGTCGCCAATACAAGACTGTTTCAAAGCGCGCTAAGTAATCGCTCCACCAAAGACATTACATTTACTTCTCAGATCACAATTTATACTAAAATTATATCCGTAATTTCAACGGTTATGTTACAGGTTAGAAAGGTAAAAAGTGCTAAAAAAATTAACATATATAGCAAGAAGGTAGATTTAGATGGGGGGGGGGGGGATTTTACCCCTTAAATAAAAAAAATAACTTTTAAAGTGATTGATTGTTTTGATTTTATAGGATTTTTCATGCTTTTATCTTCCTGTTCATTCCAATTAATTCTATGTTTACAACCAAGTTGCTGTAATCACAGAACACTCCATCTTTTCTCTAACGTAACATCACACCTGGATCTTTTCTGATTGGCTGTAGACGTTGAATAACGAAAAGAAGCGAAGGGGAGTTTTGGCGAAAAGAAACAGTGTTCGTTTTTACCATGTGTACACATTTACCAATCGTAGAGTCAAGATGTCAGTGATTATTTTGTGTTTCCATATTGCTTAAATTGCGAAAAATTGTAGAAATTTTTTTAATCCGCTTTTTCCAAGAGAATTGATGTACGTGAGTGTGAGTTGTGATTAATATCCAGTTATTTATTTTTTGTTTAATTGTGCCACAGAGTGTAAAACTCGTTCCTGATAGCTTCTGCTATGTTTATAGGGGAACTAATTTTAAAAGTTCAACGCAAACCCATTTTTTTACTTCTTAATACTGTTTATAAATTTTACATTGATTCAAAAGTTCACCATCAGGATAAGGTTTAGGCTCCAACAGTTTTTCGCACTACTTGTTACAGTACCTTGACCAAATGAATCAGTGGTATCCGTACAGCTATGCCATCTGCTGTGACTACGGTTTGGCGTGAACCTCGCTGTGATTTTACAGATTGTTACATTTGTATGATTTCCAACGTCAGATTCTCTAGCAAAAGTAAGCATACAATTCAGTATCCTAATATCCCTTCAGCTCCGAGACCAGTTCTTCACAACGAAGCTTTCACAATCCCAGGGCTACCAAGATCCTGTACCCTTGAGACAGAAACTGATTTGAATGATTTGAGCCACAGCCTGGACCATCAAATGATAAGTCACGGCAAAGACGGAGTTCTCTATGATTACAGTCAACTTTATTGTGATGATATGGTTAATATAAAACAACAGGAAAAAAAAAAGCTTGGAAAATTCCTACTCAAACCTGTAGGCGCGATATTTTGAGAGCGGCAGCGTGGTTCAGTGAATCTTGCGAAATCTTGTATATATTTTTATTTATTGTTGCTACATATAGTTGCTACATATAGTTACTATATATTTTTGGGGCTATTTGGGATAAGTTGAGGGGTCTAGAGGCTGGAAAATGTAAAAAATAAGCGAAAAAATGGATCAATCTATCGTTTTTAATATGCTGCAGGTCTTAATCTTTCAGCACTTTTCAGCTCTATACCCCCTCAGAAGATGTAAAGGATAAAATAATCCTTTTCATTCCTCCAAATTATTTAAAATTGCTAAAAAGTTAAAAATAATCTTTAAATACAAATACTGTGTAGGTCGTCCCACAATTCAGTAGACTATAAATTAATTTTTTGAATAAGCTTAAAATAGGAATAAAGTAATTGAACAAAAAATTAACTTTCATGTAAAAAAGCAAGTGGTGCTCTCTATTAATTTTTCACAATGACTCTACGTTACGGACATCTAAAATATAAAACAGCAGATGCCTAACAATTCACTCTTTTTTCTTTTTTTTGCTTTAAAGTTAAGTTTTTGGTCAGTTACATTATTCTTACTTTAAGCTTGTTAAAAAAGTTCATTTATACTGAACAGTCCTATCGTCGTTAACAAAATCTTTTTATTTGATGATTATTTTCAACTTTTTAGCTCACACTGCTACAACAGTGTGTTTTTAGGTTTTTAAAATATAATTTTATTCTATAAATTAATTTGCAAAATACCTACAAAACAAAAAATTGGAAAAAGTTGATTATAATTTTTTTTTAGAAAATAACTGCAATGTTTTTCTACTGATTGTACAATAGAATATGAGAACATGATCCATTCATAACCACCACTAAGATGCAGCAGTACGATGCTTTGAATTTTTCCTCAGAATTGGTTACGGTACGTGTACTAAATATGTGGATGCTGTGAAACTATTAGTCGAAACGTCTTTTTACTGCTTTTAGTGTATTCAGAAATAGTCTTAGAACTATTGTTTCCTGTTGTGGAATGGTAATTTGGTTTGCTGTTTTTAGTTAAATTAGAAAATGTTATTATTTCTTGAGGAAGTATGTTTCTGCAATTTTCGATGAATTTTTATTATCTTTTTTGTATTTCTGATTTCCACTTTGTAATTGAAGCATTGTTATTGCCCAGTTAATTTTTGGAAGAATGGCCATAACGTTTCTTATCAAGCTAATAGTTAGAGATTTTAACTGAGATAACAATTTATAGAAAACAAAATCATATTAGCTATAGGTTGTAACGCAATCATTTTCTCGATTTAATAATTTAATCTGAAGGTGAAAATCCAAATAATAAAAAGAAACAATTAAGTTGGAAGAAAATATAATAAGATACTCCTTCTCTGTTAGCGTGGCTATGTTTTTGTGGTCCAACAAACTAATTAATTCTTTTACCATTCAATCTGTATATTGTTATCTTAAACGAGAGAAGGAAATTGGCAGTCTGTTTTAGAATAAACGATTAAAGGAAGAACAAAAGGTATTTAGTCTGCTGCCAAATTCCTATTGTATCAATATAAAGATAAAGAACAGTTAAGAGAATTTTCAGTAATTTTTACAATACGGTAACTGTTTCCTTTAAAACTCCCAGGTTTTACTTGAATAAAGGATTTCTCATTAATCGATTCTTTCTACATTCACGCCAAACAATGAAGTGCAATGGAAACAAAGAACAATGCATAAACAGTAACACAGGAACCCCTCACAGGCTACTGTTTGGCGAACACAGAGCAAACGAAATCATGGCTAACACATTATTAAACTATAAATTTTTGGTTAAAACACCCTGAATACACATTGCTATACGATTAGGTGTGGAGGCTCGGAAGAATAAACATTGTATTTTGTTTCGATTTATGTTTTTTTCAAATCAGTGCACTATAACTAATCAGACCTGTAGTTTGTGCTGCTCTGAAACCTCAAAATATATGATTGTATATATATTTGTGATTATACCTTCCTTTTACGAAGTGATGTTAACTAAGGAATCACATTCCGTCAATAATAAACAAGCTGGACCGGTTATAATTTATTTTACAAATCTTGTGGTATCTAAATATATCTCGTTCCTCAAGTGAGCCGCCACATAGAGGATTAATTATACAATGCCGATATTAAATCGTTATGATGCAGTGATAATAAAAAATATTGTTTTCAGTACCAATACATCCCTTCGGCTTAATATCTTATGAAGATATCAGTACTGCTAACAGTGACATATTGTCAAGTATCTACAAATTCTTGGTGGCAATGAATGGAACAACACTGTTTCGTTTTCATTCAGTTGTTAAATAAAACGTACAAATCATATTCATCTTAAATTACTGATACTGTTTCATCGTTTTATAATATACTACATGAAAAGGAGGTTGTGTAAAATTCCTGCAGTAGTATTGTAAATTAGGAAAATAAATTCGTTACTAATCTTAATTTTTTAACAATTAAAACGTTGGAAAACATTTTATCGCTGAAGATGATAGAAAAAGTTTTCAAGTTGGATGAAGAGTATTTATGAAGTTTACTAGATTGAGGGAACAGGGTTTAGGAAGTTGATGCTAACTGCTTAGGGCTCAGCGTGGTGTTTTTTTCTGAGCAGTGTTATTTAAAAAATTGAAATTTATCGCTAAGAGTTGTAACGAACGCGTCTTGTGACCGCTAGTTACATTAATAAACTATATGTTTATTATTTAAAATGTGGAATATTTTAGTGGGCGTTTGGGCGCAGTGTACATTGTACAAGTGTGGAGCGGCAGATCTGAGGAATGCCAGCAGGCCGGTTCCTAGAATTAGCGAGGGGAGAATAGTGAGTGCCTAATGGAGGGGAGATTTGTGCTTGCCAGGTAGACAAACAGGGTGATCGGCGAGAGTTTTTTTGTTTTGCATGTGGCACGACGAACGAGGGAAGAGAGATTCGATGCCGGCCGGCCAGCACGTTCGGACGATGTGATTTCTGGACTGTCTATTCGTGAGTGGGACTGTTGCTGCTGCCTGGATCCGGACACCCGCTATTTTGTTTGAGCAGATGAGCTCAGGCAAAGGACGACATCTGAGGAACTGTGCTACACTGGTCCTTAGCAGAGAAGACCGTCATCCAATGTGTGGCGGCAGACATGTACATTCGGTAATTATACATCGCCAATGAAGGACACTGTGCTAGCTAGACTTTCAAGTTCATAGCATTGCCCAGATACGACCCTGCAGATAAGAACTCTCATAGCCCGGAGCAAACATCTCTTTCAGAAGTGAAGTCAAAATGTTGACTTCGTTTACTGTTTAATTTTTGTGTATTTTATATAAAATACCCTGGCGCCCACAAAAGGACAACTGATTAATTTTAACTAATTTTGTTATATATGTCATGTGATTAATTGAAATAAAACCATTTGTGATTTCTCGTATAAAGTATTCACGCAAGTTCTACCTTTCATGATAGAAAAAATAAAATAATAAAATTAATTATAATTTTAAATCAGGTAATGAGGTCAGAACGATACAATGGCGAACCAAGTGGGGCTTTTCGATTATTAATTGTAAAAATTAATTATGCTATGAACGAAAGACAGCACTATGTCCTTGGCAACTTTCTTATTTTGTAGATAGAAAGTAATTTGTGTTAGTTTCCGTAGTTAATGCATGTATAAATTGATGTGTTTGTTGATCTTAGATGGAAGTTGGTTTTGCAATAAGATCAGATAAATTTATTTTGTGTGCATTGCGTGTGTTAAATCATAATTATCTTATAAATGAATGTAATTTTTCTCGGCGTTGTTTATTTATAAACGTTTCTCGGGCAACAAACCGAGTAATATTATTGTTAATACACAATATTTCGGCGACTTTATTCTCCGTCGCCATCTTCAGGTGCAGTTGTCAGTGTCTTGAAGTCTACTAGACTTCAAGACACTGACAACTGCACCTGAAGATGGCGACGGAGAATAAAGTCGCCGAAATATTGTGTATTAACAATAATATTACTCGGTTTGTTGCCCGAGAAACGTTCATAATTATCTTGTGTGACATGGGAATGTGCAATGGGTTTTGTCCAAACGCACTCAAATTCTGTTGTATTACGGCGTTGATAATTGTTGTGATGCTTTCTTTATGGCAATTGCAATTAGTTGTCGAAATATTTGTGTGGATTTCGAGCCATGTGTCCAGGGTAACGATATCCTTTCATATTTAAACCATTTTTCCGCGAAGGTAATTGATGAGTAAATTCTTCTCGTAATTTTTCCATTGAAATTATAGAATGTGTTGTGGAATGTTCTTTGGGTTTGATTTTATTGTGCAATCGCGGATTTTATTGAGGCATTTTATTTGCAGATTAGTGTAAAGTCTCTCTGATGGTATGTTTTGCAATCCTTATTCTTTTCTTTGTTGTTGTGTATTGGAATATTCTTTGTGTGTCAACGAAATAGTTGAAAATAGCGTGAAGTTTTAAAGTAATGCGCTTGAGATCCAGTACCATTATTAACATGTCGAAAGAAATCGTGGAAGGGTCAAATTTATCACAGGAGCCAGTACCCACTGATTCAAATACGGATCATATCGGGGAAGACAATAATGTCGCAGAAATAGCGTATTCCACCCAATCACCCGTTGAATTAAGGCAGGAAAATTTGGAAAATTTTCAGAATACCTCCAACATGAGTGCGAAAAAAGTCTCGGTGATTCCTGCATTGCAGACTCAGCAACACCAGATGAACGATATAGCGGCTTTATTAATGGAGAAATTTTCACAATTATCTGCTCAATTTACAACACAATTTCAAGAATCCAATGAAAAATTGTCTGAACTCTCAGTGCAAATGTCTAGTAAAATCGAGAGTCTTGAAAGAAAACAAGAAATGGCTCACAAAAGAATTGAAGAGCAATTTGCTACTTTTCGCGGAGAAATTGGCCGAGAAATAAATGATTTTAAAAAGGAAATTAGCTCTGAGATCACTCTTTTAAGCAAAGTCCAGACGGAGTTAAAGTCTTCCTGCAATGCCCTTGAAACCGCCAACAGGGAAATTTGCCGTAAAGTAGAAGCGAATAAAAGTTCAATTGAACAAATACGCTCAGAAAACAGTGAACATTTAGGTCAGATTTCTGAGTTTGCTCATTCAATAAAAGATGGTGTTGAAGAAAATTTAGGTAAAATAAGATCCGAAGTTGGAGACCTTAAGAATTCCGTGGGAGAAATGGGGGAAAGTCATAAGAATCTAGAAACATCACAGCGTAACCTTGCTGCCGAAACGGAGGTAAAATTACGTAATTTGGAACGGAAACTAACCGAAAGGAATAACTCTGCTAGCAACAATGAACAATGTCAAGCTAGTTGTGCTCAGCTGTTTTCGGGAAATATCGAGTTAAAGCTACCTAGATTTGGTTCCAAAGGGGGAATAAACCCGAAAGCTTATCTCGAAGATCTTGAAAGATACTTTCAAATTAAAGCTGTTCCAGAGTCGGCAAAACTTTTAATCATTAGCCAGTCATTTTTTGAAGAAGATCGTTCATGGTTACAAGTAGCGTGTACTCCAGATATGTCGTACACACAATTTAAGGAATTGTTTTTAAGTACTTTCTGGTCAGCAAAAATTCAAAACCAAGCTAGGATGCGATTTTACCAAGGAAAATACAAGCCTAAACCTGGTGATTCAATGGAAAGGTATGTCGAACGGTTAGTTGTAAAAAAGTCGTTACTTCGACACAGTCATGCCAGACGCCGAGTTCATTGATGTAGTAAGCTCACATTTCAGCCCGGGGGTTCAAGAACACATCTCGCCTGTATATGTAAAGAATATCACTGATTTATTAGAAACACTGCGGAATCTAGATGCCATAGGACAACGAGCGAGCCGTGAACAGTGCGCGGAAAATGTGCAGGACAATCGCTTTAATTCTCATGGCTACTTCCGGCCAAATAATCAGAATAACGGGCAAAGTTTCAAGGGAGGTAAAAATTGGAAGCAATCCCAATCTGGCGATAAGAAACCGTGGAAGACTGATGGTCAGCGGGATGGTCACGGGCAAACACGCGGGGGTTCGCCGGAGGTGAATGCTATTCTAACCGTCGATCCTGGCAATAAAATTCAGAACGAAAGTGAAAATGAATTGAGAGTTGGTGCCGCACGCGAAACATCGCAGGGTGACCAATTAAAACAATGAGATTTCGCCGGGGATGCTGAGGCCTCTCCACAGTTTTGCCTTAGTAATTTAACATATTGGCGAAGTGGCGGTGTGGAGGATGAGGAGAATGATGCGGATATAGCAAGACCAAAGCATAATCAAACTTTCACTGTAGGGCATCGAGTATTATTACGTACCAGTCCACAATCATACACCAATAAGAAGCTTTTGCAAAGTTCATTATGATATATATAGTCCATGCACGGTGAAAATGATAATCTCAGTTAACAGTCACTTATTCACTAATGGAACCAATGACTTTGACCCCATAATTCACGAAACTTTAAAGAGTATTCTGATGATCACAAAGTTTTGGTACAGTCGCGCGAGGATCATTTGGTGCAACTTGTTTCTCTTGATAGTGACGATGGGCATATATGTGCCGGAAAAGGATAAAAACTTTCCGAGATAATATGTTGGGACTTGATTTCTGGCAGACAGAAGGATTCCAAAACGTTGGGGTACATTTACAGATAAATTTCTGGAACTTCACAGATGTTGTGTGGCATATCAAATCACCAAGTAGCCAAGGGAAAAGGATCTCCGAGGTACTAGGTAAAAAATATTTTATTTTTGTTTTGTTCATAAGGAATTACGCGAATCAGCATTCCATGAACAAAATTTCTTTTATGCCATGAGCAAATGTACTTATAACGTTGTCTTGGGAAATCGGGAAGTATACTGGAGCGGCATCCGCGTACACTTGATCGAGATCATGTTAATTTAAAAATCACGCGAGGTCTGTAACAAATGGAGATAAAAGGGGATGTAATTGTCATTATGTATATTCAAAGGATGGTGGCGGAAATCCATTACAAATACTTTGCTTCGAGGTGACATAGTAACAAAATATTTGGAACAATCTTGCATTGCTTTGGACAACCCTGCACTTCATAGATGACTTCACTGCTTAAAAGTTTTTATTATTATTATTCAGATAGGATATGTTCTCTACCAGTTTTATTCATTCATTATATGTTAAGATTGTGTTATCCTATGTGTTGAATATCTATGATGATCACAAATTATGATGTATTGCGCTATATTTACTAAGAATGGTGTCTAAGTTAAATTTTCAATTTGATATAAAATGTTATTGTATTAGAACATCTATATCACTACAATAATTTGTTACTTATAAGGTTACATTTGAAATGGTTATATTATGTATTTAAGGCTTGCACAAATCTACCCACAATCAGGGATGGGAGTAAGAAAAGTCTATGTACAAAGTAGCCAAGTGACATATGTTCGGTTGAATATTCATGTCGGTGGAACTTGTGATGGAATAGGTTAGAATAGGTTACCAGATTTATAATAACTGCTAAATTAATGGACGAGGAAGGAAAATTTGTATATTTTTATTGTGAAAATTTAAATAAACTAGTTTATTTAAATTTGCCGAACCAGGGGGAATATGTAACGAACGCGTCTTGTGACCGCTAGTTACATTAATAAACTATATGTTTATTATTTAAAATGTGGAATATTTTAGTGGGCTTTGGGCGCAGTGTACATTGTACAAGTGTGGAGCGGCAGATCTGAGGAATGCCAGCAGGCCGGTTCCTAGAATTAGCGAGGGGAGAATAGTGAGTGCCTAATGGAGGGGAGATTTGTGCTTGCCAGGTAGACAAACAGGGTGATCGGCGAGAGTTTTTTTGTTTTGCATGTTGTAAAGAGACCATTTGTTGGCTACCGTTAAGAAAAACGTGAGTTGCCAAAAAAGGGAGGGGGGAATTATTAGAAATCTTAAATAATTCCTGAAAATGAAAATTACATATAATAATGATGTTAAAAGGGGATCTAATAGGTTACTAACTAGAACCATGAATTTCAGACACAAAATAAAACCTCATTTATTGAGTCTTATGGCCTTACAAGGTCGGGTAGTAATTAACGTTACGTTAAACACAATTAGATCAGCAAAAACAAGCAATACCCGACGTTTACAATTCGCCGGAGTAAGCAAACAAAACTGAATGAAATATCTCAAACAAGTAATAAAAACAGCAAAGTTAACATTGAAATAACATGGCAACACAGGCCATCAAATTGAAGCTAACATTTTACTGTACAAAGGAAAATCCCAGGGGGCGCCGTATAAAGTGAATGAAAAAGCATCAAAATTGAATTAACAAACAGCAAGATGCTTAAGAAAAAAATTGAATCGAAATATAAATTCAGCTAGCTCAGAATTTAAGTGACGGGAGCAGAGTCTTAACCCAGGCGTCGCTTAAGGGCACATAAGTCTGTTAAAATCCACTGAATAGTGACCGTCGTTTCTGGTACATTACCATAGAATCATCGCCGTGATGGTGAGCGACAAACACAATGCCACTGCAGCAATGGAAGCTAGATAAGCGGCTACGACCGCGTTATTAGCATAACTTCCAAATAATGGCAAGCATGCCACTCGACATCTCGCTATTCCAAAGCAAGAAATGATCAACCACAATGATCATCAGAGAGCGTGCCGACTGACACGTCTGTTCACCAGCTCGTCTTGGACCCAAGTCACGTCCGTTCATCAGCTCGTGTTGGACAGAAGTGATGTCTAAAATGGCTCCTTCTTCTTCCTCGGCTAGTTGCTCGCCACATGTAAAAGAACTCCACGGAATTAGTATTGTAGACCCCAATAAATGTTCAGGATTGGCTATCTACACATTTCCGTCGTCACGTGTTTAATATCATGCGTCGCATTCGCCGTCTCCTTCGCGCGTTTCCTACGTGGCCTTCGGGGTAGTAGCGGGGTAGGGGTAGGTCACCGCCCGATTTCGAACGGGACTCAAGCCGGGCTGTCCCGGCGCCATCGAGTCGCCTCGCCTGCTCCATTGTTCCTCTCTCAACCGCCGAAATGGCAGTTTCTAGCCTTCGATATTCAGCCCTTCTGAACCATGCGTTTACAGAAAAATTGATTTACAATAAAATATACCTTTGGCCGCCCTGGTTTTAAACATACATTTAACCTATCCAGACAACCCTCATTATTTACAATTAATTACACGTTGCAAGACTAAATAATTAATAAATTTGAATATAATAAAAAAAGGAATTATGAATATAATTAATAATAATTTAATTATATTCATTGTGGGTGACGCTGTCACACCACAATGTGGCACGACGAACGAGGGAAGAGAGATTCGATGCCGGCCGGCCAGCACGTTCGGACGATGTGATTTCTGGACTGTCTATTCGTGAGTGGGACTGTTGCTGCTGCCTGGATCCGGACACCCGCTATTTTGTTTGAGCAGATGAGCTCAGGCAAAGGACGACATCTGAGGAACTGTGCTACACTGGTCCTTAGCAGAGAAGACCGTCATCCAATGTGTGGCGGCAGACATGTACATTCGGTAATTATACATCGCCAATGAAGGACACTGTGCTAGCTAGACTTTCAAGTTCATAGCATTGCCCAGCTACGACCCTGCAGATAAGAACTCTCATAGCCCGGAGCAAACATCTCTTTCAGAAGTGAAGTCAAAATGTTGACTTCGTTTACTGTTTAATTTTTGTGTATTTTATATAAAATACCCTGGCGCCCACAAAAGGACAACTGATTAATTTTAACTAATTTTGTTATATATGTCATGTGATTAATTGAAATAAAACCATTTGTGATTTCTCGTATAAAGTATTCACGCAAGTTCTACCTTTCAAAATAATAAAATTAATTATAATTTTAAATCAGGTAATGAGGTCAGAACGTTACAGACTATAGTGTGCAAACAAAAACGTATATCTCACATGCAGTACGGTATGTAGTTCCGCAAACATTTAGCAATAAAAAGTGCCTAGTTTTCCACTTTATGTTTTAAAGTGTTATGTTTCAAAGGTATACGGCTTTTACAAGCAAACGTTTTGAGTTTTGTTAACTGCAAGCTGAAAGACAGTTACAGTGCGTATGATACAAATAAGCATGGTACTGAATGAAAGCATAAACGTACAGGGCCACTTGCAGAAAGTCTCCAGAAGATCTTTCACGAAATCATAAATACAGGTCAGAGACAGTTCTAAATCACTGCATTTACAATTAAAGCATTTACCAACGTCATCTACGCAGTAAACATTCGGACCAAGCATCTCAGGTAGCTAAACAAGTTCAATGGAGTGATTGAGGATTGGCAAAATGAGTGAGACATTTGCAAAATTTGCAGTAGAATTTACGTCATGTTCCTATGCTAGCTCAAAGAATCATCATAAAATTTTAATTTTTACCTAAGATAATTCAATACATAACAGGACACGGACCTTAAAGCAGCTTCTGCGATGTCTTAGACCTTCATCAACCATCAGGTATAAGTGTGGAGAAGGTCATAATGTGGGAATGTCAAATAATGATTGCAAACTCAGCTGCGGATATTGGAAATACTACATTCAGAGACACTCTTGCACTTGCTAGCCTCACAAAACAAAAAGTAGAAATATCTCGAATGGAAGAATGCTGAGGGCGGAATTGACCAAGACATCCAAAATGGTCTGGAGTTAGTCACGCATTCCTGAACGAGAACGTTCTGAAGTGTTGGTTGTCGCCCTTGCAGTCCAAGTAGGGGTGAAATTGAACCGTTCGACTCGCCACCTGAACATTTAAAGGTAAACATACCTCAATATAATTGAATTCTAATCATAGCAACAGAAATCACGAAAACTGCTGGAAAATGCAAATGCCAGTGGCAAGGTAAAAATTAATCTAGAACAAAGGAGCAGAGGATAAATGACATGTTCTGCTGTTTGTCAAAGGCAGCGGCCAGCGTTAACGCTGTCAGCCGCTCCCGTGGCAACGCCACTGTGCGTCTCGGCTCGGCGGGCAGTCGCCCGCCAGTCGGCGTCGTTCAAAATCGATGGCAGTGGGCGCGAACCGCTTCCCCGCGTCTCTTCGCTCCTACATTTGTACGAATTCTCCGCTTTGTCGTCTCCCCTGTGATCGTTTGAATGCATCGGAATAAGAATGGACGCAGGAATTTCGATTCAGAACTTTGCCTTTCATACGGAAGAGGGGGGCGTGGCCGAAATGGCCAGACGAATATCACCATTCAGCCACGTAGTGCTCTACACGAATTCAAGAAAACACATGTGATTTATCGCGCTTTTAAAAATCATGAAATTATGTAAATATATTTTAGAATTAATAAAAACATTTTTTTATCTACTGGATTTACGACTCGCCTAATTTCATTAGAGTTGAGAGAAGATGGGGCACAGAAAGCAATGGATTTCTGCCGTGGTCTTTTGAAGGAACCATCTTGGCATTCAACTGCAGCTATTTCGGGAAACGAAGAAAAACCTGAATTTCAGCGGGATTTGAACTCACTTATCCACCAGGCTTGGTCAAAGGAATTAGTAGAGGGCAAATAATTACCTTCATACTCGCCACTGAGTTTCCATAGGCAACGTTCAGCATTCCATTTCAGGACCATGGCACTAATATCGCGGTGGTGTCGACAGCTCCAAAGAAAATGCTCTAACTGGAGCTGTGTTTGAACTGTCAAACTGGGAACAACCTTTTTTCAAGAGAATTTGTTATGCTCACGTGACTGTGAATCTAACAGCAGATACCATCGTGGTATGGCCAATACCTTATGCTAAGGAATTTACTTGGAATTAAACTAAGTTTTTTGCCCTTGGTTCACGACACGTAGAAATAACACACTAAATAAAACGTGGAATTCGAGAGGACATGTGTTCGATTCCCACCCTATCATGCAGATTTCTGATTTCCAATGTCTTCAGAAATCACTCTCAGTGAATTCCAGTGTAATTGTTCAAAAGGCTGTCTGAGTCAATGTGAAAGGCCGATCTTGGTGCACTGCTATTAGAAAATATCGTCGGCTCCAGTCATCTAGTTAATTCTCACATGTTAGTCGTCCTATTAGGTAAAATAGCGGTACGGTAAACTCCCATAATAAGCACCTTGTTGATAGAATTAAGTAGTGTTACAACTTAATTATTAGGTCATCAGAATCAGTTTAGTGTCCACGTATGCGAAGTATTGAGAGACACTTATACTTGAATAGTCATTGTGTAATTGTAATTATTTTTAATAAAAAATTGACTATGTTTAAGGGAAAAAGTTTGTAAGTCGTGTTATATTTCGACTAGTCAGTCAGGCAGAAAAGGGGCTAACACCCTCGCCTTATTTTCTGTACGTAGCCGAAGTAAATATAATAAAAACATATACGTTCAAAAAATCAGATTACTGTAACTGGCTGCATAGCTTACAACCTAAATACAACTTATTTTATATATAGCCGTTAATATACACTGAAGTTCCAAAAATCATATCTTCTACTATCGTATGGAACCCACTGAATGGCCGCACGGGAATTCGAACCCACGTCCTCCCGAATTCTCAGTCAATGCACACTTGCTTTTGGTATTATATTTCTGCTTTTTTTTTTTAGGTTATATTATCTCAGGTATTTATCGTAGCCCGTGGCATGTTATCATTGACTGAATCATCCGTATCCTGAACTGGACTCGAATCCACATTTGAAACTCTAAATCAAGTCATTCTTATTATTACTGAAACAAGTATTTCGCATAATAAACAAATAAATAGATCGCCGTTGTATACCAACATCAGCAGCGTAGTGTCTAACGCAGTGATCTCAAGTCTGGGTCGCCTGTTTATAGCGTTGTTGGTTGTAAATAAGCATTGAACTCGTTTTTCAATTTCTATAAAGATTGTGAAACCATAATAGCAATACGTAATAAGAAATTTATTTCCATATACAAAATTTTAAAGCAAACTATACATATACATAGGCTATACTAGATCTCTAAATTCAGTAAACATCATTACAATACACTGACACAGAAAATATAAATATCTACCTTATGAGTGACGTGTGATAGAAGTAAGATGCCATGTTAAAATGCTTTTGAGATATATTTCTCTCTCGAAATTTTCATTTGCTTCACAATTTCATTCCACTCTTCGATATTATTATCAGGTTTACCTTTTTTTCCTTTTCTTTTTTTTCGCATCTGGAGATTAATAGGGAGTTCTAGTAACACATCTTAAATTACTGTGTAAATAAAGTAACCCATTTTATGCGTAATTCTAAATATCAAACCTCCTGGTATATCGTATGTTTTGAAAGAAAAGTTCAAAACACTAATATATTTATCATCTACATTTATGCTAAAAACAAGAAGGATTTAATCTAAACTTAACTTAGTCCATAACCAGACTAAGTACATGATATTCGGACAAATGACGTACCGATCAAATAAAAAGCGAAGTAAATTCCTACTGTCTTGTGACAGAGTTTCGATTTGCCGCGCTTTCTACCTCTGTCATGGCAGGACCTA
Source organism: Vandiemenella viatica (assembly GCA_031002005.1). Classification (NCBI taxonomy): domain Eukaryota; kingdom Metazoa; phylum Arthropoda; class Insecta; order Orthoptera; family Morabidae; genus Vandiemenella; species Vandiemenella viatica. The sequence goes on from CM061920.1 coordinate 82,561,437, forward strand.
CAGTTTAATGTAGAGCAGGAATCACGCAAAGTCCTGGAGTAGCTCTTATGATCCACTGCTCGTCATAGGATGAATGGCAAGGTCATTTCTTCTAGGACTCAAGGAATCAAAGTCTCGCAGTGTACATAGGACACTTAAAGCAAGTAAACAAGTTTTGGCAGAGAGAATAAAGTTAGACTTAAAAGCTGTAAAACTACGGTCGGCTCGAAAGTTTGAACCTATTTTCAGACTAATCTGTCGGTCTTGGCAGATTAAAAAGTAAAATGACTTCTGAGTTTTCGATGTTTTTTCAATGTATTTAAATATAGCTGAGAATTTTTTTACTTACACTCTGTGTCTCCATACAGAAAAATCCATCATTTTCACAATAAGTAGTATTGACATCTTTTCTAAATCAGCTTGGGAAAAATCATATTGTTATAAGTGACGCAATATTAACATGAATTGAATTTTTTTAAAATGAGCGGAAAGCATACTTTGCATCCTAAGCCTACCATTTTAGTTAACGTACGGGCTTTATGGACTATATTCCATAAAATAAATACAAAATTTCAACATGCATCACTACAATTTTTATTTACTCTCAAATAGTACGTTGCACTACCGTTCTGACAGAACGGATTTCAGTGGAATATTTACCACACATTTCACAACACATTAACATATGAACATATTTTTTTTTCTTTATCTGCTTAACGTCTCTCTAACAGCGAGGTCTTTAGAGACGGGAAAGGATGGGGGACAAGGAATGGTAAGGAATTCGGCCATGGCCTTTTGAAGGAAGCATCCCGGCATTTGCCTGGAGTGATTTGGGAAACCATGGAATACCCAAATCTGAATTCCCGGATGGGGATTCGAACTGCCGTCCTCCCGAATGCGAGGCCAGAACGCTAGCCGTTACACTACCACGCTCGGTGAACATATTTTAAACGATTTGTAGCAATTGTAAGATTCTATTACGGATAACGAATATACGATTTGATAATCTTATTGCTAATCGGAACATAATTTCTTTAAAACAACAGATTGTTTCTTATTTTTTTCTTATGAATTTCACAAAAAATAAGTTCTCTCTTGCTAATATTACACATCATCTGTTCATTTACTGTCTCACATAATTTGTCAACTCAAACGTCAATTTTTAGAATATTCGCAACATGAAGTTAATTGTGTAATATTTTTGTGTTTCTATAGTTGGTATTTTATACTTTACATTTTGATATACGATATCTAATTTTCTTCTTAAGCAAAAATTTCGCTATTACAAGTGTTTTTCAGTGTATTTGAACATATTTAATCCATATATAGATTATGCTGGTCGTTACAGATTGTATTAAGAAAGGTCAAAAATATAATTTTGCTTATTAATTATTAAAGTTTATATGGTAGTGTCATACTATTGCTTTTTTATGTTTGAAAGCAGACAACAAAAATTAGAAAACAGTACCTTCGAAGACAAAGATGTCGTCAGTGAAATATCAGGAGCAGCAAACAAGTATTATGTAAGTGAATAAAATAATAATTGAATTACTTGTGTCCCTTCTTGTTAATAACGAGCTCTGAAATAAATTTATTCAATTTTTTTCATTAAATTTTAATTGACAATTCAAAAATGGAATTTTTTAAATACTGCCTGATATTAATTGACACTTAAAATGTCATCCTCCACTGCAAATGGAAATAAAGCAGTAATTAATTGATTGAAGAATCGTTCGTCTGAGTATTGACGTAAATTTAAAACAATAATCTATTGAAGGATGTCAAACTTCGTGTCAGAAGTTTTATACGAAACTGTTTATCATGATTTAGTTGATAGTCTATTGACACACCAAAGATGTAACTAAGTGGCCATGAATCAGTGGCATACTTCTTCTGACTTTAAATTGTAAACGGTCACACCTGAGTGTGTTGAAATATATGTGCTTTTGTTTCTGCTCGGCGTTCCTGGAGACTTTAGAGATAATTTCAAACTATAGCCGTGGATTAGGTTTCCAGTCCGGTCCACGTTTTGTATTCTGCTGCCTCTGGCTTAACGTTTGCTTTAATTCACGTAGCGACTGTGGGCAACGCACATTCACGTGCGTCGACTGGCGTATTAATTTTCGCGAACAACAGATGACAATTTTTTAATGGCTTCGCAGGCAGCTGTTGCCCGTAGTTGACATGTAAATTTTCCCTCTTTTTAACTTGTTTGGCGTGAGCCAGTGGGGACCTATAACCACGCACATGCTGTTCTGAATGTGGATGTTCTGCTTCCCGATCTGAAACACATATGTTTGATATCGGAATAAAAGCGGCCTCAGTAATACTTTTAAGCCAAATATCGAAGCATCAATTACGATTAAGAGAACACTATCTCGTATAACCGTCTATATTGCAGCATTTAACAAACACTGAAATTTGAGAAAGCGGAATCCATTCAAATTAAACGACTAACTGATAACATGCCCACAATAGACCTTCAGTTCCTCACAAAATGTTTTAATGACATTTGGATGACCGAACCAATTCCTCAGGAATCGAGAACGCAGATTATCTTACCCATGCTTAAACCCCATAAAGATCCAAAACATCCAGGGTCATATAGGCCAATCTCACCAATTTTGTGCGTTGGAAAGACACTGGAGCGTCTAATAAAAAGTATGCTAAAATGGTGGTTAGAAAGAAACAAGCATCTACGAACTACACAATTCGGCATCGGAAAAGGAAAGAGCACTTTAGATAACTTTTCGTTCTAACCACAGATATCAATATCACGTCTATGCTGAAGCAGTACCTCGGCTCAGTATTCTCGGATATTTCGGCAGCATACAACAATGTGGTAATTCCCATACTAATGCAGAAACTCAGCAAGTCGGGAATCCCTCAAAACCCTTAGCAGGAATTTAATCCTACTATCAGAAAGAGTGATATATATATATATATAGAGAGAGAGAGAGAGAGAGAGGCCAAAGAAAAGTTGATAGGACCCCGCTTGATGTTCGAATGACTTCCTGAGGGTGTTACAATAAGTCCTCTATTGCATTTAATATGTAACCATGACTTGGAAAAGCTCTTTTCTCCTAATGTAACTACTTTCCAGTTTACGGACGACATAGTAGCATGCATGAATGGTTCGTCCATGGAAGTGGTTCTTCATGAGTTGAATGATGCGTTAGTGGAGTTCAGTTCCTGGCTATTTAACAACTGTGTGGAAATCGCTGTAGTGATATTTTTTAAACGAAAAATCATCACTAATAACAGCGTGTCACTAGGATCATACACCTTCCCAGTGAAAAGGAAATGAAGATTCTTAGGAATGATACTCGACAACCGTCTCAACACATACTCAGAAAACAGCACATACTCAAGTACCGTAATACCAAAATCTGAAAAGAGGCTTAATATTTTAAGGGCAGTTTCGGGTACGTGGTGAGGATCTCATCCTAAAACTCCTCTACTTTTATACAGATCACTGATCAGATCGCCAGATGACTACAGCTGCATCTTTTACGTCAACGGTAGAAAAGATGCCCTACAGAAGTTGGACAGATTGCAGTTCCGCTGTCTTCGAACGTGTGTGGGAGCTATGAGATCCACGCCCACAAATGCACTACTGCTTGAATCCGTAGACACGCATCTACACATTAGAAGAATTCAGCTATCCGAAAAGTTTCTGGTAAACTAAATCTTGAATATCATCACTGAGAGAACGGACTGAAATTTCAACAAAAGAGGTGGGAAAAGCTTGAAGCCAGCATCCAGCAGCACAGCATTATTAAATGCGTGCACTTATTGGGAAGAACTAATTGATAAAATATATAAATATGAAATACAACCAATTTATCAGTCACCCTACCACCTTCGATTAATTGACACTCAAGTTCTTTTCCTAGAAAATTCTGCGAATAATGACGTAAATGAAAGCCTCAACAGAAAATAATACAGTTTGGGTCTGAATGTAACATACATCTACTCAGACGGTTCCAAGATCCATTCAGAGAACAGACGAGGTTGCGCCTTATACTGCCCGCTATCATAGTATCATACACTATATTCGCTATCCGATCAGACGTCAATTTTCTTAGCAGAAGCAAAAGCGATACTAGAGGCAGTGAAATATAGCCGCAACTTTGAACAAACTGAAGTAGTAATTATCTCAGATTCCGTGAGTATAATTAAGAGTATGGAACACAAGGATGACAACTGTAATAATAGACATTATCCATGAAATATACATCAACAATTTAAGGTAATTTCAATAACTTTCATGTGGGTGTCCTCACACAAGGGAATGAGTATGTCTTCAAGCTGGCGAAGGAAACTATAACTTAACTTAGTCCACAACCCGAAGGTTGGTTGGATCCTCCCGAAGGAGGCATACTAAGCCATTGTGTCAGAGGTAGGATGGTCAGTTCCTTTCCTCTGGGACCTACAGTTTAACGTGGAATCCGAACCACGGAGCGTCCTGGCATAGCTCATATGATTAAACACAACTCTCAAAATTCCTGCGCCTGCCGGGATTCGTGCCCGGGGCAGGAGTAGCGAACGTTTTGAAAGAAAGCGCCTTAGCCACTTTCTTTTTTTTTATTTAAATTTTTTTTTCTTCCGTCTTGCTTCACCATCGTTGTCTTGACTTACTGGTATCCCTTGATAATTGTGGGTGCTGGAACTCTTATTTCTTCTGTTGGTTTTATGGAGGCAATATCACGCTCAAGAAGCGTGCGAACTTATCTTTGTATTTTTCCCTTTTAAGTATTTTGTTGTGTTCGATGGTTAGGTAATACCAGAAATCCTCTATTGACATCTCTCCTCTTCTTCTGATGACGTAGTGGGTGTAGTTGCCCAACAGCCAAAAGTGAGCGTTTCTTTTAGTCGCAGGATAAATTGTAACGTCTGGGTATAAAATATCTTCGGGCGTGAATTTCTGTGGAGTAGTTCTATTGATTATGGCTAGTTTGCTTTTCGTCCACCTCCATATGTCTGGAACTTCACATCCCAGCAGACGATGTTGTATCGTATCCTCTAGATTACAGCGTAAACACTGTGGGGAAGGGCAAAGGTGTAGTGAGAAAAGCTTTTCATTTGAGTTTATCTTCCTATGTATTACTCTATGCCAAGTGGAACGTGCGTGGCTATTGATGTATTCATTCTGCCATATTTTTTCCAGTCGTCTCTTCTGTACGTAATTTCTAGTTTGCTTTGCGTCTCTCTTTGCAACATGTCATACAGTTTCTTAGCTGTTGGAATAGGCTCACCGCTGGTAGTGTTTAAATAGCTATTTTCTATGTAGAATATGCGAAAATGTCTTAAATTTGCATTTATATGGCTGATATCGACTGGTGCCGTACTGCTTCGTGGTTCTAGTTCGTTTAATGTGTACCCTGTTATACTACTTTCCATGTCTTTACGGTGTTTGTACATGTTCCTCATGTAGATGGCGGTACATTTCGTTTGTATATCTACGAGCTTTAGTCCTTCTTTATCATATGGCATCTTAAGTATTTTGTGATGGATCTTAAAAATGTGTCCACTCTGTACGAACCAATTTATCGCCATTTCCATTTTCTTTGCTATTTCAATCGGTATCGGGAATATGTGAGCTAGGTACCACAGTTTTGGGAGGGCAACTCCGTTTATCAGCTGTATTTTTTGTATGGAATTTAGTTCTCTGTTTGAGAAATCTTTCATCTTGCTCCTAATTGCTGCTAATAGCGTCCTCCAATTTGCAGCCGATGCTTTCTGTGGTGTATTATTAAATTCAATGCCTAAGATCTTTATTTTGTCACGTGTTGGTATCCAGCTTGTGCTGTCCGCATCCATAGTATCACTATTTTCAGACGTGCGGATTTTTTTATATTGAATTTTGCGTTTGAAGCCCTTTCGTATGTCCTTAGTAACTCCCGTATTTTCTGTATGTCTAATGAGTTGGTGGTGATAATATTTATATCATCTGCGTACGCGCACACCGCAATTTTATTCTCTCGGATTTTTAATCCAGTAACCGTATTGTAGACTGCTGCTAGAAAGGGCTCAACTGCGAGTGCGAACAAAAGCATGGACAGTGGGCATCCTTGTTGAATGGATCTTGTTATTCTTAATGGCTTTGTTACTACCCCGTTTGAGTACTCTTGATGTCGCTTGGTGTAACAGCGTGTAGATTATATTACATACAGTATTTGCTGGCTGAAGCCCATCTTTTCCATAGTTACTTTTAAATATGTATGGTTTATGCGGTCAAAGGCTTTATTGAAATCTAATGACAGGACGGATGCTTTTGCGTTTGCAGCCTTCGAGAGTGCAATTGTATCTCTGATATTTGTTATTGTTTGAATTATCGATCTGCCATTCCCAGTATAGGTCTGATATTCCCCTATTACTTTCTCGGATACATTTCTAGCCTTATGGCAATAATTCGACTGAATACTTTATAGTCCGAGTTCAGCATAGTGAGTGGTCTGAAATTTTCTGTCTTTCTTATCTGGTTCTTTGGGGATTAATATAATTAATCCTTCTACTAGTTCAGTTGGAGCTGTGTTCATAGTCAATAGCTCGTTGTACATTTCTTCAAATTCTTGTTTTATTAAGACCCAGAATTCCATGTAAATTCTATTGGTAGTCCGTCCGGGCCAGGTGACTTCATTTTCGGGCTTCTTTTTATGGCATTTTCTATTTCTTCCCGTGTTATTTTCTGGTTTATGGTTTCATTGTCTTGTTGAGATAACACCAGATTGATGCATTGTAATATTTTGTTGACTTCTTCTTTATCAATTGTCTCTTCTGTATACGTTTTACTTAGGTATTTTGTTACTTCTTCCTCTATTTGTTTTTGATCCACAAGTCTGTCTCCTCCTTCTGTTTTTAGCTCAGTTATTAGCTTTCTTTTTCTGTTTTTATTTGACAAGATGGAAAGTTGATGTTGTTTCTTCTTGTTGGATGGAGCCCGTTTTTGCTCTTATTTGATATCCTAGCAGTTTACTGCTTGTTATTTTAACTATTCTGGCTTTGAGTTGTTTTATTTTCCGGTTGTTTTGCAACGTTTCTGTGTTATTGGTACATAGCTCTCTCAAGGCCATGAAAAGGAATTCTTTGGTGCTATTTTCCCATTGCTTTTGCTGTCTGGAGTAGTTTATCATGGCGACTCTGAGTTTGGGTTTTGCACATTCCAACCACCATTGCATTGTTGTATTATATTTACTTTTTTGCCTCTTGCAATGGTTCCACTTGTCGTTGACTACGTGTTTCAGTTCGTTGTCGCTTAGAAGGGAGGTATTTAATTTCCACTGCCCCCTTTTTTTATTATTTTTTGCGGGTGTAAGTTTATTTTACAGTGGTATGCATTGTGGTCTGAAAAGGCTAAAGGCCAGATCTCTACTGAGGAAACTTTGCTGGTTATGTCAGGTGAGACATATATTCTGTCCAGTCTACTTGCTGTGCTCTCAGTGGTGTATGTAAAACCAGGAATTTCCCATTTTTTACTTCCAAACTGTCTGACAGTGTTAATTTTTTTATTAAATACTAGAGTTCTTTGCATTTGTTGAAGTTTGGGTATTGGTCTTTTGGAGATATGACGCAGTTAAAGTCTCCTGCAAGTAGAAGACTGTTGCAGGTATCTGTCAGTAATTGGGTTATCTCTGTTTTGTAGAAATATCTTCTGCTTTCTCTATTTTGATTTCCGGAAGGCGCATAAATGTTTATTATGCGCGCTCCGGCTATCATGCAGGCTATGCCCCTTCCGTTTTCTAAGAATTCGACGTTTTGGATTTCGACACCCTCCTTGGTTAAAATTGCCGTTCCTAGACCGTTATCTATGCCGGGATTCTTCAATTCGTTGTATCCAGTGATGCTTAATGCACCTTCCCAGGCCACTTCCTGAAGGATCGCTATATCTACCTCCGCCGCCCATAGATATTCTTTTAGGCATTGTATTTTTGTTGAGTTCTTTATCCCATTTACATTTAGGGTTGACACGCAGTATGTTTGAGTCCGCGGTGTACTTCTATCTGTCATTATGTATCTTTACAGTCACGTGCAGTTGTATGGTTCATATTTCTGCTTCATTGGATATATCCTCTTCCTCGGTGTCATCTAGTTCTTCCGACCATAAGGATATATTCTCTTCACGGGCTTTATCCATGACATGTGTTTCGACGGTCTTGTTTTCGTTGTTGCTTGCTTCCTTGTTGTGGTGTCCGCTATAGGGAAGTTCAGAAGATTTTGTTCCTGTTTGAATGGCGGGGATTTTCCTTGATTTTTCTGCTAGTTCTTCTGCTATTGAGTCCAATCTCCTCCTTTCAAGTCTTGGCCTTTTGGTATTGGGTGTATTCTCCTGCTTTCGTTCTCCCATTGATAAGGCTTCCTTTTCCTCTAAGGGTAATGTAAGCAATGGGTATTGTTTGGCATTTGGCACGGTTGTTTTTTCCTCTTTCAGTGGTGTTTCGGAAGAGCGTGTTTTGACATTTTTGTTGTTTCCTTGCTCTATTGTGAGACTGTTTTCTTTCTCGTACATCGATTCTTGGGGTGCTTCTCTAAGAAGTGTATTCTCTATCTCCATTGGCGTGTTTGGTGGGTTATCCGTTTCCATTTCTAGCACAGGTTCATCATTTCTTGTTGTATTGATTCGGGTAGTACCGTTTGTCACATTAGCATATGTCTCTTTTAGCGGCTCCCCAGTAATAGCTGTATGGGGGGCCAGCCGTTCGGATGGTAGTTGCAAGGGTCTCCTTTGAGTGTATTCCGCCTTGAGGTGATCATTGGAATTACATATGACACACGTTCTCGGCTGTCCTTCGTAAATGACAAGCGCCTTAAACCCTGCAATATTTACATACGAGGGTATGTGGGATTTTAGATCGATTTTGACAGATCTGTTACCACTGTCTACCACGAATCTCCTACTACCATATCTTTTGTCCGATGTTACGTTGAATATTGTACCGTATTTTTCGAAAGCTCTTTGTATGCTATTTGTTGAGATTTCGAAGGGGACGTTATGGACCTTAACATTTCTTATACCTAGACCAGCATGCGATATAGAGACGCTGCTTACCTCGCCGTTGCTGTGGACGAATTTTCTTTCTCCATTAGTCTCCTTTAAGATACGCAGACACTCCTCTTCATCTCGAAGCTTGACGTACACCACATTGGCGAGGAAGTCGACTTGAATGCCGTACACACTCTCCTCTCGTAAGCCGATTTCATTGTAGAGTCACTCGTCGATTTCCACTGCCTTTGGACGCATGTACCCGTAAGCGAAGGAACATTTTATCGTAGATTTTCGTACGAATTGATTTGCTTCCATGACTTCCACTAGGTTTTGTTGTATCTACTTGGTAAGCACTTAACCACACAACACCAGACACCAGGAAAAATGCGAAGCGACCGCTCGCTACAGCCGGCCGCAAGCGACTGCTAGGCACTGAGCTACCAGAACGCTCAGAGAGGACTTAAAACTCCACAGAATTCTACAAAACGATTAAGCAGCGAGCTAGGGAATTATGGCAAACGGAATGGAGCAATTCTTTGCAACAAAAAGGTTCGCACTTCGGCCGTATACAACAAACTATCCTCGCGAGAACTTGTTACTATAACTGGAATGTTAACAGGTGCTACATCACATGCATTTCTAGAAGTCGATTCAACCATAGTAACTTCCCCAATCATTCAAATCGAATACGGCTTAGAGAAAGTCCCCAATGTAACTGCTCAGAGACAGCAGTAGGTTACTTAAATCAAATTCTCTTTTTCCTGCCAAAATTATAGACTACCACAATACAAAATGCTAAAAAAAATTAAAAAATCACTGATATACCCTTTCCTACAAACATTACTATTTTGCTATCGTCTAATTACAAAAACATTTACAGGAGTTGAATGACATATTTTAAAGATGGAAATGTATTTATTTGAGTATTCTTATCTATACTAATATTATAAATGCGTACCTCTGTCCATCTGTCTCTCTGTCTGTCTGTTTGTTAAGTTTCTTGGGTTAAAGCGGGATGGTACCGCCCACTGGTGAGTGGTGAAGAGATTGTGGGGACTGGGGGGGAGCGTTTATTGTCCAAGATAAACTTAGGAGGCGTTGAGAACCCCCCCCCCCCCACACTTATTCAAAAATTATATCCGACTTTAAGGGGTGCGTCAAAGACGTTTTTAATTGAATTCGCATGGTCATATTGCCGAAATAGCATGTAGTATAGCCAGCGATAAATAAGGCACCAACAAATACAGAAAAATTAGTGTCATCACACAGATATCAGCCCTCTGATTAATAACATTTTAATAATATGTATTTGTCCGTCAAACTGTGAACAATACACCAATATTGTATATTGTTAATATCTTTTAATAGACTGATTTTAGAAATCTGTTTTGTATATATTATAAAACGGAATCCTTTAAACATCTTTAAATCTTCTTTTCAAACACATGTATATTCTTTCGCATTGTGTATTGTATATCTATATATATGTTCGTTTTCGATTGTATAATGATTAATTTTAACGTATGACTGGCAGGGTAGTTAAAAAATTTTCTCGAACTGTCATAATTCATGTTAGTATAACAATCAATTGAAAATTATATTGCCCACATCAATGGAAACTTTTGTGATGGCTGGCTGTATGGCCAAAAATGCTAAAAGCCATTTAATAAATAAATAAAAGTTAAAACCTGTCTATTTCACAGCACTTACTTCAATCGCGGTAACTCGTTACAGTTTATAACTATTAATGTAAGGAAAAGATAATACTTTAATCAATCATTCAAAATGAATACATGATTCCATTGAAGTGATATATTGTGTTTATTGCCGACCGTGCCGTGTGAGCAGCAACGTGGCCTCAAATTGCGGAGATAGCGGGTTCGAGTCCCCGTTCGGCCTTGCAAATATAGGTTCTTCTTGGTTTACCAAAATCACTCCAGGTGAATGCCATGACCGAATTCCTTCCCGTTCCTTGCCTCCAATCTTTCCCAGCCTTTAATGACCTCCATGTCGACGACGCTTTCTTATTGGAAGAGACCAACTAAATATAATAAGCCTAACATCCATATTTTTGCAAATTGTCCATCTAATATTTTATATGCCGTAAAAAGTTAAGATTTCTAACTTTCAGCGATGCTGCTTAGTGCGGGCGGCCCCTAACAATATTCAGTGTATAGTG